>JAPDVU010000003.1:74021582-75221582 GCA_026230045.1 Corynorhinus townsendii | reverse complement strand
ATTCTTCTAGCTGCTAGGGTCAGCAATATAACTTCTCTGTCCTCCCTCTGGACTATCTCAATTCTCCATTCTTGATTGCTTCTCTATTCTAAAAGACATCATGCTCCTCCATTACATTGATTATAATATGTTCTTTTCATGTAACAGCAGAAATTAGCCAATATCTAGAATCCATAAAATGCGTGTATGCCAGAGAGTGGGAAATAAATCCCACAGAATTTTAGGGGTCTGTCAGTCAGGTAAAATCTCTTGAAGTCCAATTCTTTAAGACACGGTGACATATTTCTTTAATGTGGAAGGACATGTTTCTGAATCTGATACCTCCTACTTCTAGAAAAAGAGACACAATGCTTAGTGGGTCATTTTGAATATTGGAGGTAACATTTGTATTATTTGGCAATGAGGATGGAGTGTTGACAGAGACATGGTGTTTGGAAGAGAAAGGATTGTGAGCCGATGTAGGGAATATGAAAATTCTCATTCAGAGCTGTTAGCAAATACTCTCGCCCAAGTGGTGATTGAGAGGGACTGGTAGAAAGCGTCCTCTGCTTCGCTACCTTCTAATGAACGTTGAAAGGATGAATAGTGAGAGGCAGGATTGAAAAAATGCTGCCCAAGTGGTGCTTTGATTATTGTGCACTCTCCTTCAGGTGGGAGGCAGTATGTTGTCATGACAATAGGGAAGCAAGTTCTGCAGCTTCAGTGTAAGGACAATGTGGCTGTAGCTATTGAGTCACTACCTATCCTTCATCCAAAGCAGAAGTATATGGTGTTAGGAGTGGATATAGAGCTTTGGTGTGTGGAAAACATTAGAGGTATGTCTGATTGAGCTGTACGGACAGCTTCTCACAGCAAAAATTAAATGCAGTGCTTACTTATTGTCATGACTTGGCTTTTTTATTCCACATCCTCCATCCCTTCAAACCACACTACCCTGATATCTGCTATCTTAAGGAGAAAGATGTTTAGGGATGAGGCTGAGGTTTACAGTTGGAATGTTTTTCAGTTATACTAGCTATAATACTGTAATGTCATGGGGAATCAGGCTTTTGCTTTTGTCTTTATTTGGAAGTTATGTATGGATGGCTGCCAAGTTGGATTTGTTCTGTATCAATATAGCTCAACTGGAGCTATGCATCCCAGAATTTCCTCCTCTTTATATATATCCTTATTTAGGATTGTGCAGGTTTCTCAATCCTCAGTCTGCACAATATTTGGAAGCTGAAAATGAAACATCTGCCATTTTTATGCTTGGGAATAAGAATAAGGTTAGACATTATTGCAGCTCATGAACATTGTCAATCAACTGGCTCATATTGTTGGCACATGATGCAGGTCCTTCAGCTTCCTCTAGGCAACATTTTTTCCCGAAGGTCACTCAGATCATTTTGAAGTTAAACGCTTAGATATGGTGAGAGTCTAAGTTGGGCTTCAAAGTACTTCTGTGAGTTCCAGCTTGTCTTCCTGGATTCTAATTTGTCCTCAGTCTTCTCTACCTCTCATCCATCTCCCTTCCTAACTGCCTACACTGCTGTGGTGCACCAGACTCCAAGTCAACAGAATTACATAAACTGTTTACCTAATTGCCAAAATTTTGTAAGGTCAAATTCACGCACAATCCTCTTATTTGACACTGTTTTTTTGTGTGGTCTGCTTCTCTAATCAAATCCTGACTGATACAAAGGAAGAGGAAAAAGTGATACACTTAGTAGATGCATTTTGTCATTTGATGGATATATGAAAAACATCTAGTAAACTAGAAATAGTAAATGCCTACCTTAAATGGTAAATTTCTACTTATACCTAGGAATAAGACAAATTAAAATGTGTAAAATCTCTATATTTAAAATGAATACAAGAATTTTGTGAGATTTACATAGGGGAGTTTATTATTCTACTTGGGTTATGACAATAAACTATCACAGACTAGAGGGCTTGAATAACAGATATTTACTTCTCACAGTTCTGGAGACTAGAGTCCAAGACTAAGTTGCTAGGGTGGTTTCTGGTGAAGCCTCTCTTCTTAATTTGTAGATGACCACCTTCTTGCTGTGTCCTCACAGGGCTGTGTTTACACAGAGGAAGAGAGATTTTTTTTTGGTGCCCTTCCTTTTTATAGGGATATCAGCCTCAGGGGATTATAGCCCTATTTTTATGGTTGCTTTTACTTTCATTGTTTTACAAAAGGCCTTATTTCCAAATGCAGTCACATTGGAGGTTAGGATTTCAATAAATGAATTTTAAGGTGGGGCATAATTCAACTCATAAGATAAACTAGTCATTCCTACACTATTTATTTGTAGTAGCCAAAGCAGGAGATAGCTTAAATAACCACCAACAATAAAATGGATAGTTGTAGTGTGTGTTTTTTTCTTTTATGGACTGGGGAATATTATATTGGCAATAAATGAGAAAGAAACTTTGCTACACAAAGCATATTATAATCCTACCGTTACGTTAAAGAAGCCAGATACTACATAGTGCACACTATATGATTCCATTTATATAATGTTCATAAACAGACAAAAATAATCCATGATGACAGAAGTCAGGACACCAATTACCCTTCTAGGGAATAGAGAGGAGAATGAAGAGTACCGAGTTTTTAAAATGTTGTGTGTGCGCGCGCGCACTGTGAATATACAGATTTGCTCAAGGTAAATGTTCATTCAGTTGTACACTCATGATTTTTAGATCTTGAACTGTCTTTCAATAAAGTTATTTTCAGATGCACACTAAAAATTAGGGAAATATCACTCTTTTGGGAGCAATTAGTTCTATTGTCATTGAAATTCTGGTTTTGAGTGAGCCAAATTAATAATAAAGTAAAATCTCGGCATGAAAGCTTCAGTATTAAGAGTACATCATTAAAAACAAATAAAACCAACCAACGATGACAGCTTTAGTTGTGATGCTTCCTGATACCGCCGCCTTATATAGGTACTTTCTTGCCTTGTTTACAACACTATTACAAATAATGTTCAAGGGCTCCAAACTGGATTGCTACATTCTGTTTTTCAGGAGATGCTTAAATTTCCTACATCATGTATTTTTTTAATTGTTATTATTGAAAGTGTCCTTTCTCTCTATTGATGTTTTTTACAAAGTGTACCTAGTCTTCAAAAATCAGATAATGCAGTATTATTCTCTAAAGCCTTTTAACATCATCTCAGTGAGAAGAGAATATTCACAGCTGTCTGTGACATTTACTGGGCTTTGTTTGATAATATGAGTATCTTAAATGTGTCTAATGTCTTTAATCACAAGCTACATAAAACAGAAATAGAGTGGGCATATAGTAGTGTTTGGAAAAGAGAAAATAGCAGTGAGTTGTTAAAATAAATGAGTTAAATTTTATTAGAAATTAACTTAGAATTGGGATATAAAATCTCTCATGGAATGAAACAAAGAAGGTAAATATTAATTGAGAGTTTCTGTGTATTGATAGCTTTTACTTTAATTTTATTTTTATTTAATTATAGTTGGTATAAAATCTTATATTGTTATATTATTGTCAGGCATACAATATAGTGACTCAACATATTTATACCCTACATTTTCATCAACCCACTAATTCTAGTAACCATCTGTCACCATGTAAACTTACCACAATATTGTTGACTGTATTCCACTTCTCCTTTTAACCATCCCTTTGACAAGGTTATGGAGAAAAGGAAAACCTTGTGCATTGTTGAGATGGCAAACTAGTGCAGTCCCTATGGAAAACAGTATGGGGAATCCTCAAAAAAATGAAAATAAATATACCATATGAACCAGCAATTTCATTTCTGGGTATTCATCCAAAGAAAACAAGAACACTAATTCGAAAAGATAATGCACCACTATGTTCACTGTAGCATTATTTATATTTTACCAGATGTGGAAGCAACCAAGATGTTCATAAATAGATGAGTGGATAAAGATAATGTGATATGTGTTTATATATATATAGAATATTATGCAATAATAAAAAGAATGAAATCTTGCCATTTGTGACAACATAGATGGTTCTATGAGGGTATTATACTGAATGAAATAAGTTAGACAGAGAAAGATAAATGCATATGGTTTCACTTTTGTATGGAAACTTAAAAATAAAACAAATAAACCAAAAACAGACTCATAGCGACAGAAACCAAAAGGATGGCTGATAGATTTTAAGTATGTGACAGCTTATTTTGAGTGGTCTAATGGACCATAGATCCCTAAAGAGTAAATTGTATAAGTGCAAAAACACTGATTATAACTTGACCAGATAGATGTGTACTTATTTCTAGAGTTTTCTCTGTTTCTACCTAATGTTGAAATTTAGTAGTTCTGAATTTCCTACTTTGTATTATATACCCAAAATGATTAAGCCATGTTTGTCTTTTCAGTCTTTTAAAATATGTCAAATCTATTTTACCAGAATTGCCTATAGTAAAACACAGATTCAGTGAGGTTTATGTGATGCTACCTTAATGCAAAAACTTGTCTAGTTCCATAGATTAGTTATGCTAATACATATTTAAAAATCAGGTGTTTTTTTTTTCAAGTAGCATACCTATATTAAGTTAGTAAAGAGAATGTGTGCTCTTTCTTACTAAGTATAAAGAAATAAAATATTTTATTTTTGAAACATATGTGACAAAATTTTTAAAAATGATTTCAGGAATTGGAGAAAGAGCTTAATAAATACTTAATAAATACTTTCAACTAGTAAGAAATTTTTCAAAAACTCTTTAGTATTTTATGTCCTAGGGTCCTCATTGTTATGAATCTTGAGATACATTGTTATGTTTCTAAATGAGGCCTTCAAATGATTTTAAGAATCTCATTAATCATAATAATAATTCTAGGGGCATTTTCTCAAGAAAGAGGTATTGACTACTTTTCAAAATTATTCAGAGTAGAAGAAAAGTTTGTCCCTCTTCTAATTTGTAATTTTCATAAACTTTATAATATTTAAAAAGCTCTTGTATTTAATGTAATACAGAACTGCCTGTGAACTTAGTTTTCATCTCTATTGTCCATAACAGTAGTAATATAACACTTAAAGAGATGTATATTTTTGGATTAGATTCTTTATAACTGACTGGGCAGTTTTCTGTCAATTGCATCATTTTATCTCTTCTCCTTTTATGTGTCTTGTTTAATAATGCAGCTACTTCTGTTCTTATGGAGTCACATGTAAAACAAAACAAAACAAAACAAAAACTCAGAATAATTTAACAGAAGTTGTGAAGACTTACAGACATCAAATATTTAATGTTAAAGAAAGCTTCTGAGAGAAATGACAGAGGAAGTTCATATATAACTATCCAAGAAAACTTCCCTAAACTCCAACTGGAGAGTGACCTAATCAGCATTTAATAAGCTCTGTACAATATTCACAAAATAAAATATCCTTTGAACAAAAGAGATAAAGGTAAGGCATTCTTCATGGATTTTACTCTTGCACATATTTTAAGCTTTAGTAAATGAGTGGAAGATTTCACAAGACTTCCTGGGCTGTGTCTTGAAGGGATTGCAAACAGGGATCATCAGAAGTAGAGAGGCTGGAGGAGACATTGTGGTGGAGAGGGACAGTTTTGGTTTCCTCTCTGACTCACCTTCTTAATGAGGAGAGATGGGTCCTGGAGGCAACCCTATTTGGCAGCTGCACAGCAGAGGCGAGCATTTACAGGGGGAAGGGATATGGCGGGGGGAAGCATTTACCTAGAAAGAAAAAGAAAAAAATATATAAAGGACTATGCTCTGAGGGATTTAGTTTACCCTGACTTCTAATCAATATGACTTACCCAGAAGCAGGGAACAAATGGATGTTCACATGGTAGACTTGGCATAAGGTGCAGAAATAAATTCTCACACAAAAATATTCCCAGTTATTCTGTTCATACTGCCAGTTCCCTCTACAGTATACCTTGGGAGATCAATTTTAAAACTAAAATACCATCAAAGCCTTATCCTTCAAACAAATAATAAGGGAAATGTTCAGTTAAAGTCTGGGGAATAAAAACAACAAAGGACCAAATAGATTCTGCCCACATGGAAAAAAGTTCAGAGTGGACCCTGAATTACCTGTAGTATAAGAGATTCAATAAGATATATGTAATACTAGAGGCCCGGTGCACGAAATTTGTGTTATATCAGGATAAGTTTAAATGGGCAGTTGGACATCCCTCTCACAATCCAGGACTGCTTGCTCCCAACTGCACACCTGCCTGCCTTCCTGATTGCCCCTAACCGCTTCTGCCTGCCAGCCTGATCACCCCTAACCACTCCCCTGCCAGCCTGATTGATGCCTAATGGCTCCCCTGCCAGCCTGATTCCCCCTAACTGCCCTCCCCTGCAATCCTGGGTCCCCCCCAACTGCCCTTCCCTGCAGGCCCAGTCGCCCCCAACTTCCCTCCTTTGCTGGCCTGGTCACCCCCAACTGCCCTCCCTTGCAGGCCTGGTCCCTCCCAACTGCCCTCCCCTGCTGGCCATCTTGTGGTGGCCATCTTGTGTCCATGTGGAGGCAGCCATCTTTGACCACACACAAGATGGGGGCAGCCATCTTGTGTGTTGGAGTGATGGTCAATTTGCATATTACTCTTTTATTAGATAGGATAGAGGCCTGGTACATGGGTGGGGGTCAGCTGGTTTGCCCTGAAGGGTGTCCTGGATTAGGGTGGGGTTTCCCTTGGGGTGTGGGGCGGACTGGGCGAGGAGCCTGTGGTGGTTTGCAGGCCGGCTATGCCCCCCCCTCACCCGGCGACCTAAGTGGAGGCCCTGGTATCTGGGATTTGTTTATCTTCTATAATTGTAACTTTGTAGGCTTCAGCGGAGGCCAGGGCAAGCCAGGAACTTGGCTTCTTCCATCACCGGGGAAACCCAAGCCTCCTGCTCGCTCTGTGGCCTTAGCCATCTTGGTTCGGTTAATTTGCATACTCACTTCTGATTGGCTGGTGGGCATGGCTTGTGGGTGTAGCAGGGGTATGGTCAATTTGCATATTACTCTTTTATTAGATAGGATATGTTAGCACAATAAAGTATCCAGTTCTACAGATTGATTATGTTAATACATTAGATAAGTCAACTTTTCAAATATCATAAATGCACAAAGAAAATGTTTGATGATCTTGTTGCAGAAGGATCACTTATGGATTCTATTAAAAATACAAATATATTACATTCACATTAGGGATCTAATTGCAATGTCAGAATTGTAAAAATTTATATATCTGTTAAACTGTTTTAACTTATGAATTAAAATATTTTTAAGTATTAAAATAATTTTAAAACTATTTCAGGTAATTCTGACACACAGCTAAGTAGCATAAACTGAATTCTACTCTTTCATTTATAAATCCATGGTGATTCTTACAACTGAACAGAAAAATTCCTTGTGAAGGTGTTAATCTATATATAATAATTAAACAGATTCACTGTAATGGTGACCCCATAATTTCAACATCATAAATGGACTACAATAATTTAGATCAGAGATTTCCTGGTGGAAAGGAAGTCTTATCTGCCATATCAATACTGCTATTCTACTCTTTCATCTCTTTTTTCCTGTAATCTACCTTTTTATCCACCTTTGCTCCATCCCCTTTCTCTCTACCTTTCTATTCTCCTGTTGAGTTGAAATTTTTCTCCACAATTTCCTAAAGAAATATGAAAAATTAGAAATTTAGTATCAGAAGAATGAATGTTAAATAATGTTAGGTGCTTCTTTAGAAGAAATTAAAAAAAACAAACAACTAAACAAATTTATTAAAGCTGCTGTAGAGACCCAACAGAAACCTAGAAGAAGGCAATTATTATTTCACTAGAGGCCTGGTGCATGGATTCGTGCACATTGAAAGGAAATTAATTAGAAGAAATATTTTAGAGGCTGGGGAAGAACGTGGGAGATTGGTCGGCTGGGGAGGGACCGCAGGAGGGCTCTAGGGCATGTTCAGCCCATCTCACCCAGTCCCAATTGGTCGGACCCCAGCAGCAAGCTAAACTACTGGTTAGAGCATCTGCCCCCTGGTAGTCAGTGTGTGTTATAGCAACTGGTCAAACAGTCAAATGGTCAAATGAATGGTTGGGCACTTAGCATATTAGGCTTTTATTTATAGGTTGGTAGTGTGTGTCATAGCAACTGGTCAAATGGTCCAAAGAACAGTCAGACACTTAGCATATTAGGCTTCTATTAATAGGATAGTAACATCATCCTCACTTTCGAAAATTTAGGCCAACCATTGTAAATGCTATATTAAAATATATGTTCCCTATTTATTTTTAAAAAGGGTTGCAGATAGTTATTGGTAAAATAACCAGTATACCCATTATAAACATGTAGTATGTTTATTTTCATATCATGTGTACATCAGCAGGATAAGTCTGCACATACCCTTTAGTGTCTGTGAGAATGAGCCATCTATAAATAATAAACTTGGTGAAAATAGATATTTTGAGGGATTTTATGTAATTCTTAGTGTAGGATGGTAGTATCGGGACAGAAGAAATAATGTTTAAGACACTGATTAATATTTAAAATATTAAGTAACAGAGGTTAAACATGTTTCTAAGTGAAAATAAAAGATGTGAAATCTAAAAGGAAAAATCAAGGTCAGATACAGAGGACAGAGCGGTGGTTGTCAGGGGTGAGAGTAATGTACAGCATGGTGACTATAGGTAACAATGGAATATGGTATATTTGAAAGATGCTAAGGGAATTGCTCTTAAAAGTTAGTACCACAAGAAAAAAATTGTAACTATGTGAGGTGATAGATATTAGGTAAACTTAGTGTAATAATAATTTTGCAATATTTACATATATCAAATATATGTGTTGTACACCTAAAACTAATAAATTATTATATGTTAGTCATATGTCAATAAGAATAAATAAATAAAATTATTTTTAAAGTAACTGTTTAGGTGATTATATTGAATACAAGAGTGAAATAAGCATCACAAGAAATTGTTCTCGAGACCACCTAAAAATAAAAGGTCATTGTGGGATTTGGAAACAATTTTTAAACTTAGAGTCTCCAGCTTTTCCAAAATAGCTAAAATGTTTTAATTTATTTTTTTATGTGTACCATTAAGGAATTCCTCAGGAAATTTTTTTTTCCAGCGTAAGTAGAAATTTCTAGCTCTGAAAAAAAAAAATAAGCGTCAAGTACCTTTAAGATTGGGGAAATTGAAAATTTGAAAGTAAAACATAACTAGAATACACACATGATTAAGGAATTATAAATTTCAGTGAAAATTGTGACAAAAGTACTTAGAAAATATTTTTTTTCTTTCTTCCTCATTTGATTTATTATTTATTTTTTTAAAGTATTACATATGTTTTTTCCCCCTTTGACCTCTCCCTGGCCGCTGCCACCCCCAGCACATGCCCTCACCTCGCCCCCTCCAGTGTCTGTGTCCATTGGTTATGATAATATGCTTGCATACAAGTCCTTTGGTTGATCTCTTAACCCCTGCTCCCCTGCCTTCCCTCATAGATTTGACAGTCTGTTCAATGCTTCTCTGTCTCTGGATCTATTTTTGTTCATCAGATTATGTTGTTCATTATATTCCACAAATGAGTGAGATCACGTGATATTTATCTTTCTCCTGACTGGCTTATTTCGCTTAGCATAATGCTCTCCAGTTCCATCCATGCTGTTGCAAGTGGTAAGATTTCTTCCTTTTTTTACAGCAGCATACTATTCCATGTGTAGATGTACCACTGTTTTTAATCCACTCATCTGCTGATGGGCACTTGGGCTGTTTCCAAATGTTAGATATTATAAATTGTGCTGCTTTGAACATAGGGGTGGGTATGTCCTTTCTGATGGCTATTTCTGATTTCTTGGGTTATATTCCTAGAAGTGGGATTACTGGGTCATATGGGAGTTCCATTTTTAGTTTTTTGAGGAAACTCCATACTGTTCTCCAGAGTGGCTGCACCAGTCTGCATTCCCACCAGTAGTGCACGAGGGTTCCTTTTTCTCTGCATCCTCGCCAGCACTTGTCATTTGTTGATTTGTTGATGATAGCCATTCTGACAGGTGTAAGCTGATATTTCATTATCGTTTTGATTTGCATCTTTCGGATGATTAGTGACTTTTAGCATGTTTTCATATGTCTCTTGGCCTTCTGTATGTCCTCTTTCGAAAAGTATCTATTTAGGTCCTTTGCCCATATTTTGATTGGATTGTTTATCTTCATTTTGTTAAGTTGTATGAGTTCCCTGTAAATTTTGGAGATTAAACCCTTATTGGAGATAACATTGGCAAATATATTCTTCTGTGCAATGGGCTTTCTTGTTGTTTTGTTGATGGTTTCTTTTGCTATGCAGAAGCTTTTTATTTTGATGTAGTGCCATAAAGTTGTAGGGATCACAATACCAGATATCAAGCTATATTACAAAGTCACTGTTCTCAAAACTGCCTGGTACTGGCACAAGAACAAACATATTTACCAATGGAACAGAAAAGAGAACCCAGAAATTGACCCAAGCCAGTATGCTCAATTAATATCTGACAATGAAGGCAAGAGCATACAATGGAGTCAAGACGGTCTCTTTAATAAATGGAACATTTGGAAACATACATGCAAAAAAATGAAACTAGACCATCAGCTTACACCATATACAGAAATAAACTCAAAATGGATAAAGGACTTAAATGTAAGATCGGAAACCATAAAAATCTTAGAAGAATCCATAGGCAGCAAAATATCAGACATATGTTATAGCAATATCTTTACCAATACAGCTCCCAGGACAGTGGAAATTAAGGAGAAAATAAACAGATGGGACTACATCAAAATTATTTACTTATTTTTTAAAGGAGATGTCTTTTTAATGCTTGGATATAAAGATATTTAGATGTGAAAAAAACTTTTCTCTTAAGATGTTATCTGATAGATTTTTTAATGTTATTTTTTCTGCTTGTCCTGATCTATCAATATAAATTGATGATTAATATATAGGTCCTAATTAGTTTGCTTCTAATGAATAGTAGTGAATAGGTTCAAAGTTTAATGGTATCTCAATTTCAAAAGAATAAAAACATAGTACAAGTTCTTGTGAAATGTTTCTTATGCTATATATATTTAAACCATTAAAAACATGTAAAAATATCAAATTATATAATGCAACAATCACTCTTATGAAATGATTAAGGAAAAACTAGTGGGTAATTTCAATATTAAATTTAAATGTTTAAATAATCAATATTTATTATGAATATTTTAAAATTTTAATAAACAGTTAAAAATTCTAAACATTTAAAGGTCTGGTGTGTGAGCATAGATGTTTTCCTAACTACATTATTGCTGACATTTATCATGTTTCAATGTCATGCATATTAGCAGTGGTCCTATATTTTATTTTATCTAAACTTTTAGCTGCACTGCAGTTTGAGAAATACAACTGCATTCCAACTATAATGGGATTTAAACAATGAAATGAAATCCCTGACTCTAATGCTACCTTGCTTGAAATCTTTTTCTTTGAGATGATGGCTAAGTGCACTAGCTCAGTCGGTGCTCTTTTTACTTCTGTAATTCCACGGTAACAATTTATCTTCATCTTAACTAAGGTTTCTTACACAATGTCTCTCAAAGTAAAGTTGATCTATAGGTAATAACATAGAACCAAGTTAAATTATTTATTTTGGGGAGTAAATTAAACAACATGAGCTTTGTCCAAGACTCGGGTAGAAAAAATATAACTTTGAAAGATATGATCTAATAATAAATTAGACTGGTCATGTCCAAATAAATGTAAATAAAAATTTTCAACCTTTATTTTATATGAATAACTATCTGTTGCCTATGCAGTAAGTAAGCATATTTATATTTATTCAATATATCTGAAATATAAGGACTTTATTTTTATAAGGGCTCTATGTAAAAAGTAGATATAAATCTAACATGATTTTGTACATGTCAAATTTTCTTCATATTTAGAATTAAAATATAAGAAAATGTTTCATATGTGGACATAACATGGAAATTCTTCAAGTTGAGTTCAAAATTAATTCAGAATTTTACAACAATAAGAGCCAAGTCCTGTCAGTGAATTTGGCTTTATATAAAGTGGTAGCATATTGTTCTTTATTGATACTTCATTTAATATTGCTTTCTTTTGTGATTTCAGAGAACTGAGGTAATTTATAACTTCTTTATTTTTCATGTCAGAAATGTCAGATAAAGTTAAAGTCTGTCTATATTAGTGTTTTTTAAAATGTTTGTATGTTACTTCATTATATATCTATATATAATTTAGTAAAACATTTCTATCCCTTTTTTTTAATATGTAGGCTATTTCAATATTTTTCACTTACTGGTAAGATTGTGATGTCTATCTTCTTGAATGCATCTTATAATTAGTTTAATTTTATTATTTTGGTATTCCAAGATGTGGGATATCAGGGTCAACTAATTTAAACACATGTTTTTCCTAATGATATTGCATTATACATTTTCAGAGTTTAGAGTGCAAGATGTCTTCTAAGTTTAAGCAAACAAGTTAATAGCATGGTTTTTGTGTTTCGTTTTATGCTGAAGTCCAACTGCTTCATATACCTGAATGCTATACACATGCTAAAACACAAAATAAATTAGATAAATCAGGCTACCACAGGGTTTCTCCCTTAGTATTAGGATACATACTTGTCTAACTGGTCACAATTTTAGATAGTGAATTACCTTCAGGTGGTAGAAAGCTAACCTGGGTAAAACAATTTTATTTTTTTAATTTTTAAAAATATTTTTTATTTTTTAATTATAGTTGACATGTAATATATTTGTTTCAGGTATACAACCTAGTGATTAGACATTTATGTAACTTATAAAGTGATCACCCATATAAATCTCTTACCCATCTGACATCATATATACTTACTGGGGGCCCAGTGCATGAATTTGTGCACCTTGAAAGGAACTGTGGGCTGCGAGGCTGTGGTGGGCACAGGGGCAGGTCTTGGTCCATCCTCTGCACCCCTGCCTGGCCCCTCCTGCCGTGGCCCCCGTTCTCCTGTCTGCGTGCAGCCCCACTCCCGCTGCTGCCACTCCCATACTCTGAGGCGCCGGCCCTGCTCACACCTGCTGAAGATGTGAAGCGATGGGTGCAATGGGGGCCGGCGCCAACAGCAGGTGCCAGTGGCAGCTGCTGCCCTGATGGCCTCTCAGGAGCAGGGGGAGGTGTAGAAGTCCTTGGGGGCAATCAAGGCTGGCGGCTGCCGCTCGCACCCGCTGATGGTGCCAAGCAATTGGGACTAACATTGGGCACCGACAGCAGGTGCGAGCAGCAGCTGTGGTGCTGGCTGTGGTTGCGAGTTGGGCCGGTGCTGGCAATGGGTGCAAGCAGTGGCTCTGGCACCGGCAGTGGGTGTGAGAGGTGGCTGCTGGCCCGAATCTCCCCTCAGGAGCAGGGGGAGGTGGAGAATCCCTGAGGGGTGATCAGGGCCAGCAGCCACCACCCATGCTTCCTGACGGCGCCGAGCACCAGCAGTGGGTATGAGTGCTGGGCAGGACTGCGGTGCACGGGAGCAAAGAATTTTCAGTAACCACCAGAGGCTTGCCCCTATGACAGCAACCGGTGCCCCACCTTGGTCTGGCACCCCCACTCACCTGCTCCACCATCCCACCATGGCTGATGCCCGCCATGTTCCGCACACACCCCATGGTGGTCAGCGCACGTCATAGCGATTGGTTGTTCTTGTTGTTCAGTTGTTCCGCCGTTTGGTCTATTTGCATATTAGCCTTTGATTATATTGGATTGCAATGTTATTAACTATGTTCCCTATACTGTACTTTACACTGAGTAGCCAGATTATTATGAGCTTTGAATGCATAATAATCTGGCCACTCAGTATGTGTGTGTGTGTGTGTGTGTGTGTGTGTGTGTGTGTGTGTGTATTAAGGTCCAGTGCATGAATTTGTGCAAGGGTGGGGTCTGGCCAGCCTGGCCAGGTGGAGGGGACAATTTGCATATTAGCCTTTTATTATATAAGATATACACTGAGTGGCCAGATTATTATGCGTTCAGAGATCATAATAATCTGGCCACTCAGTGTATATTCCCATGACTAATTTGTAAATACAGATTTGTTCTTCTCAATCCCTTCCCTTTTTTCACCTACCAGCCAACCTACCTCCCATAAAAATAACCTCTGTATCTTTGAGGGTTTTTTTTGCCATTTTGTTTTGTTTACTTTGTTTTTTGAATTTCACATATAAATGAAGTCATAAGGCATTTGGTATTTCTCTGTCTGACATATTTCACTCAATATAATACCTCTAGGTCCATCCATGTTCTTACAGATTGCAGGGTGGCAACATTTCATCTTTTTTATTTATTTTTTATTTTTTTTATGTCAGAGTCATATTTTATTATATATATGCACCACTGTTTTGTTCTCCATTTCTCTATTGATGGACACTTTGGTTGCTTCTATACCTTGATTATTATAAATAATTAAAGGCCCAGTGCATGACATTTGTGAACTGAGGGGGGGTGGTCTCTCAGCCCGGCTTGTGCCCTCTCACAGTCTGGGACCCCTTGGGGATGTCTGTCTGCCGGCTTAGGCCTGTTCCCCGTGGGGAGTGGGCCTAAGCCAGTAGGCAGACATCCCCAAGGGGTTCTTAGCACTGCCTCAGGGGCAGGAGAGGCTCCTGCTCACCAGCCATGAGCCCAGCTTCTGGCTGAGCAGCGCTCCCGCTGTGGGAGTGCACTGACCTCCGGGGGGCAGCTCCTGTGTTGAGCATCCACCCCCTGGTGGTCAGTGAGTATCATAGCGACCAGTCATTCTGCTGTTAGGTCAATTTGCATATTAGGGTTTTATTATATAGGATGCTGCACTTAACATATGAATGGTGAAGAATGAAATGGTAACACAGACAGAAGCAGGGCCTGTGGGGAGGGATGGAAAGGCACAATGGAAGGGCAGGGCCTGTGAGGAGCTATGGGAGGCCATGAGAGATGGAGCCTGCGGTCATGAGTGCAGGAGCACTATGGCAGTGGAGGTATCTGTGGAAATAAAAGAAAAGCACTGTAGATGGATCACTGGCAGTGATGCAGAATGCAACTGTGATATGGATGGAGAGAGCCCAGGGTGAAAAATGGAAGAGCCTTACGTTTGATGCGTTGTGTTTGATGAATACAATAAGCAATTGAATGTGGTAAGGAATGAAAGAATGCTGTGGGTAGTACCCAAACTCTCACGGAAAAAATGATAAATTCAGTTACACTAAGCTTAATATCTTCTATTCATCAAAATATACTTATGAAATAAAATGACCAGCCAGAAACTTAGAGTAAATATTTGCAAATTTTTCAAAAATTGAGCACCAATATTAGGAAAAGTACTGGTAGCATCCAGAATGTTAAAAAAATTCCATCACTAATAAAAAACACAAATAAAACAACAGAAATATGAGCAAAAATTTTATACTTCACCAAGTAGGCAATACACTTGGCCAGGAATCATATGAGAAAAATCCAATTTCATTGATAATCAGGAAATGAAACCTCAGTGGTATGGACAGAAATTGCAAGTGACTTATAATATTGAATTATGCCAAAGGTAGGGTTTCACCCTGAACTCTCTTGAACATTACTATTTGAAGTGTATTTTGAAAACAGTTTGTCATTAGATAATAATAGTTAGTTATTCTCACACTGTGTAATCCAGTTATTGCCATTCTATGCATATAACATAGATAAAGTCATGTAGTTGTGCACGAAAGGATATTTACAATAATCTTCATAGCAGCATTTATTATATTGCAAAAGTCCATCAGTATTAGATCAGGAAAAAAAAGAATTGTGATATAGTCATAAAATGGAGTAATATAAGGCAATAACAATTAATGAACAATGCATACCATATTTATCAGTGTAGGCGAATGCAGTCATTGAGAAAAGGAATTAAGTTGCTTGCAGATACATCATTTTCTGAATGGCATTGTGGACTATTCTCTAGCAAAACAACCATAACTGATGAAAATTAAACAATTATCTATAATTTCTGGAAATAACCATGTGGAAATACAGCAAATGTAGGAATATTTCTTCAAGAACATCAACTAAATCTTGGAAAAAATAACATGTGGCACTTGTTGCTATCACTCTCACTCACGCTACAGGCCACCTTCCCAGCATGGTGGAGGCTCCTCTCTGGATCTGGCAAAGAATATAGAGCTTCCTGGTCCCCAGCTCTCAGCCAATGACAATGCTATCGCCCCAGGAGAGGCAGGCTGTCAGCATTTTTTACTCACCCCTAACCTTCACCCTATGATTCAGAGTTTTCCTTTACCCACCATAGCCCACTGGTGTAGCTTAGAAGTTCTAACCCAGGAATGGGAGATTGGGGATACTGAAATGCCAATCACCCTTGGTCTGGTTTGCTTGTATGGCAGACAGCTGAAAAGGGAGGCTGAAAAGACTATAAGCTATCATCTCTTCCTCCACCCAGCTCCATAATTTAAAAAGGGGTATCACTCCAAGAGAGGCAGTGTCTCCCCACCTGCAGAGCTGGAGAGTGGTGCAGAAATTTAGCCCAGGGCGAGAGGCTGGCTATATGAACAGATATTCTGAAGCTCTCCCTAAGGGCACTGACTGTGCAGTATTTGTTAAGCAATTAACAGGAAGCTGGTAGCTCCATGAGAACAAGCTAAACTGTAGGCTAGTGCTGGAAGGAATCAGGGAAAGATACAGCGAAGAAGAGCCCTCCCTTGGTCAGAACAAATTTTAAAGGTTTGCTTATAAATTTCCTCTTACTGTAAAAAAGGCCTCCATTTAATTGGATCATAATGTGTACAATCTGTGCCCCAGGGCATTGTCAAAAACAATAGAGCAATTAGCTTGCAATTAGTGGAAGGTAACTGTTGGTGAGATACTAAGAAAGGCCTACAGCTTAACTGAGAGATCAGGGAAAAAGGCCTCCAAAGATAGCCCCTCAAAAGCTTACAGTCATCACTGGGTGACTGTCATATGCCCAAGGCTATACTTTCTGGGGAATGAGATGAGAGAAAAAGAATTTAAAAAAGGAAAAATAATGACTGAATATTTCCCAAAAATCTAATCTACACATCCAAGAATCTCAACCAACTCTAAGCAGGATAAAAAGAAATAAGTCTACACTCAGATACCATAGTAAAGTTAATGAAAGAAAAAGATTTTCAAGAACACCTTGTAAGCAGCAAATCCTTGTAACAGTCATATACAAGGAAATTTCAATAAAATGAACTGTCAGAAATAGAGGAGGCCAGAAGGTAGTATGATGACATATTCAAAGGCAATGGGCAAACACACAAAAAAGCAGTCAGGCTTCATATTCAACAAAATTATCTTTTAAAAATGAATATGAAATAAAGACATCCACAGATAAACAAAAACAGAGATTTCATATCTAGCAGACCACACTTATAAGGAACACTAAAAAAGAGGTCTTTATGTAAAAGGAAATACCCAGACACTAATTCAAACCTATCCCCAAAATTAAGAGCACTGGTAAGGCTAATTAAAAAAATAACAGCCAATAAAAACTCACATTTCTTCTCCCAATATATTTTATCTGATTTATAAAGCAATTGTATAAAATAAATAGAGACCCAGTGCACGAATTCGTGCATGGGTGGGGTCCCTCTAGGTGGCCCGCAGGGATCGAGCCAAAACCCACAGTCCAATGCCGCCTGCAGTTTCTACTTCCTGCTCCTGCTTATCCAGTCCCCACTGTGCCTGCGGTGGGCTCGAGCCCAATCAGTCCCGATTGGGAGAGGCTCGGGCTGCTGCAGCTGGCACCCTACCAAGGGGAGTGGCCTGTGAGATTGAACTGAAACTGGCTCTCCAACATCCCCTGAGGGGTCCCAGATTGTGAGAGGGCACAGGCCAGGCCGAGGGACACCACCAGTGCACAATCGGGTCAGGGAAGGACTGCAGGAGGGCTCCAGGGTGTGTCCAGCCCATCTCGCTCAGTCCCAATCAGCCAGACCCCAGCAGCAAGCTAACCTGCTGGTTGGAGCATCTGCCCCCTGGTGGTCAGTGCACATCATAGTGAGCAGTTGAACAGCCTTAGCATATTACACTTTGATTGGTTGTTTGGTTCTGCCTTTCAGTCTATTTGCATCTTACCCTTTTATTATATAAGATATGTATGTAATTGCATGGTGAGGTCTATAGCATTTAGATAACCCAGCTGCTATGAAAGTATTCCTGGAAAGTACAAATTACTGAAATTGACTCTAGACATAAGAGAAAATGAATAGACCTACATCGAGAAAAGAGACTGAATTAGCAAATTTTAAGTGTCTATTGGATAAAGCTCATGCCCACAGGACTCCAATGATGGATTCTCAAAAGGCTAAAGCCAGAATTACTGTATGAGCCATCATTTCCACTTTGACCACAGGTATCTAATGAGGAGAAATGCAAACATATGTCCACACAAAACACCCCACAAACCCTGTACATGAATGTTCATAGAAACAATATTCATAATAGCCAAAAAGTGAAAATAGCTCCAATGTCCATCATCTGGTGAATGGATAAATCATTGTTTATAGCATTCTTTTATATTTTTATTGCTGCAAAATTGATAACAATTGTGTCGTGTTCATATCTGATTTTACTGATTTTAACCTGTCTCTTTCTCTTTGTCCAGCACCACTCAATAAATATACTAAAACCACTGAATCGTATACTTTAAAAGGGTGAGTTTTATGAAGTGAAAGTTATATTCCAATAAAGGTGTTATTAAAAAAAAACAAGAAAGGACAACATATAAAATTTTCCATTCTGATAAAGCTAAACTCTAGGCAATGGTGTATACACAGGTGACAAAAGTAAAAAGAGAGGAAGGGCATGCTTACCAAGAAATTAGGATGATAGCTATTTGCAAGAAGGAGGGAAGGGTCTGTGATCAGGGAAGGACACAGAGGACAATTCTGCAGCACTCTTCAAAATACCTATTTGTCTAACACATCGGGATGGTCATTCAGAGCACATTGCTACCGTTCTAATGAGAAGTAATTTAGGCTGTAAAAGCAGCAAAATCACATCATTGCTGAGACCCCAAAGTGACTCATTTGTGCTGTTCTTTTGTTTATTTTAATAATTCAGAACTTACAGAGGGCAATCTATTGGCTATTCTCTTTTCCTCACCCCACTCTCCATCATACTCCACGCCAACTCATTTACTCTACTACTAGTATGTGCCCTGACAGATTGTTCTTTACGGAGTGCCTTCCTCAGCCTCCTGAACACTGTTCCCAGTGGGGTTTGACCCGTTTGTGTTATCCACAAGAAATCAGAGTGTGGGAGGGAAGAGTACTGGGGATAATTAATTATTTTGTTCCTTCTATTCTGCCTCACAATTTATAGAAGTTCTATTCAGACTACAGCTTCTGTATGGCAATCCTTTTCCAAGGTTCCTTCTTTCAACTAAATTCTAGTAACACTGTTTCTTGTACCTGCCCATGGGACCTACAGGCGATATTGTCTTCCTGCTGTTGTGAATGAATGGGTGACTCAGTATTGTTTGCTGGTTCCCTCAATCCTGCTAACACTTCTGTAAACAGCCTCTCTATTAATAAATCTTTTTAAAAAAAATCTCAATTGAATGTGTCATCTGGTCTCTGCTTGGCCCTTAATTGCAAGGAGAATAATCAGAACTTCCAAACTTCTATTCTAAACTTTAACAAATTTCAATTATTTCTTCTATACAGTGTATCAAAGCAGAAGGCTGAGATATTATTAATGTATCCATGTAGTAAAATCACATATTGTAAGAACATTATATCACCAAGTTAGGTATTATTATTATTTTTTTCTCCATGTTATTGGAATAACTGTGTAAACTCTATCATCCTTTAATTATGAAAAAGTTTTATACTTAAATGATAGTCATTATTTAGTAGGTATGCATGTATATGGTTTTATACATATCTGGCAATTTTTTTTCATCTGCAGTTTTTAAGAATATATTACATCTTTTATTATACGTATAGTTTTCAGTACATTTTTTTCATGTAAGAAAGAAAAAAGAAAAGCTAAGTATTTATTTAAAACACATTCGTTGGCCTTTTACAAAATCTGACCTGTGCTTCCCTCATTTCTTATGGCTCTCTTGTCACAATATCTGGAGCATGACCCAGGTCCTGATGTCCTATTACAGTTCTTGGCCCCAAGTGAGCCTCTGGATAACGCGCATTATAGTTTAAATAAAATTACTAGTCCATCACAGATTTAGCAGTATTTCTTTTTGGAAGTTATTATATTTGAGATAATAAGAGCACATCTGCAATACAGTAGTACAATATACTGTAAGTGGTTAAACTTCCAAGTCAGGAAATTGTGTGTGGTACTCAGATATAAGAACCAAACAGATGGTCAATAAAAATATATGTTATCCTGGAAAATAAAATACAAATTGTAAATATACGTCCTAAAGAACAACTCTTGGACTCCCAGAAAAATGTTTATAAATCCCCATGGACCCAAAGGTCACATTAGGGGGAATAGGCACATAATTTTGTATTCTCTTAACACTGCATTATTAGGTGTTAAACAGTATGTAACACTGATACTGTATTGCTGTGTCAATGTGATTACAACCAGGTGGAACAATATTAAACAGCATAGACTTTGTATTCCATGCATGTAATCCAATTTCAATGTACTTCAAGGTACAATTAAACAGGGTCAGACCCAATTATAGGGTGGATGAAATGCTTTTCCTGAATTCAGTATGTACTATGTTAGCAAATAAAATGTGTTATTCTGACATAATATGGAAACCCCATCTCTTTTTGGTAAGTCACACAGAGAACCTGTCCTTAAAATGTTAGGAAAGAGTTAACTAAGAAGTAACTTTCAAGCAGTGACATAAAACACTTTTAGATAGTGTGTTTAAATAAGATATATTCTGATACCTTAAACACTCCAAATATAGAAATCATATGACTCTAAGTGGAGTATGGACCTATTAAATTAAAGAAATAAATTGTTGTTTTGTAATTATTTTAAAATCTGAACCAAATTTTATGCTGAAGCTTAGATCAAAAGTTTATCTTTCTCTGGGCAAGTGGATAATTTAGGCAAATGGCTGGTTAGTGCCATTTCAAAGAACATGTTTAGCTAACTTGTAAGGTGTGTCAGATTCATCTGATAAAATTGAATTTAATCATTTCAATTGTATATGTTCCAGAAGAGACTTTATATTTATTTATAAGTTATTTGATAGCCATCAAGATTTAAATGTTTGAAATTATATCTATCTCTGTTAGTATCTGATAATTAAATTTAAGTTTTAAGTACTTAATACAGTCTTAAATAATGGTCTCAGAATGTTCACTAAATATATTTTAATTAAAAATTCTAGTTAATTATGCAATATAATCTCTTCTTTTAATTTGTTCCTGCTAACTGCTTCCAATGAAATCTCCCTGTAAATCTCTAGTAAATCTTATGTTTGAGAAGTCATCTGAGCAGAAATCACTTAAAACTTAGTATCTTTTGACCTAATATATTGCACAGAAAATGTGACTTCTGCTCTGATCATAAACTTCATCTACCACATGTAATACAAAATTACCTTGATTATTGCATAGTTAGCAATTAGTTGTTTCAATTAGAATGTTTAAAACACACCCTTTAAAAATAAATATTACCTCATTCATTAGACACTGTCACAGAGTCTTGGTCTTGTGTTATTTCTATTTCTGGAAAAATGTAGCACTTAAGGAATAGTGAGGTATATGAGCTAAACTGAATCTATGGATTATATATTTGTTTAGCTAAACATCAGAATTGAATTAATTCTGATTTGGGGACAATTTAATCAACACATAATAGAAAGAAACTTGACAAAGAAAGCAAAGAGCTACTAATGAATGGTGTGTTACTTTTACACCAAATAATTGCTTGGTCCTATTTTCAATTATTTTGTGACTGATCAACCAGGTATTTTGATTCGATTTCAAGGATTATAGCAATGAACACCTTAGTAGAGGAGTATTCATGAAGAAGCTAAAGGGGAAATGCATCATGGGTCATAACCTCTTTCAATTTGTTTCAGCAGAATAATCTACTTTTGTTATAGATCTCAAAATGACTGTTTATTTGGTGGTGCCAATGCCTATGTTTCTCCATTAACTTTTTCCTCCCTTACCAGCTTCTGTTTTCCTTTTAGAGTTTTGCCCATAGTTCCTTAATTAATATATGAATAAGATTTCTTTGGGGAATTAAGAAAGTACATGATTTTTAAAATCAAGGAATGACAAAAATTTAAAATATGACTTATTATTAAAATAGGGCTAATTATTTATCAATTATTATTAAGTCTCATTGACTAGTCATAGAAATAGTGAAAGAAGTATTTAAGTTTTTTGAGAATTACCAGGCCAGAAAATGGATGTTAAAATACATAGTTTAAATTTTTGTTTGCCAATTATTGTCTGTGGCTTGTTAGATTATATGATAAAATTTTCTCTCTACAAAGACAAAATGGCAATAAGGAAGATAAATTAGTGAAGTTTGCATAAAGCTAGATATATCCAATTTAAATTAATATTTTATTTGGGGGTTATTCCATATATATATATATATATATATACATATATATATATATATATATATATATATATATATATGTGCACATATCTTTTAGATTTTATTAAGAATTTATACTGAAAAACCAAAATTTTAAAAACCTATTTTGGGGGTGAATTACCTTGCTAGAGCCACCATAACAAATTATTGTAAAGCGGATGGCTTAAAAGCACAATGTATTCTCACATAGTCTGGAGCCCAGAAGTCTGAAATGAAGGTGTGGGTGGCGCTGTGCTCCCTCTGAATGCTTTAGGGGAGGGTCCTTCCTGCCTCTTCCAGCTCCTGGGTGGCTGTCTAGGTGTTCTTGGCTTGTGGCAGTATCACTCCAACCTGTGCCTCTGTCTTCACCTGGCCATCTCTTCTGTCCCTTATAAGGACATTTGTCATTGAATCAACCACATATTATGATTCGAAATAGAAATTTAACAACATTGTCCTCAATAGTTGGCAGATCAAAGAGAAAATAGAAATGGATATTATAAAATCTTACATAATGTAAATGAAGTATAACTTAATTGGGATTATAGAGCCTTAAATTTTATATTAGGAAAGTAAAAGAAAAAGGCTCAACTTAATTAGCTAAGCATCCAACAACTTTAACGTTTTAAAAAAATAAAAGCTAAAGAATAAACCCAAAAGAAGTAGAAAGTAAACCTTTGTAAAGAGGTATTGTCTCTGACTACATGTGAATCTCTGCTTTCTCTCTTAACAGTTTTTGACCTTGAAAGTAACTTTAGCTCTCAATTTTTCCTCATTTATAATGTATGGGGGTTAGGAACAGTACCTGTCTTGCAGAGCTGTGGTGAGGATCAAATGAGTAAATATGTAAAAGATACAGGGCGCCAGGATATTGCTCAGTTCTTTGTGGTTAGCCTTTATTATTAGAAGAGTAGACATTAATTAAGAAGAGATAAAACACATATCAAACGAAGTCAAAGCTACTTTTTAAAAAAGTAATAAAATCCACTACTGATTAGGAAAAGAGAGAGAAGGCCACATTGGCAATATTCACAAAGAACAAAGAGCAAAATAGAGACAGACTCATAGATAGAGAGCAGGCAGACAGCTCTGGTGGGGGCAGGGGTTGGGGGTGGAGGGATTGAGCAAAACAGAAAAGAGAAGAAAAAATAATTCATGAACGTGGACAACTGTGTGGTGATTTCGGGGCTGGGATAGGTGGAGTTGTAAGAGGGTGTAAGGGGGATAAATGGTGATGGCGGGGGAGGGGGGTGGAATAAAGGAGGAAAAAAGAATAAATAAAACATGAGGAAGGAGTGACCAGACACAGCTCTCTACAGCTTCCTTCTGAAGGGTATCATAGAAAATGGGGCAATGTGTGGAGGAGGAACACTGGAGCCAAGTGGGGTTTTAAAATTGCCCTCAGCTTTTCAGGGTGGGCTAAGTTCAGGCAAGTTTATATGCAGGTGGCAAAGATTCAGCTGAACACGAATGTGCTGAATTCTCTGAGAGGTCAAGAGAAGCAGCAATCCCAGAAGACTGGACACAGGCCGGGAAAAAATAAATAATTTATGAGTGAGTCTAAGTTTAAATAAACAGTATTCTGTGAGACGGTTTCTTTTTCAAAGAAAACACTTATTCTGCCAGAGAAAGAGGTGCTAATTTGGGAGCAACTGATTATTGGGAGCCAAATCGATGCCAGGCACCCTGCTCAGAGGAACACGTGATTAACAAGGTGGGCCTGACTCTGTGTAATTATTTATTTAGGCTTTTGAGAGGCAAAAAAAGAAAAGTTCAGTAAGGAATTAGAGCCAGAAATACTAATGCAAATGAAACCATACTCAGTGAACCCCCTTGACCCAAGACCTTTATATTTTCCCTTCTGCCTGAAAGACTCAAATATCATGCCAATATCCACCTGGCTCATTCACCCCCTGCATGTATGTCTCTTCTCAGATGTCATCTCAGCACAAGCCATTCCTAACCACGCTATCTAGAGAGAATCCTTTTCATCCTCTACCCTTTGACCTCTTATTTTTCTCCAGTAGGGCTTATCACTTCCTTATATTGCATAATTTCTCAAAACATTGTGATATTTTTATTTATTATTTGTTGCTACCTCCCACTGGAATGCAAATTGCTTGATGGCAAGGACTGTATTTTGTTCAATGTTGTATTCCATATTCTAAAAGAGCACCTGACATTCACATGAGCCTTAATAAATGCCAATGAATGAAGAGGGAAGGAGGGAGAGAATGGGTAAATATAGTTGGTTTTTCCAATAATTTAGACACCAGTTTTCCTTCCCTTTCATTCACCATCCACACTGAACTCTCAGTTCTACTTGTAAAATATATTTTTATTATTTCTAATTCTCTATGTCTCAATTGCCTACTCTAATATTCATCTATCTGTTGTCTATTGTCTTAATAGTAGTCCCCCAAATTCTACCCTATTTCTGTTCCCACTTAACCTCTTCAAATGCTTTATTATCCAGGACTGCAAACAAATCTCTTCACTTCCGAGTGACAGACTGTATATTAATGTCATTTGCTTTATAAACATCCTAAAAAGATAGTCTAGAACAAAAACTAGCAAAGTCTCTGTTCAGAAGACATGCAGAAACATGAGACCCAACAATAGTAAGAGCTCAATACTATTGCCCGTTTGACTAAAAGTTAGCCTAACTGTGTAACTATTTGGTGTAAGGATGGTAGTGAAAGTTGAGATGAGCATGCAATAAAAAAATCTATTTGCTTTCTACCTATTAGTATGTATACAGAATAATTTAATTATCTAAATTGCTACTACCTCAGGAGCATGTGAATTGCACAGAATAACTAGAAATTAAAATTTCTTTAGTCACCTGAAAAAAATTTTCATTTTGATATTTTTAGCAAAATCCATTGCCAATTTATTATCAATGTAATGTGTTAATCAGTAAGGAAATTATAATGCAAAGCACATAGTAAATCATTAGTAGGGATGGTATTAAAGGCAAGATAATGTGCTTTATAGTTTATTTTTTGTTCTATGTGCTTATTTCCCTTTTTATGTCTTCTTACTTCAGAAAAATTTTTATCCAAGCAAAACCCTTTATGTCTAAAGAAAAATATCAGGTTTTTAAATGTTTACTTAACATGAGAAAGACTTAAATAATTTTGCTAAACTTTCCTTGACCTTTCATTCTTTCTAAGCTTGTGATTCCTAATTTTCTCATTCAAAAAGATGATTAAAATCAACAAATTGCCTGAACATTTCATAGGAGCATCACAGTCTTAAAGCACTTGCTTCACTGATTATGTAGTTTCTTATACTCAAATAATAACCCCACGATATTCCAACAGATATATGTTATCGTCCAGTTATCAGGACCAGGAAAGTTAGTTGAGCATGAAAGTGAATGTCTGGATTATGGGGATTAAGTTCCTAGTCCCCCTTTACCTTCTATTCCTCAACTCAGCTGCTGGGAGAATAAATGTTGCCATAGATTTATCAGATCAAAGAACACTAGACTTGCATTTTTTCATCAACAAGGCAGTGAAAGCCAAAATGTAGGAGGTGGTTTCTAGGGAAGGAGTAATCCTCTTTACTTCTAGTTTTCCCTGCTTCCTTTCATCACATTCTCTGATGAAGCCATGTATAGTAAGTACTACATTCGGGTCTGAGGCAAAACCAGTGCAAAGTATAATATTATTTTCTTACCTCGCTCACTAAATGACAGGTGATATTAAAGAACGTGATGGCGGGGAGCCAAGCAGTTATTTGGAGAACAAGTACCCAAGTTAGAAAAAGCACAATTGCAAATGTCTTGAGTTGGGAATCTACCTAGTAAGTCTGAAGAAGTGCAAGAGGCCACGTCCCTGGTGCCCAGGAAGAGGCTGGAAGAAAGAGTAATGACACAGGGTCACTCTGGGTCACACAGGCTATCGGAGGAGCTTTGGCTTGTTCATTTATCTCCATGCTCTGACTTTAAATTCCGAATACACTGTTTCCATTAGAGAAACTATATCCAATCCTCCTTCATTCCTCTAAAGAAGGAATTTCTTCAACCTTCTAAAACAGGACTCAAGATTCAATAATTTATTTCTTCACACAGATGATAGCTGCTCAGATTGGCTATACCTCAGTAATTAAACCGAGTCCAAATCTTCTGCACAGAGATGAGAAAAGGGACACCCTTAACTTTACCTCACAAAAGAGATAAATAAGCTTTTGGTCTGATATGTTTTGCTCAATTTTATATTAATTACCTAGAATTTATTCCTCCCGATTTATTCCAAAGTGTAAAGAATGTAGCAATAGGTAAATGTTCTACGTGAATAGCCTCCTAATCT
Organism: Corynorhinus townsendii; assembly: GCA_026230045.1. Taxonomy (NCBI): domain Eukaryota; kingdom Metazoa; phylum Chordata; class Mammalia; order Chiroptera; family Vespertilionidae; genus Corynorhinus; species Corynorhinus townsendii. Next base: position 75,194,717 of record JAPDVU010000003.1, on the reverse strand, counting down.
CCTTCTCTGTATATGATGAAAATAAATCAAATCATTATTAGTTGAAGAGATAAATTTTGAAGTGTATTATCTTGAATGTAACGTAAGCTTTATTTTTAAAATATTCCTTAAACCTTATTTATTATGTAAGATTAATTTGCATAAGTAGAAGCACAAAATATTCAGTAAGGGGAGTATTAGTGATACTTGATTTGCTTAATTTTTGTTTGTTATGTGTTATGTATATATATTTTTTCTTTGAGACATTTGTGTTTGTGTTTACAAACTTGGTAACTGTTCTTATTTTAAATTTTTTCTATTAGTAACTACTTTGTTATTAATAGTGTGATAATGTCAATTACTAGTCCATTCTAAATTATAACCCTCATCATCTTTACTTGGAATGGAAATAAAAATACTCAAACCTGGGATTTTAAATCTATAATAAAAACATTCAAAGACACAAACTTCAAGATTTGTCAAGTAAAAAAAAAAATAAGTGTGCAATTTTGATACTGCTATTTCATCTTCCATGCATTATTTATGAATTAAATAAGCCTATATTAAAAATACAAACGATTTTCCTTTGTCTTATTTAGACACCATGTGTGTTTTTAATGGCCGTCTTGCTGTTAGCATTACAAATGAAAATTAATTTGGTAAAGTAAAAATTTTCTAGATGTAATTTACTTATAGGATATTTTTCCTTACATGATATTGCCCTACTATCCCCCCCCTTTTTTTTTTATTAATGGAGGTTTTTGTAAATTTTATAATGCAGTCTTGATAACTTTAAATGTAATTTTTTTTTTTTTTTTTTTGCCCACAAATATGACTGCTTTAGGTTCACTGCATATTCAGGAATTTTACCATGAGATGAACTACCAATAGAAATTTTAGTTATTACTTTAAAAACAGCTTTTTGTCCAGTACAATTAAATTTACTTGAATATTCACTTATTTCAATTAGCCTATTTAAATTAATCTGAAAACTTGATTACTATTTTACTGTCAAATTTAATACTCTACCAACAATCTTAGTTTACCCTGTAAATATTAGTGGGAAGGATTATTTGCATTCTTGAGTGGGTCCTGAGCATTCCAGATGCTAGGCTGAATTTAGATATAGGGCAGCTGCTGTCGTCCAATAAGACAAAGGAAAATCGTTTGAACAAAAATAAAAAGGATCCCAAATCAATTATATAGAAAAGATTCCTTTATTAACTTGTGGTTGAGAATATATTTGTATACAGAGAGGAATTGACAGGTGTGCTCCAACCACGAAGACAAGAGGAAAAAACAGTCCAAAGATGGAAGACGCTGACACGCCTTGCCACGCGAGCAGTCAGCAGCTGTGCACCGCTGCAGGTTACCTAGGACCAAACCAGAGAGGGTCGGACCTGCATTGCCACCATGTGCCCACCATCCAGATATCACTGCTGACATGTACACATAAGGAGCTGTTAGACATTGAAACGGGGACTCAGAACTGTTGGACATTGAAATTGGGACTCAAACATTTTTTTGTTTTGTTTTGTCTTGTTATTATATGTTTATTTCTAGTCTGCAGAGGCAAAACTTTTTAAAGGAAAGAAATGGTGGGAAAAAGATACAGAGGCAAAGAAGCATTGAACAGACTGTCAAACTACATTGGGAAGACAGGGGAGGTTGGGCGAGGGGGGCTGTAAGAGACCAACCGAAGGACTTGTAAGCATGCATATAAGCACAACCAGTGGATATAAGACACTGGGGCGAGGGGCCGGGGGGGGGGGGGGTGAGGGCGGGCAGGTGAAGGCATGTACTGGGGGATAGGGGAGGTCGGGGGAAGGTCAATGGGGGAAAAAAAAAGCAGACATATGTACTACTATTTGTAATGCTTAAAACAATAATAAAAAAATAATAATAAAAAAAAGAAAAATGTTATATGAGAAGAAAAACAATAAAAAAATAAATAAAAATAAAAATACAAACCTTTCACCGAAACCGGTTTGGCTCAGTGGATAGAGCGTCAGCCTGTGGACTGAAAGGTCCCAGGTTCCATTCTGGTCAAGGGCATGGGTTGCAGGCACATCCCCAGTGGGGGGCGAGCAGGAGGCAGCTGATCAATGTTTCTCTCTCATCGATGTTTCTAACTCTTTATCTCTCTCCCTTCCTCTCTGTAAAAAAATCAATAAAATATACTTTAACAAAATAAAATAAAATTCTTAAAAAAATACAAACCTTTGTTCCAATGTAATTATTTTTTTTCTAGAAAAATTTGAGAAATTCAAAGTAATGTATGATTCACGTGACAGTCTAAAGAGAATATATTGCTTTGACTGCTAAGCTAGGTCTTACCCTGTACCTGTTCAAACTTCTGTTCTTACAAAATACTTTTCTAGAATTTGAACTTGACCTTCTTTGCTAACATATATTCTAATAGAGACAATTTCTTTAGTTTATAGTAAGAGGATAATGTTATTCTGATGTTGCTATTCAATGGGATATTGCTTAGTTGAAAAGGTCCATGATAATCAGATTTTCTAAATTATAGTTATAAACCCCTTTTATCCTATTTTCCTTGAAACCTTATGCATGCTTTTCTCTACCTACTGATTTTCATTCTCTCATGAACACTAGAAAGAAGTCAGCGTTATTATGTTTCACCTCTGCTAGCTGTCATGCTGGCTTCTTTGGCAGTCAGAGCAATTTTAGGTGACTGTACCTACTAAAATTAGATGAACAAATAAGCATCTTTACAGCCCTAAGATTTCTCATGAAAGCTTTAAGGAAACAAAAAAACCTTGGTATGTTTAATACATATAATATTTAATGGAAAGCATCTATAGGAAATATTACCAACCATAATAGCTTATTAAGTTAAAAAAAAATGTAATCAGAAGGTAAAGTATACCACTACTTTTCTTCTTTCTAAAACCCACGCAATTATTTTAGTAATTTAATGTAATCTCTGTGCAAACGAAGCTTCAGAGTTGGTTTACCATTACTCAGGTGGTCATAAATAAAATGGACACTTATTTCTTTGTCATTTCAAAGTTCTAAATGGTTTGGTTGCTATAGTCTTTCTGTTCTGTGTATACTTCCCTTTGTGGAGGATTTTTCTCATATGCATGATCCAAAGAGCTCATAGTCTAATAAGTCTGAAGCATGGAAAAGGAAAGAGGTCACAGAAGAATATTTACCCTCCTTTTAAGGGCTTGCCCTTGAAGTTGCTCAGTTAAGTCTTTTCACATTCTATTGGCTTGAATATATCCCATGGTTATATGTAGCTAGATCTTCCTCTCCTTTCCCCTTCCTTTATTCTTCTTTCTCCTCCTCCTCCCCTTCTTCCTCTTTCTCCTCTTCTTGTTCCGTCTTCTGTTTTTTCTTACTTTTTTTGGGAGGGGGGATATATTTGACTAATAATTGGGGATTTTGTTACAATAATATAGAATTGGGAATAAATATTAAGAGACAACAAAGCAATCATTTCCGTTGTCTATTTTAAAAACATTATATTAGGTATTCTCTTTGAAAGCTGTGTATATTAAATTTTAAGTTTGCTTTTAGTTCTCCAAAATGAATGGATACTAATGAAAAATATAAATATAAGTTGAGACATATTAATTTTCCAACATATATCTATAACAGGAATCATGTGCATCTTATTTAGTTATTTAGATGATTTTGTTAGTTGATGTGTTAAATTCTCTAATAAGTTCTTTTCTTACCTCGAGATAATAAAGATACTATCTCATTCTTTTTTCCTCCTAGTTTTTCAGCTTTTAACTTTGATATTTAGGTTTTAAGCCATCTACAATTCACTTTATTGTATGGTATGAACTGTAGTTGACTTTGTGTGCTTTTTATTTCTTAATATATGATGAGTAGCTTTCCCAAAGTTCTGTATTGATTTGTGGTTCAGACTCTATCATATACCTAATGATCTTTTTTTTATTTTTCATTCAGCAAATACTTAAGCACTGTGATAGGTGCTGAGCATATAGGCAAAGGTCAAAGTCTTGCCTTAATGGAACATATTTTTCTAGTGGAGGATTGAAATAGAAATCAAATGAACTACAACAAAAACTTAGACAATAAGAAGTACAATAACAATAATAAAAGAAAGTAAGGGTATTTGTGAACTTTATATTTTTATTAATTTTTTACTTGCCTGTTCTTGTATATGTTTATTATTACATTTATGCAGGGAAAAATGCAAGGTTTATAAAGGATCTACTCTCATTTTGGTTTTATTTTCAAATTTTTCTTTGGTATTTGATGATATTTTTCTTTTATATGAATTTTAGTACCAGTTTTATGAAATATAAAAATAAATCTTCGTACTTTCTATTGGAATTGCATTGAATTTATAGTTTAGTTTGAGGAAAATTAATTTATTTTTAAAAATTAAGTTTTTCCATCTATGAACTTGAAATCTTCCTATTTACCCAGATCCTTAAAAATTTACATTTAATAGTTTAGAATAATTATACCAGAAAAAGTTGTTATATGTGTTTTTTCAACTTAATTAGTTGCTACCTGAAATTATTCTGTACTTTCTAGTCATTATTTCCCACTATTTTATGTTATATTTTTTAGGGAAAATCTCATATATGGCAAACTTTATGAACACTCTTACTAGTTCTGGTGATTTCTGAACCTAAATGGGGTTTTCTATCTAAGTGAGCATATGTCTGTCCTGTTGTGTTGGCTGACACTTTGGGTAGTAAGTTGAGCAGTAAAAAGAGAGTAGGTACAATGTTTATATCCCCACTGTATCTCAGATGTTCCATATGGCTATTTGGAATTTTCTAATGTTTCTTGTGTCAATTTTGGTAATTTTTGGTTTCAAGTTATTTGTCTACTTCATTTAGATTGTCAACTTTATAGGCAGAAACGTTATCTCCCTATTATTCTCTTTATGGCTCTAGGATCTTGAGGGGTGGCCCCTTTTTTTTTTTCCTGATTTTTAAAATTTGCCTTTATTTCTTTCTTAACTTGATCAATCAGGCTAAAGGTAGACTTTATAGATCTCTTTAATGTAACCACTATGGTTTAATTTATTTTCTCTATTGATTGCCTAATTCCCATTTTATTGATTTCCTCTTTTATTTTTAATACTTCCTTTCTTCTAATTAATTTGGATATAATTTTCTCTTTTTCTATATTTTTGTGGTGGAAGCTTAAGTTATTGATTTTAGATTGTTCTTATTTTCTAATATAAACATTTAAGGCTGTAAATATCCCTCTAGAAATGCTTTAATTATAACACACAAACATTGATATATTGGATGTTCTTTATAATATAAATATTTTCTAATTTATATATTTATATCTCCCTTGACTAATATATTATTTACACATGTATTTTTGTGTTTCTAAATATGTGAAAAATTTTAACATATATGTTATTAATATAATTATATTGTGATTAGAGAATATATTATGTATAACTTAATATACTATAAATTTATTTAAATTTATTTCATGACCCTTCATTTTTGTCATTGGTAAGTCCCATGTCCCTTGGAAAAAAATATCTGTTTACATAGTATGTAATTTTACATATGGTTTTGGGATTTAGTTGTAACATCTTGCTGTTTTATCTTTATTTCATTTCTTTTTTTACTATTTTCCTCTTTTTCTGCCCTCTTTTGGATGGAGCAATTCTTAGTATTCACTTTATGATCTCTATTTTTTTAAGTGGGTTCTCTAAGGCAATGCTATTGTTTCAAATCTATGCTGTCCAATTCAGTAGCCACTAGTTCCATGTGCAACAGGCTTCTGAGCACTTGTGCAACAGAGAAACTAAAAGTGTAATTTAAGTTAATTAATTTCAATTCAATGTATGTAACTACATGTGGCTAGTGGCTACCTTATAAAGAGTGCAGCCCCATCTTTTAACTCACTTCAGTCTCCTGCAAAATATGATGTTATACACTATACATATCATTTAAGACTCTGAATATAGTGCAAATGCCTCTTTCCCATATCCCATTGTATTTTTCAGGGTTTTCTAGAGAAAGAGCGAGAGGAGAGAGAGAGAGAGAGAGAGAGAGAGAGAGAGAGAGAGAGAGAGAGAGAGAGAGAGGATGTCTTAGGAGGAATTGGCTCACACGATAATAGAAGCCAAAAAGTATCACAATCTGTTGTCTGCAAGCTGGTACCCAAGAAGCTAGTGGTATAATTCAGAGTCTGAAGGTGGGAAAAGTTTGATATGCAATGAATTGTGATGAGATGTTCCACCTCTGAAGCAGAGAAGCAAGGGGGAAAAGTGAATTCCGTTTTCTTCTGCCTTTTGTTCTATTCAGATCTTCAATGGATTAAACGATATTCATCCACTTTGTGCAGACCTCTCTACTTCACCTAGTCCACTGATTCAAGTGTTAATCTCATCCAGAAACAACCTCACAGACATATCCAGAAATAATGTTTAATTTGGGCACCCTGTGGCCAGTCAATTGACATATAAAATTTAGCATAACACACATCTTTCGTATTATAATTTTAATTCATTTTGCTTCGACATATTTAAAAATCCACAGTACATAGCTACTATTTTTCTTTAAATATTAATTATTAGAGACCCAGTGCATGGGTGAGGTCCCTAGGTCTGATCTGGGCCAGGCCAATCAGGGCCTGCCTTCCAGGGGGGAAGGAAGAGGGGAGGGACCTTGGGAAGTTGACCAGTTGGGGAAGGGACCGGCTGGGGGCGGGGAGGGAATGCAGGAGGTTGGCTGGCCAGGGGGAGAAACCTGGGGAGGTTGGCTGGCCACAGGAGGTTGGTTGTGGGAGTGCACTGACCACCAGGGGGCAGCTCCTGCATTGAGCGTCTGCCCCCCTGGTGGTCAGTGCACATCATAGCGACTGGCCAACTAGTCAGTCCCGTCATTCTGGTTGTTCCCATTGTTCTGGTGGTTTAGTTGTAATGTTCACTTAGGCTTTTATATATGTAGATATGTTGCAAACATTTATGTAAAACACCTCTTATATTCACCTATAAATACCACTTTTATTTTGGAAGAATGTTTTTTATTAACTTGGAATTCTAGTTTGAGGTTTTATTTTCTTTTTATACTAATGTCAGTGATGTGGGTTTGGTATAGGTTACATGTATAAATGATGCAGGAAGGCTGGATTTTAGTAGAGACTTGAAGACACAAAAGAGTTTAGCACATGGTTATCTAAAGAAAGAGGGTTGCAGACAGAGGAACTATTCAGGTGAAGTATATAATGGATTTTTAGGAGAAGTATAGGAGTCCACCCTTATCCACATGGGACTATATTCCAAGACCACTAGTGGATGACTGAAGAAGGTGGGTAAAAGACGTTTTATAGTTGTGAGTACACAAAACACAGTTTACTCTTGTATTATTATTTATTAATTATTGTATTATTTTCCATAAGAAAAACTGTAAGCCTAATTTTGACCCACCCTGTATATACTATGTTTTTTAATATATGTATGTATACACATACATATATATATGTGTATATATATGTATATGTGATAACATTTAACTTACAAATTAGGCACAGTAGGAGATTAACAACAATAACTAATAGTAAAATAGAACAATTATAATCATATACTGTAATTAAAGTTATGTGACTGTGGTCTCTCTCTCTCAAAACATCTAATTGTATTCACCTTTTCACTTAAAGGAAGTACTTTATGGGTTCTCTTTGGCATATCTGAATTTCTAGCATCACTACGCTGGTGCTTTGGGGGCATTATTAAGTAAAATAAGGGTCGCATGGATACAAGCACTGTGATATCATGACAGTCAATCTAATAAACGATATGGCTATTACGGACAGGTAGCATACGGATAGCTTTTAGATGCTGGACAAAGTAATGTTATGTCCCAGATGTGATGAAGCAGAATGGTGTGAGTTAATTCCACCCCTCAGAATGGCCCAGAATTTAAACATAAATTATTTATTTCTGACATTTTCCATTTAATATTTCTGGACCCAGGTTGATCATGGGTAACTGAAGTCACAGAAGGAGAAACCAGGATAAGGGTGACTACAGTGTACCTGGCCCATTCAGGAAATAGCAGGAATGAGAGTTTAACCAGCACAGAATGAACCAAGCATTGTTAGGAGAGGAAGGTACTGCACCACAGATCATCAGAACCTTTAGGCCTTTCAGAAATATTGGCTTTTATTCTGAGTGAATGGGGAGCTCTTAGATTTTTGAGCAGCAGAGTGACATGATATGACTTACATTTTAAAAATACATTTTTTTTTTGTGGAGAATAAATTGTTAAGGTACAAGAATAGAAGTAAGGCCGCTAATTGGGACAAGAGATGGTGACTCAGACAAGAGTGCTAACAGAGGATGCATGGGAAGTGGTTAGATTTTGGATATACACTTGTAGATTGTATGTGTGATATGGGAGAAAGAGAGATTAAGTGGAAGGAGGGGGTAAAAATCAATAGAATTGGGTAAGGTTAGAGCATAAGGGGTTGGGGGAAATCAAGTGTTCAGTTTTAGACATATTATGTTTGAGATGTCCAATGATATCTTAGGAAAGCTCAAGTAAGCAGTTTATGTATTTGAAGTTAGGAAGGGAGGTGTAGTCTGATGGTATACATTTGGAGTGTTGTCACCATATACATAGTGTTTAATCTCTGAGGCTGAATAAATTGCCATGGAAGTAAGCATAAATAGAAAAGCAAAGAATGTCAAAGGCTAATCCCGGGGAGCACTATAACATTAAAAAGTCTTAAAGAAAAGTTGGTAACAGCAAAGGAGTTTGAGGAGAGACCACTGAGTTAGTTCAGCCACAAATTGCAGCGTGGTCAAATGCTGCTATTGGATCACATCAAATAAGGACTACTGTGGCCAAAGGGGAGTATTATTGAAATGGTGAGATTGATTAGAGCAATTTTAGAGAAGTGGTAAAGGGAAACCTGACTGGAATAAATTTAAGCGGGAATGAGAGGAAGGATGTATACTGTCTATTAAGCTCTTTCTAGGACTTTTGCTCTGAAGTTAAAAAAAATTGGGCCTGCAACTGTTATGGGATACTAGAGGCCCAGTGGATGAAATTCATGCACTCCGGGGCGGGGGGGGGAGGTTGGTCCCTCAGGCCGGATTGTGAAAGGGCACAGGCCAGGCTGAGGGACCCCACCAGTGCATGATCGGGCCCAGGGAGGGAAGCAGGAGGTTGGCCAGCCAGGGAGGGACAGCAGGAGTGCTCGTCCGGCCCATCTCGCTCAGTCCCCATGGGCTGGACCCCAGCAGCAAGCTAACCTATCAGTTGGAGCGTCTACCCCCTGGTGGTCAGTGCACGTCATAGTGAGCAGTTGAGTAGCCTTAGCATATCATTAGCATATTACGCTTTGATTGGTTGAACAGATGACCATACGACTGGACACTTAGTACATTAGGCTTTTATTATATAGGATGCTGTTAATATTTTATCTAAGACCTGGTGGGGTAGCTAAGTGGTTAGAGCATTGGCTAGTGGGCCCAAGGGTCACAGATTTGATTCCTGGTCAAGGGCACATACCTCAGTTGCAGGATTGATCCAGGCCCCGGTTGGGATGTGAGCAGGAGGCAACCAATCGATGTGCCTCTCTCACATTGAGGTTTTTCTCTCTCTCTCTCCCTCCTCCACCCCTTCTACTCTCTCTAAATAAATCAATGGGGAAAATATCCTTGGGTGAGGATGAAAATAAAAATATTTTATTTAAGATGAGAAAATAATCAGCATTTTGAATGTTCATGGTACTGGGAACCAAAATAAATAAATAAGATGAGGGTGAAAGAAAGAAAAGTAATTGTTCGAGTTATATCTTGAAGTAGTAAAGTAAGATCATGATCCAATGTATAAGTGGTGTACTGGTGGGGGGGGGGATTTAAATGCCCACACCTTAACCTCTGTCTCTAATTTAAATTCAGTAAATTCATTGGGTAGCACCTCAGGACAAAGACCTTTGAATGCTACAACCTCTTTCTGTTGAACCCTATCCCCACAAAATCTTTATTATTCTCAGGGAATTTTCTGGCATTACCAATTTATAATAGCCACTTCTGTATATTTCATTACTTTCTGGTTAAATCAGCTATCAATAAGTATGTCATCCAAGGATCCAGGACACCCTTCAGGGCAAACCAGCTGACGCCCACCCGTGCACCAGGCCTCTATCCTATCTAATAAGAGAATAATATGCAATTTGACTGTCACTCCAACACACAAGATGGATGCCCCCATGTGGTCAAAGATCCTGCCCCCATGTGGACACGAGATTCCTGCCACAAGATGGCCAGCAGGGGAGGGCAGTTATGGGCAATCAGGTCAGCAGGGGAGGGCAGTTAGGGGTGACTAGGCCTGCAGGGGTGGGCAGTTGGGGGCAATCAGGCTGGCAGGGAGCAGTTAGGTATCATTCAGGCTGGCAAGGGAGTGGTTAGGGAGTGGTCAAGCTGGCAGGCAGAAGCAGTTAGGGCCAATCAGGAAGGTAGGCAGGAGGGCAGTTGGGAGCCATTAGTCCTGGATTGTGAGAGGGATGTCCGACTGCCTGTTTAGGCCCTATCCTCGGACATCCCTCAAAGAGTCCAAGATTGGAGAGGGTGCAGGCTGGGCTGAGGGACACACCCCCCTGCCCCCATGCATGAATTTCATGCACAGTTAGGATCTGGCTAGCCTGGCCAGGGGGTGGGGTCATGGGCGGTTGGCCGGCCTGCCTGCTGGTCGAACTCCTGGTCAAGGGGTCAATTTGCCTATTAGCCTTTTATTATATGGGATACAATGAGTGCCCAAATTATTATGCATTCAGCGATCATAATAATCTGGCCACTCAGTATATATGGAATGAGACCAACATTCTTTTCGAAATTGGAAAAACATGTTCAGCGGGTATACTGGTGCATTTTGTATGACTGTGATTTTTTTCAGTGATTTTTTCCCCCAGCAAACTGTTACATCTCACACTGGAATTCTGCCAAAAACATGTGACACTCATCCATCTAGAGGTGACAATCCAAGGGGTCAACCACAAAGCAGACCTGACCAGCATAAAAATATTGACTTCTAAGCATACATTTTAAGAAAAACAAATAGTGTTATCTTTAAATTGCTTTGTTGTATTATTCATAGTTTAGTGAATAGTAGACAAGGAAACATGATTTTTTAAAATGATTTTTTTAAAGAAAGAAAAATTTATTTTTTTTCATTAGATAAAAGTAGACCTTTACTTAATGGAAAACTGATATGGTAAAATGTTAAATTCTTCTATCATTCTGGATAAACATTTTCTTAAAAAACTTTTCAAATTAAATAAAACAGTTGAAAAATAAGTAGTGTTTTAATATTTGATGTTCAAAAATGCTACAACAGAAATAATAAAGATAATTTTGAAAATAAATGTATTTTACTGTTGAAAAAATAATCTAGAGATTTAAAATATTGTTAGTCTAAAATTTATATTGTTTTAAAAACATATTGTCATATAAATCTGAAGTACAAATCATAATCTAAATTGCTTGATATGAAACTTAAGGTATTTGCTAAATTAAAATTTAAGAAAATATTGGTGAAAATATTTATGCAAAAATAATTAAATTTAAATTTCAAAATTTCTTTAAATAATTTTTATTTTTCAAGTATAGTTGACTTACAATATTGTATTAGTTTCAGGTGTATACTAGTAACCCAGTGATTAGACATTTATATGACTTACAAAGTGATCACCCCGTAAATCTAGTACCAATCTGACACATACGTAGTTATTACAATACTAGAGGCCTGGTGAACAAAATTCGTGCATGGCAGGGGTGGGTGTCCCTTTCCCCAGCTTGCACCCTCTCCAATATGGGACACCTTGGGAGATGTCGGACAACGGGCAGTCCGACATCCCTCTCACAATCTGGAACTGCTGGCTCTTAACCACTTGCCCTCCTGCCTGCCTGATTGCCCCTAACCACTCTGCCTGCCAGCCTGATATCCCCCTAACCACTCCCCTGCCAGCCTGATTGATGTCTAATTGCTCCCCTGACAGCATGATCGTCCCCAACTGCCCTCCCCTGCCGATTCAATCACCCCCAACTGCCTTCCCCTGAGGGGCTGAGGGGACTGGGGGACTCCGGTTGGATGAGGTGGGACTGAGGGGACTGGGGGACTAAGGCTGGATGAGGCTGGACTGAAGGGATTTGGGGACTCCAGCTGGATGAGGCGGGGCTGAGAGGACTGGGCGCCACCATCTTGTGGCTGTGAGTGCCGCCATCTTGTGAGGGTGTGACAGTCAAATAGCATATTCCCTTTTTATTAGATAGGATTATTGACTATATTTCCTATGCTGTGCTTTATATCCCATGACTATTACATAACTGCCTATCTGTACTCTTAACCCCTCTACATTCTTCACTTATCCATCCAACCCCCCTCCCATCTTAAAGAGGACACATCACATTTCTTGTAATATTTGTTTGTTGGTGATGACCTCTTGTCTGGGAAACTCTATCTTCTTCAATTCTAAATGATAGCTTTTTTAGATGGAGTAATCTTGGATTGTAGGTTCTTGCTTTTCATCATTTTGAATATTTCTTGCCAGTTCCTTCTTCCTGCAAAGTTTCTCTTGAGAAATCAGCTAACAGTCTTATGGGAGGCTCCCTTATAGATAATGACCAGCTTTTAGGGCTGCTTTTCAGATTCTTTCTTTGTCTTTAACCTTTGTCATTTTAATGCTGATGTGTCTTGGTGTGGGGCTCTTTCAGTTTATCTGATTTGGGATTCTCTGAAAATCCTGGACTTGTGTGTCTATTTTCTTCACCATATTAGGGAAAATTTCTGTCATTATTTTTTCACATAGGTTTTAAATTCATTGCTCTCTCTCTTCTCCTTCCGACACCCCCATGATGCAAATGTTGATACACTTGAAGTTGACCCAGAGACTTCTTATACTATCCTCCATTTTTGGATTCTTCTTTTTTTTTTCCTGATTGTGTGTTTTCTGCTTTCTTATTTTCTAAATCTCTGATTTAATCCTCTGCTTCATCTACTCCACTGTTGATACCCTATAATGTATTTGTCATTTCAGTTATGTATGTTTAATTTCTGTTTTTTATTTAATATTTTCTAGTTATGTTTGTATGATTCCCATCTCTTCGTTGAAGTTCTCACTGATATCACTGTGGATCCTTATAACCAATCTTTTGAACTCTGCATCTGGTAGATTGCTTATTTCCATTTTCTTTAGTTCACTTCCTGGAGTTTTGTTCTGTCCTTTCTTTCATATATATATATATATGATTTTCATATATATAATTGATTTTTTACAGAGAGGAAGGGAGAGAGATAGAGAGTTAGAAACATCCATGAGAGAGAAACATTGATCAGCTGCCTCCTGCACACCCCCTACTGGGGATGTGCCCGCAACCCAGGTACATGCCCTTGACCGAAATCAAACCTGGGACCCTTGAGTCCGCAGGCTGATGCTCTATCTACTGAGCCAAACTGGTCATGGCTGTTCTGTATTTCATCTGCATGTTTCCTTTTCTCCTCATTTTGGTGGCCTCCCTGTATTGGTTTCTGTTCTATTAAGTAAAGCTTCTTCATATCCCGGGCTTAGTAGAGGGGGCTTATATAGTAGGTATTCTGTAGGGTCCAGTAGCACGGCTTCCCCAGTCACCTGAGCTGGGTACTCCAGGTGCAACACACTGTGGGGCTGTGTACACTCTCCTATGGTAGTTGAGCTTTGATTGCTGTTGACACATCAATGGGAGAGATTTAACTCCAGGCCAAGTGGATGTGAGGACTGCCTGCAACCCCCATGAAAGATCAGTTGCTCAGGGGCTGACCCATGGAACAAAAATTACTTCAGTGGGACTCTTGTGCTCACTGAGTCTGCCCCTTGAGTATGTTGCTTATGGAGGTGGCTCTGCCTATTTTCTGGCCATGGCCACCTGCTGATCTGCAGATGCCTGCTACTTGTGTTGGGCTTGGAGGTGCCAAGGAGAGGCCAAGCTGTCAACCAAGGTCAGCTGCCACTAGTGCTGGACCTGGGGCTACTCGGTGAGAAATATGGCACATGCCGAGGCCATGTGCTGCTTATTTGAGAGATTTTAGGAAAGTTTCTAAAAATTCAAAAATATTTTAATTGATTGAACACTGAATTTTTCATCAGGAATAAATATGGCAAAAATCAGTGTATACATATATATTAATGAAGAAAGAGTATTCAGGGTAGGAATTTAACTGATTTAATTATCATGGAATGAAGAGCATTCACATTGTAGCAAATATTCTAATAATATATGAAATATATAAATAAAGAAATAGAGAAAAGGTTTGTAATGAGATTAAGAACAAATAGAGAAAGAAAACACTGTGAAGCAAATGAGAATATCATCTACATAAAAAGACATAAAATATCTTTCACTTTCTGCTTGTACTTTTAGCAACCACAATTCAAAGAAATGTATTTAAAAAGGCATTTTATATGACATACTAAAAAATAGACAAGTAAGTCAATATTAAATCAATATGCTTCTGCACAACAAAGAAAATGATTAACAAAATGAAAAGGAAATCTATGAAACTGGAGACAATATGTACAAATCACATATATGATGAAGGGTTAATATCTAAAATATATAAAGAACTTACATGATTCCAAAAACAAACAAACACAAAAACACAAACAAATAACCCAATTAAAAAATGAGCAATGATTTGGGTAGACATTTCTCCAAAGAAGACATACAAATGATGGACCGGTTTATGAAAATGTGCTTGACATCATTAATCATCAAGAAAATGCAAATCAAAATCACAATGATACATCACTTCACATGTGCTAGGGTGGTTATTATAAAATAAAATTTAAAAAAACACAAGGTAACAAGCGCTGATGAGAATGTGGAGAAATAGAACCCTTAAAATGTTGGAATTAAGCAGAAAAAAATGTAAAATGGTTTTGGGGCAAACTGTATTCATCTACCCATTTTTATTCTCCTTGGCTCATCATAATGATTCAAGCAAATTATCCTGGCACTGAGAAAGTACAAGAAATCAATTGAATAATTGTGTGTGTATGAGGGGGAGGGGAGTTGAAAGAGAAAATGGAAATACAGGCCCAATTTTACCATTTCTCATAATCTTTGATTTAGAGTAAAGGATTATTAATTTAAGAACATTTTCTTCCCCTAAGGATGGATGTAATTCACAACGGATGTAATGTTAATAGCTCATCACTGTCCATGGCTTGGTTTTACAATCCTCATCATTGTGCCTTTTGAAGAAAATTGGGTCTCAAATCCCATCCTCCTAGAATTGATAGAATCAGACAGTAGCTGCAATGGGTGAATTAGTTTCAGTTATTTTATGGTGCTCTATTGTGCCCTAGAACCTGTAGGCAAGATGAGGATTGGATTTTCCTATTTAAATGATAAATCAATAATACTTATTTCCTTTGCTTTTTGTGCCTTTTTATTCCTGAGACATAGTTATAAAAGGAATAGTCTAATAATCACATTATCAAAATGAATATTTGACCCAGAAAGAAAGATTAATAATTAGATTATCCTGTGTTTGAGTCTTTTTAGTCAATAGTCAATTATATTATATGTAACAACAATATATACATCATTGTGTCCCTTAACATTATTTATTGTTTATATTTTAAGTGAGAAAACTATAACAATAGACTACAGAGACAAATTTCAGTTTATAACAGAGTCACTTTTTTAAATACTTAAACTTCCAAATTTGAGCAAACTTTAAGAATTACTTCAGATACAAAATAGGCTTTTCATGAAGGAACATTGCTAATACACAATAATTATAGTGTCAAAGAAAAAAACTAGCAAAGAATTTCCCTCTTTAGGTAATTGAAATCAAATCACTATTTCTACAGTGCAATAATCTCTTTGCTGTTCACTTGTTTGTTTATTTATACATTTATGTGTTTACTTATTTTCTGATAATAATCATCTACTTTAAGACTCTCTTAAAATACCTTTGTGCTTCATTAATGATATGATTGTACTTTAGATATGGAATGTAGTTCACTCACATTTTTGTCTACATGTTTATTTATAATTCTTTTCAAAACTCAGACTTCTGTTGTCAAACACATTTTAACTAATGATAGAAAAAACAGATAAAAGCTAAGGATGTAAAAGAATTTTACTTACATGATTAAGAATATTGACCTAATTGATACAGACTAATAAAGAACTTTATGTCAATAAATTTGTCAATGGCTGAAATGTAAAACTTCCTAGAAAAACACAAATTACCCAAAGTGACACAGTATGAAATTGTAAAGCTCTCTGGTACTAGATATATTATATAAATTCCATATATAATTAATATCTCTTACACAAATAGCCATCCAGGACTAAATTATTTAACAAATACTTGCAAGCATTCAAGGAAAAACTAACACAAAACTTTGAACAACACTTCTAGATATACAAAAAGAAAGAACATTACAAACTCATTTAATGATGCTTATATAAATGTTATACCAAAATTTGACCAGGCAATTTTATAAGAAAAATGAGATTATAGCATAATATCTTTTATTAATATAGATACAAAATAAACTAAGCAAAATATTATTAATCAAATCCAGCAATATATAAAAATATAATGTGTCATGATCAAATTGGATTCATCCTCGAAGTGCAAGTTTAGTTTATAAAAAGTAAAATAAAATTGGGATAAATTATATGAATGTGTACTGTCAAAATATTACCATTGAGGTATTAAAGTCCATGGAATCTGTGATTATTACTTAATATGAATATGTGTGTGATTAAGTTTAGGATCTTGAGAGGATACTCTTATCCTGAATTATGTGAGTGGACCCTAAATCTAAATGCATATATCCATATAATATGGGAGAAAAGATAGATTTAGTAAAAATACACAGAGGAGAAGGTCTTGTGTACATGAAGGCAGAGATTGGAGTTATACAGACACAAGGCAAGGAATACTAAGAGACACCAGGAGCTGGAAGAAGCAAGGAAGGATTCTCCTCTAGAACCTCTGCACAGCTCTAATGATACCTTCATTTGGGAGGATTTTCAATCTCCAGAACTGTGAAAGAATAACTTCTTTATTTTAAGCCACTAAATCAGTAGGAATTTGTTATGATGGTCCTAGAAAATAATAGTGTCTCTTTTTTAATTTATTGAGAGAGAGAGAGAGAGAGAGAGAGAGAGAGAGAGAGAGAGAGAGAGAGAGAGAGAGAGAGAGACTTGTTCTTCCACTTATTTATGCATTCATTGGTTGATTCTTGAATGTTCTCTGACTGGGAATTAAAACTGCAACTTTGGCTTATCGGGAAAAAGTGTTCTTACCAACTGTGCCACCAGGCCAGGGACAATACTAATGTCTTGGTAGATGCAAAAACAACAACAACACACCAGTATCTATTAAAATTCAACACCCATTCATGACAAAAGTAAGTGCTTAGGCACTAGAAGAAAAGTCAATCTCCTGATGAGTATCCACAAAAATACTTCAGCAAGCAATGTATTTATAATAATAAAAGTGTAATATGCTAATTAGACTGGACAGCCAAACAAACTTCTGGACATAATTCCGGACGACCTTCTGGACAAAGCCGCTGTGGCGGGGGCCAAGGCAGAGGTGGTTAGGGGCAATCAGGCAGGCAGGCAGGCAGGCAGGCAAGCAGTTAGAAGCCAGCGGTCCCAGATAGCGAGAGGGATGTCCAACTGCCAGTTTGGGCCTGAACTGGCAGTTGGACATCCCCTGAGGGGTCCTGGTTTGTAAGAGGGTGCAGGTCAGGCTGAGGGACCCCCTCCCATGCACGAATTTCATGCACTGGGCCTCTAGTATAATAATAAAATATTGAAGGCTTTATTCCAAAATCTATATTGATTCAAATTGCCTGTGAAAACAGTTTTACTCAACATTTTTATCTAACATTAAATTGGTTGTCTACTCAGTGTAATAAGAATAAAAACTGAGAATTAGAATAGAAGAAATAAATTATCCACATACTGTATTTACTATCTAAATGATTGCATATGTAGAAAGTCTGAAATTTTTGACAGATTTTTTTATTAAAATAGACATGTAGTTCCAGTGAGGTAAAAAAACACACAAAACAATTAATTGTATTTAGCATAAAATAACTGAGGACAAGCAATTTAAAACTGACAAAATCACTTTGGAAAAGTTTTAACAGTATTCAATACAGTTGAAAAGATACTTATAGTCTATGGTCCATCCATTCCACTTTGTTGTATATATACAACAAGATGCATATATACATTTACCAAATGTACAGCAATTTTCACAGAAGCACTATTTGCAGTAGCCAATAACTAGAAATAAACCAAATATCCACAAACTGTAGAAGAAATATATTGTGGTTTCTTACAAAATAGACTATCTCAAAGTTATCATAAAGAATTACCATATTTTTCCATGTATAAAATGCCCCCCACTTTTCCAACTCCAAAGTAAGAAATCGATATTATAAACATTTTGCTGGTTTTCCTCTGAAGGCCTTCTTCTTTTTTAGCATCTCAAGGAGTTGTTCTTCCTGTTTTCTCCACTGTCTGATCAGACACTCAGTGGGAAGAGGTCCAGTTGTCTCTGCAGCTCTATTTCCATGCTCTTTTGCATAGCTGATTACATTCAGTTTGAATTTTGCAAAGTAAGACAATGGCTTACCGGTATTTATCTTTTTATTTTTGACATCTTTATGGGCTCAGAACGCTCTGGTCCCTGTTGCATCTGTGCACTCTCCACCTCCACTCTACTTACGAAATCAGTTGGTTTCAGTAACAACAGGCTCGTGATTGGAGTAAAACTGTTTGACAAGGTATGGGCAGCTAGGCACCTGTGCGGCTCCTTCCTTGGCTCACTTCTGTGTATAAAATGCCCCTTGATTTTCAGTCTAACGATTTTAGAAAAGAATAGCATCTTATACATGGAAAAATACGGTATCTATTATGTAATAGTGAAGAAAAGAAGTCCCACATAGAACAATATATACTGTTTGATTTTCATTTATATTATGTTAAAAAGCAGGAAACTTTATTTATGGTGATAAAAATCAGGAATGTGGCTACTTTTAGCTTGAGGGGAGACCAGGCGGTAGCATCAGGGAACTTCTGAGTTGCTGATAATACTCTTGATTCACTAAGAGTATTAGTTGAAACGGACTTTGACTATGAAAATCCAGTGTTCTGAAGAAATCAGAGCATAAGAGATTATGTGATCAGTACGAATGTAGATTAATTCCCCAACAACTAGAAAATGTATAACAAGAATTTAGGCAGTGAAATAGACTAAGGGAAAAGCTTTATCTGTGTTTGTTACAGAATTTACCAGGTGCCTGAAAAATACACAGGGAGTACTTGGAGATCAAGGTTAAACCCATTTATTTTCAGATGTTCTAATACAGTGACTCAGTGGGTAAGGTCTCCAAATCCTGAGTGAATGAAAATGGAGGAAGCTTTTCCCTTTATGCCCTTTGGTTTCTTTGTTTTCTATCTGTTTCCTAACTACCAGGCTTTTGTGGTGGGCTTCCACAGCCCCTCCTGAGTCAGAATGGGGAAGTGAGATTGTATCTAAATGCCTGGTGTGGGTGGTGCCAGTGACCTCCCCTGTAGCTAAGCTGTTACATTCTTTGTTTATGACCCCTCTGTAAATTGGGAGTACAGGCAGTCCTCGGCTTACCTCACAGATCCATTCCTAAGGTGCGAAGTAATGCGATTTTTGCCGTAAGTGGGAACCCACCTGCGTCACTCACATGGAGCACATACACAGCAGTAATGAAGTGAAACAGTAAAAAAAAATTTACAAGAAAGATAAAAATTCCTGACCTGTACTTGTGGTAAATAAATAATAAAAACATAAAGCACATATGTACATATGTTGAGATGACAGAACTTTTTTTTTTTATATAAATACTGTAAATGGGAGATGGCGAGGTAACCACGAAATGATCTAAGTCGAGTCCGACGTAACCCGAGGACTGCTTGTAATTAGGAAAACAGGTCTTGCTAGACCAGATTGTTAAGAAAGGGCCAGTGACTTGATTATAGGCTATCAAGAATGTACATTGGGTTACTGGCACAGATTCAGATTACTAGCCCCCCCCCCCCCAAATGTCTTATGTTCCCCATCCTGTTCATTGTCCTGCCACATTGGGCTGAGGGCTAAGAAATTGTAGTAACAAAAAACTCTATACAAGCACAGAGAGGATCTATGTTCCCAGATAGAGTTCATGTGGTGATAGGACCACATAGCTTGGTGGGCAAGAGGAACAGAAGCAACATGATCCCCTTATGCTGAAAAATCAGAGGGATAAGACAAAATGTCAGTTATGTAAGGTGTCAAATGTAATCAAATAATTGAAATTCAGAGTTCATCATCTAGACTTGTCTGTTATCATAAATTCCATAAACTCCACGAGATATCAGTGTTTGTCTTGTTAACTATTTTCATCCCAGAATCTGGCTTGGAGCCTTGCATCAACTAAAGAGCCGATGCCACTGATGGCTGCTCGGTGTCTCATTGGCTTACCTGAGTTTACCTGAAGCTCCCGACAGCGCACTGCCCTCTGGTGGCTGCACATAACAAGGGCCTCTGCCTAAGGGCTGTTCTAGTAGTAAGGAGGCTCACTGGGCTACACACAGGCACAACCAAAGGGCAGACAAAGGTCATACTGGCTGAAGCAACCCTGAACCAAGGGGGATGGAATCAGGACATACATGATGCAGCTTTTCATTCTCCACCGGGCTGATTCCGAGGCATGTTCGTTCATTATCGCAGAGGATTCCAATGACATCAAGCACCAATTGCCTTTAGTAGAAACTTGACCATTGCTGTGCACTTTATTGTTTATGTCACTTTCCCTAATTCTTTAGTTATATTTCTCCAGGTCTCTTTTCAATCAAATAGTTGGGACTGAAGTTATTGTCTCAGGATCTATTGTAAGGAAGGATCGAAAGAAACCAGTAGATCTGGTGGTGCTCAAACAAGGAAACTGTTCTTATTACTCCCATTCCATTTCTGATGCTAATACTGCCGTGGTAGCTCTAATACTAGAAGTGGGAGGTGGGAGAGAGGGATGTATAAAATAATGTAAAAGGGATGCTTGACTAAGGTGGACTTCTTACTTTTCCAATTCTGCTCACAACTAAAGAAGAAATACATAGTGATTAAAATAGGAAGGTAAGGGAATGAATGACAAAGAGAAGTGCTTTAAATTTGTTTTTTGTTTTTTTATCAAATTCTAAAAGTGTTTACTAAGAATGCTTAACTATTATCAACAATTCCCCTTTTCTCTAAATTTTGCTTTGTCTTTTTCTAGAGGCATAAGGAAAAAAGAGAAAAATATCAATATATATTTGCAGTTTTCTGAATCAGTGCATTATATTGCATTTGTTAGCAATTGCAGACTGAGGTTATTTTCTTTTAACTTGGATAATTTTAATTGTAATGTTGCCATGGTAACACTAGGAAAGGTGACATATTTACTTATTCTTCATGGTTGGCATGTAAATATGCATATTTAATCTGAACATAGCTGTGATGACGAAGACTTCTAATTGCTAATGAAAATTAGTATGTTTTTTCCCCCCTTAAATCTGACAGCAATCTAAAAAATGCTGATTTAGGGTTCTTGAAAAAGTGATAGTGAAAGGATTAATTTTACTACATCAGAAATTATCTTCCTCAAGAAGAAAGAATGTTAATAACTGTTTAGAGTTGCTTTATTCTATATTAACCAAGAGCCAAAGTGTTCAAGATAATTTCTTTTCAAAATAATTAAGACATTTAACTGAAATCTGACATTTTCACTTGTTTCAAAATGTGCTGGATTTGCAAGCTGTTGTTTATCCGTCAAAGTAGAACAACAAAATTTCATCTATTTTAATTTCTTTTTTTTGCATTTGAAGTAAAATGATTTAAGGCTTGAAATAATTTACCCTATTAATTTAAAATTTATAAGTGAAATTTCTCAAATTTATTTTGATATTCATTTTAATCAAGTGATTGGTTAGCATATCCTTGATTACCATATTTCTCTTTTTCTTAACCATAGGGGTGAAGGAGATGTTGATTTATTTTACTCTTTGATCCTTGAGATTGCAACTCTACATGCTGATTAGAGAGTTTCTAGGCCAAGGGTATAATCCTTGCTCCCACAAGTGGTTAATAGTTGAGATATTTAGATTAGAAAAATGCAAATTGTAAAACATTTGCCTCATTGGTGCTCCATGGATAGAATGGGAGGAAAGATGAGGGGGAAATGTCTTGGAATATAATCCTGGAGAATTTACCCAAATGTTTTCTCCATTTCTGTCTGTATCTAAGGTCACATCTCCACTTTCTTCAATAAATCCATTATCATTTCTCTAGCATTAAAACCTCTTAAAACTGGCTTCACAAATTCCAATCTTGAAACTTTAACAGCCCGTTTTTCATAATGTATGGGAGACTTTTTTTAAATTCTTGGTGTTTTCTTAAATAGGCCCTAGATTTAATTAATAAATGTTCTGTTGAGTATTGACATTAAAATTTTTTCTATTGGTTATATATTTTTTCCATTTCTCTGTGATATTTTTTCTACCTCAAGTTTTTTTGTTTTTTTTTTATCATAGAAAAAAAAAAAAAAAAAAGAACAACCAACAACTTGTGCTTCCAGGCTGCCTGCCTGATAGCTAGAATTCTGGATGCCAATTAGATTCCACAAATTGAATTCTTTCATGTGACATATGGGCAGTGAATGTGAATCAAAACCCAATTTTCTGCTGCTACAGGTACCCCCTCCCCCCACCCTGGCAGTCCAGGTTATGATGATACAGAGTTTTTCTTTAAAAGTGTCTCAGTGTCTGGTCTCTGGTTTTGTGGGTGTTTTAGTTTCCTGATTCCTGAATTGCTTATTGTAACTTTGGTGATTATGGAGTTTTTTAGCATTTATCTTTGTTAATTTTATTTTGGATGCACACAAGAGGTATTCTGGATCAGAGACAGATTTTTTATTAATTTATTCACAGTAAATTAGGACATCGGTTCCCTCTTTGCCCTGGTGCTTATCCCTAGTGTAATGTGATGAGAGCCAGTGGAGATTATTTTCTACATGAGTATCCAGACATTTCTTCCATAAGTGAAGGGCAAAGAAATACAGTTCCCCCTGTTTATAGAGGGAGGAGAGAGATGTCTTCTTCTAAAAGAAAATCTAATGGGGGTGGGGAGGCAGAGCTCTAAGTCTAACCCTATGATATGTAAGTATAATCTGCTTTTATGACCTAGAGAGTTTTGGGTTTCATACATTTTGGAATACAAATACCCAGAGAGACAGTACTTCAGTCTTCTTGGCATTCTGGGCTTTCCTTATGGACTTAGTCTGTGCTGTATCCATTTGGGCCTCTAAGAAAATCAAGAGAAGTGTTATTATCTTTTTGTTTCTATTTTTATTTTTTTAATTTCCTTTTTTAAAAAATCTTTATTGTTGAGATTATTATAGATATCCCTCTATTTTCTTGCCATTGCCCTCCTCCACCCAGTTCCAACCCACCCCAGGCCCTCGCCACCCTATTGTCTGTGTCCATAGGTAATACATATATGCATAGAAGATCTTTTTTAATCTCTTCCCACCCCTAGCTCCCTCCCCTCTAAAAATTGTTAGCTTGTTCCATTTCCATGCCTCTGATTCTATTTTATTCACCAGTTTATTCTGTTCATTATATTTATTGTTCACTTATTTTGATTTTTAGATTCAATTGTTGAAAGGTATATATTTATTGCCATTTTGTTGTTCATATTTTTTATCTTTTTCTTTTTCTTCTTATTTCTCTTCTTAAAGAATACCTTTCAGCATTTCATATAATACTGGTTTGGTAGTGATGAACTCCTTTAGTTTTTTCTAGTCTATGAAGCTCTTTATCTGACCTTTAATTCTAAATTATAGGTTTGCTGGGTAGAGTAATCTTGGTTGTAGGTTCTTGCTATTCATCACTCTGTATATGTCTTGCCACTCTCTTCCTGCAAATTTTCTTTTGAGAAATTAGCTGACAGTTATATGGGCATTCCCTTGTAGGTAACTAACTGATTTTCTCTTGGCAATTTTAAGATTCTCTCGTTGTCTTTAGCCCTTGACATTTTATTTTTTATTATTTTTTTAATTTTATTTTATTTTTATTGTTTTAAGTATTACAAATAGTAGTACATATGTCTCCTTTTTTTTCCCCTTTGAACTCCCCCCGACCTCCCCTACCCCCCAGGACATGCCTTCACCTGCCCACCCTCCCCCCCTCCCCCCGCCCCAGTGTCTTATATCCATTGGTTGTGCTTACATGCATGCGTACAAGTCCTTCAGTTGGTCTCTTACAGCCCTCCTCGCCCAACCACCCCTGTCTTCCCAATGTAGTTTGACAGTCTGTTCAATGCTTCTTTGCCTCTGTATCTTTTTCCCACCATTGCTTTCCTTTAAAAAGTTTTGCCTTTGCAGACTGGAAATAAACATATAATAACAAAACAAGACAAAACAAAAAAATGTTTGAGTCCCAATTTCAATGTCCAACAGTTCCTTATGTGTACATGTCAGCAGTGATATCTGGATGGTGGGCACATGGTGGCAATGCAGTTTCAACCCTCTCTGGTTTGGTCCTAGGTAACCTGCAGCGGTGCACAGCTGCTGACTGCTCCCATGGCAAGGCGTTGTCAGCGTCTTCCATCTCTGGACTGTTTTTTCCTCTTGTCTTCGTGGTTGGAGCACTCCTGTCAATTCCTCTCTGTTGCAGGAATCCATCTGGTCTTGGGGTTGTTTTCTGAAAATATACAAATATATTCTCGACCACAAGTTAATAAAGGAATCTTTTCTATATAATTGATTTGGGATCCTTTTTATTTTTGTTCAAACGATTTTCCTTTATCTTATTTAGAAACCATGTGTGTTTTTAATGGCCGTCTTGCTGTTAGCATTGCAAATGAACCTTAATTTGGTAAAGTAAAAATTTTCTAGATGTAATTTACTTATAGGATATTTTTCCTTACATGATATTGCCCTACTATCCCCCCCTTTTTTTTTTTCAATGGAGGTTTTTGTAAATTTTATAATGTAGTCTTGATAACTTTAAATTTAAAAATTTTTTTTTTCCCCCCCACACATATGACTGCTTTAGGTTCATTGCATATTCAGGAATTTTACCATGAGATGAACTACCAATAGAAATTTTAGTTATTACTTTAAGAATAGCTTTTTGTCCAGTACTTGAATATTCACTTATTTCAATTAGCCTATTTAAATTAATCTGAAAACTCGATTACTATTTTACTGTCAAATTTAATACTCTACCAACAATCTTAGTTTACCCTATAAATATTAGTGGGAAGGATTATTTGCATTCTTGAGTGGGTCCTGAGCATTCCAAATGCTCAGCTGAATTTAGATATAGGGCAACTGCTGTCGGCCAAGTCTCTTGTCTGTTACCTGGGTCCCGATCTGACCTGGGCCAAGTCTCTGTCTGTCACCTGTATCTCGATGTGAGCTGGGCCGGGTCTCTTTCTGTTGCCTGGGTCCCGATCTGAGCTGGGTGTGGGAAGCGCGAAGCAGCCATGGGGGTAGGAGAAGCCCTTGACATTTTAATTATGATGTGTCTTAGTGTGGTCCTCTTTGTGTTCCTCTTGTTTGGGACTCTCTGTGCTTCCTGGATTGTAAGTTTCTTTCTGCAGGTAGGGGAAGTTTTCTGTCATTATTTCTTCAAATAGGTTTTCAATATCTTGCTCTCTCTCTTCTTCTGGCACCCCCATAATGTGAATGTTGATACACTTGAAGTTGTCCTAGAGGCTCCTTAAACTATTTTCAGAATTTTGGGATTCTTTTTTCTTTTCTTGTTGGGTGTTTTTTGCTTCCTCATATTTCAAATCATTGATTTGATTCTCAGAATCCTCTACTCTACTGTTGAAGCCATGTATATTATTCTTTATTTCAGTCAGTGTATGTTTAATTTCTGACTGGTCCTTTTCAATTTTTTTGGAGGTTTCTAAAAGATTCTTGAATAACCTTATAACCATGATTTTGAACTCGATAGCCAATAGTTTGCTTTCTGCCATTTCTTTCATTTGTGACATTTTTCTTTGTCTCTGCATTTTGGCTGCTTCCCTGTGTTTTTTTCTATGTATTGGGTAAAACAGCTATTTCTCCTTGAGTTGATAGAGTGGCCTTGTGTAGTAGGTGTTCTATAGGACCCAGTGGCTCAGCCTCCCCAGTCACCTGAGCTGGGAGCTCTAGGTGCAACCCTTTGTGTGCTGTGATCACAGTCTTGTTGTAATTGAGATTGATTGCTGTCGGTGGAACTGGGAGGAATTGACCTCCAGGCCAATTGCCTGTGAGGACCAGCTGCAATTACAGTGGGAGAGCTTCTGGGAAGGAGACACCCATAGGGGCAGGATTTGCTTCAATGGGGCTTTGGTGCTCACTGAATCTGTCCCCTGAGTGTGTCCTATGGGTGTGTAGAGTTGTAATCTGGTATGGTCTGACACTGACCACTGGATACACTGGCTCTTGGGTCTCCAGGGAGATGCTAAGTCAGCCACTGCCTGGGGCCACCCAGCAGGAGCTACAGAAAGATCTGAAGATTCTTCTGCTTTGTATTGAGTTTGAAAGCAAGGCCCAGATGAGTCCCAGCTGTGAAGCAAGGCAGGTTGGTGCTGGTGCCAGGTGTTGGGCCTTTTATTGATAGACTAGTGACCTGGTGGACAAAATTCATGCACATTAAAAGGGGATTAATTAGAGGAAATAATTTAATATTGCTATTTGCCCTTTCTCTATAAAAGAAATGTCAGAGATGAAAGAAAATTAGTAAAATGTATATAAAAACCTTCCTCCTGTCAGAGTCTGGGGCTGACCACGGAACCCAGAGTCAAGTCCCTGCCCACCCACATGCACCTCAAAATTGTGAAAGACCCAGACCTGGCCGCCCCCCTCCCCCCAATTTGGCTAGATCCAGACCCGGCCAGTCCCACCCTTGTCAAGCCCTGCCAGGCAGTGGGTGTAGTCTCCAGTCCCCTTGCCTGGCGCCAGGACGGGGGGCATGGCCTGAGGTCTGGGCTGGGGGCATGCCTTTAGGTCCTCTGTCAAGCTCTGCCAGGTGGGGGACACGGCCTGAGGTCCCCTGTCAAGCCTAGCCAGGAAGCAGGGTGCAGCCTCAGGTCCCCTGGCCCAGTGCTGGCATGGGGGGCATGGCCTGAGGTCCACTGTCAAGCCCCACCTGGTGGGGGGTGTGGCCTGAGTTCCCCCGACCAGCACTGGGGGTGAACCTTGAGGTCCCCTTGTCAAGCCCTGGTGGGTGGGGGCCATGGCCTGAGGTCCCCTGTCAAGCCCCACTGGGTGGGGGTGCAGTCTGAGGTCCCCTGGCCTGGTGCCGGGGTTGAGGGCATGGCCTGAAGTCCCCTGTCAAGCCCCACCTGATGGGGGGCATGGCCTGAGGTCCCCAGGCCTGGTGCTGGGGCAGGGGGAGCAACCTGAAGTCCCCTAGTCCAGCACCAGGATGGGAAGCGCACCTTGAGGTCCCTGTCAAGCCCCACTGTGCAGGGGGCATGGCCTGAGGTCCCCTGTCAAGCCCTGCCTGGTGGGGGAGGGTGTAGCCTCAGGTCCCTGCTGATTGCTCGTTAAGGCTCCTTATGGAAACTTGGCCTCAGCTGTGGGTGCATCCATCTTCGTGATAGAGTGATGGTCAATTAGCATATTCCCTCTTTATTAGATAGGATTTGGGGCTCCCTGACCCAGCTGCACCTTGTTTGAGAGTTTTTAGCTTGGCCAAGGACAGGCCATTCATATGCAAAAGCCGCTGCACACAGCTTGGGTGGGGTTGTAAATTGGATGTTGCGGGGGCCAGGGTGGGGGTTTGTCTTAGGGCAGAGCAAATAGAAATGGCTGCCAGTCAGCTCTGTGACCGGGGAGGTCACAGCATAGGAACAATGATCCCTGCGAGCATCTCTGTCTGGGAGAAGCCACCCCCCACATTCCTGCCCTGATGCCAGACAATCCAGTTCCTCTATTTATGTGTCTGTGTTTCCCGGTGCTGGAGCTCAGAGGAAGCAGGACTTTGTAAGTTCAGTTCATGGTGCCAGCCTTTTAAGAGGAACAGCTGGGTCTCCAGCAGCCTCTGTGTAATTGAGCCCCAACCCACACTGGTTTTTACAGCTCATAGTTCTTACTGCCCATGGGGACTTCTTTTCCAAGCTCTGGGACCCTGTGATGGGGATCTGGTGTGGGGCTGGGACTCCTTGCTCCTCACGGGCATCCTCCACAGAGACAATCTCCCTCCCAATTAAAAAGGCTGCACACGTGGGTGCCAGACCATCCTGTCCCATGCCTCCACATCTGCTACCAGTCTCAGTGTGCTTTTTTATTTACTTCTGTACTTGTAGGACTTCCATTTAGCCAGCTTTCCAGTGGTTCTGGATGATGGTTGTTTTGTATTTTGGTTGTAATTTTGATGTGGTTGTGGGAGGCGGTGAGTACAGGTGTTTACCTACGCCACTATCTTCAAATCTCCTTATCTTTTTAG
Organism: Corynorhinus townsendii; assembly: GCA_026230045.1. NCBI lineage: Eukaryota > Metazoa > Chordata > Mammalia > Chiroptera > Vespertilionidae > Corynorhinus > Corynorhinus townsendii. Next base: position 75,166,234 of record JAPDVU010000003.1, on the reverse strand, counting down.
ATCTAAGCCATTAATCAGACAAATAGATATAAATCTAATTCTCATGGTATGTGAAGAATCTCACACTTTTGAAAGGAATACTTAGACATGTCTCCACAGGGGTTGATTTTATTATTTATTTACTATTTTATTTATGATATTTTGCTACTTGAAATGCTGGGATGCTTCCTTATTTCCCTTTCTGATTGTATCAGTGTTGTTAGCTCCCTGTTATTTCATTTTTTGCCATGTTCTGGAAGTTATTTCTTGAGGCCTATTCTAGAGGCTTTTTTTTTCCTAGCCCAATTGCAATGATTTTATAATCTCATAATTTCCTACATTAAATTCAGATAAAAGTACTTAGAGTGGTTTCTGTTTATTTTGTTTATTTATTTTATTTTTTTTTACTAATTTGGATATTTTAAGTAGGGATATTTGGTTTCCCAAGGGCTTCCATCTTTGTCTTCTTCTTTCTCTGACTCTTACTTTCATTGGGAGTGGCTTTTCTTTGGGAATTACATTTTTTAAAAATTTATTTTAATTTTTTATTTTGTTTTTAATTTCTTTATTGATTAAGGTATTACATATGTGTCCTTATCCCCCCATTACCCCACCATACCCCCCCACTCATGCCCTCACCCCCCTGTCCATTGGTAAGGCTTATATGCATGAATAAAGTTTTTTGGTTGATCTCTCTCCCTTACCCCCACCCTCCCCTACCTTCCCTCTAAGGTTTGACAGTCTGATTAATGTTTCTCTGTCTCTGGATCTGTTTTTTGTTCATCAGTTTATGTTGTTCATTATATTCCACAAATGAGTGAAATCATGTGATATTTATCTTTCTCTGACTGGCTTATTTCACTTAGCATAATGCTCTCCAGGTCTATCCATGCTGTTGCAAATGATAAGAACTCCTTTTTCACCGCAGTGTAGTATTCCATTGTGTAGATGTACCACAGTTTTTTAATCCACTCATCTGTTGATGGGCACTTAGGCTGATTCCAAATCTTAGCTATGGTGAATTGTGCCGCTATGAACATAGGAGTGCATATATCCTTTCTGGTTGGTGTTTCTAGTTTCTTGGGATATATCGAGAGTTACATTTAAATCCAGGGTTGGAAGGCCAGGGTAGGGCTCAGAAGAGAATATTTAAGGCAGTACACTTAGGGAGAGATCTAGAATAAAGGGAAAGAACAAGGAGACCTGAAAATCTGATTCTAGATCACCTGTGTTAGTGAGATTGGGCAGAAGCATATGGAGGAAGCCTTTTAATGGTTTGAATTTTGCTTGAGCATTCTGAGTCAGGAACTCATAGAACAGAGCACTGCACAAAGAGACTAGGAAAATGGAACCTTTATACACCCAACTGCTTGATACCCCTAACTTCACTCCCCTGCCGGCCTGTTCGCCTCTAATTGCCCACCCCTGACCACCTCTCCCTTGCTCCCCTCCTGCCCCCTGCACCATGGCTTTGTCTAGAAGGACACCCTGCCCTCCAGTCCCCCAATATCCATGTATTTTTGTATATGTGTGTATGTATGCATATTGATTTTTGTTAATCCTCACCTGAGGACATTTTTCATTAATTTTTAGAGTAGAAGGGAAGGCAAGAGACAGAGATAGAAACATAGATGTGAGAAAGACACATCAATTGGTTGCCTCCTGCACATGCCCTGACTGGATCTGGTGGAAACAACGTCTCCCATAGGGTCGACTGCTGGCGGCCCGCTGGGCCTCAGGTGTTGAGCATATGGCAATTCTCTGTTTCTGCTTCATCTTCTGGTAGAGGTCCCGCTTGTAGGAGCTGCTGATGTAGCGACCACTTTCTGTCTTGCTCTTCTTGTCCTCCTGTCCTGACTGTCCCAGAAACCGCTTCTTCTTCTGGTCCCACTTGAGCTGCTGCTGGCCCCTGGTCAGGTTCTGGGCCTCCTCTCACATCAGGTCCAGGATAGCGCCAGCCACTTGTTGCTCAAAGGCACCCCATCCCCACCAACGCTCAGGCCGCATTCACTGTCGAAGTCCTTGGGCCGGGCAGGGACATAGAAATCCTGGTCCAGCAGCCGGGCCTCCTCCTTCCGCCTCTTGGCTCCTCGCCCAGGTCCTGGCTGCTGCCGTTTCTGGCCCACGACCTCTGTGAAGATGTCCTCCATGCTCTCTCCTGCTTCCTCCTCCTCCTCCTCCTCCTCCTTCTCCTCCTCCTCTTCTTCCTCATTCTCCTTCCCAGGCTGCTCTGCCTGCCACGCTGGGCAGCTCGGGGCTGGGCCAGCCAGGCCCTCCTGCCGCTCCTGCTGGCCCTGCTGGAAGCTGGCAATGGCCTTGCAGTCCTTCTGCCGCTTGGCCTGCATTACCTGGCTGCTCAAGTGCCAGCTGGAGGCGTTGATCTCAAAGATGGTCGCCCTTGAGCAGTACTGATTGATGCTCTGCACCAACCTCAGCCGCTGCACCTCCTCCTCGAAGCTCTAGCTTAAGAGGGGGTGCAGGCCCAGCTTCACGAGGTCCAGCTCCTTGGCTCATTTGATGGACTCTGGTGAGGGCGATGGCCACCAGTGCACATACTGCTGCTGGGCATTGTGGGCCACGCAGCCCAGGTTCGCAGCTGCAGTGATGCCTGCAGAGTGTTGTGCAGGCCAGAGTCCTCTCGTCCACCACACTCTGTGGCACCGCCCCAGCACGCCATACATGCCATCCGCACCTGAGGGCTCCTCGTGGGGGCAAGCGAGGGTGAGGGCACGGCCCAGGAACAGGTGCAGGCACAGCAGGTAGGGGTCCGCATCCCTTTTTCTCATGCATAAGCATACAAAATTAAGTGTAGAATTTACTTTGTCTCTTCACTTTTTTACTTAATATTACATTGTGAGCATTTTCTTATGTCATTTTCTTCAAATATATATTTTATTATGACTAAAAATAATATTCAACTTTTTATAATAAACATTATCAATTTCATAGTTCTCACAGGGAAGAATATTTAAGCCATTTTTTCCTTCATAAAACCAGTACAGTGAATTTTATAGTGCGTAAAAGTCTGTTCTCATTTGTGAATGTTCCCTTAGGATAATTTTTCAAGTCTAATTACCAAATTAAAGTGTACACATTTTAAAATATTTGATTTATATTGCTAACTTTTCTTCAGAAATGTCATAATATTTTATTTAAATGCTTAGCAAAAATAGTAAAGTATAAAAACACATATTTTATCAAATACTCCACAATAAGAACTATAATTCTTTATAAATGTTGCAATTCACTATACAAAAATGCTGTTCTATACTTTAATTCTGTCTTATTTTTTATTTTTGATGCAATTAAACTTTATGCATTTAAAATTTTACTCTGAGACTTGATTGCTTAGATTATATACCCATTTTTATTGGTCTCTTACTTTTTATTCTTTTTAAATAGGCAGTGTTCATATATAATCAGTTTGTTTAAACTGAGATTTTGTGTGAAAATAGTTCCCGGGCTTCCTTTTCAATTTTACTACATATAATCATTATTGATCTGCAGAGTATTTTTATTTGTATCATATACACTCAGTTTTTTAAGGTTTTCATCTTTAATATTAGCATTTAAAATATATTATAAACATAAACATTTGATCAACTATTTAACAACATATTTGAGATTTTAGTTAGCTCCTATATTCATCTGACATTTAATTTATTGTATGTTGATAGTTAAGAGACTCATTCTAAACATTGTGTTTTGAATGTTTCATCACTTTTTCAAGGATTTGAAATTTAAAATGAGATGTACATTCTCTTATATTTTTCTGTTTATTCAGTGTTCTACTAATACCTCACTGTTTTAAATTTTGTCCTTCAAATATGTTTTTGAGGGTAGCAGTAGGATTTCAGCATTTACAAGAAGGATGATGGGAAAAGGACATAAGAAGAAATTATAAATCTGAGACTATTAAAGACATCCTGCTAAGAGTTTGTGAAAAGGCAACCTATGGAATGGGAGAAAATATTTGCAAATTGTGTATCTGATAAGGCATTAATATCCAAAATATATAAAGAACTTATACAACTCAATTCATAAAAGCAACATTAAAAATGGGCAGAAGAACTAAATAAACTTTTTGCCAAGAAGATATAAAAATAGCCAACATGTACATGAAAAGGTGCTTAGCATCATTAATCATCAGAGAAGTGCAAATCAAAACTACAATGCGATATCACTTTCCACTTTATAAAATGGCTATTAAAAAAGACAGGAAATAACAAATGTTGGTGAGGATAAAGAGGAAAGGGAGCCCCTGTGCACTGTTGGTAGGAATGTAAACTGGTGCAGCCGCTGTGAAAAATAGTATGGAGGTTACGCAAAAATCTGTAAATTGAACTACCATAAGATCTAGCAACTCCACTTCTGAATATTTATCCAAGGGGAAAAAATCATTATCTCAAAAATATATCTATACCACCATGCTCATGTTAGCATTATTTATAACAGTGAAGACATGGAAAAACCCTGAGTCCTTCAGTTGGTGAATATATATAGAAAATGTGGTATGTATGCACAACAGAATATTATTCAGTTATACAAAAGTAAATCCTGCTATTTTTAACAACATGAGTGGACCTTGAGGGCATTATGCCGAATAAACTAAGTCAGACAGAGAAAGACAAATTCGGTATTATCTCACTTATATGTGGAAGTTGCAAGAGTGAAGTCATAAAATCAGAAAACAGCTGATTGCCAGAGGAGCAAGGTGTGTGTGTGTGTGTGTGTGTGTGTGTGTGTGTGTGTGTAATGTGTGAAAGTGGTTAAAGCTGTAAACTGCTAGTTATAAGTAAGTAAGTTCCGGGGGAGTGACTGTAGTTAACAATAATATATTGTATAATTAAAAGTTGCTAAGAAAGTAGCTCTTAAAAGTTTGCTGACCTGTGTTTGGGGTGGTTTAGCTGAGGACAGTCATCTGCAAGTTTAATTTTACTTTCAGTTCTTTTCCTGTTATGTCTTATAAAAGACAAAAATGTTCATATTCTTTAGGAAAAGATCACATAAGTAGACCAAGTAATTCTGCACGGGGAATTACAAACTCAATTTTGAGTTTCATATTTGTATGAAAAAATTCTAATAGGATCCTAACTGACACAAAAGAAAAGCAATCAAATTATCTTTCAACTGAAGCATATAAACTGGAAATGAAGACTATACCACAGGATCTTGTTCCATGTAGCATATAAAAAAGGTATTTAAGAGGAAATTAAATTGAAGTATATTCAGTATAATGTTAATTGATATAGAAAATGTCAATTCAAGTTGCTCATAATAGTTAGATATGAGCAAATGATTCAAAGTAATTTGGGCTATGTTGATATTGATCACTCAAATTTTGTTCACTTCAATTCACTTTACACTATGTCCTTGGGAATGTAGTAAAATAAAAATAATAAAAAGTATTTTAATATATACTTAATCAACTTTTTATTTTAGGTGTTCTTTGACCTTATCAGAAAGAAATAAATTTATCATAACATTTGAAAAATTTATAGAGGTACTACGGTCAATTTTGGAAAACTGGATAATGATTTTTACACACTAATCTGCAGTTAATTTTTGATGAAATGCAGTGTACATTAATGAAACCTTAATAAAACCCTTGGTGGAAATCATAACATGTAATACAATAAACATATAAATAAAAAGAAAGGCAGACATTATATAAATATTTATTGTATATTATTTCTAAATTATAGGTATCAAAGTTTCCCTGAATGCTAACATATTCAATCAGTTCAATATTTCTATTGAAGCCCAACATGCCATTTAAGATAATGACAAAAATAGACAAAACAACAGTAAGACAAAATGTCTGAAAACATGGGTCTTTTAGTCAAGAAAAAGAGAAAATAATGATTAAATTGTCTTACACTTTAGTAAAGTTGTAACAGCTGAGCCATGATGGCAGCATGTAGAATAAAAGAAAAAATAATGTTTGTTATTGAAAGTTTGGCATTGTTTGTTACTGCAGTATAGCTAATACTCCCAATGAAAGGTTGTGTGAAGGAAGCAGAGGTATGTTTCAGGTAGAATAATTAGAGAATATTAAAACTTGGGATATGAGACCATTTAATATCTGAAGGACTAAAAGGCAATTAGGATAGATACAAAATAGTACTGATACTGTTATAATTAACCTAGTCCTATCTAATAAAAGAGCAATGTGCAAATTGACCATACCTTTGCTACAACCACAAGCCATGCCCACCAGCCATTCAAGAGTGAGTATGCAAATTAACCCAACCAAGAGGGCTGCGGCCTCAGAAAGCACAGGAGGCTTGAGTTGCCCCTGGCAATGGAGGAAGCCAAGCTTTCTGCCTGCCCTGGCCTGCCTTGGCCTCCGCTTAAGGCTACAAAGTTTCAATTATAGAAGATAAATAAATCCCAACAAAAATGGCTGCAACCACTGAGCAAGCAGAAGGGTTGGCTCCCCTCAAGGCTACAAAGTTTCACTTATAGAAGATAAATAAATCCCAGATACCAGGGCTTCCTCTTGGGTCACCGGGAGGCAAGGCCAGCCTGCAAATCACCACAGGCCCCTCACCCAGGGGGCCTCATGCTCCAAGGGAACCCCCACCCTGATCTGGGACACCTGTCAGAGCAAACCAGCCAGTCCCCACCCATGCATCAGACTCTATCCTATCTAAGCCTATCTAATAAAAGAATAATATGCAAATTGACCATCACTCCAACACACAGGATCCTGCCCCCATGTGGTCAAAGATGACTGGCCCCATGTGGACACAAGATGGCTGCCAAAAGATGGCCAACAAGGGAGGGCAGTTGGGAGGGACCAGGCCTGTAAGGGAGGCAGTTGGGGGTGATCAATCCAGAAGGGGAGGGCAGTTAGGGGTGACCAGGCCTGCAGGGGAGGGCAGTTAGGGGCAAACAGGCTGGCAGGGGAGCAGCAGTTGGCAGGCAGAAATGGTTAGGGGCAATCAGGAAGGCAGGCAGGAGCCAGCAGTCCTGGATTGTGAGAGGAATGTCTGACTTCCCTACCGGGATCGGGCCTAAATGGTCAGTTGAACATCTCTCAAGGGGTCCCAGATTGGAGAGGGTGCAGGCTGGGCTGAGGGACATCCCCCTCGTGCATGAATTTCATGCACCAGGCCCCTAGTTATTAATAAAAGGAAAAGAACAAAGTGAAATATTATAGGCTAAATATCATTTGGGCAGCTTCACGAGGAAGCTACAATTTTATATTCCCCAGGGTATCAACAGAGGGGAGATAGACACATACCCAGTAAAGTTGGGGTGACTTAGGGAAGGTGCTTTCTGTCAATCACACTTGAGACAAATGTCATTGGCCAGAATTGGTGTGGCCCCTGCAAGGGCACACAATTTGGAATTTGGAATATTTAATCCCATGAACAAAGAAAGGAATTTGCTTTCTTATTGTTCTTGGTTCCTTCCATGCTCTTGCTGCTCTTGGGACTCTTGGGACTTGTATGACTCGGGAATTGAGGGGCCCTCCTACATTTGCCCACATGGCCCACAGCCATGTGAACCCCACATCCAATGGACTAATGGACTTCAACTAGCCTGATGCTGAACTGGACCTAGCTCCAACGTGGAAAGGAAACTCTGGACACTGGCTCTGATTTTTGCTTTACTGAAGGGATGTAATTCCATGGAAATAAAGCTTTTTACCACCTCTAATTGTCCTGTGGGGGCCTCGGAATTACTTATTCCAGCAGTACCCCAAGAACCCCACATCCACTGGTAATAGTACAAGTGGCATTTAGGATTATGGAGAATTATGGTATGATTCTACGTGCTTAACTATTTTATAAAGAGTTGAAGTAAGGAACATAATACAAAAAACTTTGATGTAAGTAAGTAACATAGCCACATTCACATATTTAAATGCTAGAGAATTGCCTATAAGGAGGCCAAGCTTAATTCCAGGCAGAAAATGATTAGAATAAACTAGATGAGAGATAATGGACCTAAAGTGGAAAAAATAACCAACAAAATGGAGAAAATTTTATAGAATTAAGAGGGTATAGCATTTAGAAACAAAATGACTTGTTTTTTGAGTTGAAATGAATGAGAAAGAAATCATGGATGACTTCCAGATTTCTATTCAGTAAATGATGCCATCTAATAAAATAAATGGAGAAAAATACAAGGCCCACATTGTGGATGGGAAAGTAAAGGTGATGAATTCAGTTGTGTACAGGTTAATTGTGTACTATTTTTATATGCATAGTGAGATGTTAAGATTTATGTGTGTTCAACAATTCAAGAAGAAGATTTAGGGTAGAATTACATAGTCAAGTGTTATCATCTCATAGATGGTAACAGAAATGTATGGATGTGATTTGCTAGATAGAGTGTGTAGATGAGAAAAGAAGTTATGGACATAGTTCTTATAACACAAGCTTTTAGGAAAAGGGCAGAGAAAAGAAAGGGTGAATAAAACAAATAAAAATAATGCCTGAAACTCAAGTGTAAAATGAGGAAATTATATTATTGTGGTAGCTAAGTGAATATCAAAGCAGAGAGTATATTCAGTACACCCAAATGCTGTTGCCAAATCAGGATAAAGGGAACCATGAAATGGCCCATTATTTTTGTTATAAAAACATTTTATGTAAGTGCTAGAGAGAAAAATTAATGGGTAAAAGAAATGAAAATGAAGACTGAGGGACACTGATTTTACCAAATCTTTCAATAAATTTGTCTGTAAAGAGAAGCTAAATGATAGGATGGTAAGAAAAAATGTGATCTGGAGCAAAGGTACTGTATTGTTTTGTTTACTACTCTTCTGGAAATGACTTAATACTAGGAGGAAGGAGCAAGAAGAGATGAACAAATTTATTTTTTGCACTAAAATATAACTGCTTTAGGTTTATTACATGTTATGCAATTTTACCATGAGATGAACTACAAATAGAAATTTTAGTTAACACTTTAGGAACAGCTTTTTGTCCAGTACCATTAATTTTTCTAGAATATTCACTTATTTCAATTAGCCAATTTAAATTAGTCTGAGAACATGACTACTATTTTACTGTCACATTTAATACTCTATCAGCAATCTTATTTACCTTGTAAATATTAGTGGGAAGGATTATTTGCCTTCTTGAGTAGGCCCTGAGCATCCCTGGTGCTAGGCTGTATTTAGATATCAAAAATCTACTTCCCCACACCATGGGTACAAGACAACTCAAACAAGTCTTGTTGCAGTGAGAGGGCAGCTGCTGTCAGCCAAGTCTCTGTTACCTGGGCATGGGAAGCAAAGCAGCCATGGGGGCAGGAGACCTCCCTCAGAAGGGGTGAGGGTTCAGGCCCCTGCAAAGTTGGGGGGGTGAGGGTCTGTGCCCCACCTCTGTTGACTCCCAAGTTCTCTCCTGATGGCCCCTCTGCAACTGTGCCTGTCTTAAGCTATCAAGACTACCTTATAAAATTTCCAAAAGCCTCCTAATATTTAAATCAAAAAAGGGGGGTTAGTAGAAGAATATCATGTAAGGAAAAATATCCTGTAAGTAAATTACATCTAGAAAATTTTTACTTCAGAAAATTGACTTTCGTTTGTAATGCTAACAGCAAGACACCCATGAAAAACACGCATGGTGTCAAAACAAGCCAAAGGAAAATTGTTTGGGCAAAAAATAAAAAAGGATCCCAAGTCAAATTTATAGAAAAGATTCCTTTATTAACTTTTGGTCGAGAATATGTTTGTATATTTTAAGAAAACAACTCCAAGACCATGTGGATTCCTGCAACAGAGGAATTGACAGAACTGCTCCAGCCATGAAAACAGAAGAGAAACAGTCCAGAGATGGAAGACGCTGATGACACCTTGCCATACTAGCAGTCAGCAGCTGTGTGTCACTGAAGTTTTCCCAGGACTAAACCAGAGAGGGTCGGATCTGCATTACCACCATTTGTCCACCATCCAGAACTGAAATATCATTGCTGACATGTACACATAGGAACTGTTTGACATTGAAATTGGGACTCAAAAGAACTGTTGGCCAAGAAAGAAACTCACTACAGTCTGATTAATTTGCCTAGCAGCATAACCATTATTGCTTATCTCATTTTCAGTTCTTTTAAGTGTATTTCCAGTATCACATGATCTCACTCATCTAGGGGAAATAATGAACAACACAAACTGATGAACAAAAACAGACCCAGAGACAGGGAAGCACCGATCAGACTGTCAAACCTCAGGGAAGGTAGGTGAGGGTGGGGGTAAGGGGGAGAAATCAACCAAAGGACTTGTATGCATGCATATAAGCCTAACCAGTGGTCACAGACAACAGGGGGTGGGGGCATGCGAGGGGAGGGGTTTGGGATGGGAATGGGGGGATGAGGACAAATATGTGATACCTTAATCAATAAAGAATTTTTAAAAAAAAGATGAACAAGTTTAACACACAGTGGTTAGTTATTTTTAAAGGAGTTTAGAAGGAAACCATGGGGATGAAATGCAGAATCTAGAGAAAGGGACTTAAATTGCATTAGGAGAGGCTGGATTAAAGGAAAGCACTTCCCTGGGAAGAAAGATAGGTCAATTCAGAGGAATAATGAAAGGCATGTGTAAAGTAGATATTAACAGGGAGTAAGGGCTGTGACAAAAGCCTTAAAATTCTCCCCAGTTTGACCAAACTTTAGACATGTTTTTTCCTAAATATTGGCCACCACACCTGCCTATTCACAGAGGATTTACTTTGGAAAAGTTTATATTGTAAATTATTTCTGTGTCCCTTTGAGATGTAAATCTCATAACTTTTTGCCAGGTTTACAGCCTAAGACTATCTTTCATGAATTTCCAGCCATTCCTTTGGAATGTACCCATCAGAGTGGCTCAGCAGTTGAGTGTCAACCTATGAACAAGGAGGTCTCAGTTTGATTCCCAGTCAGAGCACATGCCCGGGTTACAGGCTCAATCTCCAGTGTGGGGCGTGCAGAAGGTAGCTGATCATGACTTACTCTCATTATTGATATTTCTCTCTCTCTCCCTTTTTTTCTGAAATCCATAAAAATATTTTTAAAAAGAAATGTAATTATCAAGGAGGATATTACCCTTATCTCCCAGAACCTGTGAGAGGAGAAGCCTAAATTTCATTTCATGCCAATGAATAAAGACATATGGCCCAATCACACTGACCAACCTACTCTAGTACTTTTTTACCGCCTACCTCAGTGTTTAAAAACCAGACTGACTTTTGTTTCAGTAGAGTTAAGCTCAATCTTTCTTCTCCATTGCAATAGCTTTGAATGAGCCAGCTATGCCTGTTTAACACTATCTGACACAATTCTTCTTTTGTAGTTTCTAGAGAAAAATCAGAAGATGTAGACAGGAGATCATATGAAACTGCCTTTGTGGAAAATAAGAAAAACAAATCTTCATAGAGAAACAAAGAAAGATAACTGAACAGTGATGGAAGTTACACAAATATAGAGCTCTCCATTTATATGATATCTCAAACAACATTACAGTGTCTACTAAAAGTTACAAAGAAGCAAGGCAACTAGATTTACTCAGAATTAGTATGCTGCTTTACAGGGGAGAAAAACTAAAGGTATTGGCAAGAGAATGGTTTAAGTAATGGACCCTGGAACTGAAGGAATGAATAAAGATAGGATGATTATGTTGGTAAGGGAGAAATTAGAGCAACAAAATGTGTATTATATCTTTGAATTGTAGGCATTTCTGCCATTGGAGAATTGAGTAAGAATGATTTAAAGATAGATGGTTGGTCCCTCTTAAGCTTAAAATTCTATAATTTTATTATCTTAGATCTATCTGTTATTTCCAAAGTTCATGTTTCCTTAAATACCTTTGTCATTTAGTTGTGTTTTTTCATAACTAGACAAGTGTTTTCTATGACTCAAATATTTTTGTCAGAACAAGTCAACTTTGCTTTTTTTTTCTAATATATTTTATTGATTTTTTACAGACAGGAAGGGAGAGGGATAAAGAGTTAGAAACATCGATGAGAGAGAAACATCGATCAGCTGCCTCCTGAACACCTCCTACTGGGGATGTGCCCACAACCAAGGTACATGGCCTTGACTGGAATTGAACCTGGGGACTTTCAGTACGCAGGCCAATGCTCTATCCACTGAGCCGAACCAGTCAGAGCCTCAACTTTGCTTTATAAAGCTTCAGCTGCTACCTCAATCCTTTAACAAAAGTATTATTTTGTACAAGTTTATCAATGTCTCATGGTACCTTAGAACATTGCTATCTTTCAGTCAGTATTTTCTTTTTATCTACTTAGAGTAGGAAATAGTATTACATTTTTTTACTGTTTCTGGGGTTTGCCTAAATCTCTGCCTGATTTTTCTTCACTTATAATGTGACTAGAGGCCCGGTGCATGAAATTCGTGCACTGGAGTGTGTCCCTCAGCCCAGCCTGCACATTCTCCAATCTGGGACCCCTCGGAGGATGTCCAACTTTATATGTGGGATCGGGCTTAAACCAGCAGTTGGACATTCCTCTCACAATCCAGGATTTCTGGCTCCTAACAACTCACCTGCCTGCCTGCCTGATTGCCCCTAATCACTCTGCCTGCCAGCCTGATAGCCTCTTAACTGCTCCCCTGCTGGCTTGATTGACACCTAACCACTCCCCTCCCTGCATGATTGACACCAACTGCCCTCCCCTGCCAGACATCTTGTGATAATGTGGGGCGGCCAACTTGTGATGACGTGGAGGTGGCCATCTTGTGACGACATGGAGGCAGCCATCTGTGACAATGTGGGGGCAGCCATCTTGTGGCATGAGGGCATGAGGGTCAATTTGCATATTACCTCTTTATTATATAGGATACTTTTTAAAGTAGATAAAAATGCATATTTTTATAAGCTCAATTCTGTTGATGGTATTGTTATAGTTATTGCTGTTGTTTATGTTTTTTTTTTTTTTAAATTTGTGATTTAGTAGCCAGTAAATGGAAAGAAGTTGTCAAAAAACTATATTGTTACTAGTGGCCTGGTGTATGCAATTTGTGCACATTAAAAGGGAATTAATTAGAAGAAATATTTTAATAATGCTATTTGCCATTTCTCTATAATAGAAGTGTCAGAGATGAAAGAAAATTAGTGAAATGTATATAAAAATCTTCCTCCTGTCAGAGTCTGGGGCACACTGTGGGACCCAGAGTCAATTCCCTGCTGGCAGGGGAGCAGTTAGGAGGCTATCAGGCTGGCAGGCAGAGTGATTAGGGGCAACAGGCAGGCAGGCAGTTGAGTTGTTAGGAGCCAGCAGTCCTGGATTGTGAGAGGGATGTCCACCCACATGCATCTCAAAATCGCATGAGACCCAGACCTGGCCGGCCCCACCCCCATCAAATGAGATCCAGATCTGGCTGGCCCCACCTCCTTCAAGCCTTGCTGGGCGGGGGCCACAGCTTCAGGGCTCCTATCAAGCCCTGCCAGGTGGGGGGCGCAGCCTTAGGTCCCCCATCAAGCCCTGCTTGGTGGGGGAGGGGGGGCACAGCCTCAGCTTCCCCGCCCCTGCCCAGTGCCACGCAGCCTCAGGTCCCTGCTGATCGCTCATTACAGCTCATTATGGGAACCCTGCATCTGCTGTGGACGCAGCCATCTTGTGTTATGGGAACCCTGCCTCCACTGTGGGCACAGCCATCTTGTGATGGTGTGATGGAGTGAGGTCAATTTGCATATTACCGATTTATTATATAGGATAATAGTTCAGTGAAAATATGCCATTTGTTCCCATCTATAATAATAAAAGCTTAATATGTTAATTAAACCAGATGTCCTTCCAGATATCCTATCCTTCCTTCCAGACAAAGCTGCAGTGGGTGGGGGCTGAGGCAGAGATGGCAGAGGCCTCCGGCCACAGCAGGTGCAGGTGGGGGCCGGGGACAAGGCCTTACACGAATTTTGTACATCAGGCCCCTTGTGTAGAATAACGGTGGGAGGTGGAGTGAGCAGGGCGCAGTTTGGTTACAGAAAGCCTTGGGGCTGTTCTCAAAAGTTTTAGAGAATGTCACAGCAAAGATCAGCTTTACTGTCAGGACAGTAACAGTTTCCTACTGGCAGGATTTGCAAGCCCAGGTTTAGCTTTTCAAGTGGAAGGCCCCGCATAAATCTAAGAAATCAACACTATCCCATAATTGACTTACATGCAAATCTCATGTCAGATGGAAGAGCTAAAGTACAGAAAAGTACAGCCTCCAGGCAAGCTGGACTCTTCAATCCTACAACCTTCTCAGAATAGCCAGTTTGGTAAAAAAAAAGTCTGCCAGCAGATGAGGCCAGTTAATATATTTTTCAGGTTCAGTACTAAATAAAAGTGACAGACTCCTTGTTCATGATGCAGGATAAAATGTGGAATTAAAGCTACTAAAATATTATGGGTTTTCTATACTCTGTAAATGTCGTATTTTTGTTTGTTTTATTGCCAAATAATGTTCAGAGTAAAGAAAATATAAACTTTTGCTTTTTTAGCAAGAAGTTTACCATCTGTTTTTATGTTGTTCATTGATAGTTTTAAATGCAAATATAATAATATTTAACTTGCATATGGAATCACTGAAATTAATACAATTTGTATTTTATAACTTGTACATGGCGATATGTTTTATGGTTACTAGAAGAGTGGAAACATTACACAAAACTAACTCAAACGTCTTCACTTTCTAATATGCACCCATACTACAACACTGCCTTACCTTGCTGATGAATACAGAAAGACTGAGAGGAACGGCGCCATCCCTTTGTTATTCCTTCTCTGACATTGTTTTCAGATAAGCGTGCAGCTGATTCAGGTAAATAACATGAGTAAAGAATCTGTGATATGGTTCTGAGGTCATTCTTGTGTCTGAGAACCCCTTTGCTGTGTTTCAGCAATTGATGCACTAATAGTTCAAATAGAATATGACCTCTCAGGGGGTAGACCTGTCAACACTCACCTCTACTACTTGCACAGAATTCCTTAAACATAACTCTCTTATCTTATACTTACTTGGGTTTTGTTTTTTTTGATCCAAGCTGCTACTCTATGTTTTTTATTGGTGCTTTCAGTCCATTAACATTTAGTGTAATTATTGATATTTGAGGATTTCTTACAGCCATTACATCTTTTGTTTTCTGGTAGTTCTGTGCACCCATTGCTTCTTTTCCTTTGTGTTTGGGTCTGTTGCTTATATTTGGTGGTATTCCATACCTCTTCCATCTGTTTCTTCTTTTTAAAAGTTATGTGTTTCAGTTTGGGCTTTTTGTTGGTGGGAAAAACGTTTCATATATACAGTAGTCCTTTTCCTTTTGAGTGCATCTGTCTCCATTCTCCTTTGAAAAATGCAGACCTCTACTCCCTCCTCTTTTATGCTTTTGTTGTCACAAATTATGCTGTCAGTTTGTTGGTGATTTTATTTGTAGTGTTGTGATCTTTCATTACTTCAGGTAGAATAACCCCTTCAGTATTTCCTAGAATGGAGGTCTTCTAGTGATACATTCCCTCATCTTCTGTATGTCTGGAAAAGTCTTTATTTATCCTTTACATTTAAAGGAGAACTTTGCTGGATATATTATTCTTGGCTGGTAATTTTTCTCTTTCAGTAGTTTGAATATTTGGTTTCACTCTAATCTGACATGTAGAGTTGCTACTGAGAAGTCTGATGATAACCTGCTGGAATTTCCTTATAGGTCACTTTCTTCTTTTCCCTGGGTGTTTTGAGAATTATTTCTTTGTCATTAATTTTTGACAGTTTTAATACTGTGTCTTGGAGAAAACCTTTTTGGGTTGAGGTAATTAGGTGTTCTGTTTTCTTCTTGGGTTTGAAGATCTAACTACTTCCGTAGATTTGGGAAGCTCTTATCAACTAATTGTTTAAGTAGGCTTTGCATCCTTTTCTCCATTTCTTCTTCTTCTTGTATGCCTCGTATTATTATATTGCTCTGTCTGATAGAGTCAGATAGTTTTCATAGAGTTCTTTCTTTTTTTCTTTTATGCTTAAGTCTCTATTTTCTTCCTTTTTGTCATTTCTAGATTTTTATCTTTGATATCACTAATTCTTCTATCTGCTTGACTCTTATTTCCGATGCTTGTTAGTTCATTCTTAATCTCTTTTATTGAGTTATTCATCTCCAAAATTTCTGTTTTGTTCTTCTGTAAATTGTCAATCTATTTGATAAAGCACTCATTTTGCTCATTAGTTCGTTTTCTGAACTCAATAAACTGCCTAACTGTATTTTCTTATATTTCATTGAGCTTTTTCAGAACTGTAATCTTGACTTCTCTGTCATTTATGTAACATAATTCCTGGTTTTTAATTTTGTTTTCTGAAGATGTTTGTGTACCGAACTGCCTCACTACCTTTGTTATTCATGGTATTTGATATATTCCTTCTCTATCTTGGCATCTATGTATGATTGCATTTCTCTAGTAGATTGATACAACAAAGTCTTTCTATTATTTTCCACTAGGTAACTGAACCACAAGTTTTTTAGTTCTCTTGCCTTTCCCTGGCGTTTTATATCTCTGTGGGGTGGTATTTCCTGGTAGGTGGCTGCCTCTCCAGTGATATGCTACTCCTGTCCCTGGGAACCAACTCTGCAAGGGAATGTGGTGTGTGATGGGACTCAAAATCCATAAAATCCCAGTGTTGACCCCCATAGCCAGATGCTGTAGTCAGGGTAGCCATGACGCCTGGTGGTAGTGTGGGCTGGAGGAATCCAGCAGCCTTCTGTGTTGTTTTCAGTAATGGTGACCTTGGATCTCCATGAGGTCCCATTTGTATCACCAACCTTACAACCAGCCATAGAATGCATCCTTTGCTCAGAGAAAAGAAAAGTGATTCTGTAGTACCAGTTCTCAGGTTTGCAGATAATATTCTATGCAACCCAACACCAATGGGCAAAAGGAGGCAAGCTCTGGGAGGTTAAGGTGCAGCAAGGCTCTGTGGCTCTGCTTCTCTGTCTGAAATGCCAACCAACTGACACCTGGGGCTGGAACTCTGTGCCATGTCCTTGCCCAGGTCCCTGAGCTCAGCCACAACTTTTTCTTCCCACCCCTTCAAGAATACCCACTGAATCTCTTTGTTCATTTTGGCTGAACAAAATGCCAGAAACAATCTGATTCCTTCCCTCTCTGGGATGAGCCCCACCATGAGTTCCTGGCTATAAGGCCACATTCATGGCTTGTCTCAGTGTTTCTCCCTTCTAACCTCCCCAGTTCACTAACTGTTGCTCACATTTAGATGTTCCAATGCACATAACTCTTAGGTATTTTTGAGAATTTAACAAGAAATTTTTGTTGAGTTATAGCTGTTCCAATTGTTGAAACATCAAGGGGAGAGACCAAAAGGATCTCCTCTCAATAGTTGCCATTCCTCTCAATAGTTGCATTTTACTAGTGACTCAAACTGATAAGCCTTTTATGGCCAAACTAGGAAGCTGAAGACTTCCATAAAGAGCACAAAGGATACAGCCCTCACAGATTTAATAGCTCATTTCCAGAGGTGGCCTAAGAAAGATGGAGAGCCCTGTCTCTCAAAAGCTGCTTCAAAACACAGGGAATCATATGCTTTCTCCTTTGAACAGAATAAGGTTTAAGATTCCCTAAGTTTGGATCCACAGACTGTTCAGCTGCCTGCCAGATGCATAGGCATCACCCAGCTGGCAAAGCTAATAGACCATCTCTGGAAGGAATGGGATCAATTTAAGAGTATTCAAAACAACTTTTTACCAGAGTTGGATTTGCCCAGAGAATAGTTTCACAAATATTTTATCCTGCCAATCTAAATTTAGAAGAGATAAAACAATTCTCATTACTTCCAATTTCTATTGAACCCTGCAGATAAGAGATCATAGGGGCTGACATGATAAAATACTTTCCACCCCGCCTGTGGTTAGATGTCCATCATCTCACAGCTGCAACTGTCCAGGGAGGTAGTCGTGTCCAAGTCAGTGAATTCTTCCAGCTCACTCACCTGAACCGTGGAGGCTAAAAATGTATTAATACTTTTCCTTCCGCCTTCTAAGACATTCTGGTTGGGCAAATAATCAAATTAACAAAGACACATTTACAGGAGAAAATCAAAGTTTTAATACATGCTCATGAGGAATCTATATAGCAAGAACATTCCAAAGACAGTGAAACAACATTGAGTGTATATGACTTTTTTTTGGATAAAGGAGAAAGGGCAGGGTAAGGGGAGCGGCATTAGATTTCAAAAGTGAGAATAGGTGAATCTCAGGTTATTGAGGAAGAGCAGAACACACATGTAAGACAAATTCTTGCTAAACAACTCAGAATTTTTGGGACACTGGGTACCCTGACTAATACTAGAGAGAAGATTCTTAAGGTGATTAAGCCAAGGCTCTCTTCCTAAAACAGGTTTTTCTCTCTGAAACTCTTAGACAGGAAAGGGGTTGAGGAGGCTCAAAGGTGTTTCTTTTCTGTGTCTTTTGTTTCTTAGTAAAGAGTTTAAAAGAAAAATTCCCAAAATCAGCCTCAGAGTAGCAAATTTTGCTGTCTTTCAGTGTATAATTATTTTTCATATAGTGCTTGTTAGAAATAAAGTCAGTGGTGGTCCATTTTCAAGGCAAGGCATTTAACCCTGAATGGAAAATTACTGGTAAAATGCTTGCCTAGCAGCCTGGGGATGTGACAAAGTCCATGCACCTGGAAAGCCCCGGGCCACAGGATGTTAGAAAGAGCTAACCATCAGGGGGAGGATGGATCACAATGGAATGAAGAAGTGGCTAAAGACTATGTACATGTCAGAAAGCACATACCCCAGGAAGGCCTTCTGCACCACAAAGAGGCAAAGAGAGGTTGAGTCAACTAAAAAGCCCACAGCCCACTTCTTAAATAACCCAATAGGAAATAATGAAACTTAGACAATATTTGGGAAGATTTTTTTACCCCAAAGTACTCAGCCAATGAGGAGGGACTCATGCACTAGGGATAAATTTCTTGTAACTTCCTCTGGGTGTGCCTGCCTACCAGACACCCGATCTTGCAGGACTGCTATTAAAAGTTTTGCTTTTGTTGTACTTTGTGTCTCTGAGTCCATTATTTGAGTTTGGGCAGTAGAGTGTGTTTCTCAAAGTGCTAAATTTGATTTTCTACTATTATACTAATGTTATGTGTCAATGTTCATAAGGAATGCTGATCTTAAGTTGTATATTATGATTTCTATGTTTGACTTTGTATCAGGGTAACACTGGGCACATAGAATGAGATAGGATGTGTTCTCTCTTTATTTTCTGGAAGTGTCTGTGGAACAATGTTAGTATTTGTTGTTTTAAAATATGTGAAAGAATTTACATGTCAAATCATCTAGAGATTTTCCCTGAACCTAGACTCATCACATTTCATGTGCTAAGTTTTTGAGCTTTTTTATATGTTTCACTAAATGCTTAGCCCTTTCCTTGCCTAATTCTTACTTGCCTTTCAAGTCTCTACTTAAAAGGCTTGTCCTTGCAATAATGGGATTTAATACACTTTGCAATATTACAGAATTGTTTTTCCTATTTCTAATGTTTTTTGAATGAATTGTGCTGTTAATGTATCTGTATATGTACTACTTAATTTCATATATCATTTGATAATGCAAAGGGAATTAAAAAACTGTAGAGTTTAAAAGTCTGGGTTCATATTAGAATTTAACAATTTAGTCAAGAACTTTCCTTTCATTCCTCCATAAACCACAGGTTATTGTGATTTAATATTTTTATAACTTTTGATTAATGCTTTTTTTAATTCATTTAAAATCCCCTTGGCTGGTGAATCTTGTTGATACTCACCAGCCAAGTTTACCAGAAACACCAGTAGTCAAAGAACAGGTCTTATGGGGAAGTGTGGAATATCTTATCGTAGGATTTGTGATTGTGTTAGATGGTTTGAGGGAGAGTTCAATGAAATATTATATTTTTAGATTGAATGATCTTAGGAAGTTTCAGTAAGGGAGAGGGATTGAACACAGCTTTACTGAAACAAAAAGCAGGAGAATTCCTAAGTGCTGGGGTGACCCAATGGAAATAACCAGAACATTAGGCTGGAGATTATCAAGGTGATTGTGCCTCCTATGTTTGTTAATAGGTATTTATTGAAGAAGGGAGGCTTCTAGCCCTCTCACAGAGACTAGAAAATAGGAGAGCTATCTTTCTTTATGATTATATTTCAAAAATATGTCTTCCAGATCCTTGAGAAAGACATTCCTGGATTGTAAAACTGGCCAGAGCATGGAAGAAGATTTGTATCTCAAAGGACCAGAGAAATAACTTACAATTAAAAGTTTTCTAAAGTAAATCCTCCAAGAAAAGTGAGGTCAGCGTCCTATTCTCAGAAAGAAAGCTGGCTAACAATAAACTGAGGGGAACATTAAGGCCCTCTTGGTTAGTATGTCAATAGTTGTTCTCTAGGATGACGGGAAACCAGAGTAAGGCTAAAACTGTAATTGAGAAGATGTAGCAGTCACTTGTGGTATCCTGGAAAGGGGTCTATTTGGTCTTTTTTGTTACCTTTATATTTTTGTGTTTACTTTTATATCTGTAGATTGGTAAAAAGAATATATATTTTCATTTTTTTTCTGTATTTTCTTTATATTATGTGTCGCTTGAAGGTATTTGGAATCTCCCCTTTGAAATCAAATAGAACTAAGGTTTGATGAATCTTCCCACCCCCAAATGATATGGCTTAGAGTGAATTTATTAAACATTTTTTCCTATTTCTGTTGTTGTTAGTATTTTCTCTTTTTCTGATTTTTAAAATTTCTTTTGGGATTTAACAATATTAGCAACAATACACATTTTTATAGAAAACAGAATAATCCAATAATTTTGAAAAGGAATTTCAACATAGTTATAATTCTTTTGTCATTTAAAACAATGTGATAGACCTGGCCAGTTTGGCTCAGTTGGTTGAGCACCATCCTATACACCAAAAAGTCACTAGTTTGATTCCTGGTCAGGGCACATACCCAGGTTTCGGGTTTGAGCCCCACTCAGAGTGCATATGGGAGGCAACTGATCGATGTTTGTCTCTCTTCCTCTCTCTCTAAAAATCAATGGGAAAAAAGCAAAAAAAAAACCAAAACACACACACACACACACACACACACACACACACAAAAACTATCCTTGAGTGAGGATTTAAAAACAAAAAGATGTGATAATATTCCCCTCTCTTTTTTACTTAATTATATTTGTCACATAAGTAGTCACATAACTCAGGTAATTGATTATATTTGGTCATCCTACTATATAAAAAGCCAGGGGCCGTCACAACCAAAACAACCGTACAGACGACCAAACACAGGCTGTGTGGGGCAACAAGGCTGGCAGGGGGGTTAGTGAGGGATGACCAAACAACTGAACAGCAGGCTGCATGGGGTGACCAAGCGGGCAGGAGGGGTAGTTGGGGGCGACCAGGCTGGCAGGGGGGCAGTAAGGGGCAACCAGGCCAGCAGAGGGGGCATTTGGGGGCAACTAGGATGGCAAGGGGGAAGGTAGGGGTGATCAGGCTGGCAGGCAGAGGTGATCAGGCTGGCAGGCAGGTGAGCAGTTAGGAGCCAGCAGTTCTGGATTGTGAGAGAGATGTCCAACTGCCAGTTTAGGCCCGATTCCCAGGACCTAAACCGGCAGTTGGACATCCCCTGAGGGGTCCTGGATTGAAGAGAGTGCAGGCTGGGCTGAGGGGACCCTCCCTCCACACAAATTTCGTGCACCAGGCCTCTAGTTTTTCTATAAAATATTAAGATAATACTTTGTTAGCCTTAGCCGGTTTGGTACAGTGGATATAGAGCATCGGCCTATGGACCAAAGGGTCCTGGGTTCAATTCAATTAAGGGCACGTACCTCAGTTGCAGGCTCCTCCCAGGCCCAGGCCCTGGTTGGGGTGCATGCAGGAGGCAACCAATTGATGTGTTTCTCTCACATTAGTGTTTCTGTCTTTCCCCCTCTCTTCCACTCTCTCTAAAAATCAATGGAAAAATACCCTCGGGCTTCTACTGTGTGTGTGTGTGTGTATATATATATAGAATGAGTGGCCAGATTATTATGCATTCAGAGATTATAATAATCTGGCCACTCAGTGTATATCTACAGCTTGGTTAATGCTCCTTAACCCCAGACCATGAATTCATTAGTTACCATCTCCACTTGGACATCTAAGAGACTTCTCAAATTTAATAGGCTCATTAATTCAATAGACTTCTGATTTTCATACCCTTCACTCCTCAACTCCTCTAGATTATCTAAAAGCGGTTCTAGTTTTCCTGACACTTAGGCAAAGACTTGAGTAATCCTTGATATCTTTTTGAAATCACATTCTTCTAATCAATCATCAATTTAGAGTCAATTACAAGCAGAAATCAAGGAAATTTCACTGCTTCTACCTGTTGAAGGCACTGTCACCTTTTTCTTGGACTACAAGTAAATCCTTCCAACTAACTGTCCAGCTGGATTCTACCTTCTGAATACATGACAATACAAAAGCCAAGGTAGGCTTCTTCTCAATGTGTATCTGTTTAAACACTCCAGTGGCTGCCAATTTCCTTCAGTATGAAAGCCAAAACCAGGCCTCACATGAGCTGAATAGCATTATCTTTCTGATTTTATCTCCTACTCTAATTTCTTTCACCCACTCTGGTCTGGCTTCATTGTTTTTCTTGCCATGATTATATTCCTGGCTCAGGATCTTTGTCCCAGTTGCTCTCCCTGCCCAGTATTCTCTCCAAGATACCTTCAAGTCTTGCTCCTTCACCTCATTTAGATCTTTGCTAAAATGCTATCTTCTCTTTGCCATCTTTCCTGAGAACTTGATTTAAATGTTCAGTGCCCTCCCAACCACTGGACTCTCCATTAATTCTCCTTGCTTTATTTTTCTCCACAATATTTATCATATTCTAACATTCTAAAATTTAAGTATTTGATTTACCTTCCACTGTTTTCTAGAATATAAGTTCTGTGAGGAGAGAGGTTTGGGCTTTGTTTCATGGTTTATTCACCACCCCAACACAAAGGTGGGCACATAACAGCTGAGCATGTAGGTGGATAAAAAGGGTTATATATGACTTGTAAAATCCTGGATAGAATATTCTTTAGACAGGATTCTATTGACTTGGAATAAAAACAACAACCACCAAAAAAAAAAATCTTTCTCTATATAGCATTCTGTTATTCTGGATAGAATAATAGAATGCTATTTGTTTTTTCTTTTACTGTATGCCAGTAAAAGAAAAAAACAAACAAACAAACAAACAAAGAATCTCAGTGTTTTACAGTTATAGTGGTTTATTTCTAACTCCTGGTCACACATCTATAATGAATCAGTGTGCTTCTGTCCACATCTACTTCTTCCAGGATACCAATCAGTCTTTTTTAAAGAATTTCACCCCCCTTACTGGAAAAAACAAACAAACAATGGCTAATCATGTTCTAAATCCTAAACCTTTGCTTGAATTATCACTTTTGTTTATATTTCAGTGGTATGGGTAAAACTCAAGGTACAATTTATACTGAGGCAAACTTTCTTAGCTGTGAACTTGTGAAATCAAACATGTTATACGCTTCCACAGTTTGAGATGGATCAGGTATAGAGTAGACACTCTCCTTCCAGAAAGAGAAATTAAAAAGAAAAAGGTAATAGGTCCTGAGCAAGTCCAAAATGAATTGACTCCACCTTCATGACCTAATTGTCTTCCAAAGGCCCCACCACCTAATATCAACACATTGGGGGCCAATTTCAATATATAAATTCTAGGGTTGAGGAGTGGGGGGAGGGACACAAACATTTAGTCCATAATAGTAGTTATTAGAAATATTGCTGCTATTCAACTAGTCTAGCTATGATTCAGTTGTTCACACATAGATCATTGGTATAATGGTAACAAAAGAATAGGATACATTTGAAAAGCAGGAGGGAAACTATATGGGACATAATATATTATATAGATGTTTCAGAAACAATGAAATTGAGTATTATATTGAGATTCAAGGCCTGAAATTTCTGTGCTCAAAGTAACTTCAATCAGAATTGAGGAAGTCCTTTGGGGATTCATACATGGAGGGAATCTTGTTTCACAGCTGTCTGGGCAATATCTCTTTCTTTTTCCACAGTTTTCTTGAATTAGATAATGCTACTGCCTTCTGTCATCCTGAATTTCTTTATGAGGGCAACAGCCACCAGGAAGATCATTTAAGTGCAAAGGATTTTGAGTCTTCCAATTCTGAGCCAAGTGGCTCAATTCCTTTGAGTAATCCTGGAAAAGTTAGCTTCTCTAAGCTTCAGTTTTCCTGTTCTGTAAACAGGAAAGCATTACAATCTATATAATGAACGTGTTAATGATTTATTGCATGCAAAATGCCTCACACAGTCCTGGGAGTATATTACGTTTTCCATAAATATTTTCTCTCTTTATTATCCAACCTAAACATGTTAAAGCTTCTTTTTTCCCCTCATTATTTGTTTTTGCTGAATTTTAAGATCCTGAAATTTTTATGATCTATTCACATATAGATACATGGCTTCCTGATGGAGAAGAAAACTGATGCAAACTGTTAGATGGGAGTTAAATGCTGAGAGCACATAATGAGAAGAAAAGAAGCAATCTCTCAGCAGAAGATGTGTGAAATTTTAGCATGTAAACTGAACTGAAATTATTTGAGAGGTTTATTTTCTGTTTCATAAACTATGTAAATTTGCTCAAAAAATACATCTATCAAGGCAATAAAAAAAAAAAAAACAACTCTATGAATTCATGACTTACTGCCCATGAAGTAACAGAGTATCTCTGACAAAATCCTGTAAATACTACAAACCACTTTAGAGTCTTAGGGTTACTCAAAGAGTTCTGTTTCCTAAGAGTTAAATATTTTGTCGCATTTTTGACAAAAGTGATATTAATTACATAGGGGATATAAGGACTGAGTGAATTTAGTCATCATTGAATTATGATATTTTGTGTGGAACGAAATATGGATATGACAAATAACAAAGCTGAAGACTTGGTTAGTGATAGGGAAGTTATATTTTTAATATAAAATTGACAGTTATTGCCTAAATAATATTATTTAAAGCTATAGTAATATTGATGTCAACTACTGAAAAAGTATTTTTTTTAAAGCAAATGATCAAGGCAGCAACTTGGGAGAAGGTTTTTTTGTTTTGTTTCATGTTGGTTTTTTAATCAGTGAAGGTGACTCTGGAGTTATGCTGAAAAGAAAGAAGGAATCAGGAATATGTACTGCTACCAAGAAAAGAAAAGAGCTTTCACAGGAGAGTATGAAATGTGCAGAGGTCAAACAGAAACCAAGATTAAAATATTAACATTTATGTGACTTTAGTATTATATGGCCAATGATCTTTCAGAAGAACCAAATTTTTTAGTAGATTAGCCAATAAAAAGTGAGATTGCAAAGTCATAACCAGAAAATAGAGGCAATAAATATAGATTACTCTTGAAAAATCTATATTTTGGGATTCATACACTGAGGGAATGTTGTTTCTGGACAATATTTCTTTTTCCACAGAAAACTCTGTTAATTAATAGCAGGAAATACAGACTCTTCCCCCCAGTTATTTAGCAGATTGTTATTCACACATTGCACTAAAAATAAGTAAAACTAGGTAAAAGTCTTAGAGGAAAATTAGGTAGTAGAGGAAATCCTAATGAACAATCTATAAGAATTCTAAATAAAAATTATAAAATATAATTGTAAAACTTTAAAAAAGATTTAAGATGGAGATATATAAAGTGTTCAGTGATTAGAAAACACAATTTGTGAAGATGTCAATTGTTCTTACAATGGTCGAGTTAAGTGTAATTTCAATCCAAATTGTCATGACAACAGGTTATAAAAGGAAGGATAATCACTAATCTATTAATAAGCAAATTAGCCATGCTGGAGTGGCTCAGTGGTTGAGTGTCTACCTATGAACCAGAGGTCACAGTTCTATTCTCTGTCAAGGCACATGCCCAGATTGCAGGCTTGATCCCCAGAGTGAGCCATGCAGGAGGCAACCACTCAATGATTCTCTCTCATCATTGATGTTTTTATCTCTCTCTCTTTGAAATCAATAAAAATATGTACATTTAAAAATAAGCAAATTAAAATCACAAGGAGTTTCTATTACATAACATTAAGTATAAAATAGATTGATAATGATGTGAAAAAAAGAAAAATCTGTATTGAAAATGTAACTTGTACTAAACACTTTGCTGAATAGCCCTCCATTAACTACTAAATTTAAAAAATGCCTACCCTTTAAACAGTAAAAAGACTGGTATACATATAGTAGAGAAACTCCTGAACCTGTGCTCCAGAAGAAATTTAGCAGGATTTTTGTAGCAGCTATATTGTTAACTAAAAAGGAAGAAAAACAAAAATCAAACAGCAATGACCCACATGTAAATCACTGAGAGAATCAAGAATGGCTTCATGGGCATGTGATCTATTTAGTCTTATAGGGCTTCACACTTAAAATATCCCTATGATGGGTTTAATACTCTGCTGTCACCATCTTAAAGCTGTTGGGGGTATTTTTGTTCTTTTTTATCCTCACCCAAGGATATGTTTGTTGATTTTTAGAGAGAGAGGAAGAAAGGTGCTAGAGGAGATGAGAGAGAGAGAGAGAGCGAGAGAGAGAGATTGGTTGCCTTCAGTATGTGCCCTGAACCTGACACCTTTTGGTGTACCTGAGGACTCTCAGTCAAACTGAGCCACCCGGCCAGAGCATCTTAAAGTTTTTAATATTTTTTCAAGTAGGGGCCTCACATTTTTCATTTTGATCTGGGGCTCACAAATTACCTAGCCAGTCCCAAATAGAACTGCACAATAAATCATTTGTTTATACAGTAGATATTGCTGTGAAAATGAATGAATACATCATGCATTAACTTGGATATAGTCCATACATTAAAATATCCACTACAATTCCATTTCAACAAATTTTAAAGCAGGAAATATTAAACTAGGTTTGTTCAATGTTGCACAAATAGGTAAAGAAGCTATACTTTAAATTAAGCAAAAATAATTTTATCAGATAAGTCAGTATACTATTTATAGTTAAGTAGGTTCTTACAGATTCTCCATACATACATGATTTATAGTCTCTTCTATATGTATGCTTTCTTAAAAAACAATTAAAATGTAAAATGTGTTGACTAGAGTTAAATGATATTTATCCATGAATTTGAACTGTAGCTTTACATCTCTGAAAAGGAAGTTGATTGAATGGGGGTGGGGGTGAATTTGCAAGATAGAAGCAGCAAGATTTAAGAGGCTCGTTTAAGTTGAATACAGAATTTCAAGTGATTCTCTAGAACTGGACTCTTCAATTAGTATATTTTAAATGATGCACTGGGAAATTACTTACCAGTATAACTGTAGTTGGGGGAGAAAGAATATGAAAGAAACTTTTAAATTTAGTTTTTAGAATGGAGAGATTTCAGCCAACTTTAGGCACAAGACAAGAAGATATAACAAAGTCAACATGAAGCACATATGCCAATGTGTCCTGGTCTGTGGTTGTCGACTTTACCTTTCTTCAGCGATGGGCTAGAGAGAGTTCTTTTCCTACTAATGATGTTGAAATTGCCAAAGCTGTCCAAGTGATGAAATGTTGGAAGACACTCTAAGAGTCAGCACAGAACAGGAGTAAAATATGTCGCCAACTATGGGGCCATTAGTTAGAATCCCTCCATACCTCAGATTATCTCAAGATGGAGCTATTGGGCTGCAAACCATATCTTGATGACCAGGCACATAATGACAAGTGTAAGCCAGAGACTTCCAGTGTGTCAACAGCCCCAGAGAGGAAGTTAAGTAGTTTAAAGCTGCATTCAATATTTCCTACCATGAGGGTCCTATTTAATTGTGCTGGCTAAATCACTGAACATTTTGAGGGTTGTTAAATAAATAAGTATTGTGATAGTTTAAATTACTGCTTATCATTCTAGCTACAGGATCTTTTGATTAACAGCCCCAGTTATCCTAACTTATTGTAACTGGTGCATGTTGGCAAAAAGACCCCATTATCAAATGTTCTCAAGCTGCACTTTTCCCTAGAGCACCATTAGGGATAACTGACCAAAAGAGTGAAAATGTTGGAGGTGATCTGATTTTCAAAGGCATCATTCTGTAAATTGAATTCACTAGTGGAATTTCATTAATGGAAATATTTTAGCTCCAAATCCTCCAGGGAGAAGCAGGCAACTAATTAAAAAGAGCATATTGTAACTCCTCCTAGAATACTCCAGTAGTAAATTGTGCTGCTCTGGTGGGGGATAAATCATCGTTTTCCTCCAAAAGCTGCTACACAACTTTCAAAATTACTTTCTGAAAGTAACATTTGCATTCATCTGACAGTGGCATTTATAAAATGTGAACACCTTGAGCAAAATTTTCTATCTGCCAACGTAATAATTTACTTTTTATAAACTTAGTTTCACATCAGATATTCTAATGCATCTTGCCATGCATAATGCCAACATGTCTAGAGGCATATGCTTTTCTGGAATTTGTCAAACAGCTCAGCAATCTTATTTAACCTAAATATAATATTCCACTACATTATAACAAAACATACTTTTGAGGTTACCAGGACCACAACTGCCTCTAAATATTTTCCCCCCTAATTTGGTCTAAAAACACTTATCTTCAAGGTCTCACTACGGGACTGAAAGCAAAAGTAAGTACATTATCTGGAAGGTGACCCTACCAACAAACCTGTTACTCTAAATAGCTTTCAATATGTTTCTTTTTGGCAAGATATTCCAATTGAATTCTAACAAAAATGCTTATATTAAACCACTTAATAATTGGTGTTTTGAAAGTTGAATGGACTTTTTATAAAGGCATTTGCTACAAAACCGTGTTCTATTGCTGAGACTGAGTTCCCTTAAGTCTGAAGGGGTAAGATAGCCATTAAAAAAGAAAAGAGGAATGCCTTATTTCTGTACTAACTTCTAAAGTGAAGCATTTGCTTTAGCTGGTTTGGCTCAGTGGATAGAGCATAGGCCTGGGGACTGAAGAGTGCCAGGTTTGATTCCAGTCAAGGACATGGACCTTAGTTGCAGGCTCAATTCCTGGCCCTGGTCAGGGCATGTGCAGGAGGCAACCAATCGATGTGTCTTTCTCACATTGATGTTTCTCTGTCTCTGTCTCTCCTTCCTTCCACTCTCTCTAAAAGTCAATGGAAAAATATCCTCGGCTGAGGATTAACAACAACAACAAAAAGTGAAGCAGTTGTGAAATGATTGTTAATTAATATTTAACTATCCCTATCTTTTGAAGTTATTTCAAATAAGAGATTAAGGTGACAGTACATTTACTGAATACAATGGCATATCTTAGAAATTTTATTGCATAGCAAGTTAACTAAATAATGAGACATAAATATGTCACCATCCCTAAAAATAATTCAAAAGCCCTATAGCAAATTTTGATATTTCTTAAAACATTATTTTTCTATAACTTTTAGTTTTATGTTTATTTATAGATATATGATAAAAACAGGTGTAGAAATTTGCCATTTGATCTGCCTAAGCTCCTTCTACTTTAATGAATTCCTGTTTCCTGTAAGAGGTTAATTCCATCTGTTTGAAGGCAGTAAAATATATTCTTCTGCCTAAAATTTATTTATAAAAGTCAGCCCTGTCCAGTCAAGATGCCCAATTCCCAGGATCAATGTGATTGATTTACGATTGCTCTCACTACCCACACAAGTGGGGCCAACAAGAGCCCAAGACTTTCCAAGGCTAGTGGGAAAGACGGACTTGCTTTAGGTGTAACTAACCTGGAAATAAGCCTGGAGCTAAAAGGAGAATGTTTTCTTTGAAGTTTAAAATATTTTTCTTATTGCAGTAATATATCCTATATAATGAAGAGCTAATATGCTAATTAGACCGAACAGCAGAATAACCGTCTGGACCTTCTGGAGGAAGCCAGGGCGGCGAGGGCCGGCCGAGGCAGTGAGGGCTGAGCCCCTTGCATGAATTTGGTGCATCGGGCCTCTAATGTAATATATACATATGTATGAATATACATATAAATATGTAAATTTTCCATTTTAACTGGTTTGAAATGTAAAATTCAGTAGTGTTTATAATATCATAAAATCATCTGGAATATCTACTTCCAAAACTTTTTTTGTCACTCAAACAGAAACTCAATAATTATTAAGCAATGCCTCCTCATTCTTCCCTCTCCACAGCTCCTAGTAACCGTCAATGTACTTTTTGTTTCTGTGAATGAGCCTATTCTGTATGCTTCTTATATTTGGAATCATATAATATTTGTCCTTTGTGTCTTGCTTAAAGTTCTTTATGTTTCAGAATGTCATTGCTTTTTGTTACTGAGTAGTATTCTAATACATGCATATACAACATTTTGTTTAACCATTCATTTGTTGATGGGTATTTTGGTTGCTTCGACTTTGGGCTGTTGTACACATCTTTTTCTTAGATTTTTAAAGAACAAACTATTTTCCAGAGTTGCTGGACCCATTTTAAATTCCTACTATCAAGGTACAAGAGTGCTTAATATTAATAATTGTTATGTCTTCTTGAAAAGTTGACCCTTTGTCAATCTATAATGATCTTTTTTTGTCTCTTATAGTAGGTTTTGACTTAAAAAAATTTTTTTTTAATATTAACAGATCCATCTCAGCTGCCTTAGGGTACCATTTAGAGTTTCTTTTTTTCACCCATTCACTTTCAATTTATTTGTGTCATTCAATCTAAACTGAATCTCCTGTAGACTGTACATAGTTGCATATGTTTTGTATCCATTATTCCAATCCCTGCCTTTTGATTGAGTTTAATGTATTTGCACTTAAAATAATGACTAATAAAGAAGGGCTTACTCCTGCCATTTTGCTATTTGTTTTCTGTATACTTTATACTTTCTGTGCCTCATTTCCTTTATTTCTGCCTTTGTTGTGTTTGTGTTTTTTTAAAAATAATGAACCATTTTTATTTCCTTCTCATTTTTTTCTGCATAATTTTTTGATATTTTCTTTTTGATTACCATGAAGATTACACTTAACATCCTAAACTTTAAATTAATACTGATTTTACTTTAAAGTCATTAAAAGTTGTCTCTATTCACATCTGTTTTTTCTCCCTCCTCCTTTGTGCTGTCATTGTCACAAGTTACATCTTTATTTATTGTATGAACAATAATATAGATATATCATTATTTATTTATTTGTCTTTTAAATTCTGTAGGACATAAAGTAGAATTATCAACCTGAAATACAATAATACTTGATTATATTTATATCCTTGAAAATGTCAAAATGTTTATATATAGTTACATGTGAGCCTTTATTTGTATACCTGACACACACACACACACACACACACACACACACACATACATATATGCATATATACTAGTATATATGCAATGTAATTATACCTTGTTTGGGAAGTTTTATTTGGAATATTTTTGCTTGATGCATGTTTGGAACTCTGGAGAACTCAACATACTGCTTGGAAATAAAGAGTTCTCAGTGTATTAAAAGAGTGACTACATAATCAAAAGTAGAACAAGGTGTACAGAAAATGCTGTAAGACTTCTGATGGCCATGCATCAGTCAAAAGAAAACTATGACTCCAGCAGTAATGGAAGTAAGTTTGAGGTCCACATATGGGGTCAATGGACTATGACCAGTAAGCATCCTGGAAACCCAGCAGGAAAGACTCTATCATCCTATATAATAAAACCCTAATATGCAAATCGACCGAACTGGGGAAAGACCAGTGGAATGACCGATAGCTATACTTGCACTGACCATCAGGGGGTCAGATGCTCAATGCAGGAGCTGCCCCAGGTCGGGGGCAGCTCCTGCATTAAGTGTCTGCCCCCCAAGAAGGAGGCGACCTGTGGGGATCAGTTAACAGGGCTGCACAGCAGGCGGCACCAGGCCCCCAGCCAAGGCAGGTGCCAGTGGGGGCCCCCCAATCACCCCACCTACTGGTTGTCCCACAGATGGCCCTGATGGCTGGCCAGGCTTAGGAACCTTACCCTATATATTGGGAACAGTCTCTTAGATTTAATAATTAAAACCTGGCAAGCCTACTCTAACACTGAAAAAACAGGACGAGGCAGTGATGACATGCATGGACTCTGGCTTGCACATTTTGGGGTCTGCCCTGATTCTGACACTTATAACTGACAAAGCCAATTACTTAACTCCTTTCTGCTTCAGTTTTTCCACCCATAAGATGGGAAAATGGTACTACTGCCTCAGGAGGATCATGTTATGTACTACTTTTTATAATCAGGGCAAAAAATGTAGCTGCCCATACAGCAGCAAGATGCCTTTCATCTCTATGAAAAGTATGGGTACTGGTGCATGCAGCATCCGGGATTGTGAGCGGGATGTCCGACTGCCAGTTTAGGCCCAACATCCCCTGAGGGGTCCCAGATTGTGAGAGGATTCAGCCTGGGCTGACGGACCCTCCCCTCCCCCCCAATGCATGAATTTCGTGCACCGGGCATTATTACTATGAACTTCCCTCTTAGAAATGCTTTTATGTTGCATCTCATAAATTCTGGCATGTTGTATTTTAATTTTTGTTTGTTTCAAGAAACTTTTTATTTTCCCTTAAATTTCTTCTTTAATCCATTGATTGTTCAGGTGAGTGTTTTTAAATTTCCATGTGTTCATGAATTTTCTAGTTTTCCTTTTGTTATTGACTTTCAATTTTACGCTGTTGTGGTCAGAGAAGATACTTTGTATGATTTCAATCTTCTTGAATTTCTTAAGAATTGCTTTGTGGCCTAACATATGGTTCCGTATTCTAAGAATGTGCATTCTGCAGTTATATGTTCATTTGATCTATTGTTTTGTTCAAATATGCTCTTTTCTTATGGAGTTTCTGTCTGGATGGTCAATCCATTGTTCAGAATGGGATATGAAATAGCCCAACTATGATTGTATTACTGTTTGTTTTTCCTATTAGCTCTGTTAGTTTTTGCTTTATATGCTCAAGTATAGTTATTATATACTAGAGGCCCAGTGCACAAAAGTTTGTGCACTGGGGGTGGGGGGTGTCCCTCAGCCCAGCCTTCCCCTCTCACAGTCTCGGAGCCCTCAGGGGATGTCCTATGGGGAACAGGCCTAAGCCGCAGTCTGGCCTCCCTCTGTGGGAGGTTCCCGGGCTGATCAGCGGAAGGCGCCACCCCCATCACCCCACTGCTGCTGCCACTGCCAGCAGCAAGGTCTGAGTCCCAGGCCTCGCAGCCGCCGGGGCTCAGGACTGCCTGAGCCCTGGGCCTCACAGCTGCTGTGGCTTTGTCTGGATGGACATCCAGATGAACGTCCGGAAAACATTAGCCCTAATTATCTTATTACCCTTTTATTAGTATAGATTCTTAATGAATTGACCCCATTGTTATTATGACCCTCTTTGTCTCCCCCCTTTTTTTATTCCTCACCTAAGATATTTTTCCATTGATTTTTAGAGAGTGTGAAGAGAGAGGGAAAGACAGAAAGAAATATCAATGTGAGAGAAACACATTGATTGGTTATCTCCTGCACGAGCCCTGACCAGGGCCTGGGCCAGGGAGGAGCCTGCAACCAAGGTACGTGCCCTTGACTGAATCAAACCCAGGACCCTTTAGTCTGCAGGCCTATGCTCTATCCACTGAGCCAAACCAACTAGGGCTCTTTTTCTCTTTTTGCTACTTTTAGTTTAAAAGTCTATTTGTCTGATACAACTATAGGTACCCCTGCATTATTTTAAGTTAGCATTTGCTTGAAATGACTTCTTACATTCCTTTAGTCTCAGTCTATTTGTATCTTTAAGACTAAAGTTGCTTGTGGGCAGTATATGTTTGGATTTTATTTTATTTTTTAAATCCATTCAGCCATTCTATGTCTTTTGATTAGAGAATTTAGTAAATTTTTATTGAAAGTAATTATTTATAGGAAAGAACTTACTATTGTCATTTTGTTAATTGTGTTTTAGTTGTTTTGTAGATCCATTATTCTTTGTTTTTTTATACCGCTGTCTTTTTTATGTCTTGATGTCTTTTGTTATCACTATGCTTTGACTTCTTGATCATTTTCTTGTGTGTAATTGTTACAAGTTTTCCCTTTGTGGTTACTATGAGGGGGAGCCATTTGTTAACTGTAGCATCTTGCTGCAAGGAGAGGCAGAGAGTTTTCAAAACTATGAAGTCATGGCTCCTTTTCCTTACTGGCCCTTCCTTTAGTTTATCTCTATCCTCATGCATTTTGTTAAAAGCAACAAAAAATAAGCCAGGTGGAACGTTTAATATTATGTTTAGGATCTTACAGGTTAGATCATACAATTCATTAGATGAATTTTCTATTTTATTCGTGATTTTGGAGAACAATGTTGTTAACTTAATTTTGAGCAAAATTCTTCTGTCTTCCAATGATGGTAGTATTACCTCCCTTTACTTGAAACTGTCACCCATAAGCCCACACCCATAGTCTTATCAAAGGCCATGAGTCTTCAAGTAACAGCTTCTTCAAGGCACTTTGCTTTCTCCCGAAGTCTGCAAAACCTTCTTCTCAGTTCCAAAGCAGTCCTATAAGTTTTGTTTTTTTACAGCAACATGCCACTTCCAGATACCCAAGTATTAATTACTTATTGCTGCATAAAAATTACCCCAAATCTAGCAGATTAAAAGGAGAAACATTAATTTTAAGTTTCTCTGGGTTTTTAAGTATCTAAAAACTGCTTAGCCTGTTAATTCTGGCTCAGTCTTGCATGAAGCTGCAATCATCAGCTGTTGCTTTGACCATCAGCACAAGGCTTGTGTGAGTCTGGAGGACCTACTTCCAAACTCACATTGATGGCTATTGGAAAGAGGCTTCCGTTCCTTGCCATGTAAGCCTGTGCATATGACTGTTGACATTATGTCTTCTACTGGAACAAATAATGCAAAAGAAACAATGGATTCAAGACAGAAGGCACTGTGTTTTATAACCTGTCTCTTTAAGTAACATATCCTGACTTCTACACTATCCTGTTCATCATGCAGGGCAGTGCTGGACGATGTGGTAGGAAGGAATGACAGGAGGCATATTAGAGATAGGAGGCATGCTAGAGGTTGTCTGTTCCTCTATCAGTAGAGGGGGAGATAGAATGGGAGAAAAATTCAACTCCTAGAACCTAGAATGTAGGAGGATTTAAATAAATGTTACTTGAATCATTGATGACAAAATTCACTGGGAATTGTCATTTGTTTTAGTTTTTCTGAACATCTTTAGATAAAACACTGTTAAAAGACATTTCCAAGGACCTATCCCTGGATGACTACTTTATTCTTACTACATCTCCGGATAGTAATCATAATAAATCTGTAAGGCATGATTTCTTTTAAAGATAATAAGTTGTTTATTTTACAAAATTAGTTATTTTGTATATTTGTGTCTTTTCCAAATTTTTTCGGACAGATGTTTAAATATACTCAAATAGTCAGACTCTTTTTTTTTTCTGTATCTATTGAAGTTATTTTATGTGGCCTAGAGGACATCAATTATAAATTATCTGACTCATTTGCATTTATATGTATTTGCCTTATCTCTTCAAATAGTTCCAACTTTTTGAAGGTATGATGACTGTTTTTTATAATTTTTATTCATGCTTATATATCCAAATGAGTTTAAGTCCGCAATCTAAATGTCCATTGACAGATGAATGGATAAAAACAAAGTAATATATATAGCAAAAGGAAATCCTGTCACATATGACAACATGGAAGAACCTGAAGGTCATTATACTAAGTGTCAGTCATAGAAGGACACATTCTGCATGGCTCTTCTAATACAAGGAATCTGAAAGAGTAAACTCATCTAAGCAGAGAGTAGAATGGTGGCTTCCAGGGCCTGGGGTTTGGGGTGGGACATAGGGGAAACAGAAAGTTGATGTTCAATGAATGGGTATGTAGTCAGTTATATAAGATAAATTCTAGAGTTCTGTTTTATAACACTGTGCCTATAATTAACAGTACTGTATTGTAACTTAAAAATGTCAAGAGGTTAGATCTCATGTTATGTGTTCTTATTAGACACACACACACAAGACTGTGTGTGGACACAAAATACAGATATGAGCATGTTTCTTGTTTCCTAGAATTCATATGTATGTGGGGTTTTTTCCTGCAGTATACAAATATTTGCTGGTATTGTTTGAGAAGCTGAGTTCATAAAGGATTTATAACAATGAGGATATTAAAGATAATTTCACAAAGAACCCCAAGATCCTTAATCAAATTTATCTATATAAAATCAAAGCAAATCTAGTTAAATAAATAACTTTGGAAAGAATAACATAAAAATATACTTACATCTTTCAAGAAAAATAATGTTTAATAAAAGGTAATGTTTAATAAGAGAATTCCAAAAAAAAGAAAAGAAAGAAAGAAAGAAAGAAATCTGGACTCTACTTCTGGTGAAATGTCACAAAAGAGTTCTTAAGAAAAATATATCATAGTTTAATGATTTTTCAAAAAATGAAATTTGTAGATTTCCACCCATTTACAGTACATATACCCATAGTAAAATTGTGACTTATACTTCTTGTCATCTTATCAATTGCTGCATTGGTCATAAAATGTTGCCCATTTTTATTTAAAGATAGTTATACTAAACTCTAACTATGATCAAATAAAAACCAGACAACCTTGAAGGTGGAGGGAACAGAATTCTTTTTAATGCAGGACCATGAAAATTGGACTCAACCTAATGGACCAAGAAAACTCGTACTAAAACTAAAACGGTATTGAAAGATGCTCTCTCAAAGGGATTGGTGAGATTATTCAGAGGGCCCCTCATTTTGAGCTAGCAACTCTATAGTTTACCAGCTTCCCCTTACTTATTTCTCTAATAAAATCTCATTTTATTGTGATCAGTTATATGTATAAGATTAAGATTAAAAATGATAAGTTGTAAATTAAATTAGACTAATACAAAATATTGAATCTATATTTACTTGTACAATACAAAAATTATATAAGCTCACATGTAATGTATAATTAAATTTTAAAAATGTGCCAATTATTATAAATAAGGATCTCACTTTTGATTGATTCCCAAGTAAGATGAATTTTATTTTCCCATATATCTGATGACAGAAGATAGCTGTATCTTTTCCTATCAGTGTACCAAACCTTGAAAACATAATTCAATAGAAAAGGGAATAAAATAAATAGTTCATGTGTGTGCCAAGATAATACACCTACTGAGATATGGAGAAAAAAAAGTGATTTTTTTCTATTATTTGTAAATAAATGTCAGTTTATTACACATTTTATTAGATCACTTTTTCCAATACAATATTTTGGGAAATAAAATGTCTTTTTACTCAAAAAATGTTTGTTTGATTTTTTTCTTTGGTATATTTTATATTCACCACAATGGTTTGGATTATCATTTAAACATTTATAAGTTGTAAAAGAAGTGGCTTATAAAAGTGATGAAATACATGTTAATTAATCCACTCTCTCTTCAGATGGTAACCTTAAACTGGAATTATAAATCAGTTTACCACATAACTCAGCAAATAAGGAGAGTATCATTTGAGCCCAGCTGGTGTGGCTCAATGGTTGAGCGTCAGCCCATGAACCAGGAGGTCATGATTTGATTCCTAGTCAGGACACATGCTTGGGTTGTGGATTTGATCCCCAGTAGGGGCTGTGCAGGAGGCAGCCAATCAGTATTTCTATCCCTCTCCCTTCATCTCTCTAAAATCAATGAAAATACATTTTTTAAAAAGAGTGTCATTTGGTATTGATCATAGACGATTTATAGTGCAAAATAGGCATACAATATTTTTACTCACCCCTTTAATAACACTGTCAGTAACCCGTAAATGACGATTTAACAGCTCTGCAGATCCTCATTCATAAGGAGCAGGAGTAATGTACTAATAAGAGATTGCTCTTTTAACAGAATGAATTAAATGGCAGTGTCTGTGATTATACCATAATGATTAACTTAAGTGAATATAATGAAGCATGTAGTGAATTCTCAATATCCATTTCAGAGCAAGTGTACTTTGATGTTTAAAGTGTATTCTGCTAAAAATGTGTGTGGTTTCAGAGATCTGAAAATTCAGGCATCATGTGGAACAAAAATGAAAACTGTAAAGTAAATGCGTGCTGGCATATTCATTACTGTTTCCAAGGTAGACAGTTTTCTTATTCTCCAGTTCTTTCCCACAAATTGTCTCATTTAATAATCTTTCTTGTGCAAAGGCACATTTGTCCACATGAAGTGAATGGACACAGAGCATCTTAGCTATTCATTTCAGCTGTTACAATGACTGGCACCCATTGTTGTGTGGCTAATTTGGTCATTGTAGCTGGTAACCACTGGGAAGATTTTAAAGGAGCAGGTCACCTGGCAGGATTGCAATCTGATGCACTTTCTATGGAAGACATTGCTTTAATATCATATTGACTTTACTAAAGACATACAGCATTTCGGATGTTTATGTTGTAAATAAATAAAAATGTGGCAAGTAATTTGCATTATGCATAGATGCATATGTTTAATGCTTAACAAAATTTTATGGCAATCAAAATATGCAAAATAATTAAAGATTTTTATTCCTATTCTTTCATTTTTCTGTAGCTGTATTGACTGTTGGAGTACAGATTTTCATTGCCCCAGACTTGGCAATATTTTTCATGAGATGGTAAATTAAGTCCTTCTGTTTCTAACTTCATAAACAGAAACTGTACTAGAAAATTCTCTATTACCTTTTACTTTCTTATTAAATTTAACCCATCTTTTCTGAACAAAAGACCAAGAAGTAAAAACAGTCCTAGTACTAGATTGGATTTTAATTCTAGGTATGTGGGGTGAGTGTAGCTGTGTATATGGTTTGTTTGGCCAACACAGTGTTTATAAAAATATTGAATGCATTAATGGAGGACATGCATACTCCAATTCCATTCTCCATACTTGCATTTCATCTGGCCCTAAAAGTTTGCTGTGTGTCATGTGCGCTGCAACTAGCTACATTTCAAACAGTGAGTGTATCATAGTCATTAAATATTCTATTCAAATTTTACTCTTAACTACTGCCAAGGAATGTGTAGAGGCTAATAGCTGTACCAAGTGATTCTCCACTTTAAATGAGCATGGAATCCAGATGGGAATAAAAGTAAGTTTTAAGTCATTTTTATTATGTTGAGAATATATGTTATTTAGTTGTTGTGCAGTAAGTCCTTTCATAAAAAAATAAAAGCAATTTAAAAACAATACACATACATGGTAAGAATATAAAATAGTACAAACATGTTGGAGTAAAATGGGGGGGGGGGAGCGAGGCAGGGGGCAGGCAGCTATTACCTTCATGGTTACAGGACGATGCTCACAGTTTCCACAGAAGAGCAGCCATGTGGTCTATGGTGCTTAGATGATCTGGACAATGGAAGGAAAACACATGATCTTGACAGAGGTGTTGTAGCTTACAGAGTCTGTAACATCTCTCAGGAGTCATCAATGCTGTGAAAACAGCTTTATAGTGAGAGGAATGATGATCCTCAAAAGAAGTAGTTTAGGAACATTGAATATCAAGTAAGACAGGGTTTGTAAAACTTCTACCCTAGGCAAAAATAAAAAGTTGCATTAAAGCAGATTTTATCCCAAGAAAAATCACTTGGATGGCTCATTTTTGTTATTCAAAATGAAGATTAAGAAAAGTTATCTTGCTGGAAAGGAAAGAGAAAGAATGTTTTGTGACTTATATCATCAATACAGTTTGGGAGATTAAATGAACGAATTTGAAATTGTTGCTTATCCTAGAGTCATGCTAGTCTCCTATATGTTATTCTAAAAGTTTTATAGTTTAAGATTTTAGAATAGGCTATGATCTTTTTTTATTTGATATTTGTGTATAGAGTACAATCGATCAATGTAAAGCCTTATGCCTTTAGAGGCAGTTATAACTTCTGGTGAGGGAGCTATTAGTGTGCCATGGCTAAGTAGGAGGGACCATGTGTTCCTAGTTGCCTGAAACAGTCTTGATTTATGCCTGCTATTTGTGCAGATTTATTGATATTCACTTTTTAGCTCTAATGTACTCCCATTTGGTGCTAAGTAGTCATCACTAGCTACAGGCCACCTTTTGATAGAAAGAGCTACTGAATGACATTTAGATTAAATAGTAGTTGGGTTTAATAAGATTCACTCCAAAACACAAAAAAGTCCTTTTTGATACTATCATTTTTTCTGTACTCCTCATGACCACCTCTTAATTATCTTTTTTTTTTAATTTATTGAGCAATTTGAAACAGAGAGAGAAGCATCAATTTGTTGTTCTACTGATTTTTGCATTCATTGGTTGATTCTTGTAGGTGCCCTGACTTGGGATCAAACCTGCAACCTTGGTGTATGAGGACAATGCTCTAACTGAGCTACTCAGTCAGGGCCTCAATTTTCATTTTTAATGGGGTTTAAATGGTGATAGTCTAATCAGGTTTCATACCATTGTCAACATCAACATAATGAAAAGGTCTAAAGCACAATTGAATCAGTAGAATTAGAATCTATTATTGGTTGTTTATTAACAAAAATAGACTTTGATTTTTCTCTCCCCTGAATGTGACTGTGTCCCATTAAAAGTAAATGATAGTTTAATCAAATAGACTTTATTACTAATAAGACAAGGTATTATGAATTTTACTGTTTAAGTCATCACGGGTAGAAAGCTGGATCAGATATTAGATAAAGTCTTTAAAAATTTATTGTAAATATAGTCATATTCACATCTGGATTATGAGT
This sequence comes from Corynorhinus townsendii, assembly GCA_026230045.1. Lineage (NCBI taxonomy): Eukaryota > Metazoa > Chordata > Mammalia > Chiroptera > Vespertilionidae > Corynorhinus > Corynorhinus townsendii. Next base: position 75,125,534 of record JAPDVU010000003.1, on the reverse strand, counting down.
AGTCAAACTACAACCTAAGGATGTTTGTTTAACCTTGGAAAAGACCCTGAATCAATTTAAATTTCTATGCAATGGTAGTGAAATAGCACAAGATTTATAAGGACTTCTAATGATTGGTCAAAATATTAGTAAATGTAAAATGTGACTGAAGTTTTTAATTCATTTATTTTTAACTAGAGGCCTGGTGAAAGAAATTTGTGTACTGGAGGGGGGTATCCCTCAGCCCAGCCTGCACCCTCTCTAATCTGGGACCCCTCAGGGGATGTCTGACTGCCTGTTTAGGCCCAACCCAGGCAGTTGGACATCCCTTTCATAATCTAGGACTGCTGGCTCCCAACTGCTTGCCTGCCTGCCTGATTGCCCCTAACCACTTTTGCCTGCCAGCCCGATCACCCCCTAACCACACCCCTGCCAGCCTGATCAACGCCTAACTGCTCTCCTGCCAGCCTGATCACCCCCAAATGCCCTCCCCTGCATATTCCCTCTTTATTAGGGTTTTTTCTTTAGCATATTGGACAGCCCTAACTGGTTTGGCTCAGTGGATGGAGTATCAGCCTGCAAACTCAAGGGTCCCAGGTTCGATTCCGGTCAAGGGCATGTATTTTGGTTGCAGGCACATACCCAGTAGGGAGTGTGCAGGAGGCAGCTGATTGATGTTTCTCTCTCATAGATGTTTCTAGCTCTCTGTCCCTTTCCCTTCCTCTCTGTAAAAAACTCAATAAAATATATATTTTTAAAAAAGAAACATTTAAGATTCCTCCATATCTGCCTGTCTGGTGTGACTCAGTGGTTGAGACCCCAAGCTGCCACTGCTGGAAGGGGATTGCACCCAGGCCAGGCTGAGACCCCAGCCCAGGCTATGGCTGGGGATTGCGCCAGACACTGGCGCCTCCGAGCCGGACACCCCGGGCTGCCGCCGCTGGGTGGGGATTGCTGCATGGGGGCGGGTGCCTTGCAGCTGGACACCCTGGACTGCTGCTGCTGGCCAGGGATCACGCCACAGGGGGTGCACCCCAGCCAGGCTGATACCCCAGCCTAGGCTGCCACTGCAGCCGGGGGATCACGTGGTTTGGGTGCGAGGCCCTGCTGGCCTGAGACCCCGGCCCAGGCTATGGCAGAAGGTCGCGTGGCGGGGGTGTGCGGCTCTGCCGGCCTGAGACCCCAGCCCGGGCTGTGGCAGGGGATCGTGTGGTGGGGGTGTGCAGCCCTGCCAGCCTGAGACCCTGGCCGGGGCTGTGGCAGGGGATCGCACCAGGTGCTGGTGCCTCCCAGCCGGACACCCGGGCTGCAGCTGCTGGGTGAGGATTGCTGTGTGGGGGGTGGGTGCCTCCCAGCCGGACACCTTGGACTGCCACCGCTGGGCGGACTGGGGGACTCCGGCAGAGCTAAGAGGACTGGACGCCACCATCTTGTGGCTATGGGCGCCACCATTTTTGTAGCAGAGTGACCGTTAATTTGCATTTTACTCTTTTATAGATAAGATGCCATTAAGCATGTGACAGGATTTAACTCTATCATTTTTTTCTGTATAAGATTTACATCATTTTTGTTTCTCTGTTTCTTTAATACTGCCTTCTTTTGTGATAATATACATTTTCTTATACTTTTATTTCTGTTGTTTATTTAAGTACTAGAAGCTTGATGCACGAAATTCACGCAAGGGTCTCAGCCCTTACAGCCCCGGCTGCCTCGGCCCTCCTTTATCCGGAAGGTCATCCAAATGGTCATTCCGCTGTTTGACCATTCGCTCCATTTGCATATTACACTTTTATTATTATAGATATTTTGGAATTATTATCTTAGTAGTTACCCTGGGTATTAAAATTAATACCTTAATTTAAAACAATCTAGTTTAATTAATTACCAAGTTAATTTCAATACTATACAAAAACTTTGCACTAAAATGACTCATTTGCACTGCTAACTTTTATGCTATTCTTACCATACAAATTACATCTTTATACATTACTAGAGGCCTGATGCACAAAATTCATGCAAGGAGCTTGGCCCCTGCAGCCTGGGCCTCCACCGCCAGGGCTTCATCTGGAATGTTGTCCAGTCTAATTAGCATATTATGCTTTTATTATTATAGATAGCCCATTAATGCCATTAATGCTTTTGCATTTTTTCTATTAAAAGAGATTTGAAAAAGTTACAAGAATGCATATTATTTTATATTTACCCATATGGCTAATTTCATCAGTTCTCTGTATTTGTGTGGGTTTGAGTTAATGTCTAGTGTCCCTATAGTTCACCTTGAAGGACTACTTTTGGTGTTTGTTGCAGGGCAAATTTGAAAACAATAGGCACTCAGTTTATTTTATATGAGAATTTCTGTGCTCTATCTTCATTTTTTATTGTAATCTCACCTGAGGATATTTTTTCATTTATTTTTTTAGAGAGAGTGGAAGAGCAGGAGGGAGGGGAGAAAAAGAGAGACAGAGAAACATCAATGTGAGAGAGACACATCAATTGGTTGCCTCCCACATGCACCCCAACCAGAGCCTGGGTCAAACCAGCAGCCCAGATACGTACCCTTGACTGGGAATCAAACCCAGGACCCAGGATCCTTGTAAATGCTCCAAAAAAAAAAATGAGTCATACCAGCCAGGGCCTATCTTCATTGTTAATATTCTTAAAAATACGTTCTATTGATTTCAAAGAGAGGAAGGGAGGGGGAGAGAGAGATAGAAACATCAATGGTGAGAGAGAATCTTCAATGGCTGACTCCTGCAGGCCCCCCATTGGGGATCGAGCCTGCAACTGGGGCATGTGCCCTGACCAAGAATCGAACCATGACCTCCTGGTTCATGGGTAGACGCTCAACCACTAAGCCACATTGGCCAATCCTATCTTCATCTTTAAAGGACAGTTTTGCTTTATATAAATTCTTAGTTGACCTTTTATATTTCTTTCAGCAATTTGAATATGTCTTCTGTAATAGTTAACATCGTGTGCCACCTTGGAGGATGCTTTTGGATGAGGTAAACCTTTAAACAGGTAAACTTCAAGTAAAGCATATTGCTGTCTGTAATGCAGGTGGGCATTATCCAATCAGTTGCAGGCCTAAATAGAACAAAAAGACCAGCCTCCTTAAGCAAGAGAAGAAAATATCTAGCAGACTGTCTTCGGACTTCATCTGCTCCCTAGCTCTTCTTGGTCTCCACCTGCTGGCCTTCAAATGGAAACTGCACCATCAGCTTTCCTGAGTCTTGAGCCTGCCAGCCAACACTGGAGTTCCTAAGCCAATTTCTTATAATAAATCTCTTCACATACTTTTGTGTCACACACACACACATACACACACACACATGCTATCTTCTATTTCTTTGGAGAACCCTGGCCAACACAGATTTTGGTACTGAGAGTAATTCTAGAGGAACAGGATCTTAAGCATGAATTTTATGAATTTGTTCTGGAGTTCCTAGAATTGGCTTCCTAGTCTGATTAGATTTAAAGACACTAATGACTCTATTCCCAGGAACAGAGAGATACTGTTTATGGCATAGGAGGCAATAGAAATACCTAAAATATCACCATTGGACACTCCTAATCAAACATTTACTAGCATAAGGTTAAAGGTGACTATGTATAAGATACTTTCAAACAATTTTTTCAAACTAATCAGTATAATGGGATTGGGGTTTTGCTACTAATGTCACTAGACAATGTGGGGAAAGAAATGGATGAGTTTAGGCATTCAAATTCCCAGCGCAGGTGCTGCATAAATGACCTGAAAGCTTCTTATAGCCACAGGAATGAAACTGATGAAAACCAAATCCAGATCTCATTTTGTAATTGGCTGACTGACAATGCAAATTGAATTCTCAGCCTCATGAGGTATGTTCTGTTTAAATGAGAACATTGATTGGAGATGAGTGAGCTACTGAAAGTTGGGAATGCGATGTATAGAAAGACGCTGATGAAATGAGGAAGCAACAGCTCCACCTTTAGTATGAACCTACTCACCATCCCTTAATGAGGATGTTAATAACCATGTGTTGCCTAAGAAAACTGTAATGGCCTTATGGGGCAGTTACCATGCAAGACAATGCTGATTCTCCTCAGGAACCACCCTCAGAAAACCTCTTTGATTCTGGACTTATAACTAGACTCAGTTCCCAGCAGACCACCAAAAAAAATTGCAAAGGGTGATGGACAAGGAGGTGAGTTATACTCCAAAATAATTATTTGCATTTTCTCATTTGTAGAGACATATATATGAGGAATATCTGTGGATTTGGATATCAAGGATATTGAATAATGATAAAAGAAACATAAAATTGGATCAGGACAAATTCGTTGATAAGGGCCCACTAAGTGAAGATTCTAAATTTAATAGTGGGAATTAGGAAGAGCTGTAACAGTTTGGGTTGGTTATTTGGCTGAAATAAGGACTAAAAGGTAGCCCAGAGTGAGTGAGCTATACATTCAGAACCTGCCATAGTTTACTGTAGAGGAAGGTATTCAAAGGCTTAAAGATGTTAGAATGTTAGAGAGGATTTGTCACTTAAGATCTACTTATCCATTCTGAAGGGTCCACAACTTTCATCATGACTGTGATAAACTAGTTTATGTGGGGAGCCCTGCTATCTGTGACGAGTTCCATGATTGCCATTTTCTGAAAGCCAGACCTTACAGTGGAATCTGTGATCACTGAAAGGAAACCTAAATGCAATGCGAGTAATTGGGTCCTGCGGTGATGGTGGTCAAGTGGTGGTACTCGGCCCTCAAAAGCAAGGTGGGCATGGTTACTGTAAAGGACAGCAGAGTCAAAGCAGTTAGAATCCTCTGACTCACATAGATTTATGGGTTTGGCTAGTTGATCAAGGTGTTCCTAGAAATGAAATAGATTGGAAAGTACTAAAGTGTTACCTGATCTCTATAAGCAGAAAAATTCTAGGTCAAGTGAACAAAAATCTAGCCTGAATCATAAAAAACAGAGAGTCATATGCATCAAATAATCCCCATACTTGAGCCAGCTTATAGTCCCAGAACTCCTTGAATGAAGGTGATGCCAGTTACACTTGAGAAAGGGTCTTGGTACAATGGCAGAAGTTTGTACTATTAATCCTTCTCCCAGTCTTGCCCAAAGGATTTAAGAATTCAAACCAGGTTAACTGTGCATTGGGGGGAAAGGAAATAATCAGCCCTTGGGAGACTACTGATACTGGCTCTGAACTGACACTAATCCCAGGAAAGACAAAACATCAATGTCATTTACCACTCAGAAGAGAGGCTCCTAGAGATCAGGTGATCAATGGGAGTTTTAGTTTAGACCTGTCTTATTGTGGGCCTGTGGGTCCTGATTCCATCCTCTAATTATCTCCCCAATTTTGAAATGCATAATCATAATGGATATATTCAGTTTTTGGCAGAATACCTAATTGTTCCTGGAGTAAGGGCAATATGGCAGAAAGTCTGAGTGGAATCTACTAGAACTGCCTCTACTTACAGAAATAGTAAACCAAAAGTAATATCATATTCATGGAGCAATTGCAAATATTAGTGCCACCGAATAAAGGATGCAGAGGTTGTGATTCCCACCATGCCCCATGCAACTTGCTAATTTGTCCTGTGTAGAAGACAGATGGATTTTAGAGAATGACAGTAAATTATTGTAAACTTAATCATGTAGTAACTTAGATTTCAATTTCTGTATCAGCTGTGGTTTCATTGCTTAATCACATTAACACATCCCTTGGTACCTGGCACACAGCTATTAATTTAGCAAATGCTTTTTCCCCCCAATTCCTGTTAATAAAGACCACCATAACTTTAGCTTTCAGCTTGCAAGGCCAGCAATACCCCTTCACTGTCTCCTACCTAAGGAATATATCAGCTCTCCAGAGTATGTCATAATTTAGTTTACAAAGGTCTTATTTACCTTTCTATTATACAAGGTCTCATACTAGTCTATTACATTGATTACATTATACTGATTGAACCTAATGAGGAAGAAGTAGCAATTACTCTAGAATTATGAATAAAACATGTATGTGAGAAATAGTCTACAAAAATTCAGGAGCCTTCTACTTTAGTAATATTTATAGGCAACCAGTGGTGTGGGGCATACTGAGATATCCCTTTTAAAGTAAAAGATATGTTGTTGAAGATGGCTGCTCCTATCACCAAAAAACGGAGGCACAAGGCGGTGGGCCGTTCTGGATTTTGGAAGCAACTTATTCCTCATTACTCTGGCCCATTTATCAAGTCTCCTGAAATGGGGCCCAGGACAAAAGACAGCAGACTGCCTTTGGTCTTATCTGCACTGTTATTGCTTCTACATCTGTGTCAGCATTCAGGCTGGAACTGCAACCTCAGCTCTTCTGGGTCTTGAGCCTCTGGCTCACTACGGATGTTAAACTTCTCAGCTTCTATAATCATGGGAGCCAATTCCTTATTTTATATGTATGGTGAGTATGTGAAATAGTTTATTTTTCTATTATTTTTTATTGTATTATTTTCCATACTCACAACCGTAAACCTACTTTGTCCCACCCTGTATATCTCTATTGGTTCTGTTTCTCTGGAGAACCCTGATTATAACAAACTATCTCATTTCCTTTGTCCTTTATTGTTTCTTTTCTTTTCTTTTCTTTTAAATTAAATTTATTGGGGTGACATTGGTTAATAGGATCATATAGGCTTAAGGTATAGATTTCTAAGACACAAGATCTATATATTGCACTGTGTGCCCACCATACAAAACCAAATCTTCTTCCATCACCATATATTATGCCCTCTTCACCCCCACCCATCCAACCTCTTCCCTCCGGCAACCACCACACTGCTGTTTGTGTCCAAGTGTTTCAGGTTTATATCCCATATATGAGTGAAAATCTTATGGCTCTTAGCTATTTTTGACTGGCTTAGTTCATTTAGCATAATATTCTACAGCTCCATCCATGCTATTGCAAATGACAATGTTTTGTCTTTTCTTATGGTTAAGTAGTATTCTATTGTGTATATATAACACATCTTCTTTATCCAGTTCTGTATGACAGGATACTTTGGTTGTCTCCATGGCTTGGCCACCATAGATAATGCTGCAATGAACATAGGGGTGCATATATCTTTGCAAATACATGTTTTCAAGTTATTCAACTAGATGCCCAGGAGAGAGATTGCTGAGATATATGGTGACTCTTTCCTTAATTTTTTGAGGAATCGCCAGACTGTTTTCCATACTGGCTATACCAGTCTACATTCCCACCAGTCGTGAATGAGAGTTGCCTTTTCTCCACAACCTCCCCAGCACTTGTTGTTGCTTGTTTTGTGGATAATGGCCACTCTAACAGGTGTGAAGTGGTTTCTCGTTACAGGTTTCCTTGCATTTCCCTCATCACCAGTGAGGTTGAACACCTTTTCATCCGTGCATTGGCCATTTGTGTGTCTTCTTGGGAGAAGTGTGTTTGCAGGTCCTCTGCCCACTTCTAATTGGATTGCTTGTTTATTTAGTTTTGAGTTCTTTATTTATTTTTGATATTAAGCCTTTATTGAAGCCATTGTTGAAATATCATCTCCATTCAATCAGCAACTTTTCTATTTTGTTGTAGGTTTCTTTTGCTGTGCAGAAACTTTTTAATTTCAAATAATCCCATTCATTTACTTTTGTACTTATTCCCTTCCCTTTGAGGGGGGGGGGCAAGTTCATAAAATGTTCTCTACCACCAAGGTCCATACATTTAATACCCATGCTTTCTTCTTATAAATTAAACTTATATTTAATTTAATCTTATATGTAGGTCTCTGATCCATTATGAATTAATTTTTGTACATAAGGAAAAAACAGTAGTCTAGTTTCCTTTTTTTTTTTTTGCATGTGGCTTTCCAATTTTTCCAGCACCATTTATTGAAGAGGCTTTCTTTAGTCCATTGTGGGTTTCTTCCTCCTTTGTCAAAAATTATCTGACCATATTCATGTGGATTTATATCTGGACTCTCAATTCTGTTCCATTGATCTGTTTTCTTATACCATGCTGTTTTGATTTTCATAGGTCTGTAGTATAATTTGAAATCAGGCAATGTGCTACCTCTAGCTTTGTTCTTTTTTCTCAGAATTGCTTTGGATATTGAGGATCTTTTGTGGTTCCATACAAATCTGATGATTTTTTTGTTCTATTTCTCTTAAGAATGACATTGGGAATTTGATGGGGATTCAATTAAGGCTTTATATTGCTTTGGGTAATGGCCCTTTTAGCTATGTTGATTCTTCCAATCCATGCAAATGGGATATTTTCCTATTTTGTTGTGTCTTTTTCAATCTCTTTTAATAATGCTTTGTAGTTGTTAGTATATATCAGTAAGTCGTAAAGTTTATTCTTAGGTGTTTTATTCTTTTGGTTGCAATTGCAAAAGGAATTATTTTATCATTTCTTTTTCTGAAGTTTCATTTTTAGTATACAGGAAGGTAGTGGATTTTTGTGCATTGTTTTTGTATTTTGCAACTTTATTGTATTTGTTTATTGTTTCTAATACTTTTTTTTCCAGTGGATCTTTAGGGTTTTCTATGTATAGAATCATATTGTCTGCAGAAAGTGACACTATCACTTCTATCTTTCTGATCTGAATGCTTTTTATTCTTTCCCTTGCCTTATTGCTCTGGCAAGGAATTCCAGAACTATCCTATCCTATATAATAAAAGCCTAATATGCTAAGTGTCTGGTCATCTGGTTGGCTGTTCAACCAATCAAAGCATAATATGCTAATGATATGCTAAGGCTGCTCAACCACCAAAGGGCAGACAGTAGACCAGTCAACCAGTAGGTATGACATGCACTGACCACAAGGAGGCAGACGCTCTGACTGGTAGGTTAGGTTGCTGCTGGGGTCTGGCCAATCCAGACTGAGCAAGATGGGCTGGACAATCCCTGGAGCCGCCCGTGGCCCCTTCCTGGCTGGCCAACCTCTTGCGTCCCTCCCTGGCCCTGATTATGCACAGGTGGGGTCCCTCGGCCTGGCCTGCACCCTCTCGCACTTGTCACTTTGTTGTTCATAATTTTTATCTTTACCTTTTTCTTTTTCTTCCTATACTTAAAGAATATCCCTCAGCATTTCATATAATCCTGGTTTGGTGGTGATGAACTTCTTTAGCTTTTTCTTGTCTGTGAAGCTCTTTATTTGACCTTCAATTCTAAATGATAGCTTTGCTGGGTAGAGTAATCTTGGTTGTAGGTTCTTGCTGTTCATCACTTTGAATATTTCTTGCCACTCCCTTCTGGCCTGCATAGTTTCTGTTGAAAAATCAGCTGACAGTGGTATGGGTACTCCCTTGTAGGTATCTAACTGTTTTTCTAGCCCTGCTTTCATTTGTCTTTTTCCCTTGGCATTTTAATTATGATGTGTCTTGGTGTGGTCCTCTTTGAATTCCTCTTGTTTGTGTTCTTTGTGCTTCCTGGACTTGTAAGTCTATTTCTTTCACCAGGTAGGGGAAGTTTTCGGTCATTATTTCTTCTAATAGGTTTTCAATATCTTGCTCTCTCTCTTCTTCTGGCACCCCCATAATTTGGATGTTGGTATGCTTGAAGTTGTCCCAGATGCTCCTTACACTATCTTCATATTTTTGGATTCTTTTTTCTTTTCTGGTTGGGTGTTTTTTGCTTCCTTGTATTTCAGATCTTTGATTTGATTCTTGAGATCCTCTAGTCTACTGTTGAATTTCTATATATTATTCTTTATTTCAGACAGTGTATGCTTAATTTCTGACTGGTCCTTTTACATTTTTTTAGCATTCTCATTAAGATCCTTGAAGGTCTCACTAAGTTCCTTGGAGGTCTCACTAAGTTTCTCAGAGGTTTTTAGAAGATTCTTGAGTAACCTTATAACTGTGGTTTTGAACTTTATATCCAGTAGTTTTCTTTCCTCCATTTCTTTCATTCATGACATGTTTCTTTGTCTCTGCATTTTGGCTACTTCCCTGTGTTGATGGAGTGACTTTGTGTGGTAGGTGTCCTATAGGGCCCAGTTACTCAGCCTCCCCAATCACCTGAGGTGTACTCTCTTGGTGCACCCCTTTGTGGGCTGGGTGCACAGTCTTGTTGTAGTTAAGCCTTGATTGCCATTGGTATCACTGGGAAGAATTGACCTCCAGGCCAATTGGCTGTGAGGACCCACTGTCTATAATGGAAGAACTGCTATGCTGGAGACACCCTTATGGGGCAAGACTTGCTTCAGTGGGGCTTTGGTGCTCACTGAGTCTGCCTCTTGAGTGTGTCACTTATGTATGTGAGGAGTTGAAGTCTAGTATCGACTCACACTGACCACTAGGTATACTGGCTCCTGGATCTCCAAGGAGGTGCAAAGCCAGCTACTGCCTGAGGCCACCCAGCAGGAGCTACAGTGAGATCTGCAGATTTCTCCTCTTTGTTTGGGGTTTGGAAGTTTTGGAAGCCTCTGACCCAGCTGCAGTTTGTTAGGTTAGGCTGCGAAAGGACAGGCCATTCATATGCAAAAGCCACTGTGCATGGCTTGGGTGGGGTTGTAAATTGGGTGGGGTGGGGTCTCAGGGAATCACCAGGGTGGAGCAAACAGCGATGGCTGCTAGTCAGCCATCTCTGTGTCTCTGTGTTTCCATGTCTCTGCATCCCCACATCCTGCACCCCCACGCGGTAACAATGATCCCTGTGAGCACCTCTGTGAGAGAGCCACCCTTGCTTTCTGACCCGATGCCTGACAGTCCAGTTTCTCCCCATAGGAGTCCCCAGGGTCCCCAGAGTCTCACCAGAAACTGGAGTTCAGAGCAGTCGGGAGCTTGTATCTTCCTTCTGATTGAAAAAATCAGTGCACTCAGTTGCCAGCCCGATTCGCGCGCCTCCGTACCTCTGCTCTTCTGCATCTCTGCACCTCCTATCCAGTCTCAATGTGCTTTTTTCTTTCCTTCTAGTTGTAGAACTTCTACTCAGCCAGCTTACCTATGGTTCTAAATGATAGTCATTTTGACTTTTAGTTGTAGTTTTGGTGTGGTTGTGAGAGGCAGCACATACAGGTGTATACCTTATGCTGCCATCTTGGTTTCCTGTAGTATTTTGTACATGGGAAGAATATAAGAAAGCTTTGGCTACATAGAAGTCTATGGCAAGTTAAAGATTAGTGCAAATTCACTCTCCCAAGAGGTGAGAGTTCTTTCTCCTCGATTATGTGTGGAAAGACATAGTGACTTGCTTTGACCGATAAAACAAGATCTGAGTGTTTTTGTGTCAACAGTTCACCAAGATAGCATGAGATGGGAAGCTTCTACTTTACTGCCTCTTGGAATACTCACTCTTAGAGCTCAGTCACAGATTTCTGAAGTCCAAGCATCCATGTTGAGCGACCAACATGGAAGAAGTGAAGCTGCTGAAAAACATGCCTAAATGAACTCATTACCACCCAGCATTGGCTTGTTAACTGTGTGCTATGCCTTCTTGGGAATGGATTATCCAGGTTTATTTGAGCCTTCTCAGGTGATGTCTTCAGAGATGAGATGCACCAGAGGAGGGCTGCCTTATTGGCAGATTTTTGGGCTAAATAAAGTATGTGTTGTTTTTAAGCTAATATATTTTGAGGTGGTTTGTATTTTAACGTTAAAAAAATCCAAAAAACAGAAAGAATAATTTGATGATTATATGATTATAAGAATGCCAGATCAATTAGAAATGCTTCTTTGCTTTATTTTTGTTTTTTTTTTGAAAACCACTTGTACACTTCACATCTATCCCCAGATATTTTAGATATCCAAATATTTGCTTTGGTAGTAAAATAATAATTTAGTCAATAAATAAGTATTGCCTTTACTTTGTACTAGAAAGTAGCAGTTAAAAGATAAATATGATGTTTTTCAAAGCAGTGATGTTTCACTTTCATAACTGTTGTTATAAGCATAGAAATAGCCCTTACTCTCTAGGAGAAGGTTTTTATCAAAGTATGTTTTTGTACATAATGTCAAAATAGTTGAAAAATATAAAAATACTCAAATATGTATTTGGTATGATGAAGTCAAAAGCAACAGCTGTCACTTGATAAGCTGAGTTTAATTGATTATTTTATTTAATTGACAGATTAATTAATTGACTTAGCTGAAGATTGGGTATAGGCACAGATAAAGAAAATATCAACTCAGATAGGTATGCACTAAGGCCAAAATGATTTAACAAACCTATAGATAATATTAGTGAGTAGCACATAAATATGTACTGAAATGCTAACATTTTAAAGTGTTTAATATTTATGTTTATAATAGACTTTATGAATGAGACAAAAATGGTAATTTTTTATCTAATTAAAATTTTTATTTTGGTAAAATACAGATATATTTTCTACAAAATGGCATAGAAGATAGAAAGAAAAAGAAATGCTTTTGAAGTTAAAACCCAACTTTCAGATAGTATTCATGGGATTATTTTGAATTACTTTATTTTTCATACCATTTTCTTGTTTCTCTTCTTTTTTTTAAATATTTTATTGATTTTTTTACAGAGAGGAAGGGAGAGAGATAGAGAGTTAGAAACATCGATGAGAGAGAAACATCGACCAGCTGCCTCCTGCGCGTCCCCCACTAGGGATGTGCCCGCAACCCAGGTACATGCCCTTGACCGGAATCAAACCTGGGACCCTTCAGTCCGCAGGCTGACACTCTCTCCACTGAGCCAAACCAGTTTCGGTGTTTCTCTTCTTTTTTTTCTTTTTTTTATCAGCTTATGGGTTGATCAGCAGAGGAACATGAACAAAAATGTTCTAGTGGGCCCATAGATAAAATGAGTAGAGAATTCCCAAACTGAGCTAGCATAGCAGTACAAAACTAGACCTTCAGAGAAATATGGAGCAGGCTATGACATCTATAGCACTAATCAGTCCTGGGTATTGAGGTTTGCATGATTTAGAATCTAATATTGCCTCGATAATTTGAAAATACCTCTTAATGTTAATGATTATAATACCAACTTCTGTCTTCTATTTATAGCATGTGGTATTTCAGTGAAGTTGTGTTTGTATTATGCTGGATGGGAATAAGAAACAACAATATTGAATAGTTCTTGGAAAATATGATGTCCTTTGTTTTATAAGCTCTCCATATATTATCATAAGTAAGAAGTATAAATGAAGCAATGATGAAATGGATTTCACCACCACAGGACTTTATGCCTTCCTTCCTTCCTTCCTTCCTTCCTTCCTTCCTTCCTTCCTTCCTTCCTTCCTTCCTTCCTTCCTTCCTTCCTTCCTCTCACATATTTTATTTCTCATTCCAATCTTCTATCTGCATATTTCACCCCTTCTTTACATCTTTTTCCCTCTCCTCCTCCTCCTCCTCCTCCTCCTCCTCCTCCTCCTCCTCCTCCTCCTCCTCCTCCTCCTCCTTCTTCTTCTTCTTCTTCTTCTTCTTCTTCTTCTTCTTCTTCTTCTTCTTCTTGCTAGATCTCTTTCTCTGATGTACCAGAGGAACTTAAACTCATATTTACAGTGAGCACATGTTAGACAAGTACATATTCTATATACATAATTATAGCCTTGACATACATTTTTATGTGCTCTCCTAGCCAACTTTCTGTGACCACTGTGGACATGTAGAGTCCCCTTTAGTCCTAGGCTAAAGGAATTAAATCAGCTCTAATCCTTGATTCATTTTATCTCATCATGTACCCTGAAAGTGGGACAGGCATTTTACCTCACTTTCCAAATTTCCAGATAAGAGTTGTGTATAAAGTTTGTTCTGTTTTTCCTTAGCAACATCCTACTTGCCCATAAACTTTAAATGTGAGGCCTCCCTAATCTCTGTCTTTATTCATGTGAGAGAATAAAAAAGACAGCATCCAAGGGTATCATATAAAGAGGGAAGAAAAATATATGTTCAACTCTAGATTTTTTTACAATAGGTTCACCTTTTTCATTAAACCCTCTCAGTTCATCATAGAACATCTTGTATTTTCAATTATCAAATGTTCTGCATAGTCATAATTCTTTTCAAAAATCCACAGTAAGAGTGTTAGCTAACAGATATATAGTTTTAGCAAGGAAATGGGCATAGGTTTAAGCAAATTAAAAATATATTAACTCCATCATTTAGTTATTATAAGGGAAAGCTTAAAATGGAGAACCATCCTATATAATAAAAGGCTAATATGCAAATAGACTGGACACAGAACAACTGAACAACTGAACAACTGGTCACTATGATGTGCACTGATCATCAAGGGGGCGCATGCGGAACATGGTTGGTGTCGTCAGCAGGCAGCAGAGTGGGGACCATGGCCACAGCAGGATGGTGGAGCAGGTGAGTGGGGCACCAGACCAAGGCGTGGTGCTGGTCGCTGTCATTGGGGCAAGCCTCTGGTGGTTACTGAAAATTCTTTGCTCCCGCACACTGCAGTCCCACCCAAAGCTCACACCTGCTGCCAGCGCCGGCCCTGCTTGTACCCACTGCCACTGCCGGAGCCTCTGCTTGCACCCACTGCCAGAACCCAGTGCCAGTTCCAATCACTTGGCACCACCAGCAGGTGCGAGCAGCAGCTGCCGGCCCCATCACACCTCAGGGCTTTTCTACCTCCCCCCTGCTCCTGAGAGGCAATCAGGGCAGCAGCCACTGCTCACACCAGCTGACAGTGCCGGCCACACTTGCATCTGCTGCTGATGCCAGCCCCAATCTCTCCGTGTCCTCAGAAGGTGCGAGCAGGGCCAGTGCTGTCAGCACATGGGAGTGGCAGTAGCGGGAGTGGAGCTGCATGCAGAGAGGGGACCTGGGGCTACAGTGGGAGGGGCTAGGTGGGGGCGCAGAGGATGGACCAAGACCCATCCCTGTGTCCACTGCAGCCTTGCGGCCCACAGTTTCTTTCAAGGTTCACAGATTTGTGCACTGGGCCTCTAGTATACATTTAATTGTATATAGTCAGCTTCTCTCAAGCCCTGCAAACTTCTGAGGTCCATATAAATGTAAAAAGAAGTTAATTGCTCATTTGCAAATGATGCATGATAAATGACGCTAATTTGTTCATGTATTGATGTATAAGGCTCAATTGTTGTTAAACTTGGGCAAAATATGGGTCGCTTATACTTACCATGCAATACTCATATCTGACAAAATAGACTTCAAAATGCATGTCATCACAATGGACAATGAAAGTTACTACATAATTCTAAAGGGATGGATCGAACAAGAAGATATAACCCTGGTAAACATATATGCACCCAATATAGGAGCACCTAAATATATTCACACACACATACAACTTCTGGAGGACTATAAGGATGAGATATTCAGCAATACAGTCATAGTGGGGAACTTTAACACCCCTCTGTCTTTACTGGATAGAATTTCCAGATAAAAAGTTAACAAAGAATCAGTGACCCTAAATGACACACTGGATCACATGGGCTAAATTGACATTTCACCCCAAAGTTTCAGAATATACATTCTTCTCAGTTACACATGGGACATTCTCAAAGATAGACTACATGTTAGGGCATAAAATTAGTCTCTACATGTCAGGAAGATTGAAATTATATCAAACATCTTCTTGAATCACAATAGCATGAAACTAGAAATAAACTACAATAAAAACTCAAAAACATTCAAAAAAATGGAGGCTAACTAGCATGTTTAAAAAAAAATAAAAGAATTACCAATGAGAAAAAGGAAGAAATATAAAACTTCCTGGAAACAAAGAAAATGAATACAAAAGAACCCTAAGTCTATGGGACACAGCAATAGCAGTTCATAGCTCTACAGGCCTACCTAAAGAAATAAGAGAAATTTCTAATAAACTTTCTAGCCCTACAACTAAAAGAATTAGAGATGGAACAAATAAATCCCAGAGAAAGTAGAATGAATGAAATAAAAAAAAAGATCAGAGCAGAAATAAATGACATAGAGACTAAAAAAATACAAACAATCAATAAAATTAATAGCTAGTTCTTTGAAAAGAAAAGCAATATTGAAGAATAGTTAGCCAGAATCATCAAAAACAAAGGACTGAAATAAATAATACCATAAATGAAAGAGGGGAAGTAACAACTGACACCACAGAAATACAAAAGATTGTAAGAAAAAATAACTAACAACTATATGCCAACAAATTGGACAACCTAAGCAAGATGGACAAATTCATAGAAATAACACAATTTTTCAAAACTGAATCAGGAAAGATTAGAAACTCTTAACAGGCAAATAACAGCTAATGAAAATGATGTAGTGATAAAAAACAAAACAAAAACAAAACAAAAACTCCCAGCAAACAAAAGCCCTGGACTTAATGACTTCACTGTGGAATCTTAACCAATATTCAAAAAAGAACTGTTGGATTTTCCCATGTATAAGCCTCTATTTTTTTTCTAAAATTGTTAGATTGAAAATCAACAGGTGTCTTATACATGAAAGTTAGCCAGGAGGGAGCCGTGTGGGTGCCTAGATTCCTATACCTTGTCAAACAGGCTTCCTCCAATCATGAGCCTTATTGTTACTGACATCAGCTGATGCCATAATTGGAGGTGGAGGTGGAGAGTGTGCAGATGCAACAGGGACCAGAGCATTCTGAGCCCATAAAGATGTCAAAAAGCAAAAAGATAAATACCAGCAAACAATTGTCTTACTCTGCAAAATTCAAGCTAAATCAGCTATGCAAAAGAGCATGGAAATATAGCTACAGAGAGAAAATTGGGACCTCCTTCCACTTAGTGTATGATCAGACAGTGGAGAAAACGGGAAGAACTCCTTAAGATGCCAAAAAAGAAAGACTTAAGAGGAAAACCAGCAAAATGGGCAAACTTGGAGCAGAGGTTTAAGACTTGGATTATGGAGCTGCCCCAGAGTGGCTCAACCAATCTTACTCAATGTCAGGCAAGAATGTTTGCAAGGGGAATGAACATTGTTGATTTTACAGGAAAGGCAAAACGGTGCTTCAATTTCATGAGGAGAGAAGGATTAGCCATGAGAACATGAACAAAGGCCACCAGTATATGAGGATGATCTCACATATATAGACAGTGATTCAGAAGACAGCAGTGATACAATAGACGTTAAAGAAATTGGTATGTCTGGAACTAATAGTGATGAAGAAGAGAGCAATGATGCAACAGAGGCTGAATAAAGTGGTGTGCTGCATAATATCATAGTACTGGTATATAAACAATACTTGTGGTAATTACTAAATAAAAATGTTTCTGCTTTATGTTTAAAATATTGATTTCTTAATTTTGGGTTGGAAAAGTGGGGAGCGTCTTATACATGGAAAAATATGATAATATCTATCCTCCTCAAAATATTCCAAACAATTCAAAAGGAAGGAAGTCTTCCAAGCTCTTTTTATGAAGCCAACAGTATCCTAATTCCAAAACTAGATAAAGACACAATAAAGGCAGAGAATTACAAGCCAATATCCCTGATGCACATAGATACTAAAATCCTCAACAAAATTCTAGCAAATTAGATCCAGCATTACATTAGAAAGATCATACACTATGATCAAGTGGGATTTATTCCAGGGATGTAAGGCTGGTACAATATTTACAAATAAATAAATGTGATACATCACATAAACAAATTGAAAGACAAAAATAATTTGATCATATCAATAGATTCAGAAAAAGCCCTCAACAAACATCCAGCACTCATTTTTGATCAAAACTCTCAGCAAAGTGAGAGTAGATGGATCATACCTCAACATAATAAAGGCCATATATGACAAATCTACAGCCAACACCATACTAAATGGGCCAAAACTAAAAGTGTTTCCTTTAAGATTAGGAACAAGACAGGGATGTCTGCTTTTACCACTCTTATTCAACATAGTACTAGAAGTCTTAGCCACATCAATCAGAGAAGAAAAAATAAAGGGCATTCATATTAGAAATGAAGAATTAAAATGTCATTATTTGCAGATGACATGATATTGTACATACAAAACCCTAAAGACTCCACCAAGAAACTACTAGATTTAATAAATGAATTTGGCACGTAGCAGGATGCTAAATGACAGCTAGAAATTAAAGGCATTTTTATAACCAATAATGAACTTTCAGAAAGAGAAACTAAAAAATAGTTTGATTTGCTATTGCAACAAAAAAATAAGATACCTTGAAATAAACTTAACCACAAAATTAAAAGACCTGTATTTGGAAAACTACAGGATATTGGGAAAAAAGGAATAGAGGAAGATATAAGCACATGGAAGAATATACCATATTCATGGATTAGAAGAATTAACATCACCAAAATGTCCATACTACCCAAAGCAATTTATAGGTTCAATGCACTCTCTATTAAAATACCAACAGTATATTTACAGGTCTAAAACAAATACTCCAAAAAATTTATATGGAACCATAAAAAGATGACTGATTGCTGTAGCAATCTTGAGAAAGATGAACAAAGTAGGAGGGATCATAATAACGGATATCAAAGTATACCACAAAGCCATTGTAGTCAAAACACCCTGGTACTGGCAGAAGAATAAGCATATAGATCAATGGAACAGAACAGAGAACCCAGAAATGAATCCGAGCCGTTATGACCAATTAATATTTAATAAGGCAATAGCATACAATGGAGTAAAGACAATTTCTTCAATTAATGTTGTTGGGAAAATTGGACAGTTCCATGCAAAAAAATGAAACTAGACTACCAACTTAACACTATGCACAAGAATAAACTCAAAATGGATAAAAAAACTTAAATGTAGGTCAGAAGCCATAAAAATCCTAGCAGAAACCATAGGTAGCAAAATCTCAGACATCTCTCATAGCAACAAATTTAGGGATACATCTCCTAAGACAATGGAAACTAAGTAGAAAATAAACAAGTGGGACTACCTCAAAATAAAAAGCTTTTCTGCCCAGCAAAAGAAACCATCAACAAAATGAAGAGGGTGCCCCCTTTTTGGGTGAACATATTTGCCAATGATACATCTGATAAAGGGTTGATTTCCAAAATATATGAAGAACTAATGCAACTTAACAAAAGGAAGACAAGCATACATGCATAACCCATGAACAGATAACAGTTTGACGAAGGCCTGGGGGGTGGTGTTGAAGGAGTCAATGAGTTTGCTCCCCAGTGGGGCATGTACATATGGGAGGCAACTGACCAATATTTCTCTCATCAATGTTCCTCTCTTTCTTTCTCTTTTCTTCTCTCTCTAAAAAAACCCCACAATTAAAATATAGAAAAAATGCTTTCCTCATCTTCCAGTTCAGTTTTATCCTCTATTGAGGAAGAGGAGAAGGCCTGGGCTACGAGGATGCCTCGGCTGTCACCAGTTAAAGGACTTGTACTCAAAGAGCAGACTTTGGGACAAAGATGATTGATAAGGATTGAGTGAGAGGTGGCTAGCCATTCATATGTGAGAGGTCCTCAGAAGCAGAGCATCCGTGATAATAGGAACCTTAAATAGAGTTCTTAAGAATTGAATAATATACCCTCTGAAGAAAACTTGGCACAAAACTGGTATCACATACATTTTAGTTGTTAGTTTTTGTGTTATTATTATTATTATTTTACATTTCTCCATGTGGATTCTACCAACAATATCATCCTGACATACTACAGATATAATTTTATTAAAAGTACATTATATTCTGTGTTAGATAGTAAACTTCCAGAATAGGTCCTTGTTCTTCCTTTAAAATATCAGATTTCATTGAAAGGTACATTTGAAGGACATCCTATCTAATAAAAGAGTAATATGCAAATTAACCATCACCTTGCTACACGCACAAGTCATGCCCACAAGCCACACCCACCAGCCAATAAGGAGCAACTATGCAAATTAACCCAACAAAGATGGCTGCAGCCACAGAGAGAGCAGGAGAGAGGCTTGAGTTTCCCTGGCGATGGAGGAAACCAAGCTTTCCACCTGCCCTGGCCAGCCCAGGCCTCCACTTAAGGCTACAAACTTTCAATTGTAGAAGATACATAAATCCCAGATACCAGGCTCCACTTGGGTCGCCAGGGGGCATGGCCAGCCTGCAAACCACCACAGGGCTCTCACCCAGGCTGCCCCACACTCCAAGGGAACCCTCACCCTGATCCGGGATACCCTTCAGGGAAAACCAGCTGGCCCACACCCATGTACCAGGCCTGTATCTTCCTATCTAATAAAAGAGTAACATGCAGATTGACAATCACTCCAACACACAAGATGGCTGCCCCCATGTGGTCAAAGATCCTGCCCCCATGTGGACACAAGATGGCCACCACAAGATGGCCAGCAGGGGAGGGCAGTTGGGAGGGACCAGGCCAGCAGGGGAGGGAAGTTGGGGGCGACTGGGCCTGCAGGGAAGGGCAGTTGGCGGGGACCCAGGCCTGCAAGGGAGAGAAGTTGGGGGTGACCAGGCCTGCAGAGGAGGGAAGTTGGGGGCAAACAGGCTGGCAGGAGAGCAGTTAGACATCAATCAGGCTGGCAGAGGAGTGGTTAGGGTGATCAGGCTGGCAGGCAGAAGCGGTTAGGGGCAATCAGGAAGGTAGGCAGGCAAGCAAATGGGAGCCAGCAGTCCTGGATTGTGAGAAGGATGTCCGACTGCCCAGTTAGGCCCATGGGATCGGGCCTAAACGGGCAGTCAGACATCCCTCGAGGGGTCCCAGATTGGAGAGGGTGCAGGCTGGGCTGAGGGACCCCACTCCTCCCGGGCACGAATTTCATGCACCGGCCTCTAGTCTTGATTATAAATAGCATATTCAAGATAATATTAAAGAACATTTAAAAAACTTTTTTATGTTATAAAATATTCAATAAGCTAGTGCTACATGACTGCACTATATTCACTTGTTCTACACATACTTTTATTTCAACTTGTTAAATTAGCATATTTAAATATTGAGTATTGATTATGATAAACATTCTGACTTCAAAAGACTTTACAAAATGTCCTTTTGTTAAACAAAGCGGTGGTGGTATGTTAATTAGCAAGGCTGGCATTACAAAGAGATCCAATAATACTGAGATTAAACCAGATATAATTTTATTCTCCCTCATGTAACAGTCCAGAGGTAAACAGCTGGTCCAAGATGGATTGGACATATTGATCCATATGGTCCTTCAGACATCTAGGCTAGCAGAATTTCCTTCCATTTTTATCACTTGGTTTCCATGAGTGAGCCTAAGGTGGCTGCTCTGATTATTACCTCTTTCTGTAGTAGGAAAGAGGAAAAAGAAGATATTTTCCTCATACCAATATGAACCCAAATTTGTTCATATTATGTCTGCTCACATTCCACTGTTTAAAACATATTCATAGGGCTACAGTTAGTGAAAGAGAAGCTGGGAAATGTCAAGTGTCTAGCTAGAACTCAAAGACAGGCCTTTTTATGATCTAATGAAAGAAGAGAGAGATGAATTCTTGGGGACAATTTGCTGTTTCTTCCACATAAAATGTCCTTCATATCCCAATATTTTGTTTGCATCACTAAAATTGCCATAGTAATCAGCATGTAAATCCTAAAGTATGGAATGACAACTTAACTGTAGGACACCACACATATTTAAGGTCTACTTAGTTTCCTGGATAAAAAATCTTACTAAGCCCCTGAAGAGACATTGGCACTGAACACTCTTCCCACTTTACAGATGAAGGCATTTCACTTTGTCAGAAGTTACAGTTATCCATGAAATATATTAAAAAATAACCTCTGGTTTATCATAATTTATGCCATCATAGCTTTCAAAAGGAATAAGGATGCACTATATAACCATACTGCTTCCTATTAGACTTATCAGCACAAACATAGAACAATGAGTAAATATTAATATTAGTGAAAAACGTTTTCTGAGAAACACATTTAAAATGAAGGGATGTAATGACATTTTTTTTTCAGCAGATTTTTCTTATGGTATCCAGAAAAATTATTAAATTATAGGCACATTTGTTTAAGGGAGAGTCTAACTTTTAGACAGAAGCCAACACTTTATCTAAGTCAAGATTCTCAAGGACCACCCTGTAATAACGCAGTTTTTTTGGAACAACTACGTCTGTGACTAAATCACTTGGTTAACAGGCTCCTGCCCTTTGTCTTTGGTGTTTGGGTAGAAGGGCCATGGCTTGCCAAGGTTGGCTCAGGGTTTCCTGAGGAGCAGAGCCCTCTGAGCCCTGCTCATACTGCTGGTCCTGGACCTCCACTCCACTGCAGACAGGAAGCTTGTAGTCAGGCTGTGTCTTATCATTGGCTTCAGGTTCTTCCCATTTTGCCTGTGTACCACTGGACACCTGGAGTGTTCTTCTAACTGCTCTTTGATATCATACATTATTTAACAGGCTATTAAAATTTGAGTTAAAAAGCTTTACTGCAAGAGTATGTGAGAAAGTAGATGGTCGTTTTTTAATCCTGGAAGACTTTTTCATTTTACCTATTTATGCAAATGTGTGTTTATGTGTGTGTGAGAGAGAGACAGGATGTCATAGAGAGAAATTATGGTTGGTGTATAAAGATTGAACAGTTCAGTTCTCAGAGTTCAGTTTTCATAATCAAATGCACATACGTGATTTTCTCACATGGTTATTGTGAAGATGAAATGAAAAAATTGATGTATATAAAGGTGTTTGCAAATTGTGAAGTGTCATTAGATTTAAGATTTATTATATTAAAATATAAGAAATTTATGAAATCAAGTATAAATCAAATAATTCAGTGGTAGGTGATGTATGGTAATTCAAGATGATATGAAAAACAGCTAATTTACAACTTGGAGTTAGGGCATGAATCTATGGCTTTAAAAAAAAAAAAATCTTAGCCACGATTATCATTGTAATTTTGTCATATGCTGATGGTACATATTTGCTTTCTTTAATTTGTGTCCTAAGCAATTTTGTATGTTACAATACAGATCAGATTTGGTAAAATTTTAAGTCAAAATTGTTTGCTTATAGTTGCTGAATCAAAAATGCCAAACATTCATAATGGATTTTGTTTTATTTAAAACTAGAGGCCCAGTGCACAAAATTCGTGCACAGGGGTGTGTGTCCCTCAGCCCAGCCTGCACCCTCTCCAATCTGGGACCCCCTGGGTCCCTAGTGGGATCGGGCCTAAACGGGCAGTCGGACATCCCTCTCACAATCCAGGACTGCCGGATCCCAACTGCACACTTGCCTGCCTTCTTGATTGCCCCTAACCGCTTCTGCCTGCCAGCCTGATCACCCCCTAACCACTCCTCTGCCCACCCTAACCACCACTCATCAATCTGTGATTGATGTCTAACTGCTCCCTGACAGCCTGTTTGCCCCTAACTACTCTTCCCTACAGGCCTGGTAACCCTTAACTGCCCTTCCCTGCAGGTTCGGTCACCCCCAACTTCCCTCCTCTGCTGGCCTGGTCACCCCTAACTGCCTTCCCCTGCAGGCTTGATCGCCCCCAATTCCCCTCCCTTGCAGGCCTGGTCCCTCTCAACTGCCCTCCCCTGCTGGCCATCTTGTGGCAGCCATCTTGTGTCCATATGGAGGCAGTCATCTTTGACCACATGGGGGCAGCTATCTTGCGTGTTGGAGTGATGGTCAATTTGCATGTTACTCTTTTATTAGATAGGGTAGAGGCCTGGTGCATGGGTGGGGGCCAGCTGGTTTTCCCTGAAGGGTGTTCCGGATCAGGGTGTGGGTTCCCTTGGGGCATGGGGTGGCCTAGGCGAGGGGCCTGTGGTGGTTTTTCAGGCTGACCACGCCCCCCAGAGACCCAAGTGGAGGCCTTGGTATTTGGGATTTATTTATCTTCTATAATTGAAACTTTATAGCCTTAAGCGGAGGCCAAGGCAGGCCAGGGCAGGCGGAAAGCTTGGCTTGCTCCATTGCAGGGGAAACCCAAGCCTCCTGCTCTCTCCGTGACCACAGCCATCTTGGTTGGATTCATTTGCATACTCACTCCTGATTGGATGGTGGGCATGGCTTGTGGGTGCAGTGAAGGTACGGTCAATTTGTATTACTCTTTTATTAGATAGGATTACTTCGTAATATACTCAGTTCCGTGGCAGTAGGAGATATGTACTCATGTCTATGTTATATCTGTAGGAAGTATTTCTGTTCAAGTCCAAGTATACCACTTCTGCTTTTGCAGAACATAGAAGATAAGCAGTCATGGAGTAGAGCTGTAGTTTGATCACCTGCATGCCTTTAATTCTCTCATGGGTTTATATTTCACTATGGCATGCTTTAAATGCTGCATTGATAAGAGAAACAATTCCTTTATTCATAACAGTGACTATAAACTACCGCTTAAAATTTTTATTTCTATGGTTGAATTTAAGAATAAATATCAAACCATCAATTCATATGCACTTGAATAGAAGCAGGCCTGCATGAATCACATGGCTTTTTCATGCCCTATAGAACACAGTGGTTCAGTGATATATTTAATATAATAACTGTAACTAGTTTCAGGTAAGAATTCAACACTCTTTAGTGAGTCCTGTGTAGTCTTGGAGAACTTTGTGAAGCAATAAGGCATTGCCATAGACATGTAGGAAATATGTTCATATGCAGATTCCAAATCAAAAGGCCTCTTATTTGGCAATTAGATAAGAGCATTAGCTTTCTACCTCTTCTCTAAGCTATTAGGGAGGGATATCAATTCTGTACTCATTTCTCAGAGAATGTCTAACTATAAGACTTATAAGGTTTACCTCTCACTGCGAATAGTCAATCAGACCAAAAGCTTGTACATGTCACATTGCTATATTCTCTCTGATAGCAAATGGTTACAGTATTTCAAAATTAAATATCTTGTATTCCATTAATAAGAATGTGTGGTATCCCAAACAGCATCTTGGCACTAATAAAAGGTTGAAATTCAAAAACAAATTTAAATTATCTATATCTGTAGCCATGCCATATTATTCTTTAATGAGAGAATTTTACCAAAGTCAACAATTAGTAGAGCATATGTACTTGAAGAATGAATGTTATTTGGGTAGTAACCAAATGTCACATGTTCTTTAATGAGCACTTTTTTTTTTCTTCACTGATACAATTTATAACCTGAAAGCCTAGTCACCTTGCGTTTTCTTTACTCTTTCTCAGAAGAAAAATTCACTCACATGTTTGTAGTTACAATATTTAGTGTGTAAATATGCATTTAATGTAGAAAATTTCATTTATTGGGAAATAGCAAGAGACTGGCTCTAAAAAAAAAAAAGTATTAGCTCAGCATTGTATATACATCTGAGACTGCCCTAGCAACAATTCTCATGAAGGAAATTTCATTTCCCTTTGCCTACTCTCCCAGATTCAGTGGCTTCATCCTGCAGCCATATCTTTTATGCAGCCACATTCTTCATTCTAAAGCATTAGGCAGCTACCAGCAAAATTGGCCCATATGTACAGTGACTTTGTC
This sequence comes from Corynorhinus townsendii, assembly GCA_026230045.1. Classification (NCBI taxonomy): domain Eukaryota; kingdom Metazoa; phylum Chordata; class Mammalia; order Chiroptera; family Vespertilionidae; genus Corynorhinus; species Corynorhinus townsendii. The sequence goes on along the minus strand of JAPDVU010000003.1, from coordinate 75,100,258 downwards.
CATAGGGGGGAAAAAAAATCTCTACAGAGCTTTGTCATGGTGTTTGACTCTGTACAAGATGTCATGCTTTAGATTTTAGATTGCCATTAATTTTCCCCTCTTTGAATTTCTCTGGTCAGTGTTATATACCCCTGGCTATATATGCCTGATGATAAAGCATAAACAAAATGTCATCCTACTTCTTGAATACCTCTGCACTTATCTGTCAGAGTTCTACACTTCCTTTTTTTGTAGCAAAGTTCACCCTCTGTTTTCAAAGAGTAGTGGAAAATTGACTGCTAATACACATTATAAATGTTCTACTTCTCCTGAAATTTGAGGAAATAATGTGAACATTCATTCATTGTTCTTTCATTCACTAATATTAAGGATCAATAGCCCTGAGCAGGTGGCTCAGTTGCTAAGAGCATCATCCCCATATGCCAAAGTTGTGGATTCAATCCCCGGTCAGGACACATACAAGAAGCAACCAATGAGTGCATATACAAGTGGAACAACAAATGGATCTTTCTCTCTCTCTCTCTCTCTCTCTCTCTCTCTCCCTCCCGCCCCCACTGTCCCGCCTCCCCCACCCCTTTCTCAAATCAATAAATATAGTTAAAAAAAACCCACAGAATAATTTTGTCTTTGTAGTAAGCTGTTAAAAACAATTTTTATGTGAATCAGAGCTACTGCCTTTTGAGAACTTAAACTTAATCCAAATACAAAGAAAATACAAAACAACAAACATATGCCAATATGGCTGATACAGATTATGTATTTTACTAATATCATACAAACTGAGTCTGTTTATGCCATGTTTAATGCATCAAAATTACACATTCTTTAAATTAATAAGTAATCGACATTAATAGTTTTGGTTAATGACTGAGACCGTATACCAACTTTGTTTTTAAGGTTTTGTGGCAGTTGTTTTTAAAGTTTCAGTATTATGATTCTATAAATTATGTGCCATAATTTAAAACTATTATTAAACTACTATTTCCTTAAATGTTAAGTGTTTATTAGGAGAAATTTTAAAAAATAATTGCATACTGGAAAATTTAATATAGTAGCGTAGCTTTCATCTTTGGCTTATATGTTGATCCCTCCAGATAGCAACAATTTGTTGTGCCTCTAATCTCTTTTTCAGCTTGTGAGGCACATTTGGAGGTCCTTTTGTGTTTGTTTTGAAAATTATGAAGCAGAAAATATATTTTGACTTAATTCCTAAATGTGTTCCCCATTTTCTCCTCACTATGAATTCTGTGTTTCAAGACTAGGATTCTGAAGGGTTTGGCTTCTGATGATCCTGGATGCTTTCAGGGTGACATCTAAATGCTTGCTTTGAGCTTCCTAAAAAGTTTGAATAAGAATGACCCTGCATTTTTAGTGAGTGTTACCTAAATGCAGACACTTCCAATACAATGTATGTACACTGACATTCCTAGATACCACACACACACACACACACACATACACACACACACTGCTAGCTTTGAAAGTAAAAGGCTCATAGAATATTTATAAAAAGGTTAATAAATCACATTTAAATAGAATGACATCATATTCTCTGGAATTCTCCATAAATATTATAAATAAATAATATTCATGTTTCAATAAGTTATAAGATTAGTTTAAAAATAATGGATGTAATTGAAAGAACTATACCTGAAGCAAAAAAAGTTGGGTGCCTGAATAATGAGAAAAATTAAATCAATACTTTGTAAATATTTCTTTTTGTGAACCTTGGGCAAGTCAAATAACATTGTTGAGCCTTGAATTTTTCTGCATCTTATAAAATATACTAGGAGCCCAGCACGCGATTCGAAATTGCGCGCCACTGTCCACCCTTGAGTCACTGGTCTGGCTGTGCCTCGCTCCCCGGGCCCTGCAGCAGCCGCAACCACTGCTGATCAGGCCCTCCCCCAGTGCAGGGGCGCAGAGGCCCTGCCACCCTTCCCCCGATGCTGCGTGCACAACCTCCTCCTGTCCAGTTATGGTGTCCAGGTTAATTAGCATATTTCTCTATTTTATATATATATATAGATGTTTGAATTTGGTGTCAGAATAGCTTTAGTTAAAATACATAAGTAAATAAAAATCTATATTATGTTAATTATGGAAAACATTAACTCCAAATGATAAACTATGCTGTATAGTCAAAGAGTAATCAAAAACACAAACAAAAAAAGAATGGTAACCATGCCATTATTTCTAGTATTAAAAAAAGAGGAATCTATTTGAATCTCAGATTTTCTTGTCATACTTAAAATTGAGTATCTTAATTTAGAATTGTAAGATTTATTGAAAAATTTAGAAATTCTGAGTTAATGAAAGAAGAGAAACTACATATCCATATTATTTCAATAAGTTAATATTTGCTCTTAGTACCAAATGTGGTATTTCATGATTCCAATACTAGTTTCAATGATATGTTTCTTGAGAAGTTCAACTATCTAATAACAAGTTGTATTCACATATATAAACACTTTGTAACAGAGAGCAGACATAAAAAACAAGTTAAAAACACAAAATTAAAGTACGTAGATCATTACCCAAATCTTCCACAATAATTTCTCTGCCTAAGACAAATTTGGAAATTGAAGCATCAATCAGAACTTTATTAGACATGTAATGTATGGATTTTGGAGCATAGTTTCCCTACGTAGTCATTAAATCAGGTGTCCATGGAAACTACTGTGCTTTAATACCAAAGACATTTTTATTTATTTACTTAAATTTGCATGATAAAAATAATGTAATCATATTGTTTCCTGCATATTGGTTTTCTCTGAAAAAAAAACTATAAAACTACATAATCATCTTCTTTAGATTTTGAGGCAAACTTTTAACTTTTACATGTGTTGGGAATTTTGATATCTGTGGTATACAACTTCCTAAAACAAAGGTCCTCACATCTATATATATAAAAGCCTAAGTGACCATTACAACTGGATGACCAGACAACTGGACGACTGGCTGGTAGTTATGACGCACACAGTCCACCAGGGTCAGATGCTCAACAAAGGAGTTGCCCCCTGGTGGTCTGTGCACTCCCACAGCCTACCTCCTGTGGCTGGCCAACCTCCTGTGGTCCTTCCCCTTGGCCAGCTGGCTCTGATCAGCCCCAATCAGGGCCAGCCAGCCCACCTCCCTTGATCCCTCCCCCTGATCAGCCCCGATTGCCAGACAGGCCAAGGCACCCCATCCATACACAAATTCGTGCACCAGCCTCTATTTATATATATAATCTTTTTACTGTCACCTAAGTTTTGCATTTAATATTAAATAATTTTGAATGAATGAACCCATTATTCTCTTACTCTTAAAATATTTCTACAAGAATATGTAGGTTAATATTCTTTCTGATTTATGAAGAAACACACTAGATATTTAAAATAGACACATATGTGATATGCTGTAATTCCACTTGTATTATAATAAATAAAGTCTAATATTATTTTAGTGCCTCAGTATTAAGTGATTACTTATTACTTATTACCCATGGTTTAAGAGATTGATCAATCTGTATAGAAAGTTTCATGATTTCATGATAATGCTAATACTCTATTAAAAAACAATGCACACATGCTATATGTACTAATATATTATGTATAATAATTATGTAAACTACATTAATTCACTTTGTAGTAATTGGTACCTAGAATATCTGAGTTAGAAAATTTGCATGATTTTTAATTTGAGAAGCAAAAGATAACTCAGGCAATAAAATGATAACTGCTAAAAGAAAAAGCCAAGTGATAAAAAATAATCTGTTACATTCAGATGGGATGGTGTGGCCAAATTGAATAGAATGACAAGACAAATAGTAACTTTATTAACTGTGAGCAAACTGTATTAAAGGTTGCCTGACCATACAATATTATATATATTCGGTGTGCATTAGTATACCCATTTAAAATTTTACTCAGAAGGAACAGATGTATTTTATTATGGGAGGAATAGGTATAAAATTCCACAATGCTAAATTTACTGAATGATGTATTTTATGGTAGGCAAGGCAAAGATGCAAAACCAAAACAAACAAACAAATCCTAAAAAATTGAAAACTTGTAAAAATTTTAAATGGCATAATTTTGTATCTTTAACTTATCGATGTTTAAAAGTGTTTTGGTAGGAGGAGATATTTGTGAATGAGAAAATTTTCAATCATTAATATTTGTTACAGAACAAGAATTCATTAATTAGTACTTTTTGATACAAATATACAAGAAAATCATTAGTGGTAGTTTGATAATCTTGAAATGATTAGACAAAAATTGTAATGGCCATGTTAGACTTTGGTTCTTAGGTTTGGATAAGAAAGAATTCAGAGGCAAGAACTGTAATACAAGAAGTTTATTTAGAAAGTCACAGAGGTAGAAGAAGTGAGCCATCTGTGCTGCGTGGACTCGGGAAACAAATTACAGAGGTGAAAGCAGGGAACTTGGAGCTTAGGAGAAAGAAAGCATAGGTAAGTGTCTGAGAAAGGAGGCATGGCTGTGCTCTAGGGAGAGAGAACGCATGCTGAATCCTTTACCTCAAGGGTTCTTAGCTGCTTTCGAAAGGCAGGGATTTTAGGGCAGGTCTCAAGGGAAGATTTCCATATAATATTCATCACCTTTCAAGGTGTGTCCTTTTAGGGTCTTGGTCTCTATTGATTGGTCTGCACTAAGGTATGTTATCATTAGTCATTGCATCTTATCCTCTTGTCAGCCATGGTATCACTTCATCTGGTTTTGCTGCTTTTCTGGGCCTGGAGCTGAAACACAGCTGAGGCCCAGATGTTATCTCTAGTTTGATCAAAACTGTGTCTCCGTGGGCAATAGACTGAAGGCTTAGTTCCTAAAACTATTAGGCCAGGGTGTCTAAATCACATGACTAGAGATATGCTAGAGGAGGAAAGGGTGCAAGATCCTCGCCTATAATAATTGTTTCTCCGGTTTTACTATTGCTGGGCACCTAGGATATGCCATACCTGGTTTATCTTTCTTGCTCTGCTCATGCCTGTCTAACTGCCTACTCTAGCTAAATAAAACTATAACTTTCATATTACAGGAGACTTAACAATATGTCACAGAGATAAATCTCAATTTTATCACAGATGAAATCCACAAATGTAAAAAAATGGTACTTTATATTATTAATTTCACATTGCAAATTACACTTTTTATATAACTTTTATTTGTGCAAAGTAGATGTATTTTATATTTTATTTTTAGTGTTATGCAATAAATACTCAACAGAAAATCACTTGTAAGGACTGATCATTGTTAAGAACAGCACCACTGTAAAATTTTACAACAGTATACACATTTTGGTAATTGAGATATTTTTCCATTTTGAAGTATATAAAATTTAAGGTTCAAGTTTTTTAAGATTTATATCATATCAAAACCTACACACAACTATGTTATTTTATTTTTTTAATATTTTAAAATATATTTTTATTGTTTGCCTGCCTCCTGCATGCCCCCACACTAGGGATTGAGCCTACAAACCAGAAATGTGCCCTGATCAGGAATCAAACTCAGACAACCTCTTGGTTTATAGGTCAATGCTCACCACTGAGCCATGCCAGCTGGGCTCATCTATGTTATTTTAAACTTCATTTTTAAATTCTTTAATCCTCCCAAGTGATATATCAGGCAGTTAGACAGGTGAGCACAGCAGGAACAATAAGCCAGGTATGGAAGGTCACCCAGGGCAGAACCCCCAGGCTGACCTTTCCCGCCCTAGCATATCTGGTCATGCGGTTTAGACCCCCTGACCTTTCATAACGCTAGTCATGCAGTTCAGAATCTCCTCTGACCTTCCCTCCCCGGGCATGTCACTAGTTATGTAGCTTAGATCCCCTCAGAGGAGGAACAAGGGGCCAGAGAAAAGTTTCATACAAGTCCCATACAAGCCCCTGCATGACGACTCCCTTAAGCATTAAGCCCTTAGGTCAATGAGGTTCTAACTTCCATCAGATACTCTTAGGAACAAAGCTTCAGGTCTGCTGACCACAGAGACAGAGTTTTGGAGAAATTAGAGATAATATATAGGCCTCTGTTGTGTTTCGTCTCCTGGCCCAGAAAAGCTGCAAGGCCAGTCAGGGCAACACCGTGCTGACATCAGGACCACCTTCAATGAATAATTATCCCAGGCTCTGGCAGCGACCAATTTGTGGAGACTCAGACCTTCAGTATACACATCTGAAAGCTGGTGAATATTCTATTGATATCCTCCCCTGAAACATCCAGAAAAAGCCCTTATGATGGACCTAACACAGCTCACTCTCTCTCTCTCTCTCTCTCTCTCTCTCTCTGAACCATGCCCATGCCTTTCTCCACCCCTTTGTTTTACCAAGTGTGCTCTTTCTGGAGCACACCTTTGCCTTTTCCCCTCCCTTCCCCCAGGCATGTTCTCTTTGCCTCTCCCCCCTAAATTCTAAGTGCCCTTCTTTTGCCTCTATAACATGTTTCCTGAGTACTTGCAGCCCAGCTGGCTCCATCTCCCTTCTACTATGGCTCTTCCTACCTCTATACCTTTCTAAATAAACTTTTGCTTCTATTTGAGTCTTGTCTGTGAATTCTTTCTTAGCCAGGTGCAAGAACCAAGGTGTAACATCTGGTACAATCACAAGAAGGTGATTTTTTTCTTTCTAAACAAACAGTGAATTCTCATATCCCTAACACAAATGAATGAACAATTGTCTGAGAAATCTGACTCAGAAGTGGGGATTCTCATTCCAATCATACTCTTTCAGCTTCAAATCTTCTGGAACAACTTTTATAATGCAGTGAAAGGCATATGGCCTTGTAGTTCTTTCAAATCAACTTTTTAGGGAAATATTTCAACCAGAAGTCCTGAAAATTATTGGAATCAAAGTCAAGATATTAAAAATAATCTGGTCCAGCAATCTCATACTTTTAACTATAGGTCATAAATATAAAAACACCAATAATTAATTTTTATTAATGACATAAATTACCACAAATTTTGTGGCTTAAAACAACAGATTTTTACAGTTCTGTAGGTCAGAAATCTGAAAGGGATCTCAGTGGATTAAAATCTGTTTTGGCAAGACTGAATTCCCTTTCAGAGCACTAAGAAAAGAATCCATTTTTTGAATTTTACAACTACTACTGGCTTCCCGATTTCCTTGGCCGATAGCCCTACTTCTGTCTCAAAGACAGCGACATTGCATCTCTGTTCCTTTCGTGGAAGCATGGACACATCTCACTATCACTTCTTTCTGCCCCTCTCTTAGTTTTAAGGACTTTCATGATTACATTGGACCCACCTGCATAATTGAAGATAATCTCTCTAAAGTCAGCTGATTAGCAATTTACTTCCATCTACAAAATCCATTTTGTCACATAAAGTAACCTATTTACATGTTCCAAGGATTAAAATGTGGTCATTTTATTAGGGGCCTTGGTTAGGGGGCATTATTGTTCCTTACCACATGTACATAAAAGCAAATTGCCCTAGCAATGTGAGTTTTATTATTAGTTTTTTTTTTAAATTTTTTATTGATTTCAGAGAGGAAGGAAGAAGGAAAGAGAGATAGAAACATCAATGATGAGAAAGTCATTGATTGGCTGCCTCCTGCATCCCCCCACTAGGGATCGCACCCGCGACTCAGCCACGTGCCCTGACTAGGAATCACACTGTGACCTCTTGGTTCAGAGGTTAATGCTCAAGCACTGAGCCACACCTACAGGGTAATTAGTAGCCACCTCCAGCCCCACCCCCAGACCACATGCCAAGTTTATGATGTATAGAGTAGAATATGGGCTATATTTCAGCCCTCACTCATCTCCTTGGCAAGGAGCCTTATTCAGGGAACAACCTAAAAACTAAGTATTATATGTAAAAAACTTTTAGTGCAGCATCATTCATAGAGATGAAGAACAAACAAATACAATAGGAAAACTTAGAGCAAAGTCAATGCTCAATACAAGGTTATGTTTGAATAAGTGCTGGTTTATCCACAATATGGAATATTATGCAGCTTTAAAAATAATTCATTATATGTATACACCAGAAAATGGATAGTTTTCCACAAAGTATTCTTGAATAAAATGACAATAAGTCATAGAGAAGTATGCATAAAATGATATTAAGTTAATTATGTATGTAGTGTGTGAGTATATATATGCAAGTGATATACATATCCGTGTGTGTATATATATACACATATATTTATATTTACATACATGTAATATTAATTTTTTTTTCATGGGCTGGGTGGCTGGTGACTAATAAAGTACAGTGAAAGTGATACTGTGCTTGTTCTAGGCATTGTCTGTAAGATTAGTGGAACTCAGTTCAGCCTTGATCATTTTTGGAAAGCAGCTACCAGCTAAGAAGTGTGACCTCCCTGAGACCACCATGTAATGGGGAAGCTCAAAAAACTATAAAGCCTCCACAAAAGAACAAAGTTGCAGGATACAAAATCAACATACAAAAATAAATTATGCTTCTATACACGGACAACAAACTAGCTGAAAAATAAATGCAGAAAGCAATTGCAATAAAAATACAGTAGCAATATAAAAGAATACAATAGCATCAAAAAGAACAAATTACTTAGGTATAAACTTAACTAAGGAGGTATAAGGGTTATATACTGAAAATATAAAACACTGATGAAAGAAATGGAAGCAAACACAAATAAATGGAAACAACTGTGTTCATGGATTGGAAGAACTGTGCAAACATCCATACTGGCCAGAATGATTTGCAGATTAGGTGTAACCCCTGTCAAATCTCCAAAGGCATTTTTTACAGAAATAGAAAAAAAATCCTTAAGTGCATATGAAATCACAAAAGGCCCTAAATAGCCAATGCAGTCTTGAGAAAGAAAAACGGACTATATTTCAAATCACATTAGCAAGCTACGGTAATCAAATAATATGGTACCTGACATTAAAGCAGATCTATAGGTCAATGGAACTAAACTGAGAGCCCAGAAATAAACCCCCTATATACACAGTCAACTGATCTTGAACAAGGATGCCAAGAATAACACAATGGGGGAAAAGATAGTCTCTTCAATAAATGGTGTTGGGAAAATTGGATATCCACATGGAAAATAATGAACTCTTACCTGATATAATTAGACCATATATTATTCTCTATATTAAATATTCCCTTTTTAAAGGGGCCCCTAGCATATTTCCAAAAATATTTGATATTTTTGAAGTCCTACTTACTTTACCAAAATAAAAGGAGAGAAGAGATTCAGTTTTAACCATGTTTCACTCCAGCTACTACCCAAATTTCCTACAGACTTTCACAACCAAGGACTCAAAACAGAATCAATATTCACTGGAACTTCTATCTTTCCACAAATACTCCTCAACTCACCTGATAAGACTTTTCATTATCATCCTCCAAAATACTGCTTTTTCAGTGATCATCAGTACCTCTTCCATCTCATGCCATACTTTTGTTTTCATCTCACCTGAACTCTCAGAAATATTGGACAATGCTAATCCTCTGCTTCTTTCTGAAACATGATATATTTTAATATCCATGACTCCACTCGCTCCTGGCTTTTCTCCTACATCTTAAGTAAATCTGTTGTAGTTTCACCCTTCATTCTGTCATTAAACATTGGAAGATTCTCAACAGCAAGTCCCAGGTTCTTACATCTCCTTATACATTCTCCCTGACTCTATTTTCTCATTTAAGTACATTGTCTAAAATATTACATGTGTCAGTGACTTTGAAGTTCACATCTTCTAATTTCAACTCTTGTCTAAATTTGTGAACAATATGCTCAACTCACTACTTGAAAATTTTTATTTAGATATCTCAAATAAAACCATAAATCTAATATGTACCAGGTCATCTTGTAATCTTTCCCTCACAATAGAATCCTTCCTATGTTATCTGTCTCATTAAATGGTATCTCTATATAATAAGTTATTTTTAAAATAAATTTAGACTTTTCATGAAGAATTTAGTTTCGTTTTTTTAATTTAATCTTTTTTCATTCAGTATTATTTTGTATTAGTTTCAGGTATACAGAATAGTGATTAGACAATCATACTTTACAAAGTGTTCCCCTCAATATTTCCAGTCCCCATCTGGCATCATACATAGTTATTATAATATTATTGACTATATTTTCTATGCTGTAATTTATATCCTCATAACTATTTTGTAACTACCAATCTGTACTTCTCAAATACCTTTACGTTTTTCAACCAGTTTCGTAGCCTCCCTCTGGCAACCATTAGTCTGATGAAGAATTTCTTGAGCAAAAATTCATATCTACTTTACTTTCCAGTACCTCTAAAACTTAACCATTTTCACCAACATTACTTTAGTCCAATTGAACATCTTCACTTACTGCTGAGAATACATTAATTCCTTCCTACCAGTCTTTCATTTCTCTAACCAGCTGTTTCCAATATACTCTCAAATCACAAACAAAAGCACACTTTTCAAAATTCCAGAGTGTTTTTGCCAAAATAATTCTGACTTGATGACTTTCATTTTGTTTTAAGCTGAATACCAAAATCCTTAAAATAAAATGCAGTGCCCTGTGATCAGGCTCCTGCTTTTAAACCTCAAGCCTCATTCTCAGACACATTCTTACCTCTTCAGCCCAATGATCTTTTTGTAGTTTCTTAAAAGAGCTACCTTTCTCCTGCCACCAAGTTTTGTTGTACTTTCTATCTGAAATCATTTCCCCTTTTTTCATCTACACAATTCTTTATCTTTCCCATGTCAGCTTAATAATTAATTCATTCCTTAGAGAAGTTGTTTCTTACAACCTTGAAAACTAGGAATAATTCAGTATGTATAACTTCACAAAGTTTACATATTTTCTTCATAAGATTATTAAAAATAAATTATAACTATATATTTATCTTTATAATAACTATATTAAATAACATAATCCAGGACCCTATCTTTTGTGTGTTCACTATTTTAAACCCAGAGCCTACTCTAGTGGTCATGAGTTCTAGTTAGAGAATAAATGATTTTTGAATCATTTCACTTAGTAATAAATTATAAACAATTAAGCTTCTGATTTATAGTGGTAATAGTCATAATACACAAGCTAAATTGATTAGTATGCTTTAAAAATTACAATGTATGATATGCAAGATTAATAATAAAGACTTGTATTGCCTCTAGAACCTTAGAGTTCAACCTAATAAAAATCTATTACTCCTCCTCTGAATTATTCCAAATAATAATTGGAGAAGGACATAATAGACACAAAAGTACTACAGAACTGATGGGAGAACTGGAAAATTTTTTTTAATAATTCCTATGTGCTTTATTATCCACTGTGTCACATTGATAGAATGAAATATTTTATTGGTTTTCTCTTGCTGAATAACAAATTATAAAAACATTGAAGCTTAAAACAACACCAATTTTTTTATCTCACAGTTTCTTAGGTATGAAGTCCAGGTGGGCTTAACTGGTTTCTCCACTTAGAGTTTCATGAGGCTGGTCTCACATCTGGAGGCTCTCAGGAAGAATCTATTTCCAACTATCTATTTCATTCAAATTTTTGACAGAATCCAGTTACTTGCAGTTGTAGAACTGTGGCTTCTATTTCTTTGCTGGCTATCTCAGGGGGTTGTTCTGAGTACCTACAGCCCACGCTGTAGGGTTTTTGCATGTGACCCCAGTCGTCTTTAAAGCCAGCAACATCACATCAAGTTCTTCCCGTGTTTGAAAGTCTTTGACTTTTGCTGCCATTTGAAGAAAATTCTGTTTGTAAAGGGCTCCGGTGATTACATTAGGCACACATAATCTCTAAAAGAAATAACTGATTAGTAATTTTAATTACATTGGCAACATTCTTCACAGCAGTATCTAGATTAGTGTTTGGTTGGATAACCAGGGGCCAGAAATCTTAGGGGACTATTTTAAAATTCTGCCTACCACAGGTAGTATACATATTCTTTCAATTATATATTCAGTTTAAGCCTAGTGATTACACTTGAGCAGAGAGAGAAGTGCCTTGAATTGATCAGAAGGTAGAGGTAGACAATAAAGCATTTATAAATATATAAACCTATAACAGTTTTGCTGATATTCTTCATGGATTTCTCAGAGTTATTAGTTTGGATGAAATAATTGCCTATGCTTTAAAGTATTTTAACAAATTAATGCCATTAAATACTGTGAATCACAAAAACAAAGTGATTATTGACCCATAAGCAAGGGTATCCAAAGCTATGCATAGTAAAAATCAAAAGAGGAAATGTTTTCCTTCAGATAGTTCCTAAAACAAAAATTATAACCATGAATGATAAAAAAAGGGGGGATTTTCTGTTCAATAATAATTTGGTCAAAATTTCAGAATTTCTGATTTAGACTGACAAATTTTAAAAAAATACATCAGCGTTGTTGAGTTCATATTATATTTCATGGCATATTTGTGAAAATTTTTTTGGGTTTTACAAAGAAAGAATACATGTAAATTATGAAATAATAAGTTATGGGAACTATTTCTCATATATGACATGCTTTAAGGCTGATGAAAATATCTAAGTTTTTCAAATAGCTCATTTGACCATGTTTTGCATTTGAGTACTTAAGAAAAATGCAATCACTATAATGTTAAGAAAGCACCTTAAGTAGGCCTTTTCAAGAAAGAAGATAACATCTACACAGAGTGAAAGATCTCAAATGACCTTTAAAAGTGACATTTTTTTGGACTGGAATTTACAAGGATGATAGTGGCATGACATTTTATTTGCAACAAGATATTGGAGTAAAAGAACTTAAGTACAAACTCTGCTATACATTCAATTAGTAGATGAAAGTGAGGTAAAATTAATGAATGCAGGCACACACAAATACTTGAGGAGATTTTTGTTGACTGTGGTTAAATATTTGAGCTTTGTAATGCTATTAGAGGGACAGAATCATAAAATGATAAAAATGCATTTATATGAGAAATGTATTTCACAATTTCTGAAATTATTCAGAAAATTATCTGAAATTTATCTTAAAATACAAATTTTTAATATAAGTACAACTTTTTAAAGATATATTACGTCTAGAAGTAAAAAAAAGAAAAAAAAAGGAACTAAGGTTCAATGTTATGAAAATGACTATGAAATGATTTACAGATTTTGGTCAAGTAGAAACTTGGTAGAGAAATTGATCTCAGGAATTAGACTGCATGTGTTTACTGTGATTCACGTACAAACCATGTGACACAGAAAAAATATTTAGAATAGTTTTCTTCATTTGATAGGAAGCATAAGACTTGGTGCCTGAGTTAATATAAATGCTTATAACAGCGCCTGACACAGAGTAGGCACTCACTAAACGATGTGGAGAGTGTCATTAGTAACCTACTCTACCTTTATTTAGTGGTAATAGAAATGTCATTATAGTCTTTCTGAGAAACATGTTTTAAGTTTTCTCTGATTTAAAACTCTGCCTGGTAGAGGGCTGTGTACTACTATTGGATAAAATGTATAAATTCATGAAAAGTCTCCAAAAAAGGAACAAAAATTGAATAAATTAAAAAAAAATGAAATCTTTGAAACACACCAAAGAATAAAAATGGTAACCACCTAAATAAAACTCTAGGACCTGAGACCTACAACTTATTTCATTGGCAAAGAGGGAAGAAGAATACTATGCTGTGGATGGGAATGGGAGGGAAATAGCTTAACACCTAACAAACATTTAGTAGTGCCATGTCAGCTATCATGATAAATTAGGATCCAAAAAAGTTCATTCACAGAGGGTATACAACTATCTTCCAACTTCTTATGGGTATTTTTCATTACATGCGAGTAGTGTGAGGAAAGCAGGAAGTGGATAAGTGAAAAGAAAGAAAACAGAAAGTCAGGAGCAGAACTGGAGAAAAAATATAACTTTCAGGGACCTTCCCATTGCTCTCTCCACCCCTAAGCTATACTTGGGGTATAAAACAGAAGGATTGCTCAGTGTTTAGAAAGCTGGACTCTAAAGCGTAAAGAGAACTTCAAAATCTCGCCATGCTTAGATGTCAAAGACTACAGAAGAGAAATATTTGAACACACTCTCAAAAGATTCATACCAAGGGGCCACATTCGGGTACACAAAAAGGAAAGAAGAAAACTAGGAGCCGCTCTTAGTTCTCAGAGGCCACTCTCGTTCCTTGGCCATCTTCAAGTAAGCAGCAGGTGGTAGAATTCTTTGCATACTTTAAATATTTTACTTTCCCTTCTGCTACCAGCCAGAAAAATCACTACTCTTTTAAAGGTCTCACCTGGTAAGGTTAAACACACAGAAGATAACCCCTCTGTTTTAGAGTCAAAGGATTAGAGACCTTAATTATATCTGCAACTTTTTTGTCCAATAAATAATCACAGACGTAACATGAGAGTCATCTTTGAATTCTGCCTTCCATAACAGAGTTTATTGCAAATACATTCTTTCATTAATCATAAAAGTAACTTGGCAAGATAGATAAAAACTAGTTTTAAAAGTACAAGGAAGTGGATTCTAGAAATGAAAAGGATGAACTTGGAATCAAAATCCATCCACACCCTCCCATCTCTCATCCTAGATCACCCAAAGCACACTCAAGTTCACCAATTTCAGCAGAGTAGCCATCCAAGGATGTTCAATTTCCTACTCACAGAACTGTGAGCTAGTGCATGGAGTTGTTTTAAAATATTTGTGGTAATTAGTGATATAGCAATAGAAAGCTAAAATACTACCCTGTCAACTAAGAAGTGTTATACAAATATAGTAATGTATTTTAGTTCTTGGATTATTCATGGATAAAATCAAGTATTTTCCTTTAACATAATGACATTTTAAAAATTAAATCAAACTTTTTATATTATTTGGATTATATTATTCTGTTACCAGTAGCTTTGCACTTTTACTGTGCTATAATTCATAGGGCAGAATTAATCTGTTTTATTATACAATCTTATGAGTTTTGACAAACACATACAGTACTGTCATGTTACGACCACCACCACAACTAAAATATTACAGCCTAGCCCCAGTAGGGAGCATGCAGGAAGCAACCAATCGATGTTTCTCTCTCATTGATGTTTCTGTCTCTCTATACCTCTCCCTTCTTATCTCTCTAAAATCATTAAAAACATATAGAACAGTTCTAAAATCAATAAAAACATATTTTAAAAATATGTAGAACAGTTCTATCTCAGGCTCTTATTCACCACTTTCCACTAGCTCCAGATCTGAAAACTGATCTGTTTTGTTTCTGCAGTTTTGGTTATTTAAAATAACATACAAATGAAATCATACAGCATAAAGCCTGAGTCTATCTTCATTCAATTAGTATTATGCATTTGAGATTCATCTATTTTGTTGTATCACTACTTCATTAGTTTCATTGCTGAATACTACTTCATTGTCTGGATACACCAGTTTGTTTATCTATTCACTAGCTAAAGGACATTAAGCTTATTTCCATTTTTAGTGATTATAAATAAAAAATTACCTAAAATTTTTGTGTAAACAAGTTTTTAATTCTCATGGCCAAATACCTGCAAGAGCAATTGTTGGATATATGGAATGTTTACTTTTATGAAAAATTAGCAATCTCTTTTACAAAAGAACTGTATCATTTTGTATTCCCAACAGCTGTGTAGAAGTCTTGTTGCTATGGATCCTTATCATTACTTTACCTGATTTTTTTTTAATTTTTACATTTTCGCCCACTTTAAAAAATTTTTATTACTGGGTATTGAGAATTCTTTGTATGTTATGGATACAATTGTTAGATATCCTGTTTTCAACTAGTCTGCAGCATGTCTTTTCATTCTCTTAACAGTGTCTATCATAAATCATAACTTTTAAATTTTGATAAAATCATTTTTTTCTTTGTTTTCTTTTATAGAAGTATACTCTTGCCCAGCTGCATGGCTCAGTGGTTGAGCGTTGACCTATGAACCAGGAGGTCACAGTTCGATTCCCAGTCAGGGTACATGCTCAGGTTGTAGATTCAATTCCCAGTGTGGGGCATGCAAGAGGCAGCCAGTTGAAATTCTCTTTCATCATTGATGTTTCTATCTCTCTTTCTCCCTTCCTCTCTGAAATCAATAAAAATATAAATAAACAAATAATACTCTTGTTGTACTTAAGAAATCTTTACTTAACTGAAAGTTATGAAGATTCTTTCCCATATTTTCTCCTACAAGTTTTATATTTTTAGGATTTAGTTAGGTCTGTGATTCATTTTGAGTCATTTTTGTACATTATATGATGTATGGGTAAAAGTTCAACTTTATGTATGTACATATCTAATTGATCAAGGACTCTTTGTTGAAGGGCCTATTATTTATCCACTTACTTACCTTTGCGTCACTTTCAAATATCAATTGGCCATGTGTATGCAGGCCAATTTCTGGATGCACATTAGTCTCTGTGTCAATCTGTTGCTAACCCTAACCTGCAAGGATCACTGGAGTTTTATAGTAATTCTTGAGAATGGACAGTGAGTGTTCTCAACTTGGGTCTTCTTTTTCAAAATTATTTTGATTATTGTGTTTATTTATCTTTCCATGGAAATCTTGGACTTGACTTATGAACATCAACAAAATATTGCTGCTGTGACTTATTTAGGTATATTTTAATTTTTTCAAACATTTTTGTAGTTTTCAGCTTACAGATTTTGCATATATTATCCTATACTAGAGGCCTGGTGCATGAAATTCATGCATAGGCGGGTGTGTCCCTCAGCCCAGCCTGTACCGTCTCCAATCTGGGACCCCTCGAAGGATGCCAAACTGCCCTCTCACAATCCAAGTCTGCTGGTTCCCAACCACTCGCCTGCCTGCCTGCCTGCCTGATTGCCCCCTAACCACTCCCCTGCCATCCTGATCAATGCCTAACTGCTCCTTGCCAGCCCAATTGCCCATAACTGTCCTCCCCTGCAGTCCTGGTTGCCTCCAACTGCCCTCCTCCTGCAGGCCTAGTCTCCCCAAACTGCCCTCCCTGCAGGCCTGGTCCCTCCCAACTGCCCTCCCCTGTAGGCCTGGGTCCCCCCCCGCAACTGCCTGCCCCTGCAAGCCTGGTCCCACCCCCAACTGACCTCCCCTGCAAGCCTGATTGCTCCAAACTGTCCTCCCCTGCAGGCCTGGTCCCTCCCAACTGCCCTCCCCTGCTAGCCATCTTCTGGCAGCCATCTTGTGTATTGGAGTGACGGTCAATTTGCATATTATCCTTTTATTAGATAGGATAATAAAAGTCTAATATACAAATTGTCCCTATGGGGAGGAGTTCAACCAATTGGGAGTTATACGTGCGCTGACTACCAGGGTTGACGCGGAACATGGCCCGCATCAGTGATGCGGTGCTGATAGCAGGTGGCAGTGGAGGCACTGCCGGCCCTATGGGCACCAATGAGAGCGGGACTGCAGAGGGATGATGGAGCAAGTGAGCGGGTGGCAGCAGGCCAAGGTGGGTGCAAAGGTAGGCCCCAGCCAGCAATCGGTAGCCAGCAGCCGCTAGGGCCCTACCTTTGCATGAACTGTGAGCACTGGGCATCTAATTAGATATATAATTATATATTTCATTGTTCTGATGCTACTGTAAGTAGTACTTTCTAACTTTTACTTTCCAAGTTTTTTATTTATAGTACATATAAATACAGTTGATTTTTCTATCTTGCAACATTCAAATTCATTTATAAATTCAGGAGCTTCCAAAATATTTTTTAATTGTTTATTTTCTTTTAATTCTCATTTGAGATTATGTTTATTGATTTAGAGAAATAGGAAGAGAGACAGAGAAACATCTGGCAGTTGCCTCTTGTATGCACCCTGAACTTACCAGGGATTGAACTCACAACCTAGGTATGTGCCCTGACTAGGAATCGAACATGCTGCCTTTTGGTGTATGGGGTGGCACTCCAACCAACTGAGCCACCCAACCAGGATGCTTTTAAATCATTCTGAAGATTCCTTCTGATGTTCTCCATAATTATGTCATCTGAGGATAAAGACACTTTTTATTTCTTCTCCTTCAAGCTCTGTGCCCTTTATTTATATTTTTCTACCTTATTCTACTACCTGAGACTTTCAGCACAGGTAGTAGAATAGGAGTGGTGAGAGTGTTGAATAGGAGTGGTGAGAGTGGACACCTCTGTATGTGCCTATAATTTTAGGGGCAAACATTCAGGTTTTCACTTTTGTTTATGGTATGATCCATAAGATTTTAGTAGATGCTTTACTACATGTTATTTCTAGTTTGCTAAAAGGGTTTGCCATGCTTTTTTTCCTTCATTTGTTGATATTGTTACATGGCTTTTGTTTGTGTGTTTTTTTTTTGTATTTACTTATTGTGATTTCTTAGATTGATTTTCTAATGGTGAACCATCTTGGCATTCCTGGGTCAACCTTATTTCGTTATCATTATCTGCCTTTTTACATATTGCTGGATTCAATTTGGTAATGTTTTGTGAAGAATGTTTGTATCTGTGTTAATGAGACAGATTGGTCTTCAATTGACTATGCTTGTAATATCTTTGATATTGTTCTCAGTGTTATTCTGACATGATAAAATGAGTTTGGATATGTTCATCTTTTTTTGTTTCCTGGAAGAAATTTATTCTTATATGTGTGGTAGAATTTCTAGAGCAATCTGAGTCTTTAATATTCTTTTTAAGAAGGATTAAACTACAAGCTTAATTTTACTAGTTGATCTAGAGCTATTCATATTATCTACTTCTTTTTTTAGTTAACTTCAGTAGCTTGATTATTTGAAGAACTGCTCCAATTTTCTCAATTTTCAAAATCATGAGTTTAATATTTTCTAATATTTATTTATTATTATTTTAATGACTGTTGGTTCTGTAATGCCCAAATCCCAGATTAGTAATCTGATATTCATTAGAATTCATAGGGTATTAGATAAGCCTCTCGCAAATTGTATGTGTATGTTTCCTGTATTTCTTACCATATGATAGTTTTTAGATTTTCTTTTTGTACTTCATTTTTAATTAAATATGAATCCATATTCGTATTAGAACATTGGATGCCCAGATAGTAAGATAATCTTTTCTGATATTTGCAATTTCTTTTCTCCCTCTCTCTCTCTTTTCTCTCAGCACCTAGGAGATGATCAATTTTACTGATTTTTTTAAAGAACCACTTTTTATCTCACTTTCAAAAATTGTTTTTCTCTTTTGAATTTTATCAATTTCTGGTCTCATCTTCACTTTGTTCTTCATTTCTAAATGAGGCTAGATTATAAAAGGTAATATGCTCCCAAACAGGTCTCTTACCTCTCTAATACAATCACAATATTGTGAGAAAGATAAGGTTAAATAGAGAGGAAAGAGTGTGAGTGTTCTCCATGACAGTCCTGGGTAGGCCTACAGGTCGCAATCAACATCATGTGTCAGAACTGTGAATGAAGGAAATTATTTCAGGCCCAGTTTTCATGTATTATAATAGATCCATATACTTCATCAAGCAAATATAATCTATCCCCATGTGAAACATGGGCTACAGAAACTACAGATAATCAAAGCTTATTATTGTTTCAGATGACTCTGCACTTTTTTGCAGAAATAGATGCCTAATTTATATGGAGTGAATAGTGTATGAAGATATTTTTTTTCTTTTACACTTGATAAAATGTTGTTGGTTCATATATTAAGTGTTCAGCCAAGTATGCACTTCTAGACCAGAGTTTTATTTGATCTGAGTTCCAACCTTACATATTTATTCTGTAATGAATACGTCTACTTTTACATTTGACAACTTGAAATTAATAATTCTAAAATTTAAGTCAATACGTTTACCCATATATCTAAATTTTTTTTAGTGCCAGAATTTCCTCCTAGTCATAATAACCAGAAACATTTATTTTAATTTATTCCTATTCAAAAGTACACTCAGGTACAAAGTCAATTAAATGGATTCTAAAACTGAGTATGTATCAAGACTTCCACTTCCTCTTCATTGGAGTGGCAAATGCATAGTGTAAGGCCTTCATTAGCTCTCACACATATTTTGTTATAGTTGTGTCTTGCCTCTTTGGCTTTGGTTGGGTTCTCTCTCTCAATCCATCCATCAATCAAAATCAGAGAAGTCCTAAGGCAGAAATTGTATCACGCTATTCATTTTGTTAAAGTTTTTTTATAGTTTCCTCAGTATCTACAAAGGACATTCCAAAGTCCTTTGTTTTAAAAACAAACTAAATAGATACTTTATTTCCCCTAATTTTTTTCTACACCTCCAAAGCCAGGTGGTTCTTAATTTGTGTACCCAAATATAAAGCAAGCTTCTGATGGCAAAGATTACTTATTTTTCGCAAACTTATACTAAAGTACTTTTGGTCAGTTGATGATTGCTGATTTTAGGATGCCAGTTTTAAATTTAATTTTTAAATGGCATACTAAATAATATAATTTACTTGTGAGATTTAACACTTTTCAAAATTTTATATAATATAAAATTGCATTTTGAATTTATTTCCAAGTTAATTGGTGAAATCTAACCAATTACACAGATTTTTATGAAGATAATGTGTACAATTAACAGATAGTCAACTCTGGCTGCCATAGCAAAGTGCCATAGATTGGGTGGATTAAACGATAGAAGTGTATTTTTTCATAATTCTAGAAGCTAAAAGTCCACAATCAAGGTTCTAGTTGATTCAGATTTGGTGAGGGCTCTTTTATTGGCTTCCAGATGTCCATCTTCTTCCTATGTCCTCATATGGTCTTTCTTGAGCTTTCTTGTGTCTCTTCTTATAAGGACACTAGTCCTATTGCGTCAAGACACCATCTTTATGACCTTATTTAACCTTAATTATTTTCTTAGAGGTCCTATATCCAAATATATCTACACTGGGGATTAGAGCTTTGGCATATGAATTTTGAGGGGACATGGACATTTATTCCATAAAACAGGTTTACCATAATTTTTTACAGTGTGACTAGAATAAAATTCTCATTTATTATAATTGTTTTCTTTCTTTGTATCAATCTGATTCTCGCTGCTAAAGACCTTGCTTTCACTTGATCCTTTTAGCAAAATCTACTACCTCAACTGCATGAGAGTTTGAATAGATGTTTTTGGATTGCTTAAAACACCAGAGCAATTATACTCTTCACTAGAGGCTCGGTGTACAAAATTCATGCATGGGGGGGTGTCCCTCAGCCAAGCCTGCACCCTCTCCAATATGGGACCCCTTGAGGGATGTCTGACTAAACAGGCAGTCAGACATTTCTCTCACAATCTAGGACTGCTGGCTCCAAACTGCTCACTTGCCTGCCTTCCTGATTGCTCTTAACTGCTTCTGTGTGCCAGCCTGATCACTTCCTAACCACTCCCCTGCCAACCTGTTTGCTCCTAACTATCCTCCCCTGCAGGCCTGGTCACCATTAACTGCCCTCCCATGCAGGCCTGGTCCCACCCAACTGCCCTCCCATGCAGGCCTGGTTCCCCCCAACTTCTCTCCCCTACTGGCTTGCCCTCCCTCCAGGTGCCCCCCCATGCAGGCCTGGTCCCCCCAATTGCCCTCCCTGCAGGCCTGGTCCCCCTTAACTGTCCTCCCCTGCAGGCCTAGTCCCTCACAACTGCCCTCCCATGCTGGCCATCTTGTGGCGGCCATCTTGTATGTTGGAATGATGGTAAATTTGCATATTACTCTTTTATTAGATAGGATGATATATTCAGTTTAATGTGATTTGATCTGAAAAATATTTCCATGTAAATCCTACAAGGAGCCCTAGCTGGTTTTGCTCAGTGGATAGAGCGTCGTCCTGCAGACTGAAGGGTCCCAGGTTTGATTCCAGTCAAGGGCACATGCCTGGGTTGTGGGCTTGATCCCCAGTAGGGGGCGTGCAGGAGGCAGGCGATCAATGATTCTCTCTCATCATTGATGTTTTTATCTTTCTCTCCCTCTCCCTTCCTCTCTGAAATCAATAAAATATATTAAAAAAATAAATCCTATAAGGAATTATTTGAGTTAATGAGGATTAGTTAAGACTTGTTTATTTTCGTCATGTAAATTACTTGAAACCCCAGAAATTATGTAAATTATTAGTTTAATAAAACATGTTATTGCCTCCTGAAGCAAGTAGTAGCTATATATATATATATATATATTTTTTCACTTTTGGGTAAATTGGTGTCTAAAGAAAAAACAAAATACTAGTATATTATCAAGTAGCTACGTGATCATTTCTCTGAGTCCAATTTGGCTATTTTGTTTATGCTGTAATTAAAACCATAGGACTTTATGTACAATTTACTACCATACTATAAAACTAGTTTTTTGTTTTTGTTTTGTTTTGTTTTGTTTTTTTGCTTGAGTAATTTTTTTGGCTTGAATAATGTTTAATTATAATAAGAACACTGTTAAAGAAAGTAAAGGGTGTAGTAAAGGTTTAAATGTCAAATGTACAGCTTTCAGGATATTACTCATTTCTAATGTTATCACAGAAATTTTAACAAATGTTTAGAATCCAAGTAGATTTGATCCTGACTGGCCATTTTTAATTACTGGCCACTTAAAACAAGATCACGATCAATTATTTTTTAAATTTTCTGTTATATTATAGTAAAATATGGGATGTATTTTAATGTGCCTTTTTCATAGATGAATTTTGAGTAATTTATCTATAAGCTTATAAATCTTGATTCAAGTTTTAATTTAAATTGCTTTATCCTCACATCCACCTCATCAGCAGAGACCAACCAGTCTACACCCATCATTGAGACTGAAGCCCCCTCCCTTTTAGATACTCAGGTCACATTTAATCTAAGGATGCCAGAGCAATGCCAGAGTACTTCAACTGTACACTACATCTGCGAGTTGGCATCCCTTCTGCTTTTCTTCTCCATGCACTGGGCCAGGTCAATCCCAGCTTTTCAGTCACTTGGATAAACTTCCTGGTGTCCCAATAAAGCAAGTAATAGAGCACATCTGGAAATGTCAGGAGTTCTGTAACAGTATGGCAATGCTGGACATAGCTGGCTATGACTAAGCATACCTTAAAGCTATAGTTCTCATTAGCCCCCATCATCCAGATTTGACCAGCACAATCCAGACTGAAAATTCCCAAGAAAAGATATGGATGGAGTTTCAGGACTATGTATGTTCAGAAAACCTACCCAGAGGATGCCTACTGATGAGAGGCACAGGCACACACACCTGCTCCAGGTGGGGAGGAGTGCGCTGCACCTTCCCATTTCTAAAACAAACAAACAGCTTTAATTATTGTATCCTAAACTGGTATCAAGTGTCAGATAAACTTAATTTAACAAATGATCCCTCAAAATTTTTAACAATTCTAATTTATACTTAAGACTTTCGAAGACTCTAGCTGAGTGAATCTTAACAGATGATCTGTTTAAGAATGGGGCAGGGGAGGGGAGAGATTATAGTTAGTGAAGTTTTAAATAAGCCTTTTGGTAAGTTTTATAAATTACTAGCAATAAAGAAATTAATTCAAATAACTGAGTAGCAAATTTTTTACTCTTAGGTCTTTATTAAGTTTTTTCTTGCTACCTTCCTTGCATTTATTCCTATTTTGTAATATTTTTGGTACTTTGTGTTCTTAGCTCATAACAAAACACAAAAGCAATATATATATTTCATTATTATGTGATATAACTAAATCTTTGAAAACTCTCAGAGAAAAAGTCAATCTTTTTATTCTTGAAGTTATCTAGCTTTTCAGGAAGACAAGAATTCTTATTCAAAATATATTTATCCTGTACTACATTGTCTTTCAGTGCTTTTCATTCATGAAGTGCTAGACTATCATATCAATGCCCTCTTCTATCTTATACTAGAGGCTCGGTGCACAAAATTCATGCATGGTGGGGGTGTCCCTCAGCCCAGTCTGCACCCTCTCCAATCTGGGACCCCTTGAGGGATGTCTGACTGCCCGTTTAAGCCCGATCCTACTGGGATCAGGCCTAAAAAGGCAGTTGGACAACCCTCTCACAATCCAGGACTGCTGGCTCCCAACCACTCACCTGCCTGCCTTCCTGATTGCCACTAACCGCTTCTGCCTACCAGCCTGATCACCCCCTAACCACTCCCCTGCCAGCCTGATTGATGCCTAACTGCTCCCCTGCCAGCCTGTTTGCCCCTAACTGCCCTCCCCTGCAGGCCTGGTCACCCCTAACTACCCTCCCAAGTAGGCTTGATTACCACCAACTGCTCTCCCCTGCAGGCCCAGTCACCCCCAACTTCCCTTCTCTGCTGGCCTGATCACTTACAACTGCCCTCCCTTGCAGGCCTGATCCCTCCCAACTGCCCTCCCCTGCTGGCCATCTTGTGTCCAAGTGGGGCCAGCTATCTTGTGTAAAATTTGCATATTACTCTTTTATTAGATAGGATAGAGGCCTGGTGCATGGGTGGAGGCCAGCTGGTTTGCCCTAAAGGGTGTCCCAGATCAGGGTGGGGGTTCCCTTGGGGCATGGGTCAGCCTGGGGGAGGGGCCTGTGGTGGTTTGCAGGCTGGTCATATCCCCGGATGATCCAAGCAGAGGCCCTGGTATCTGGGATTTATTTATCTTTAATAATTGAGACTTTGTAGCCTTGAACAGAGGCCAAGGCAGGCTAGGGCTGCAGAAGCTTGGCTTCCTCCATTGCTGGGGGCAACTCAAGCCTCCTGCTCTCTCCAGCTCTGTGGATGCCACCATTTTTGTTGGGATTTATTTATCTTCTATAATTGAAACTTTGTAACCTTGAGTGGAGGCCTGGGCCCGCCAGGGTGTGCAGAAAGCTTGGCTTCCTCATTTGCTGGGGAAACCCAAGCCTCCTGCTCTCTCCATGGCCTCAGCCATCTTGGTTGGGTTAATTTGAATACTCGCTCCTGATTGGCTAGTGGGCATGGCTTGTGGATATAGCGGAGTGATGTTTAATTTGCATATTATTCTTTCATTATATAGGATAATAAAACCTTAATATGCAAATTGAGCAAATGGTAGAATGACCGCTATGACACACACTGACCAGCAGGGGGAAGATGCTTAACACAGGAGCTGCCCCTTGATGGTCAGTGAACTCCCACAGGAGAGCGCTGCTCAGCCAGAAGCCGGGCTCATGGTTGGCAAGCGCAGTGGCTGTGGTGGGAGCCTCTCTGGCCTCTGCTGCAGGTGAATGGTAAGGAGGAGGGGGTCTGGGACTGCAAGAGCACCAGATTGTGAGAGGGATGTCTATCTGCCAGCTTAGGGGATGGGGCCTAAGCCAGTTGGCAGACATCCCCCAAGGGGTCCTAGACTGTGAGAGGGTACAGGCCGGGCTGAGGGCCCCCCCTCACTCCCCAATGCACAAATTTCCTGCATTTACCTCTAGTATATACATAACAATTTTTTTAGTTAATTCTTGGGAGGTCAGTGTACAGCTATTATCATTGGTCACTTGAGGGTTCCATTGTTTTTTGTTGTTTGTTTATGCTCTTTTTATAACACTAACTCCTTTCTCCACCCTATCAAAGCCAATCATTCTAAGTGATTGATGTAGAATATTGATTTAATGTGTATTCCTTTGTAATATTTGTATATTATATAGTATGTAATTTATATATATTTTAATATTTTTATACAAAAGTTATATTCTTATTTTTAACAGAAAAATAGGTACTAATCTACCTATATTACTATGAACATCTAGCTCATTGCTTTAATAATCTGCAGTGTTTCATGGCATATATAAATTGCACTTATATCCTCTGCTAGTGGTAGACACTTACAGCAGTTTCCCTCCATTTTCCCATTACAAAAACAATGTAACCATGAGCAACTAAACATGTGTTCCATTAGAGACCTGTCAAGCATTTCACATGCTTTTATTTCTAAAAGAAGGATTGCTTTTTATAGGATATAGGAATTCTCAATTTGCCCAAGCACTTCCAGGTAGTTCTCTGCAGGCCTGATTGGTTTGTTCCTATTTCTCCCACCTCTTTTCCAGTGATAAGCATTACCTAATTTTGAAAATTTTACCAATCTCCTGAGTAGAATCTAGTATATCTATTAGTTTAGTTTTCATTTATCTTATTGCTAATGAGTATGAACACCTCTATTTTTATAATTAACCATTTGGGTTTTTCTTTTGTTTATTACCTGTTTACATTTCTTGCATACTTTTTCCAGTTTCCTTTTATTATTGATTTTAGATTGTCACTAAACATCCTTGATTTTTTTTAATTTAGTTTTTTTTTAAATACCTGAGGACATGCTTATTGACTTGAGAGAGAGGAGAGGAAGAGAGAGAGAGAGAGAGAAGTAAAAAGCACCCATCGGTTGCCTTCACAACTGGGTATTGAACCCACAATTTAGGTTGTGCCCTGATTGGGAATTAAACCTGCAACCTTTAGGCATATGGGATGACATTCCAACCAACTGAGCACACTGGCCAGGGCTCATTTAGTTTTCAATGTTACAAACATATTTGCTCAATCTGTCATCTGCCAATGTCCTTCAACAACCTAATCCTATCTAATAAAAGAGTCATATGCAAATTGACCATCACTCCAACACACAAGATGGCTGCCCCCATGTGGACACAAGATGGCCAACACAAGATGGCCAGCAGGGGAGGGTATTTGGGAGGGACCAGGCCTGTAAGGGAGGGCAGTTGTGGGTGACCAGGCCTGTAGGGGAGGGCAGTTGTGGGCTATCAGGCCATCAGTGAGGGCAGTTAGGGGTGACTGGGCCAGCAGAGGAGGGCAGTTGGGAGGGACCAGGCCTGCAAGGGAGGGCAGTTAGGGGTGACCAGGCCAGTAGGGGAGGCAGTTAAGGGTGACCGGGCCAGCAGGGAAGGGCAGTTGGGGGCGACCAGACTGGCAGGGGAGGGCAATTAGGGGTACCAGGTTGGCAGGGAAGGACAGATAGGGACAATCGGGCTGGCTAGGGAGCAGTTAGGTGTTGATCAGGCTGGTAGGAGAATGGTTAGCGAGTGATCTGGTTGGCAGGCAGAAGCGGTTAATGGCAAT
Source organism: Corynorhinus townsendii (assembly GCA_026230045.1). Taxonomy (NCBI): domain Eukaryota; kingdom Metazoa; phylum Chordata; class Mammalia; order Chiroptera; family Vespertilionidae; genus Corynorhinus; species Corynorhinus townsendii. The sequence goes on along the minus strand of JAPDVU010000003.1, from coordinate 75,073,360 downwards.
CAGGCAGAGGGAGGTGAGCGTTTGGGAGCTAACCATCCTGAATTGTGAGAGGGATGTCCCACCGCCCATTTGGGATCAGCCTAAACAGGCGGTTGGACATCCCTCAAGGGGTCCCAGATTAGAGAGGGTGCAGGCTGGGCTGAGGGACAACCCCCCACCCTGTGCACTGGGCCTCTGGATTTTACATAATTAAATTCATCATACTAACTGTCATAGAAAAATCAGAGCTAGATACTTAGAGTATTTGAAAACAGATTCTCTCAGGAACTATTGCAATAGGGACAAAAAGATGTCATTTTAGGGACGCGCAGCCGCCATGCTCCTCTGTGAGTGAACGCGGCGTTCGCTGCGAGGTACAGCCGCTACCGGGAACGGGAACGTGAGGAGCTGCAGCAGCTGAAAGAGCGCTACCGGGACCGAGACGGCGAGGACTCCAGCTCCGAGTCTGACTCCAGCGACGAGCCATGGAATTTGACCCCCAGCAGGAGCGGGACTTTTACAGGACACTCTCCTTGTTGAAGAAGAAGGATCCCCGGGTTTATCAGGAAGATGCCACCTGCTACCAGAGAACAGCAACATCCTCGGAAAGCGAGGAGGGGCTGGCAGCTGAGAAGCAAAAGAAGATGCGGCCCATGTACCTGAAGGACTATGAGAGGAAGGTTATCTTGGAGAAAGAAGGCAAATATGTTGACGAGGAGAATTCAGACGCGGGGACCTCCAATCAGACTCCAGGTCTTGTCGAAAAGTTACGTGGAAGAACAGGAACAGCTCAAGGAAAGCTTCCGGGCATTGGTGGAGGACCGTGAAGATGAGGATAGCGCCGGGGCAGGTGGCTCCGGGTTGCTGCAGAAACGTGCCAAAACCAAGGAGGAGAAGGCCCAGGAAGATGCTGACTACACTGAATGGCTGAAGAGGCAGAGGGAGATTCAGAACCCTGAGGCCCTGAGAGAACTGACTCACCCCAAGGAATATTGGAATAACCGGGAGCTGGACGAAGGGGAACACTTCCTACAGGATTATATCCTCAACAAACGTTACGAGGAAGAGGGAGATGAGGAGGAAGAGGAGGAGCAGGAGGAGGGGGAAGGGGTCCCAGGCCCCCCGGTCCAGCTCTCCATAGATGACTCCTCTGACGAGGGGGGCTGTTTCTAAAGAAGCAGGAGGACTTCGAGCACAAGTACAGTTTCCGCTTTGAGGAGCCCGACTCAGCCTTGGTCAAGACCTACCCTCGTAGCATTGCGTCCTCTGTGCGCCGCAAGGACGAGCGAAGGAAGCAGAAAAGAGACGAGATTAGGGAGCGAAAGCGGAGGGAGAAAGCGAAAAAGCAGCAAGAACTCAAGCAGCTGAAGAACCTGAAGAGGAAGGAGATTCTGGCCAAGCTGGAGAAGCTACGGCAGGTCACGGGCAATGAGACGGTGGGCTTGGAGGAGCAGGACCCTGAGGACGACTTCGACCCCACCCGGCATGACCAGCTCATGCAGAAATGCTTCGGGGACGAGGCCTACGGCACAATGGAGGAGGAGAAGCCACAATTGGAGGAAGAGGAAGAGTTCGAAGATTACTGGAACTGGGACACATGGACTGGGCTGGAGCAGGATTGGAGACTGGGGCCAGGAGGAGCTGCACCGCGAGGACCCAGACTTCAATATGGATGCTGACTACGACCCCAGCCAGCCGCAGAAGAAGCAGCGTGAGGCCCCCTTAATGGGCAAGGAGAAGCGCAAGTCACACTTTGCTGCAGCTGTGGGGCAGGAAAAACCTGTGTTCAACCCCAGGGACAAGACGTTTGAGGAGTACTTAGACGACTGTTACCGGTTGGACTATGAGGACATCATCGATGACTTACCCTGTCTCTTCAAGTACTGCACTGTGGTGCCCTGTGACTTCGGCTCAGCACAGAAGAGATCCTGGGTGCTGACGACAAGGAGCCGAATCGGTGGTGCTCCCTGAAGAAGACCTGTATGTATAGGTCGGAGCAGGAGGAGCTGCAGGACAAGAAGGCGTATAGCCAGAAGGACCAGAATTCATGGAAAAAGAGGCAGATCTTCAAGTCGCTCTGCCCAGAGGAGAAAGAGACACCCACGGAAGCCACAGAGACACAAAGCCTGCCCACAGGGGCAGCTGCTGGCATCTGATGGGCCCTGCAGGAAGCAGCCCCAGCCTGAGAGCCCTCTAGCACAGAAAGAGGCCCCCCTGTGTTACCCACTGAGAGGCCAGCTCTCCAGAGGCGGAGGAGGGGCAAGAAGGCTCGACTCCTGGGCCCCACAGTAACACTTGGAGGACAGGAGTTCAGCCGACAAAGACTGCAGGCCTTCGGCCTCAATCCAAAAAGGCTGCATTTCTGCCTGCTGGCCCGGAAAAGGAGGAAGCAGCAGGGGCTCAAGAGCTGCCCCTGAGCTTGATGGAGAAGGCAAGGGCCCTCAGATTCTTTCCCTTCATTCAGGCCCCTGAATGCATCCCCTCTTGTTGACTGTACAGACCCACATGTCTCCCTATGGGCAAGGGAGAAGTCCCGTCTTACAGATGTGGAAGCTGAGTCTATTTAACAAGCTCCCCAGGAGATGTGGACACCTCATCTTGATATACACCCTGATCCCATCTCTCAAATGTTCTGGCCATAGCTGAGGTCAAGTCAGATGGCTTTATTGGCTCCCAGCAGCCAGTTCCCACACTGCCACCAGCCCTTAGCAGGATAGGAGCTTTGAGGCCAGTGAGGGCACGAGCAGTCCAGTGCAAACTACAGTACTTGAGTCAGGCCCTGAGTGGGTGCCTGGGAGTCCATTTGCCATCCCTCCCTCCTTGCCTTGTGAGGAGGGCCCAAATGGCAGGAGGCAGGCCTTTGGGCTCTGTCCCTGGCTTAATGGCCCCACCCTGGAGGTTTCCTGGGCTGGTCTCAGCTGCACTTAAGGGGGGCGAGAAGTGGGAAGTACCATCACCACCAGAGGTCAAGCTCCCACATCCACTGTGACATAAATAAAAAAATAAATAGTGTTTGTCCTATCAAAAAAAAAAAAAAAAGATGTCATTTTAGATCTGGACTCAGTTCTGAATACAAAAAAGAAAACTGGTATGGTGGATGGGAAATTACTAAAAGGAGGCATCAGAGAGAAGAGGAGATTCTAGCCAAATATATCTCACAGGATTCTTGCTACAGGCATGCCAAGCTGATCAGATATCACCTACGGGGTGCATGGATTAGGATTTTTATTACATACTAGAGGCCCGGTGCACAAAATTTGTACATGGGCTGGGGCCTCAGCCCTGCCTGCACCCTCTCCAAACTGGGATCCCTCTCACAGTCTGGAACCACTGGCTCCTAACTGCTCACCTGCTTGCCTGCCTGATCCCCCTAACTGCTTTCCCCTGCTGGCCTGATCCCCATAACTGCCTAACTGCTCTCCCCTGCTGGCCTGATCCCCCTAACTGCTCTCCCTTCCTGGCCTGATCTCCCTACCTGCCTATCTGCTCTCCCCTGCCAGGCTTATCCCCCTAACTGTTCTCCCCTCCTGGCCTGATCACCCTAACTGCCTAACTGCTCTCCCCTTACAGTCTGATCCCCCTAACTGCTTTCCCCCCCTGGCCTGATCCCCCTAACTGCCTAATTGCTCTCCCCTCCTGGCCTGATCCCACTAACTGCCTAAACTTGACCTTCTCCCTTTGGCCTTCTCCCTTCTGCCTTCTCCTGCAGTGCCTTCTCCCACAGCCTCTGTGGTCATGGTGCTGGATCGGCCCTCACAGATGCTGCAGCTGCCAGCCCTCAGCCCTTGCAGGCACTTGGCTTTGTCTGGAAGGACGTTTGGAAGGATGTCTGGAAGACATCTGGTCTAATTAGCATATTATCCTTTTATTAGTATAGATTAAGATGATCAGATGTTAACAGTGAAATATTCTCACTAAACTGACTTAGCAAGATTCTTATTAAATGTGGCCAATGCAGACAGATAAGGGAGTCTAAATGCAAGGTCTAGTCAAGCAGATAGCTCAAAGAAGCTTGACTAAAGCTTTGTCGAGGACAGAAACTTTGTCAATACCAAGATTTTTACATATTTTGGGTATTCTGAGAATTACATCTTATCTTTAGGCTATAAATATGGTCTCAAATACTTTCATTAGATTTACAATTTTACTTTCCACTTTTTTCTTTTATTTATTTTGACTGGTAAGATTAGAATAAAATTCTTTATATTAATAGATTTTCTTTAAAACAAAACAATAGCAAATAAAGAATTCACTTATCCTTATTAATTTGCAATAAAATTTTGGTTATATCAAGTTATTTCTATGTAAAACTATCTCTATTCTTTACCATTGGTCTATTTGTCTATTATTATTCTGGTCTCATATTTTTAATATTATTGTAGCATTTTTAGTATTTTATTATACTTGATAAGAATCTACTCTTTAATTTCCCTTTAAAATATTTAAATCCTTTTATTTTAATTCTTTTATACAAATTTCTTAAAAAACATAACTGTACTGTGTATAAATCATAGTATAGGGTGCATTTAGTGTTCAGAAACTGAAAATTCTACTCCACAATTAGCTCAATCAAGTGATTTTACCTTGATCCCAGAAGCCCCCTTTAAATCTCCCTCCAGTTGCTTCTTGGTGCCCCACTTGTAACCAATGTCTAGTCTCCTAATATCATAGATTAATTTGGTGTGTTTTTGAACTTTATAAAATATGGCATACAGTATATACTCACTTTTCCAGATTTTTTTCCTTAAACTACTGTTTTTGAGATTTATCCAGTGTTGGTAGATACAGTTGAAATTTCTTTATATTTATTGTGAGAATCCCATATAATAAAAGCCTAATATGCAAAATGACTGAAAAGAGGAATAACCAGTTGGCAGGGGCAGGACTGGCGAGTGGGCGGCACCAGACCAGTCAAGGCATGTGCCAGCGAGCAGAGGGAGGGGATGGCATTCGGGGGCGGTGGTGACCAGCAACAGTGGGTCGATGGGGGGCGAGGCCAGCACATCGCCAGCTGGTGCTGTCCCCTGATCGGCCCACTGGTCACCTCCCGCAGAGGGCATGGTGGGGCAATGGGGGGTGGGGCCGGCCCCTCACCAGCTGTCACAGTTAACCTTGTCACCTCATGCAGAGGGAGGCCACTGGTGGTGGCAGTGGATTGGTGATGGGGGTCCAGGGCTGGCCACTCATCAGCTGGCGCTGTACTCCAGTTGGCCTGCCAGTCACCTCCTGCTAAAAGAGGCTAGATTGCAGCTTAGGCCTGCTCCCTGCAGGTAGCGGGCCTAAGCCGTCAGTTGGACATCCCCTGAGGACTCCCGGACTGTGAGAGGCCACAGGCCAGGCTGAAAGACCCCCCACAGTGCACGAATTTTCATGCACCGATCCTCTAGTATATTATAATTTACTTACTTTATTAATGAGCATGTAGGTAGTTTTTATGTTGACTATTATAAATACCACTACTATGAATCTATTTTTTTAATCTTTTAATACTTGTGTTTTTGTATGAATATATGTGTACTATTTTGTTGGATACATAGCTAAACTTAGAATTATTGATCATAGTGTATGCACAGTTTTTACCTATATTGGGTAATCTGGAACTATTTTATACTAATTTATTGATCCACCAAAAGAATTTGAGACTTGCATTTGTTGTTTTTTATTGCTAACAAGTGATATTTTCTGCATAGATGGTGCACTTGCTATCTTATGGTGGTTTTAAACCACAAATGATGTTGAGAACATTTTCATATATTTAATTCCTCTTTGAATGTTCTCTCTCTCTTTTTTTTATTTTATTTTAAAGTGTCTTTTCTAATATTTGTCCAATTTGGGGGTGAAGGTTCTGTCTTCTGTTATTTATTTGAGTGCTTTGTTGTATATACATATTATAAGTATCTTTCCCAGCTGGTAGATTTTTTTTCAGTCTCTTAACAGTATCTTCTGATGAATGGATATCCTTAATTTTGATTTAGTTGATTTTGATGTGGAAAAGCAATGAAAATGTAACATTTATAAAACACTGTATTTATTAAACACTTAAGTATGTCTAATAATGTTGCTAATGCGTTTGTAGATTTGATACAATGAGTATATTACTTATGTGACATAGGAATTATTTACTGCTGTTTTAATTATGGGTTTCATTAATTTATATGGGTATCAATTTATATGGAAGTTTAGAAAATTGTTGAAGCTAGACCACTTATAAGCGAATGAGAAAAAAATAAAGAAGTCAGTCTATTTGTCTATGAGAATTTTTAAAAATAATTCTAGAAGCTCAAAAAATTATTTCTAGAACCTTTTCCTTATACACTGGGATTTCAGTTTAAGCCTAAGCTGAATTTACCTTTGATTTATACATGTCTTGACCTGCCTTAAATGAACTCCACATAAGCTTTATACTAGTAGTAGCCTTACAGATTTCTTTATCAGGGAGTAGGTTATCACCAGTGGATAACTGAGATTAATAAATATCCCCAGTGGCTTCTAGATATTGCTGTCAGATGGCATTATATTTACTGTGTGGTGTGCTCTAGGGGAAAATCCAATTTCTAAAGTAGAGTCTATACAATTAATTAAATTCTCTTTAGGAGAATATGTTTTACTATAGCTTTAATCCAAATAGTTTCTGATTCTAGTGGATATAATGTGAATGAAACTATGGAAGATATTTGTATAGCCATGAATTCAAGGTAGGCTTCTTCTATCTTTTTTGAGCATATCAAAAAGGGGTATCAAACTTACCCCTTTCCACATACATATTTATTATTCATGCCTTGTAAATTTTAAAGATGAGTAGGAATTTTGTATTTCATTATATGTTTATAGGACCCTCATATATAAAATAGTGGTTTATTGTATTCATAAAATTAGAGAAGTCAAAACTATGTTGAATATAAATCCAATAATTGGATGATACATAATTGATATGAGCCAGAAAACATGAGTTATTGAGCTATGATTTAACCTTTGTGTCATGGTGAGTATATAAAAATAAAACATGCTTTTATATTTTATGATATCACTAGAATTCCATGATAGATATATAGTTCTATAGCTCAGAGTAACCTGTTACTTAGCCCATGTTTAGTTTTATTCAACATATAAAGGCATTATTATTATAAGAAGTGTTCTCAAAGGCAGACAGGAAAAAAAAATGACAGTGCATATGTCATAATTTATATTTCAGTGAAAAGAGAGCATAACTTAGATTAATCATTACATAAAAACAGGAGGAAAACCATATAACATAGCCACTTACTTTATGGATAAGAAAACTAGGATTCAAATTTTTCTCATATAAAGTAAACTCCTAAGATCACACACAAAAAAGACAGAACTAAATATAATTTTCTGGCTCATTCCTTCTGATGGACTTTAATATGAAGTTGGAAGAGGTGAGGGTGAAGGTATACATTTCTTCAAATGCAGGGACATTTTGACATACTAATATTTATATTATATGAATTGGACAATAAGTTAACAAACTTAGATTTTAAAAAGTGTCAATTCAATCTTGCTACAGAAAATACTTTTTGAAATATGTGTATTGTTATAAGCTAAAAGGGTGGAAAATACATTTTTCCAGTAAAAGTGACAAAAAATCATCAACTAGCTAATATTTGCCAGCAATTGCACATTAACAGACTGCTACTAATTTAATTGAGTTTTAATCTAATGGCTTATTTCATAAATGATCACTGACTTTATTTAAAATAATAAAAAGAATTATAAACTCTGAGTGTATCATTTATTCTTGAAATTTGGACTGAAATATTTTATAAAAGACAAATAACATTAAAAAACTACATGATTAAGCATAATTTCATTTTATTATACTACTAATACTCCACATTAATAAGAGCTATTTAAAGTTAGTATGGGTTAAAATTAAATACTTCTTGAATTTACAGTAATGGCTGACTAACAAAAGATAAGAGAAATGATTGCTTTGCTATGGATCTATTTCAAAATGTTGTCAAATACTACAACTATTTAAATTGAAGATTTATAACACAGACTGGCAATAAAACAAGTGGAAATGTCATTTTTATGAAATGTATCTTAAAAGACTTAAGATAAAATAACCTAAAACACAGAATTTACTAGCATACATACTAGTAATTGATTTATAAGATAGTAGTCATTTTTCCAAATCTTGGCTATTGTAAAAAGTGCTGTTAGGAACATAGTGGTGCAAATATTCTTTCAAATTGTGGTACATTTACACAATGGAATGCTACATGGCTATTAAAAAAAAAGAAGGAAATCTTACCTTTTGTAACAACATGTATGGACTTGGAATTATTATGCTAAGTGAAATAAGCCAGTAAGAGAAAGGCAAATACCATAGGATCTCACCTATATGTGGAATCTAATGAACAAAATAAATTGACTAGCCAAATAGAAACAGAGGCATGGATACATGGAACTGACTGATTGGCTGTCAGAGGGGAGAGGGGAGGGAGGATGAAAGAGAGTGAAGGGATTATTCAAAGAACATATGTGCATAACCCATTAACACAGATGACAGTGCGATGATGGCCAGTGGGAAGGGAGGGCAGAGGCTGGGTGGAGGTGGGCAAATGGGGGGAAAATGGGGACATTGGTAATAATAGTGTCAATAATAAAAATAAATAAATAAATAAATAAATAAATAAAGTAATAATTTTTGTTTGTTTTAATAATGGCCTTATCTTTAGTGAAAATCTGATACTTTAGAAAACTGAAATTCCAAGGTTATGTGGTGGTATACAGTTTAATAATAAGGATATATTGACTCTCTTAGTAGTATGCACTACATATTTGCAAACCAAAATTATCAGAACAAACCTTCCTATTTGGTGCCATATTTTCTTTATCAGAAAACAGGACGATATTTAATATAAAGTGAACAAATTTACTCCTTCAATCATTTATATAATCCTTTGCTAAAGATAAATTCACAGCTCTCTTATCACTGCTTTTACTGATTTTTCTATTTGTTAGGCTGTCCTTGCTGCAAATGTTGTTAGTATAGTAGACCCCTCTTATATATGGTTTTACTTTTTGTAGTTTTAGTTACACATGATCAAGTGTGGTATGAACATTATTAATGGAAAATTCCAGATATTATGAGAGAAATTACATGCACATGGCTTATTACAGTATATTGTTATAATTGTTTTGTTAGTTATTGTTGATATATAAATGAAGATTTAGGTATGTATGTACAGGAAAAACATAGTATATATAGTTTGGCACTATCCGTGTTTTCAGGCATTCACTGGAAGTCTTGGATAGTATCCTCCACAGATAATGGGGGACTACTGTAATTCATTCAATGGATAGTCTGATGGTCTCTCTCTCCCTCTCTCCCTCTCTTCTGCTATATAAAACATATTTACTTACAAACTTATAAAAACATACTCTTAAATAGTTTGATAAGAACATCAGAGTAAAAAAAATTAATCAACACTGACTCTTTAAAGATCAATTCAATATTTTATATTTCAGAGAAAAGAACAATTTTATTCATACATAATTCAGAAATATTTGAAAATCAAGACAAAATGATTTATTTTTATCCCAAGATGACAGAAAAAAGAGCTAAATTGAATAAGAGGGGGAAAATCCAAAAGTCAGTGTATATAAAGTTAAGTTGGAAAAACATACGAAAGAAAAGCAAAAGTGCCCATTAAAATATCCCTGTGTTTTTATTTAGTGGAATATTTGAAAATATGATTTTCCCCAAAAATATTGAATTTTAAAACTAATTTTATAGTACATATAAGCCAATATATTTATATAAAATATAATGTGTCCATATCCTATCTAATAAAAGAGTAATATGCAAATTAACCATCACTCTGCTACACCCACAAGTCATGCCCACCAGCCAATCAGGAGGGAATTTGCAAATAAACCCAACCAAGATGGCTGCAGCCACAGAGAGCAGGAGGGAGGCTTGGGTTTCCCTGGCAATGGAGGAAGCCAAGCTTTCCACCTGCCCTTGCCTGCCCAGGCCTCCACTCAATGCTACAAAGTTTCAATTATAGAAGATAAATAAATCCCAACAGAAATGGTGGCAGCCATGGAGCTGGAGAGAGCAGGAGGATAGGGTTGCCCACTGGGAAGGAGGAAGCCAAGCTTCTGCAGCCCTGGCCTGCTTTGGCCTCTGCTTAAGGCTACAAAGTTTCAATTATAGAAGATACATAAATCCCAACAGAAATGGCTGCTGCCAGGGAGCAAGCAGAAGGCTTGGCTCTGCTCCAGGCTACAAAGTTTCAATTGTAGAAGATAAATAAATCCCAGATCCCAGGGCCTCTGCTTGGGTCACGGGGGATGGGGCTGGGGGGGGGCATGGCCAGCCTGCAAACCACCACAGGCCCCTCGCCCAGGCCACCCCACACCCCAAGGGAACCCCCACCCTGATCCAGGACACCCTTCAGGGCAAACCAGCTGGCCCCCACCCATGCACCAGGCCTCTATCCTATCTAATAAAAGAGTAATATGCAGATTGACCATCACTCCAACACACAAGATGGCTGCCCCCATGTGATCAAAGATCCTGCTCCCATATGGACACAAGATGGCCACCACGAGATGGCCAGCAGGGGAGGGCAGTTGGGAGGGACCAGGTCTGCAAGGGAGAGCAGTTGTGGACTATCAGGCCAGCAGGGGAGGGCATTTAAGGGTGACCAGGCTGGCAGAGGAGGGAAGTTGGGGGCAAACAGGCCGGCAGGCGAGTGGATAGGCATCAATCAGGCTGGCAGGGGAGTGGTTAGGAAGTGATCAGGCTGGCAGGCAGAGCGGTTAGGGGCAATCAGGAAGGCAGGCAGGCAAGAAGTTGGGAGCCAGCAGTCCTGGAATGTGAGAGGGATGTCTGACTGCCTGTTTAGACCCGATCCCGGTGTGTGGGATCGGGTCTAAATGGGCAGTTGGACATCCCTTGAGGGGTCCCAGATTGGAGAGGGTGCAGACTGGTCTGAGGGACACGCCACCCCGTGCACGAATTTCGTGCACCGGGCCTCTAGTGTCTGTGTGTGTGTGTGTGTGTGTGTGTGTGTGTGTGTGTGTGTGTGTATTAGAAAGGTTAATTAAAGGTAGTATTAGCGTTTGCTTTTAAGTTTGTTCTAAATGTAATGCCAGATTTATGGAAAGAGTAGCCAACTATTTGATCTAAAACCAGACCAGTGGTGATCATTGATAGGATTTGCTTGTATGAAGCTAGAATGATGTCAAAATGAAACAAGGTGGAAAAGGAAGGGGAGAAAGTGAAGGTGTTTTCTGATGGAAATTTCATGAAAATCTTAGAAAATTACACAATGGCAGTCTTACTTGTCTATATCTTTTCCTGCTGCTTGTGGTAAAGAAGGGTTTTCCTGCTTTGAATTCTACTTATAACAGAGATCAGTTCTCTAAAAGTTTGGTCTACCTTTATTCTAAACTTTGCTAACATCTCCATGTATGTTACTTTATAGTGTTGTGCTGTATTTGTTCCTCTCAGCTTAGCAATGACACACTTCACTGATTTGTGTAGATACAAATATATAGCAAGTATCATTTTATTTCTGTGTAAAGAACTTGCTATAACATTTTTCATCATGCAGATCCAATGGTATATTTTCTCTGCTTTTACACTAAAGATACTTTACTTTATTTTCACTTTTTTAAAATTTGCACTCAACATAGAATTCTAAGTTGTGGTTTGTTTTGCTTTTTCCCTTTATGCTGTTCCAGTGCTGGTTTGCATACATTCTGACAAGAAGTCTGAGGAAGTCTTGAACAACGTTGCTCACTATAAAATGTATTTTTCCCTCTACTTATTTTTAAAACTTTATTACTGATTTTCAGCAATTTAAGTATAAATTGTGCCTTGGTTTGATTTTCTTTGTGTTTATTTACCTTTACGGTTTTTGAGTCTCTTGGATTTTGGGCATTAGGTTGTTTTTGATAAATTTAGAAAATATTCAACTACTTTTTTTCTTCAAATATTTTCTATTCCCTCCTTAACCAGTATCTTCTTCTAAATATTGCTTAATGTTATACTTTACATCGCTAATGATCTGTTAAAAATTTTCATTATTTTTCACTCTCTTTTCTCTCTGTGTGTTTAATTTTTAATATCTCACCTGATATATTTCTCACAAATGATATTAAATTTTTTATCTTCAGGAATTTTATTTTTTAATAGCATTTATTGCTCACTTCATTATATTAATGTTTCATTTTAAAATATTTAAACATATTTATAATATTGAGAATAGTTGGTTTTAAACATCTCTACTAATTTCATCATTTGTTTACTTTAATAATTTATTTTTTTAATATATTTTATTGATTTTTTACAGAGAGGAAGGGAGAGAGATAGAAAGTTAGAAACATCGATGAGAGAGGAACATTGATCAGCTGCCTCCTGCACGCCGCCTACTGGGGATGTGCCCGCAACCCCGGTACATGCCCTTGAGCGGAATCGAACCTGGGACCTTTCAGTCCGCAGGCTGACGCTCTATCCACTGAGCCAAACCAGTTTTGGCAATAATTTATTATTAAACTAGAGGCCTGGTATACAAATTTGTGCATGGGTGGGGTCCCTCAGGGTGGCCTGTGGGGATCAGGCTGAAACCCACAGTCCAAACCTACCTGCAGCTCCTACCTTCCACTCCCACTCATCCCAGCCACACTGCACTTGCTGTGGGCTTGCATTCAATCAATCCCTATCAGGAGAGGCTCACACCACCACAACAGCACTTGCCAGATGTGAAATCTGCATCTGGAGCCCTTCCAAGTGAGTGGCCTGTGGGATTTGGGCAGAAACCAGCTCTCTGACATCCCCTGAAGGGTCCCAGATTGCAAGAGGATGCAGGCCAGGCCAAGGGACCCCACCGGTGCACAATCAGGGCTGGAGAGGGGCCATGGGAGGGCTCCAGGGCGTGTCCAACTCTGTCCCACCCAGTCCCCATTGGAACCGGCCAGCTGTGGAGAGACTTGGGAGGTTGGCCAACCAAGCAGGCACCACGGGGGGGATCCAGGGCATGTCTGGCCCATCTTGCTCAGTCCCAATTGGCCAGACCCAAGCAGCAAGCTAACCTGGTTGGAACATCTGTCCCCTTGGTGATCAGTGCATGTCATAGCAAGCGGTTGAGCAGCCTTAGCATATCATTAGCATATTACGCTTTGATTGGTTGAACAGTCAACCAGTCACAGGCTGACTGGACGCTTGGCATATTAGGCTTTTATTATATAGGATTTATTGGGGTTACATTGATTAATTCATAATGTCTTTGCCTATTTTTATTGACATGTTGTTTACCTGATTATGGGACATATTTTATTGCTTCATAGCATATTTAGAAGTTTGGATGCAATGTTAAAATGTGAATTTTATGTTGTTTTAGCTGGATTTGATTAATTTTTAAAAATAAATTTTGGGAATTAATTTACTTGTAGATCTAACCAATATTTATTGAATAATTACTGTGCTGAATACACTAGATTTATGAACATGAAGCACATTTTTTGACTTCAACTAGACAGAAAATGGTTGTGAAAATACATGATTTAATACAAGGTAATTATTACTTTATTAGACATTTGACAGAGTACTGTAAGAGTATCTGAAAGAAATACTATGTTTCTTAGTAAAAGGCAGGGAAGAATTTAAGATAGCAAATGCTGGAAATAATCTCTGACAAATTAAATATAAATTTTCCAAGAAGAAAAAGTAGGAAACATAGTATGTATTTTGGAGAATAAAAACCAAATTTGCTTTATTCTCTTAGTACTAAGACAAATAACAGATGTGAGGGAAGCAAAGTCAACACTGATTTGAAAGAGAAGAGTTGTGACCTCGCCATGTTTATACTGAGCCAGGTGCCTTATAGAAGATATTTAGCAACTTGGAAAATATATGTCCAAGGCACCTTTATGTAATTACAATGCTTTAGCCCATTCAAGCCGCTATAACAAAATGACACAGACTGGATAGCTTATTAACAACAGACATTGATTTCTCACAGTTCAGGAAGCTGGAAGTCCAAAATCAAGGTGCCAGATGATAATGATCTGGTGAGAGCCCATGCCCTGGCTCAGAGCCAGCACCTCCTTTGCTGTGTCCTCACAGGGTAGAAGGGACTAGCTAGGGATCTCTCTGGAGTCTCTTCTATAAGGCCCTATTCCCATTCATGAGCACCTCGCCCTCATGGCATAAGCTTCTTCCAAAGGCCTCTCTTCCTACTACCACCTTCTTTGGGGGTTAGGATTTCAACATATGAATTTGGGAGACACAAACATTCAAACCAAAGCATATGGTTAACTGGTAATCCTGACAAATGACTTAAGTAGAACTAAATAAATTATTCACATTGGGCCATATTGGGAGGACTCTTAACTGAACTGCAAATATTTGACTCATTTATGCAAATTACATGGACTGGACATCTTAGGTAACAAACAAACAAACAAAAAAACACAGATATATATATATATTTAATATATTTTATTGATTTTTTACAGAGAGGAAGGGAGAGAGATAGTCAGAAACATTGATGAGAGAGAAACATCCATCAGCTGCCTCCTGCACGCCTGCTACTGGGGATGTGCCCACAACCCAAGTACATGCCCTTGACCGGAATCAAACCTGGGAACTTTCAGTCTGCAGGCTGACGCTCTATCCGCTGAGCCAAACCTGTTTTGGCCACACAGATATTTTTAAGAGTAAAAAAATAGCTACAGATATAGCAATATTCTAAAGAGTTATATCTCAAGTTTCTCCACCCACAGTGTATTCTTTTATTCAGTGGAGCATAAGAAGTAACTACTTGGTGACAACAGTATTCTAAAGTTAGTGACCCACTGGTAAACAATGCAGGCATATTTCAAACCCTAAGCTTGCATTCTAATTAGGAGCTATGGAATCACACAAACTAATAGGTAAGTACAACTGTTAGGAGGAAAGTCCAGTAAAGGAGGCAGAAGCAGGATAAAAACTGAGAGTGAGAAAACATTCAAGATAAACAGAGTATATTTCTGTAACACATCTCTAATCTACAAGTGTTCAACATTACAGAAGCTTATTTCTAGCTCATGTTTTCTGTCCCATCTGTATTAGCAGGGAACTGTGCTCCACAGCCCCACAAAGTCAAACAGAGATCTCATTGATAGATGAACATCTTTTAATTTTAACTTTACTATTTGGTGTTGAGATTAATTCAGATGCCCCCTTGCCCCCCTCATTGTCCTCCTTCACCCTAATCCCATCCCACCCCATGTCTTCACCACCCTATTGTCTGTGTCCATGGGTAATGCATATATGCATATAAATTCTTTGGTTAATTTTTCCTCTCCCCCTGTCCCTCCTCACCATCCCCACCCCTGCCTTTTTCTCTCTGAGATTCATCAGTCTGCTCCATGTTTCAATGCCTCTGGGTCTATCTTATTCATCAGCTTATTTTGTTCATTAGATTCCTTGTTCATTTATTTTAATTTAGATTCAATTGTTGATGGATATGTATTTATTGCCATTTTATTTTTCATATTTGTTATCTTTTTATTTTCTTCTTCTTAAAGAAGAGTTCCCTTATAAGTAACTAATTGCTTTTATCTTGCTGCTTAAAAGATTCCCTCTTGATGAGGACACATATGTAATACCTTAATCAATAAAGAAATTAAAAAAAAAAGATTCCCTCTTTGTCTATAACCTTTGGCATTTTGATTATGATGTGTCTTGGTGTAGGCCTCTTTGGGTTCCTCTTGTTTAGGACTCTCTGTGCTTCCTGAACTTGTAACTATTTATTTCAGCAGGTAGGGGAAGTTTTCTGTCATTATTTCTTCAAATAGATTTTCAATTTCTTGCCTCCTCTCTTCTCCTTCCACTACTACCATGATGTGAATGTTGGTACCCTTGAAATTGTCCCAGATGTTCCTTACACTATCTTCATATCTTGGGGTTCTTTTTGCTCTTCTGATTGGGCTTTTTTTTTTTTTTTTTTTGCTTTCTCATATTCTAAATTGTTTATTTGATTCTCAGCATTCTCTACTCCATGGTTGATTACCTGTAATTATTCTTCATTTCAGTTAGTGTATCCTTCATATCTGAATGGTCCTTTTTATGTTGTTGATGTTATCACTAAATTGTTGAAATTTTCACACAGTTCCTTGAGCATCCTTACAGCCATTGTTTTGAACTCTGTGTCTGATAGTTTTCTTGCTTCCATTTTCTTTATTTTTTTTCCTCTGGAGATTTCTTCTGTTCTTTCATTTGTGACATATTTCTTTGTCTCCATATTTTGGCTGCTTCCCTGTGCTTGTTGCTATATATTAGGTAGTGCTGCTATGTCTCTTGTAATTGTAGAGTGGCCTTGTGTAGTATGTATCCTGTAGGGTCCAGTGGCTCAGCATCCCCAGTCACCTGAGCTTGGCACTCTGGGTGTGCTGCTGTGTGGGCTGTGTGTACTGTCCTGTTGTAGTTGAGCCTTGATTGCTGTTGGTGTCACTGGGAGGAATTGGCCCCCAAGACAACTGGCTGTGAGGGCCAACTGCAACTACAGCTGACGAGATACAGTGTAGGAGATACCCCTGTGAAGCAGGACTTGCTTCAATGGGGCTTTGGTGCTCACCAAATCCACTCTTTGAGTGAGTCACTCACTTATGGATGTGTTAGGGTTGTAATCAGGCATGGTCTGAAGCTATCCACAGGGTACACTTGCTCTGGAGCCTCCCAGGAGTTGCAAAGTCTGCCACTCCCTGTGTTCTGTATGGGGCCATCTGTAGGAGCTACAGAGCAATCTTCAGATGGCTGCTACTTGTGGTGGGCTTGGAGATGCCTGTGAACATTGGCAAGCTGCTGCTAGTGCAGGGCCTCGGGCCACTTCTTGATAGTTATGGGGCACCCTGAGTCAAGATGCTATTTATTTTAAAGATTTTAGGAAATCTGAAGCCTGAACCAGGACAGGTTATTTATATGGACAAACCACAGCAAACAGCTTGATTGGGTCTACACACTGGGTGGGACTGGATCTCAGGCAATCACCAGTGTGGGGTTAACAGTGTGGGCCAGGTTGGTGGAGACTCAAATATGATGCCTGCCATTCATCTCTGAGGGTAGGGAGATCTCAGCAGAGGAACAATGACCTCTGCCAGTACTTTTGCCTAGGAGAAAATGGCCCCCAGTTCTTACCCTGATGCTAGACAATTTACTTCCTCCCTGTGGGGCTCTGTATCATTTCAAGCTACAGCCCCAGCACTGGTGTTCTGAGGGAGTGAGTCTGAGTAAGTCTGTCTGCGGGTCCTTTAAGAGGGGGCTGCCTGAGTCTCTGGCAGCCTCTGTGTCACTCAGCCCCAATCCCATTGGTTTTTACAGCCTGAAGTTATGGGGACTTAATTTCCTATCACTGGAACCCTGACCTGAGGAGTTTGGTATGGGGCTGGGGCCCCTTGCTCCTCACAGGAGGCCTTCTCAGCCAAGATATCCCTCCTGATTAAAAACACACCACATGTGGGTGTTGTGCCAGCCTGTTCTGCACCTCCTCTCCTCCTATTAGTTTCAATGTGGTTTATTATTTAATTCTCTAGTTATATGTCTTCCAATCAGCCAGATTTTAAGTGGTTCTGAATGATGGTTGCTCTGTATTTTAATTGTAATTTTAATGTGGTTATGGGATGAGGTGAGTATCATATTTACCTATGCTGCCATCATAGATGCTGAACATCTTTTACAGTTATTTTTATTATTGACTAGAGGCCTGGTGCATGACATTCATGCACTGGGCAGGGGGTCCTTCGGCCAAGCCTGCACCCTCTCGCAGTCTGCAACCCCTCAGGGAATGTCTGACTGGTGGGGAGTGGGCCTAAGTCGGCAGTCAAACATCCCCTGAGGGCTCCCAGGATTCCAGAGGGATGTCTGACTGCTACCAGCTTAGGCCCGATCCCCCAGGGAGCTGGCCAATGCCAGCAGGTGGACAACCCCCAAGGGGTCCTGGACCACGAGAGGGTGCAGGCCAGGCTGAGGGAGCCCCTTCTCCGAGTGCCTGAATTTTTGTGCACCGGGCCTCTAGTTAGAAATAACATGGAAAATGTAGTGGAGCAAAAGGAAATGTGGTAAGCATCACTGCAATTGATCTACCAGGAGAATGAAATGTCATAAGAACAAATAAAATACAATTTTGAAAGAACATGAGATACCTTTGCTGGATGCTACTGATTGAATGGTCCAAAATGAAATTCATAAGACAATATAGATGCCACTGGTAGAATAACACGTATTATTTGTTGTCCATCTAGGTGGCTTTAGAAGTGAAAAAAGGTGTTATTAATGATTAGTTAATTATAATAGCATTTGTAAAGCAAAACTGCCCCATTCAAACTGTGTCCCTGCCCCTAGTCATTGATGATCTACAATCCATAAGTTTTAATGAAATGGACAACACTAAGGTCTTACTATAATAGATTGAGTTGAGACCAGTGTGGGGGGCAATAATGAGACAGGAGAAATCATGGGAGCCCATCTGATAAGTTATTTTTTGAAGGGGATCAGAAATGCAAGAAGTAGACATGGAGTTACAGTTGGTGTGTGTGTGTGTGTGTGTGTGTATGTGTCTGTTGTTGCTGTTTTAATTTTGTTTGTTATAATGACAGAGATACTAGAGGATGTTTGTATTTCTAAGGGGAATGATTGACTTGAGAATGAAAAACCGCACACTCATGATGATGCAGATGGTGCATAATAGGGGAAGTGAAGTCCTTAAGAGGTCATGGGTAAATTAGGAGAGAGTGATATATGTTTGATAGAAGTGATACCACTTCTGTAACAGGAGGGAAGGCAGGGATCAAAGGTTGAAAGCAATGTAGGTCTATAAATTCTTTAGTTTTCAGATGAAGGTATTTCTTAAGAGTATTTCTATTTTCTCAGTAGAGGATAAGACAAGATTATCTTTGGGAATGTCTTCACAAAAAGAAATATGTGTAAAATATCATTTAGTAAGGTGAGAAAGTAAATTAAATAGTTCTATTAGTATTTACTAAAATGCCAGTTCCTCTCTCTCTGCTTATTATAGGAGGACCCACCTATTTGTAATCTCTTGTTTATCTCATCTGTTAGTTTGAAATTTTATAAAATTTCCCAAAATTTCTGGGAAATGCAGGCATAATTGCATGTGTTCATAAATTGGACTTGGTAGGCATTCACCACCTCAGTCAGCCAAGTCAGGGCTACGTGCACAGTTCTAGCCATATGTCTCCATGGAGGTGAATTTTGTGGGTGACATTATGCTCCATTGCTATTTTCTCAACTGTCTCATTGGTGACAAAAGTGAAATGGTATGGTAATCCTTGATGTCTGAGGTTCTTTTTGTGAAGCCTATGAATTTGGCCCAGTCCTCCTTTGTGTTTTGCTAAGCTCTAAGAGTCTCTGCAAAGTGTTTCATGCTTTACTCTTCAACCTCCAAACATAGGTTCTTTCTCACAGGTATTTACATACTTCAAGTTTCCTGAGACATGAAGAATTTTGCTACTAACTGACACATATACTCTATGCCAAATCAATGTTTTCATGAATATATAACTAGAGGCCCGGTTTATGAATTCATGAACAGGTGGGGTCTCCGGGGAGGGGTGGGACATGATTGGCCCTCTGGGTGGGCAGTAGGGTGCCCTTGCTGGCCCAGGATCCTGCTGACATTTGTGCAGGTTGTCAGGAACCACTTGGTGGCTGTTTTTATATTGTTTCTTCCTTGTGGTGCGTTTAGGGAGGGGAAGCAGCCACAGTGCTGGAGACCGACTTCCAGGAGGCCAACAGCACTGTCTGGATCGTGCTGGTGGTGCTGGCCTGTGGGTGCCTGGCCCATTTTCTGGAGATTGGACCTACAGGACTACTGAGGGAGGGAGTGAGTGGCTGCCGCCAGGCTGGTGGGCCACTAGGTCAGGTCAGTCAGGTGAGTAGCTTTCATGCTGTGGGAGCACACTGACCACCAGGGGGAAGCTCCTGCATTGAGTTTCTGCCCCCTGGTGGTCAGTGTGCATCATAGCGACCAGCTATTCCTGTTGTTCTGGTCACGTAGGCTTCTATCTATCATCTATCTATCTATCTATCTATCTATCTATCTATCTATCTATCTATACATCCATATATAAAACCCTAATATGCAAATAGACCAAACAGTGGAACAACTGAATAACCAAACAACCAGTCGCTATGACGTGCACTGACCGCCAGGGGCCATGTACAGAACATGGTGGGCATTGGCAGCAGGCGGCAGAGCAAGGAACATGGCGGGCGTTGGCTGCGGCGGGATGCTGTGGCAGGTGAGTGGGGTCACCAGACCAAGGTGGGGCTCCAGTCACTGTCATCAGGGCAAGCCTTTGGTGGTTACTGAAAATTCTTCGCTTCCACACACAGCGGTCCTGCCTGGCACTCACACTGCTGCTGGCACCAGAGCCACCACTTGCACCCACTGTTGGCTCCCAGAGCCAGTCCCAATAGCTTGGCACCATCAGTGGGTACAAGCTGCGACTACCAGACCTGATCACCCCTGAGGGCTTCTCCACCTCCCCCTGCTTCTGAGGGGCGATCGGGGCAACAGCCAGGGAAGCAGAGCACACGTCATAGGCCTTCAGCACATGGCAGTCACACTGAGGTTTTGTGCCCAGGTTCCCATGGTCCCACATGGGCAGTGGCTCATCTCTACTTAGTCTAACTCAGTGACAGGATCTGCTAGTACCTAGGCCTCCCTACACTCTTTTTCTCCTGCCTGGTCTCATTGCACAGCTATTGCCTCTGAATTCTAGTACCACACAGAGCATGGCCCTGGAGCAGAACTTGAATCCCCAATCCAGGCCTAAGGTATTTCAGTATATATATTAGGGCAACTGAGAACTAATGTACTTTTTGAGTTAATTCTTTTAGTGTTAACTTGGGGAATATATTAGAGGAGTAAATTATTTCAGCATAGATGTCTTACATTTCATAATCTTACCATCTTTCGTGTATTTTAAATTTTATACATAATTGTATCATTCTGATAACTCTGTTAGGAAAAATTGCACAAAATTACACTCTTCTACAAAGATACCAAAGAGGAACTAAGAGAGTATAGCATTCTGAAGATTTTTGGGACATATTTAAGCAGACTTTCAAACATCAGTATCATAAATTCTATGTAGTTAAATATAATTGTCCTTTGCCTCACTTGTTGATGCATTATTAGATATTCTAGGGTGCAGTTAGTTCTCAAGATCTTTGATTATAAAATATATTCCAGGTTTCATTTTTTCAAATGCTTGCCAATTATTTTAACATATATAACTAGTGGCTTCTGATGTTAGTAATATTTTATAAAATGAAATGAAACCAATTTCTGATGGGACACAGTATCTAGTTGGTACATAATAGCAGCATGTTCTTCTTCATATTGGTGTCACCATGACATTTTAAAATAGAATCATGAAAAGAAAAATGAAATGAAATTTTGTTTCTCTTTATTATATCACATTTTCTGCACTGGACTTTCAAAGACCCTCTATATTTTAGTGTAGTTTATTTTCCCTACTTGTTTCATAAAAAAGTGTCAAGAATGGATCTCAAAAACATTATGCTAACTAACAAAGCCAGATTAAAAATACCACACATTGTACATTTTGTATGATTTATATAAATGTTCAAAAAGAAATGTTGATAGAGATAAAAAGATTTCTTGCTGCCTGGGGCTGGCAGAGGAAATGGGCTTGAAGATTCTTGTTGGGTATAAGGTTTCTTTCTGGAGTGATCAAACTCTTTTAAAATTAGCTAGTTGTGATGTATTTTATAAATAGACTTAAAATCCATTGATTTATATACCTCAATGGGTATGTTTCATGACATGTAAATTATGACTTAATAAAACTGTTAAACATACCAGTCATCAAAACTCATCCTTTATAATAAAAGCCTAGGTGGTGTCATGCGACATTGTCACAAGATGGCCACTGAAACATCATCACAAGATGGTCGCCACAAGATGGCTGCCACAAGATGGCCTGAAGGGGAGGGCAGTTGGAGGCAACCAGGCCTGCAGGGGAGGGCAGTTGGGGGCAACCAGGCCAGCAGGGGAGGGCAGTTGGGGTGAGATCAAGCCAGCAGGATAGGACAGTTGGGAGCAACTGGGCCTGCAGGGGAGGGCAGTTGGGTGAGACCAGACTTGCAGGGGAGGGCAGTTAAGGGCAACCAGTCTGGCAGGGGAGGGGATTTGGGGGCAATTAGGCCAGCAGAAGATCAGTTAGGTTTCAATCAGGCCAGCATGGGATCAGTTAGGGAATAGTTAGGAACCAGCACTCCTGGATTGTGAGAGGGGTGTCCGACTGCCCCCAAGGGTCCCAGATTGGAGAGGGTGCAGGCCAGGCTAAGGGACACCCCCTGTCCCATGCATGAATTTCATGTACCAGGCCTCTAGTCATTTTATAAGTGTACCAGGACCTACTCCTTGTCAGAATTACTGACAGGGTTTGCTTTATGATCCCAGACTCTTTCACTCACCCCTCCAGAAAAAATAAATAAAGAGTATAATATATAAGCATGGATTTCATAATTTCTGGTACAAGTTTATATATGTATCTCATAAATGTATAAATCCAAAGAAATAATAAAGGATCATTTTTATATTTGCTATTAAATTTACATAAACACTATGATATTTATTCAGTGTAGATTTAATAATGCATAATAATCTCCTCTAGATGGTTGAAAAACATTAGCAAGAAACAGAGACCAAAAAAAAAAAAAATCTCTTCTTTCATGTAGTGTACATTGAAGTGAATGAATGGCACATTAAAAAATAATTAAAATAAATAACATATTATATGGTGATATGTACTATGGAGAAAACTGGTCTGCAAGGGAGTAGACTGATGAGCTAAGTAGTGTTACCAGCGAATATTTTAATGAAAAGGAGATAGTCATAGCAATACTTGAATAAGTTGAGGGAATGGTCCTTGCAGTTATTT
Source organism: Corynorhinus townsendii (assembly GCA_026230045.1). Lineage (NCBI taxonomy): Eukaryota > Metazoa > Chordata > Mammalia > Chiroptera > Vespertilionidae > Corynorhinus > Corynorhinus townsendii. The sequence continues at coordinate 75,050,425 of JAPDVU010000003.1, read as the reverse complement.
TGGGCAAAGAGTATACCAGTCAGTGGGAACAAAAAGTAGAATAACTCAAAGAAAAGAATGGTTGAAAGTTAATGAGACCAATGTACCAGTCTTGGGATGGGCAGCAGGAAAGTGATGGGGATAAGAATCAGATATAATGCGAAACCATATTCTCTAACATGTTGCTAGTCATTGTAAGGATTTTAGATTTACCTTGAGTGAAATGAAAAAAACATACAAAGGTATTGTGTGAACAAGTGAAATGAATTTTTAAGAGCATTTTTCTGGCATTGTCTTGGTAAAGATTATAGAACAAAAGTGAGAAACCATTAAAAGTTGTTAAAGTAATCTACATATAGATCTTAGTCCTTATTCTTAACAGGGAGAGACAAATAAATCAACATTGGAGTTTCTGATAGGAGGGGACACCATTGAGGGTGTATTCCTGGTGCACAAAGTTAATGGCACTTTGTAGCATTGATCAACACAGCAGTTGACTGAGAAGTGGTTTACCCAAATTGTTCCATCCGCAACTTGCAAATTGATTTGTTGCTCCATGTTAAGTTTCTAAGATCTCCTTATGTTGATTGATATAACTTGAGTTCATTTTTTAATGGCTGAATTTGATTCCATTGGATGGAAATACACACATAGCACACAGTTGGTATATATTATAGAAGAACTAGAGGCCTGGTGCATGAAAATTTATGCACTGGAGGGAGGATCCCTCAGTCTGGCCTGCTCCCTCTCACAGTCTGGGAGCCCTCAGGGGTGGGAGGTGACCCGGCAATCAGGGGAAGGCGACACCCTATCACACCTTTGCTGTTGCCACTGCTGATAGCACAAGCCTCGGGCGGCCCTGGGCAGCTGGGGGCTGAGGGGACTGGGGGACTCCAGAGGCAGGCGCACAGAGAGGCCGGTCCTGCCTGGGGGCGAGCCCAGCCTTGCTAAGCGCAGGCCATCCTGGCAAGGCTGAGGGGACTGGGCACTGCCATCTTGTGGCTGTGGGTACCACCATATTTGAGGGCGTGGCAGTCAGTTAACATATTCCCTCCTTATTGGTTGTGGGTGCCACCATCTTTGAGGGGGGGGCAGTCAATTAGCATATTTTCTCCTTATTGGCTGTGGGTGCCGCCATCTTTGCAATGGTGTGAGGGTCAATTAACATATTCTCTCTTTATAGATAGGATGATTGTTAAGTTAGTGGTTTCTAGAGCATATTGTGTAATTTGGATTTTGGCACTGCTTCTAACTAGTTTTATGATCTTAATCAATTTACATAATTAAACTGCTCAGTTTTGCTATCTTTGAAATGGGATTAATGATAGCACTTTCTTTTTAGTGTTTTTATGAACATTAAATAACTTAATAAAAGTAAACTATTTAGAAAGGAATTTGTTCAATATAGACTAAGTGCTATTATTATTGTTGTTGCTGCTATTGTTATTTATCAATACCCTCATAGATGGACATTTATGTTCTCAATTTTTCACTGTTATAAAAAACACTGCCATAAATAGCCTCTATGAGTGGCAACAAATATTTTATTCACTTTTGAATAAGATGTTCCTCTTGGGTATATATTTTATGTATTCCATTTATTTCTATATATTCCGTAACACAGGGTAAGTTTCATTTTCTGTATACTGTGAAATTGTTCTTCAATGTGATTGTAAAAATTTATACCCTTACCAGCAGTGTGTAAGACTTAGAGTTTAAATATGTTGTTTCTATCAATTGATATTGATTATCACACATGGCTCCATAAAATGGTGTCTCATTATTGTTTTAATTTGTATTTCCCTAATTAATAGGTTAAACATCTTTGCATATGCTTTTGTCTTCTTAGAAATTTTTGTTTATATAATTGCTTGTTTGAAAATTTTATTTATAGTCTTTATATATTACAATTTATCTTTTTAAAATTTATGTTGGGAATATTTACTCAGTCTCTGTGGTTTATCACTTAACTTAGTTTACATTATCATTCTGTGTAACTCACTTTAGTTATAAGTAATAAAATATAAAAAAAAAACTTACAGGTTTTAAAAATAGATTTTTTTCTTGATTTCAAAGAGAGGAAGTGAGAAGAAGAGAGAAAAATATAAACGATGAGAGAATCATCAATCGGCTGCCTCCTGCATGTCCCCTCATGGGAATAGAGACCACAATCAGGGCATGCACCCTGACCAGGAACTGAACCTGTTTTATGGGTCAATGCTCAACCACTGAGCAACACTGGCTGGGCTAAACTTAGTTTTATTCTTTCGTTATATTTTCAATTTTAGGCCACCTAAAATTCATACCTGTGAATGGCTTTATATACATTTTTATTTTATCTTTTTTAAATTTAGGTGGAAAGATCATTTTATATCATCTTTTATAGAATAGGTATTTTTCCACTAATATGGAAGGCGATATCAAGTTCCCTTTTGTATTTGGTTACATTTTTGTATTCTTAGTCTCTTCCATTTATTTAGTAATCTATTTATTCATTACTTAGTATGCCAATTCCCAATGTTTTAATTAGTTATGAGCTAATCAAAGGGTTCATATGGTAAGCCATTTCTCCTTTTCCAAAAATGTCTCAACTTTTCAGGTTATCTTTTATATTTCCTTCTTTATTCTTTTATTCTTATTACTGGATTTTGTACTTAGGGGCACTATCTATCCTTGTTTTTCTGTATATAAGTTGGTTATTTCACTGTGAAAAATGGCAGCAATAAAAATATCATGGCAAAAGCCAATTATACATAAAGAATATTAAAGGCTCACATGTTCTGAGAAATGCAATAAGGTGATACTGAGATCAAAGGGATCTCCAGGTAGTCATGACGTCTGAAGCAGGAAGCCTCTGTCTGGGATAGCTTGGAAAGCAAGCTGGTGTCGCATGCTCCTCTGCCACCTCTATTGTCGTCGATGCCAGGTGCTTAAAATCTAGTCTTGTGGAAGAACATGTTCTTGATGGTCTTGGACTTCATTCTCTCCTTCTGGCTTTAAACGAGCTGCTAGAGAAAGGATCAGCGCCCTTGGCTTCTGTAGGAGGGTGGAGGAGGAAGGCGAGCACAGTGGGACCCTACGAACGCCTGTTGCAGCGCTTGAGCTCCATTCTGTCTTCTGAAATTCAACATCTTATTTCAGGTCCTCTTCACAGAGTCAGAAATGCCTTCATATCATTGGAGGCACAATCTGGATTTCAGATCATAGCCTATTCCTATTACCTTTTACACAGCTCATTCACAAGCTAAATATGCCTACCCATCAACCACTTACATAGCCAGTACCAGCAACGTACCTACTGCCTATCATATTCTCTTAGGTGGACTTCTGGAATGGCCTTTAAACTGATATTTTTGCTGCTGTTTCATTTTATTTTGAACCCTGTTTTACACACAGTCTCCAAACCAGCCTTTTACAATACAAAACACATCATATCACCCTCTAATTTTAAATATGCTTGTGTCTTCCAATTCCACTTCAAATAAAATATCAACTCTTCTATACTGTGCATGATCTGGCCTCTTTCCCCTCTTTAATCTTGTTCTCTGGCTTACTCTTGCCTATTATAAAGCTAGTCAGGAAACATGATGAACCAGTTTCCCCTCAGGGCCTTTGTTCTTCCTCTGTCCTCTCCTGGGAGTGCTGTTTCTTAATCTTTTTTCCATCAGATCTTTCAGGATAGAGTTCAAATAGTGTCACCTCGGAGTGGCCCTGCCACCCTACCTGAAGGAGTCATTCTCTCACTCTAGTTCCTCTCCATCACATTATCTTTAATGATTTAGTTAAATCATTTATCATTGCATGAAATAACATATATTCTACAGTTTTATTCTGTATTTCTCTTACACAATAGAATTTAAACTCCATGAGAACAGTAACCCCTGCTATCTCGTTTTTGTCATGGAACTGTGTGGAGTAATTGCTATTACTTAGCAAGTACCCTGTGCAGATAAGTTAAATAGGTGAATGTATGCAGCCTCATGCCTATGTTTCAAACACAACTTTTACGTTTGTTCACGTTGCCTGTTTGACATGACTCCTTTCAGCAGTTACTTTCATAAATAGTCCCCACAGGAACAGAACCCAAGTCAAAAATCATAGAAAGAAATAGGATACTTTTTTTTTTATTATTTCTCCTCAGCAACGTGAATTCTACTTTTTTGGAAGTGGTGAGAAATTTCTGACAATTTTGAGGGTTTCTCTATTTACTTTCCTTTCCCATTCAGTACTTTCTTTTTTTTTTTTCAGGGCAAATATTAGGAGTCTTGCTGGTCTATGCCAGAATATTTTCTTTTGGCTGCTTTATTTATTTATTTTTTTCAAATTTCACAGAATGCAGTTTTTCCCCCTGTTTATTTGGCTGGCTCATATGAACAGTTATTGGAGGGGGAAAAAAGAGGAATGTCTATAATCAACTTCACCATCTGTTGATAGGATCTCAAATTTTGTTTTTAAGTTTAATATATTAGAAAACTGAAGACACTTCATAATATTCCTGTGAGTGTGTAGGGGGTAAGGTTTCATACAGATGAAAATAATCCTAAGAGAACATAACCCAAAATAGTAGTAATTTGTTTTTGTTCTGATAATAGTAAGGTCAAACATAAAATTATAAATCAACTACAATAAAAGCAATGAAAAAAATCAAACACTCAGAGGCTACATAGCATGCTATTAAACAATGATTGGGTTACCAAAGAGATCAAAGAAGAAATAAAAAGCATCCTGGAAACAAAGGACAATGAAAAACACAACAATCCAAAAATCTATGGGACACAATGAAAGCAGTGTTGAGAAGGAAGTTCATAGCTCTACAGGCCTACCTCAAAAAATAAGAAAAAAATGGTAATAAATTATCTAATTCTACAACTCAAAGAGTTAGAAAGTGAGCAACAAGAAAAGATCAGCATAAGCAGAAGGAAGGAAATAATAGATATCAGAGTGGAAATAAATGACATAGAGACAAAAAAAATACAAAAGATTAACAAAACCAAGAGCTGGTTCTTTGAAAGGATAAACAAGATTGATGACCCTCTAGCCAGGCTCACCAAGAAGCAAAGAGAGAGGACCCAAATAAACAAAATCAGAAATGAAAGAGGTGAAGTAACAACCAATCCCACAGAAATACAAAGGATTATGAAAAGAAAAACACTTTGAACAACTCTATTTCAACAAATTGGACAACCTGGATGAAATGGACATATTCTTAGAAAAATACAAGCCCCCAAAACTCAATCAGGGAGTATAAAAAAACCTGAATAGGCTGATAACTACTGAAAAAATTGAAGCAGCAATCAAGAATCTTCTAGCACACAAAGTGCTGGTCCAAATGGCTTTACAGGGGAATTCTACCAAGCATTCAAAGAAGAACTAAACCCTATCCTCCTCAGACTATTCCAAAAAATTCAAAGGAAGGCATACTTCTAAGCATTTTCTATGAAGCCAGAATAACCCTAGTTCCAAGACCAGATAAAAACACCACAAAAAAAGGGAGCTACAGGCCAATATTCTTGATGAACATAGATGCTAAAAACACCAACAAAATTCTAGCAAATTAGATCCAGCATTACTTTAGAAAGACCATACACCATGACCAAGTGGGATTTATTCTGGGGATGCAAGGATGGTACAATACCTGCAAATCAATAAATGTGTTACATCACATAAACAAATTGAGAGATAAAAATCACATAATCATATCAATCAATGCAGAAAAAGCATTTGACAAAATCCAACACCCTTTCTTGATAAAAACTCTCAGCAAATTGGGAATAGAGAGATCATACCTCAACATAATAAAAGCCTTATCTGACAAACGTACAGCCAACATCATACTCAATGGGCAAAAACTTAACCCATTTCCCCTAAGACCAGGAATAAGACAGGGATATCCACTTTCACTACTCCTGTTTGATATAAAACTGGAAGTGCTAGCCATAGCAATCAGACAAGAAGAAGAAATAAAAGGCATCAAAATTGGAAAAGAAGAAGTAAAACTGTCCTAATTCGCAGATGACATGATACTGTACATAAAAAACCCCAAAGACTCCTTCAAAAATTACTAGACTTAATAAATGAATTCAGCGATGTACCAGGATACAAAATTAATACCCATTAATCTATGGCATTTTTATACACCAATAATGAACTCACAGAAAGAGAAACTAACAAAAAATCGCATTTATCTTTGTACCAAAAAAATTAAGATACCTAGGAATAAACCTAACTAAACAGGTAAAAGACATGTACTCGGAAAACTATAGGACATTGAAAAAGAAGAGATAGAGGAAGACATAAACAAATGGAAGAACATACCATGTTCATGGATTGGTAGAATCAACATCATTAAAATGTACGTACTACCCAAAACAACCTATAGCTTCAATGCAATCCATTAAAATACCAATGGCATATTTCAAAGACCTAGAACAAACTCTTTAAAAATTCATCTGGAATAAAAAAAAAGACCCCCATATAGTCACAGCAATCCTGAGAAAGAAGAACAAAGTTGGAGGGGAGGTATCACAATACCAGATATTAAGCTATATTACCAAGCCATGGTTCTCAAAACTGCCTGGTACTGGCAGGAGAACAGACATATAGACCAATGAAACAGATCAGAGAACCCAGAAATTGACCCAAGCCATTTTGCTCAATTAATATTTGACAAGGGAGGCAAGAGCATACAATGGAGTCAAGGCAGTCTCTTCAATAAATGGTGCTGGAAAATTTTGTCAGATACATGCAAAGAAAGAAAGAAAGAAAAGAAAGAAAGAAAGAAAGAAAGAAAGAAAGAAAGAAAGAAAGAAAGAAAGAAAGAAAGAAAGAAAGAAAGAAAGAAAGAAAGAAAGAAAGAAAGGAAGGAAGGAAGGAAGGAAGGAAGGAAGGAAGGAAGGAAGGAAGGAAGGAAGGAAGGAAGGAAGGAAGGAAGGAAGGAAAGAAAGAAAGAAAGAAAGAAAGAAAGAAAGAAAGAAAGAAAGAAAGAAAGAAAGAAAGAAAGAAAGAAAGGCAGGAAGGCAGGAAGGAAGGAAGGAAGGAAGGAAGGAAGAGAAAGAGAGAGAGAAAGAAAGAGAAAGAAAGAGAAAGAAAGAAAGAAAGAAAGAAAGAAAGAAAGAAAGAAAGAAAGAAAGAAACTAGATCACCAGCTTACATCATATGCAAAAACACACTCAAAATGGCTAATGGACTTAAGTGTAAGATGAGAAACCATAAAAATCTTAGAAGACTCCTTAGGCAGCAAAATAGCAGACATATGTTGTAGCAATATCTTTACCAGTACAGCTCCTAGGGCAATGGAGACCAAGGAGAAAATAAACAAATGGGACTACATAAAAATAAAAAGCTTCTGCATAGCAAAAAAAAAAAAAAAAAAAAAAAAAAAAAAAAAAAAAACCCACAAAAAAAATGAACAAAACAATAAGAAAGCCTACTGCATGGGAGAACATATTTGCCAATGCTATTTCAGATAAGTGTTTAATCTCCAAAATTTACAGAGAACTCAAACAACTTAACAAAAAGAAGATAAACAAGCCAATCAGAAAATGGGCAAAGGACATAAAAAGACGCTTTTCGAAAGAGGACATACAGAAGGCCAAGAGACATATGAAAACATACTAAAAGTCATTAATCATCTGAGAGATGCAAATCAAAACAACAAGGTACCATCTCACACCTGTCAGAATGGCAATCATCAACAAATCAGCAAACAACAAGTGCTGGTGAGGATGTGGAGAAAAAGGAACCCTCATGCACTGCTGGTGGGAATGCAGACTGGTGCAGCCACTATGGAAGACAGTATGGAGTTTCCTTAAAAAAACTAAAAGTGGAACTCCCATTTTACCCAGTAATCCCACTTCTAGGATTATATCCCAAGAAACTGGAAACACCAATGAGAAAGAATATATGCACCCCTATGTTCAGAGCAGCATGATTTACCATAGCTGAGATTTGGAAACAGGCTAAGTGTCCATCAGCAGATGAGTGGATTAAAAAACTGTGGTACATCTGCACAATGGGATACTAACCCGCTATAAAAAAGAAGGAACTTTTACCATTTGCAACAGCATGGATGAAACCAGAGAGCATTATGCTAAGTGAAATAAGCCATTTGGAGAAAGATAAATGTCACATGATCTCACTCATATGTGGTATATAATGATCAACATAAACTGATGAACAAAAATTGATCCAGAGACAAATGGCAGGGGAGGCGGAGTGGGGTGGGGAGTGTAGAGATCAACCTAAGGACTTGTATGCATGCATATTAGCATAACCAATGGACAGACACACAGATATTTGGGCAGTGGGGGCTTGCCCTCTGGAGTGGGAATGGTGGGGGAGGGGCATCAATCTGGGAAAAAAGAGACGTGTAAAACTTTAATCAATAGAAAAATATTTAAAAAGGATAAAGGGCAAAAAAATAATAAGGTCAAATAAATTTTTTATTCCCTTATTAAAGTATCTCCTTTTTAAGATAATATATAAGTTGTGTTTTTCTAAAATGAATTAGAAATACTATAAACATTAGAAAAATATAACTAAATGTTATTTAAATATTTATAAACTTAAAAATCTGCCTCATTTGATATCCCTAACTGTTCACAGAAAAAAATTGATAGACTGAATATCTTATTTTAAGCACTTATGCATGTAAGATTTACAAAATAACTCAATACAAAATAACCTTTTCAACATCTAGTGTTAGATAGTATGTGATAATTTCACAATTCTAATTACTTGGGTGGAAAGTATTCATCTTAAACATCTATATAGATTTAAAATGTGAAGTAGCTCTGATTGTGCATTTGAGTTGCAGTCTCTATAAATAAATTGTGCACAATAAGTATTATATTGTTCAAATTTCTTGAAGAGATATAATTTATAACACAGAGACTGTAAATGCTTTCTGAATCATATTTAAGTTACTAGATCAGGAAAATGAGTGAAGGACATTGAAATTGGTTGAGGACGTGTGGCCATGTAATGAAAGCACAATGAATGTCTCATTAATAATTTTACTGCAGAGCAGATAAAATTAACAATGGATACCCATTTTAAAAGACTGTATTTGGAATGATCTTGATCTAGTTACAAGGAATATTGCAATTAAAAAACTGTTCAACTACACACTTCACTAAGTATAGTGAAATCAGCTATAATTATAACTTAATTTTAATCATATAATATAAAGGATCTGAATATTAAAGGGTCTGAATAAAAATTTATAAATCAGAAATTCAATAAAGCACATAAGGGAAAAAAGTATAAAGGGGTAATTTGGAAAAGTTGAACAAAATGCATACTGTATATCTTAGTTCAACTGAACAAAAATGCTATAGATTGGTTGGGTGGCTTTTAAACAATTTATTTCTCACAGTTCTGGAGGCAGGACATCCAAAATTAGGGTGCCACCAACGATCGGGTTCTAATGATAGTCCCCATGTAGGTTGCAGAAGGCCATTTCTCTTCATGCACCCTCAGGTAGCAGAGAGCAGAGAGAGGAAATTAACTCTGTCATGACTCCTAGAGGGCAGTAATCCCATTCATGATGACTTCACTTTTAAGATCTCATGGAATCCTAATTGCCTCCAAAGGCTCCATCTCTTACTGCTACTGCATGATGGCGGTGAACATGGGGCATTAAGCATTTAGTGCAGAGTGCCATATTATATGTTAAATGATTTCAAAGAAGGAAAAAAGAAGAGTTTACCAAAAAGTTTCATGAAAGGAAAGCTACAAATTATGAAAAATTAGAATTTTATATTCTAATTTTGGAATCTTGCTATGTGATATTTGACACTATGTCTTACATTGTAATCCATTTATAACATTAGTACAAAATTATAAAAATAGTAAGATAAATATTTAATATTGCCATATTTTAAGTGGTCTTATTGTATAAAGAACCTACAATAAACTGCAACATAAAAATTATACAATTTGATAAATGTCTATGTTTATGTACTTCCAGAAAGTCAAAACAAAAGTAACAAAATAATGGACATGTCTATTACTCAGTGTTCCTTAACCCCCAAACAGATCTTTCCATCATTACCCCTTTTCCTGTTCCTAGGCAACTAGTTATTAGCTTGCATTTTCTAAAAGTTTATGTAAATGGAATAATAAATCAAGCATTATGTACTTTAATAATCTTGTTTCTTCTCCTCAGCACAATTGTTTTGCATTTCATCCATGTCATTGCATGTATCAATGAAATATAACTTTTAATGCACTCTTAACCCAATTTTTGAAAAATATTTTTTATTGATTTCAGAGAGGAAGGGAGAGGGTGAGAGGGATAGAAACATCAGTGATGAGAGACAATCATTGATTGGCTGCCTGCCTCCTGCAGGCCCCCTACTGGAGATCAAGCCCACACCTGGGCAGCCCTAACCTCCTGGTTCATAGGTTGATGCTCAACCACTGAGCCATACCACCTAGGCACTCTTAATCCAATTTTAATGTCCTGGCTAGAGGCTGGTCAGCCCCTTTTAAAAAAATTGTTGACAGTATTAACCTTTCTTGAACAGTAGAAATCTCTACACCACTTCCCCTATAAAGCACTCACACTAAAGGGTCACTGTTCACTGCCCTAATGGCCCTATTCACTGGAGGGGCCAGGTACCAGATTCAGTGGGAGACAGCCCCTCTGCCCTGAAGCTGGAAAGTATATTCAAATTAGCTAACCCACAAAGAACCCTGGAAACTTACTCTTCTTGCTAAACATAATCTGTCCCCTGCAGCTCTAACTTGCTATTACCCTGTTTTTGGTGCAACCACCTGTGTGGCCCTGCCTGGCAACCCCATCCCTTTTGGAACTATAAATTGCAAAGCATTCTGAGTTTTATCTATCTAGTGTGTGTGTGTGTGTGTGTGTGTGTGTGTTATATTTCACTATTAAAAAAATTAAGTCTTATGAAACAATCAGTTTCATGGTTTGTTTTTTGGTGAGTAGAATTACATTGTATAGACATAACTGCAATTTGTCTATCCATTCCCCTTTTGATATATTTTTTCCAGTTTAGGGTAATAAATAAACAAACAAATAAATAAATTAGTAAATTAGATAAGTAAACGAACAAATCAACATTTGTATAGACATGTGCTTTTATTCTTCTTGGGTTAGTACCTAGAAGTGGAATGGCTAAGTCATATGGCAGGTGTATTTTTGCCTTTTTAAGAAACTACCAGCTTGTTTAACAATTAGTTAAAAACATTAATTTCAAATAGCAGTGCATAAAAGTTTAGTTATTCCACTTTCTTGGCAACACTTATTTTTCACATTCTAACAGACTTGTAGTGGTATCTCATGAGGTTTTAATTTTCATCTCCCTAATGACTAATGATATGGAACATTTTTTTCCATGCACTTAGTAATCATCTATGTATTTTCTTCAGTGAATTATCTGCTCATTTAAAAATTGTTTTGATGAGCTGTTTGTTTTATTTCTTATATTAAGTTGAAGGAAACTGAAAAATTAAGTTTTAAGTCACCTTTATTCATTGTGGATATAAGGCTTTTATCAAACATGATTTGCACAAGTTTTCTCTCATTTTGTGGTTAATATTTTTAAACATTCAACATTGTCTTTGAAGAAGACATAGGTCTTAATTTTGGTGAAGTCCAATTTTTCACTTTTAAAATGGATCTTTTTTTGAATCTAAGAAATATTTTCTTAAATTGAAGTCACAAATATTATTTTCTACTAGATATTTTAAATTTAGATCTATAATACATTTGAGTTAATTTTGATTTCAAGGTAGGGTCATGCTATATTTTTTGCATATTGATATTGAATTTTGTTTGCATATGGATATTTAACTTCTTAGTAGTATGTGTTGAAAATAGTATTATTGTTTCTCCAATGAATCACTATGCACCATTGTCAAAAATCATCTTTAAATCTTTATTATTTTCCCCAACAATATTTATAATTTTTAATGAACAGGTCTTGCACATACTTTATCACATTTACTTCTAAGATTTATTTGCTGCTATTACAGGGAAACCTTTTAAAAAGTCAAATTTCAAATCTTAATTGCTATTATATAGAATTACAGTTGAATTTGATATTGATTGTTCATTGTGCAAATTTGCTAAACTAAACTCACTAATTATAGTAGTATGCATTTTGTAGATTTCATAGGACTTTGTACATAGCAATTTTGTCATCTTTGATTAAAGACAGTGTTACTTTTTCATTTATAATATGTATGCATTTCATTTCACTATCTTGCCTTATTGTAATGGCTACAGTCTTTAGCGCAACATGGCAGGGGGTGGGTAGAGTGAGAGGACAGCCTTTCTGTGTACACTGGAAAAAATGTAGGTTGTGTTGTGTTGTTGTTTGGAAGATTATTTATCAACTAGAGGCCCGATGCAAGAAAATTTGTGCAAGATTAGGCCTTCCTTCCCCTGGCTGCCAGCACTGGCTTCCCTCCACCCCGGCTTCATTAGGAAAGAAGTCCAGAATGACATCCGGAAGATGTGTGGTCTAATTAGCATATTACCCTTTTATTATTTAGATTATTGGGAGATGTTGGAATTACATCTTTCAAGGAATTGGTTCATTTTATCTAGTTTATGGAATTTGCGAACACACTGAGGTTATAGTATTCTTTTATTATTCCTTTAATGTCTCTGTTCTCTTTGCTTTTCACTTTTTATGAAGTCTATTGATATATCCTCTAGTGTAGAGATTCTTTCTTCAGCTGTGTCCTGTCTACTGACAAGCCGAGCAATGTTTTTATCTCTAGCATTTCTTTTTGTTCTTCTTAACAATGTTGCTGGCATATATATTTTCAAATCTCTATCATTCCTTTTTGGTTCTTTCTTAGGATTTCTATTTCTCTGCTTAATTGTCTACCTGTTCTTTCATGCTGTCTACCTATTTCATTACAGCGCTTAGCGTATTAATAATATCTGTTTTAAATTCCTGGTCTGATCACTTCAACATCCCTGTTTTGTCTGGTTCTGGTATGTGTTCTGTCTCTTCAAATGTGTGTGTGGTGAGGGGGTGGGAGGGGTTGTTTGTTTGCTTATTTGTTTTCTTTAGCTATGTGTTGTAATTTTTTCTTAATGGTGGAATGTGATGTACTGGGTAAGATAAACTGCTGTAAACAGATCTTTGGTAATATGGTGGTGAGGTGTGGAGGAAGGGCGGCATTCTGCAGTCCAAGGACTAGCCTCAGTGTTTTAGTGAGCCTGTTCCTCAGGACTGTGAGCTCCAAAGTGTTTCTCAGTTTTTCTCCCCCCCATTAGCTCGGACAGGATGACTAGAATGGGCTGAAATTGTACTTCTTTTCCCCAGGTGAGTTTACTTCTGATAATACCTCTGCAGGTCAGGCTTTGGTTGACTAGTTTCCCCTGCAGGCGAGCCTTGGTAAGAACAGAGTGTTCTGGTGTACTTCAAAATGGTTCCTTTCCTCTCTTTGAAGAAGGGAACCAGGCGGGGTTTTCGGCTGTGTTTTCACTGTGTTTTCTGTAGAAACCTGTGGGCTCCAGAAGATAACTCTCACAAGATGGTTGGCTGGACCGCCCTGGAGTTTGGAAGACTCAGATTTGTCCACATGGAGCATCCAGCAACTTGTCAACTCCAGGTCAGAGTTGCTGACGCCTGCGCTGATTCCGGAGGCCGTTTCCACCGAGTCTGCTGGGTGAGCCATGCTTGCCTGTGTCTCTCCATCCCGGGCGCAGTGGTTTGCCCTGTGCCCCATCTGTCTCACAAATGCAAGAAGACCTGTTGATTTTTCATTCTGTTCAGTTTTTACTTGTTAGGAAAACTGGCAACTTCTAAGCTTCTTACAACCAGAACTGGAAGCCCCAAGTCCCGGTTTTGACCTCTGCTATTGAAAACACATTATCTATAAACATTCATTATCTATTTTGTTTTTTTGTCAATATACAGAGAAATGAGTGTGTATATTTACACTTTCCTGGAGACCTCAAAAATGTACTCATAATTCTAATAGTTATCCATATGTTATTTTAGACTCTGTAATTCCATCATCTGTATATGAGGATATTTTTATTTTGAAATTTTATAATTTTGTTTAATTTGTTCCCTTTTAGAAGCGATAGTTGGAGGCATCTTTGTCATACTTTGGTTTCAAAGTCTGGATAAATTTTTAACATTTATTCATTAAATTTATTAGGTAGACTTAACATTTTGTTTCTAGCTTTCTAAAACTTTTGTCAAAAATAAATTTTAGCAAGCACTTTAAATCTATTGATATATTATATATTTTTCCCTCCTACTTTGGAGATACAGAACAGTACATAGATGTTTAAATGTTATACTAATCTCACATTCCTGAAATATATCTAATTTAGACTTCTCAAATTATATTTTTACATATTGCTGAATTGTTTCTGCAAATATCTTTTAAAATAATTTTGCATCCATTTTAAAGCTGTATTCACTTGTAATTTTTCTTTTAATAATGTTATTTTCAAATTTTGCTGTTGAGGTTATTCTAGACTTTTACATCTTTCTCTATTGATTTTGTTTGTGTAACTTTTAAAAACCATGGATTGATATTTCTCAATAGAAGTTTTTAAATTAAAGACAGGATTTATTAGAATATTCAGATATTTCATTGCTTTTTGTGTCAGTGTCACATGATGTGGTTTTCCAGGGATTTGTATAATTAAGTTTCAGATGTACTGAAATAGTTTTTAAAATATACTCATGAATTTATTAATATCTGTAGGTTGTATAGTGAATTTTCTTTTCATTCCTGGTATTGATTATTATAGTTAACAATTTTAGTTTTGATCAGTCTGACTAGGGGATTCACCAATTTGCACTAGTCTTTTGCAAAGTAACAACTTTGGCTTTATTTTCTCAGTTGTATAATTGTTTTTCTTTCATTTATATTTCTCTTATCTTTACTTTTTCTTCCTTCTTTCTCTGACTTTCTTAAAGATGTTTGTTGTTCTTTTACTTGTACATGGAGATGGATTCTTAGCTCAAAGATTTAGAACTTTTCTTTCAATTTATGGTGATGGATTTTCTTCTAAGCAAGTTCTGGATTAATGGAACAAAGATGCATTCTCATAATCAGCTGTATGTTGCTTCATTTAAAGTATGTGAAGGATATTTGGTTTCACAATGACATAGTTAGAGAAGAGAGGCATGCTTTCATAGTTTTTTTTCCCCAGATAAATATGGCATTCTTCTTTAATACTATAACAAACTTGGAAAGTGGTAGTATCTAAAAGGTCACTTGCCATACAGATTTTGAAACCTTATCAATAAATTTCACACCCTATTACATCAAATTATTTGCACTTGAGTAGAAATTTTAATGTCTGCTTAACTTTGTAATATTGTATATTGTTCATTTGAAAATATTAATTCATGGTGTTATGCAGAGCATTCAAATGCTGACAGTTTTTATTCTGTAGTGCCAAAATCTCATTCATAAGTACAATGATGAATCTTATTTGAAAACCTTTAAATATTGGAAAACTGTCAGGCTCATGGTAGCAGATAGAAGCTTTCCAAAATTATGTTTCCACTTGAAAGCTAGAATTTAATTATTGGCAACAAATGCCCTCAATTATTTTGAAAAGAGAAACTTACTTTATTCATTTTCAAGAAATTACCAGTCAAATGCCTATCTTTATTACTATAAAATTTATACCATCTATACTTTCAAGAGAACACCGTGTGGGGTGAAATGAAAAGCTATCTCAGCTCATAAGTAAAACGAGTACACAAGTGCTTTCACTGTAGACTGTCATGGAACATTGATTTTTCAGCAAAAGTACTTGTTGCCTACTACCCATTTTGTTGCATACAACAGGTGTAAAAATGAACACCATTTACAGTTTCTTTAGGGTGTTTGTAAGTAAAGTTGTATTTCAGTGTGCATGTCTATTTCAAATGCATAGCAGAGAAGAACTCAGTGAATTCTGGTATCAGTAATGCCACTGGATTGATTTGTGCTTAAGTGCCAGCATATTTATATGCTATTGCTTTTGCATCATTAGTACAAATGCTAATGCGCGCGCACACACACACACACACAAATTAAATCTCAGTACAAAAACTGTTTTAAGCAGGGGAAATAGATTGGATTTTGAGTTTTACTGGTCTGGCCCCTTTGAGATTCAGGAGCTGGGGAAATAATATCATGAATATATTGGGTTCCCTGTGAGATGGAAATTGGCCAACATTCCATTTATCACATGACCTCCACAGGTCCTCACTCTGACCCATGAATAGTAGCAGCCTTCTGTGCCTCCAGGGGTTAATGAAGACTCAGAGTTAGTGATTTGTAATTGAACCAACATCTCTGTCTGTCCCTCTCCCATATATGTATTACTATGGATTCAGGGATATACATTTTATACTTTGAGCTATAATTCAATAGAACATTTTTTTCTGGGGGTTGCTCAAATTGTTTCCATCAGAAGCTTTTATTCAGCTCCTGTATCTATTCAACACACCTTCATCAATATGCTTTTGTTGTTCTTGTTGCTATTGTTGCTGTTCCTTGTTTTTGAGCACTTTCTTTCTTACATTGTACGCCAAACTCATCTCCCATTATTCCATACTAAGTTGGTGATGTTAAATCTTGCTGTAGGAGTTTGGATGAATATAATTTAAATTGGATTCTATTTTTTTTAATTTCTTTATTGATTAAGGTATCACATATTTGTTCTCATCCCCCCATTCCCATCCCAAACCCCTCCCCATGCATGCCCCACCCCCCTGTTGTCCATGACCACTGGTTAGGCTTATATGCATGCATACAAGTCCTTTGGTTGATTTCTCCCCCTTACCCCCACCCTCCCCTACCTTTCCTCTGAGGTTTGACAGTCTGATCGATGCTTCCCTGTCTCCGGGTCTGTTTTTGTTCATCAGTTTATGTTGTTCCTTATTTCCCCTAGATGAGTGAGATCATGTGATACTAGAAATACACTTATAAGAACCGAAAATTATTCTACAATGTCATTATAATTTTTCCCAGATTTGTATTACCCCCATTACCTATAATAGTACCTTGCACCCTTGGGAATCAATAAAAAATCATCTTTTTAGTGCTTGGAGACAAAGGTAACACATCTCTTGATATTTTAGAATTACAACAGCATAATGTATAATTATCCCAAACAGACTTACAAACTAATTCTTTGAATGTCTGGCAGCAATGTCTGGATTCAAATTTTTAAAAATGTTTTTGGAATTTTTATTTAACAGCTTCAAATGCTGAGTTTTTCTTTAATTTAAGGAAAACTCATCCTTTTTACAATGTAAAGGGGTCTATCTGGGAATCTGGAAGTTTTGTTATTTGTATAGCTCTTTTATGCCTTTCATGAAACATTCATAGTTTGTGTGAGATTCTTCCATATTTTTCAGATGATATTATAACATTGTTGTTCCTTTCTCAGATGAGTCATTTTCCAAAGAGCCCTAGTTCTTTATATGAGAGAAAGATAGTAGAAACTAAGATGAGGCATTAAATGTGCCCTTTGCTAATAGGGTATCTTTCTAATTGAATTCTCTGCTGACAAAGTATGTGTGTGTGTACACTAACCTGTATATGCTCATTTGTATAAATATTTCTAAATGTTAGCATTCATATCTATATTAAACTACGGGAGTTCAACCTTGATCATAGTAAATACTTTAAAAATACTTTTTTGGGGGGTTTAACTTGCTAATATTTGGTAAGAATCTTGTATCTATATTCATGAGAGATCCTGATCTATAGTTCTCCTTCCTTTTAATGTCTTCAGCTGTTTTTTTTAGTGCTAGGGTAAGGTTTATATCTTAAAATGCATTAAAATATGTTGTTTCTGTTTTCATTTTATGGAATACTTTGCTGAGAATTCCTATCATTTTTTTTAAATTGTTAGAATTTGCCAATGATACCATCTGGGACTGATGCTTCATTTTTTTGAAGATTAGTTGTTGATTCAATGTCCTCAATAGATGTTGGCTCTTCAGATTATACATTCTTTTTCTATGGGTTTTGGTACTTTGTGCCATTCAAAAAAAATGTTACATTTCACCTAAGTTTTTTTAATTTGTGGACAAAGTTGTTAATAGATCTGTTAGCATATTTCAAGGATTTATTAAGTTATACATGCACAACATGTTGCCAATTGCATTAGCAAAATATCTATGTAAAAATACTTCACAATTCTGCAACTAACCATTAAAAAATGTTCTTTGAAATGATTGAAAAGTTCAATATTGTGTTCTTCCTGTAAGCTGTACTAAATATTGTTCTAACTAGCAATGAGTTTTCAGACACAAAGAAACATTTTAGGCAAAGCAACAATAGAAGTGTGTATCCATCTAGTTTAGGTAAAGAGTTGGTTCCATATTAGTCAAATTGCAATGTTGAAAACCCTATAAGACAGTGATGTTAAGATTCATAGTTAAAGCCCTAACCAGTTTGGCTCAGTGGGTAGAGCGTCAGCCTGCGGACTGAAGGGTCCCAGGTTTGATTCCAGTCAAGGGCATGTACCCTGGTTGTGGACACATCCCCAATGTGGGATGTGCAGGAGGCAGCAGATTGATGTTTCTCTCTCATCGAAGCTTCTAACTCTCTATTCCTCTCCCTTCCTCTCTATAAAAAATCAATAAAATATACTTTAAAAAAAAGATTCATAGTTTAAGAATAAAACATTTTATGAAATATAAACCTGCAACACATGGGGGTATACAACTTCTTACTAGAAAACTAATGAAGCATGTATTAATGTTGAATAAAGTAACATGAAAACAGGGATGCATTTTTACTAATATAAAAAAGGAGTTCTACATTATCAGAAATCCTATCTAATAAAGAGGTAATATGCAAATTAACTCTCATGCCCTCACAAGATGGCTGCCTACAACCAGGCCAGCAGGGGGGTTAATGAGGGATGACCAAACAACTGAACAAGCAGGCTGCATGGGGCGACCAGGCTGGCAGAGGGGTTAGTGAGGGACAACCAAATGACTGAACAGCAGGCTGCGGGGAGTGACCAGGCTGGCAGGGGCGGGAGGGGGGGTCATGAGGGGCAACCAGGCCAGGAGAGGGGGCAGTTAGGGGCAACCAGGCCAGCAGGGGGGGCAGTTAGGGGGCAATCAGGCCAGCAGGGGGGGGGCAGTTAGGGGCGACTAGGCAGGCAGGCAGTTGAGCGATTAGGAGCCCAGTGTTCCAGGATTGTGAGAGGGGATCAGGTCTAAACTGGCAGTTAGACACCCCCCAAGGGGATCCAATTTGGAGAGGGTGCAGGCTTGGCTGAGGGGACCCCCTCCTGTGCATGAATTTTGTGCACCGCACCTCTAGTATTTTATAATACACAGAGACATACTGCTCCTTAATGAGAGGTTCTATATAAAAGCCCTTACTAGATTAGCAGCTATAGGAATCAACAGTTCAGTGTTGAAAAAAATGCCCAATTTGGGGAGAGATGACAGGTGTAAAAAAAAAAAAACAGGAAAAGTTTAAGATAACAATGATAATACCGACTTTTCTTCATCTATTGCATTTGACAGAAATTACCCTTTTAAAACTTTTACCCATAACATTTTTATTCAGCTCAATTACTCCATGTACAGTGCAGTGTAAATTAATCTCCACTTCATATTTTGTCGAAACACTGTCTTCATATTTTGATCGTGTGTTTCATACTTAACACCCATGCCTAGGAGCATTATACCTTATTAGAGGAAACAGGAGTAAGATTTCCAATCAGAATCTTGACAAAGTTAATGAACTATTTTAATTGACTACAATTTTTTAAAAAATTGAGTTGTATACTTATTCCATAATGATATGTGGTACAAATTATGTAATGGACATTGGTTGACAAATTATTGAATGCATTAAAACTCAACATTTTATTAAGGAGGGTGTTTTGCTTTACATATCTGAAACCTAGTTAGAAAGTATATGAATTTCCTAATAGCGGAAGCTACAGTCTTCTTAAAGACAAAGATCTGTAAAACAGTGTAGTGCTTAGTGTTTGTCTTGAACAATGAAACTTAGTGCAGAGGGTAGGTTGGAAACTCAATCTCAGCTAGAATAGGAGATACTGGAAAATAAGTCTTTAAGAAGGCTTATCACTTTAAAGCTAAATTTTAATAGAATGTAAAAGTTTGAACACATACGTTAAACAAAATGGAAAGTTCTCACTGGTTCAAAATGGTTTTAAAATGGTTAAAAAAGATCCGTACCAAAATCTGTTTCCTCTGAGGTCCAACAATTTGTTTATGCTTCTACTAGAGGCCTGGTGCACAACATTCTTGCACTGGAGGGGGGAGGGTCCCTCAGCCCAGCCTGTGCCCTCTCGCAGGGAGCAGGCCTAAGCCGCAGGCGGACATCCCCCAAGGGTTCCTTAGTGCTGCTGCGGAGACGGCAGAGGCTCCTGCCACAGCCGCTGCACTCGCCAGCTGTGAGCCCAGCTTCTGGCTGAGCGACACTCCCCATGTGGGAGCACACTGACCACCAGGGGGCAGCTCTTGTGTTGAGTGTCTGCCCACCAGTGCACCTCATAGCAACCGGTCTTTGCACTGTTTGGTCAATTTGCATGTTAGGGTTTTATTATAGAGGCTGTCTCTGGGTCTATTTTTTGATCATCATCAGTTTATTTGGTTCTTGTTTCAATGTTCAATGGACAAGCATTACTACAACTTCTCAGTTTCCCCCCGACATGGCCTATAACATTTATTATTAATCTTTTCTGGGGAATTAGTATCAATATCCCCTAGGGCAGTGGTCGGCAAACTCATTAGTCACCAGAGCCAAATATCAACAGTACAACGATTGAAATTTCTTTTGAAAGCCAAATTTTTTTAAACTTAAACTTCTTCTAACGCCACTTCTTCAAAATAGACTCGCCCAGGCCATGGTATTTTGTGGAAGAGCCACAATCAAGGGGCCAAAGAGCTGCATGTGGCTCTCGAGCCGCGGTTTGCCGACCACTGTCCTAGGGGCCCAAAAAACAAATAAATATAATGGCAGTCTCTTCACTTAAAGGGAAATGTTAATCCATTTGTAGTCAGCAATACTTTGTGCGTAGCACAGACGCTTTTCTGCCCTGCTCCCTCAAGGGGGTACTCACATCTGAGACACTGATACTTGGGTTTACAATGGAGCCCCAGCTGTTGGGGGAACTCTGGGTAAGCACTTCAGTGCCTAAACTGAGATTCACTTTTTAGCAATAAATAACCAGTATAACATTTCTCAGCCAGTGATTGATTTTGTTATAAAATTGTATTCATCTATCCCTAGGACATGGTTCTTTAATTAAATAACATGAATAAAGCATTTGTATTTCATTTTGCTTAAAGAGAGAGGTTGTTCCTATCACATGTAGTTTAAGTTTGGAGAAGGGTATGAGTTTTGGAACCACCATTACTTATGCAGAGATTTCAATGCTATAGCGATTACACACAGCTTAACCTCTTTAGAGGGCAAATGTCTCAAGGAAACGGTAACAAATTCGTAATATAAAAGCACTGAAAACATTGGATAGTATAAAACATACTATTCCAGCCATTTCAAATCGACAATGAACTTTCTTATCATTATGTTTTATGAAGAATGCACTTTGCATGATAAATTATTTTTCACATATAAAACCCAAGCCTGGTCAGAGTATTTGCCCTGCTTTAAAGAAAGGATTAACTTACTGCCACTTAAACAATTAATGTTCTAAATACCCAGTGGAATATTAAATTGTCTGTGACTACTTTGGACTTAAAAAATTAAATGTATTCTACTTAAATTAAGTATAATTTCCCAGTTTTATACATTGCTTTTATTAAAATTGACCTAAATCTGAGCCTAATTTGCTCCAAATGTTTTTTTTTTAAATATATTTTATTGATTTTTTTACAGAGAGGAAGGGAGAGGGATAGAGAGTTAGAAACATCGGTGAGAGAGAAACATCGATCAGCTGCCTCCTGCACACCCCTCACTGGGGATGTGCCTGCAACCAAGGTACATGCCCTTGACCGGAATCGAACCTCGGACCTTTCAGTCCACAGGCTGACGCTCTATCCACTGAGCCAAACCGGTTAAGGCTGCTCCAAAAGTTTTAATTTGCAAAATCCTTTATGGTAAAAAGTACCTACTAAGAAGTGTATGTGAGTGTGTGTGTATGTGTGTAAATATGTTAATTACAACTGTGCATGTCCATCAGTTATATTATTAAGGTAGTATAAATGATTAAAAAGTGTTACGTTTGAAAAAGGAATCTGTAGATTGAGTCTTATGCAATTGTAACTCTAGTTATCTCCTGTGATAAATGGGCATAATATGCCACTCAAGTGAGTGTAACTATAATAGATGCATCACAAATTAGTATATATTTGGCACAGCTTGTGATATGAGATAATTTGTAAGCAGGTACATTTAAAAATCTAAGATCTTTTAGATTTGCTTCTTTCTGATGATTAGTGACTTTGAGCATTTTTTCCAATGTCTCTTAGTCATCTATATGTCCTTTTTGGGAAAGTGTCTACTTAGGTCATTTGCCCATGTTTTAATTGGCTTATTTTTCTTCCTTTTTTTTTTTTAATTGTATGAGTTCCTTATATATTTTGGAAATTAACCCCTTATCAGATGTAGCATTGCCAAATATCCTCTCCCATACAATGGGCTTCCTTTTCATTTTGTTGATGGTTTCTTTTGCTATGCAGAAGCTTTTTATTTTGGTGTAGCCCCAGAAATAAGTGGCATTTTAATACACCAATTAAAAAGTGGGCAAAGGTACTAAACAGACACTTATCCAAAGTGGACATACAGATTTCATAAAATTACTGTTAATTTATAACTATCACAGTACCTAGAACATCATTTATGCTAAATTAATATTTTTAATACTGACTTTAACTATAGGGAACTGCTGAAGGTTACAACCAATATAGACATAGTAAACTGAATATAAAAGATGCAAATTCACTATTCATTCTTGACATCTACTTTGCTTCATTTTTACTATAAAAGCTAGAAAATATAAATTGTATTTTATATACACTCATTAGTTAGAATTCTGAAAGCAGAATAGATCACACTAATTAAATGCATTCATGAAATATTTGCAAAGGAGAGAGACAGGTACCTTTTTGCTGCTTTAAAATTTCCTGCTAATATGCACAATTGTAGATATATGAGTTTCTCATGGCAACTTGGTGTTGGGGACTGTTCTCAGTATTCCCATGTCTAGTTTCTCTCTTCCTGGACCACAAGAGGAAAGTATGGGAGCAAAACAGGAGGGGCTGTCTATTCCATGTTCCTTCCTTGAATAGTAGCTATTGCAGATTATTTTTTTTGTCTTGAATGTACTAGTTATAAGATAGCTTATTGAATTCTATTCTATAGAGCCTCAAAGATTGTATAAGCAAGTATATTCTTACATTAACAATGTTTCCGTAGAATACCGAGGGTATTTGCTCTTTTCCAATATCAATATTCAATGGCACATAATTGGAGCCAGAAGTGCTTACAGACACTTAAGAAAGGAAATCAACTTGATTATTTCCTGGCTTATCATTGAAGACAGTTATTCTCTGGTTATTGTTTTAAAATGGGACACTAGTCAATTATGGCATGCAATGACAAAATAATTAAATTTTAGTCAGTGGTCATCTAAAATAAAGAGTCAATTAAGATAACTCTTTGGAAGACCAAATGAAATGTCAAATGCCTGCTTCAATAAAACATATTGATAAAATGTGCACAGGCTGTTCCCTTCTCTTTTTATGAGAAATGCTAAAGAAATAAAATGGCAAGAGCAAGATTTTAAATTTGTAGCTCAAAGCACAGAGAACTGAAGATGTTCAATACCCAAACTAATATCTTATTTCTTGTAATTATAGAGATGTTTTTATAAAATATCAGATACAAGGTCTGATAATGTGGGTTTTGCTGAAGTACTATATGTTTAATTCCAATTCTTGTCTTGGCAATTATCTAAAATTAGGAAATGTATGGAATAAAGTAGGACTATGAGAATTTGGCCTGAGATATTACAAATGAATTTGGATAACTATGACTATAATTATATGATAGACTTATTTGATGGTCTAGTCTTGGCTTATTTAAAAACCATTCAGTGTCTAATCCTAGGGGAGTCACCTTGTAAGGGAACAATTGACCTCATATTGCACCCTAACTATTCCAATTGCCGCCACATCCGTAGTGGACAAATACAATGTTCTACCTGAAATTAGAAGGCTTACATGCCACATAAAAGAAGCGTTATTTTATCATATCAACACAAACCTTAGTGCTTGTGGCAAGTTATTTTGTTTGTTAGAACCATAAAAAAAATTTAAATAAGGCCAAAAATAAGGGTGTACTGAACAGAGGTTCTGACTTCAAAGAACTAAATAAAACATCTACAAGCGGTTTTAAAGTTTCCTCACGAGATTGACTGAAATCCAGACTTAATTTACTATTCCTTTTATATTTTAATAATTGGAATGCAAAAGATGAATAAAATAAATTTTTTAAATAGATTATCAGATAAGATCTGTCTCCCTTAATCTTAACTACACCTCACAGAAAAGCCTAAACACTTAATTTAACAAGGTGGTAAAAAATAAATTGAAGACAAGAAAACCAGCATCCTTTAAAAACTTTGCACTGGCTATACTTTCAGGCTATAAAGGGTACTGAAGGACAAATGGGATCCTGAACTGATAGAAGCGAAAGGCAGCATATATTAACAGAAACTTTACTGTAATAATTGGCAGTGCTGATTAGTTACCAGAATGGTTTGATACAGTAAGATTTCTAGTTAATTATGAGATTTCAAAGAATAAAATAAATAGCCAACCTCTCCAAATCTTATTTGATTTTTGTATATGTACACACATAACACACACACACACTTTGAATAATTATAAAAGCAGTGTTTGTTAAAATATATTTAATTTTAAAATTTGAGTTATGAGCTGTTAAAGTGTGTTTACATTTTACATTACTTATACATTAAGGACACCCTGTAATTATATGTGAATATAAATGAAACTAGAGGCCCTTCCTGCACGGGAAGGGGGTCTGCTCAGCTTGGCCTGCACTTTCTCTAATCTGGGACCCCTCAGGACCTCTGGCTCCTAACCGCTCACCTGCCTGCCAGCCTGATCCCCCTAACTGCTCTCCCCTGACATCCTGTTCACCTTAACTGCTCTCCCCTGCTGACCTGGTCCCCCTAACTGCTCTCCCATGCCTGCCTGATCACCTCTAACCTCCTCTGCCTTGGCACCGCCAACATGGCTTTGTCAGGAAGGATGTCCTGAAGGACATCTGGAAAGTCGTCCGGAAGATGTTCAGTCTAATTAGCATATTACCCTTTTATTAGTATAGATGCCACCTTGTCCAAAAAATGCAGGTTGTTCCCAGGTTTTCCTATCGTGGAAGGGGAGCTCGCAGTAGCATCCTGGGTTTTTACCAGGGCTTCTGTGATTGTGCTTTATCTCAGCAGATGTGATTCCTAGTAGACGACTCTTGGATGTACCTTGAACATTTCTATTGAATTTGCCAAATCATCCTCCAAAAATGTTGAACCACTTTAAACTCCCACCAGCAACCACGCGTGTGCCCTCCATCCGTCCCACTTTGATGCCAATATCATTGATTTCTCCTAAGAAGCTTCCCTCCTGTCAGCCAGGATTGCTTGGTACTTGAGCCAACCTCATTGTTCAGCTGGGGCCTTGATTTTCCCAGGTAGAATTATGGAGGAGGAAAAATAGTTTTCCTCTACCTTTATGAGTTCTTAGTGGAGGCCCTTGTAATGAAAGACAAATCACCAAGAGAAAAACAAAAGTTCATTAATATGTGTACCTCGTGTATATGTGGGAGATCCCAGGGAAAAATAAGTAACTCCTCAAGGTGGCTTAGCATGCAGATTTAACTACCTTCTTCCTAGGGAAAGGGGACAGGAGATATAGGCCTCTTAGAGGAGAGTAAATGATTTTTAGGAAAGATGAATGGGGGTGGGGGGAAATAGTTTGTAACAAAGTTTGGGTGTGATGTCAACTTCTACTCTTCTGTCCTGTGACAGGAGTCAGTCTTCTCTGCCTGATGACACTTCTCCCGTCAAGGGGACCTATGATATTTAAGCTCCTTTTGGAGGATCTGATTTTAGGCAGATCAGGAGACTTCAGTGAAATCCTCTACATGCATTTGCTGTTTTTCAGGCATCTGCAGCTCAAGATCATCAATATAACAACACAGCATATGTTGGGGTGGCATGCTCTCTGACCTTCAGAATAAACCCAACAAAAGCTTGTTTCCTCTCTTAGATGATTTGCCACAGTAGCGTTATTCCCTGGAGACTGTATTCCGACCAGACCTTCCTGGGAGTGGTCATAACGTACCCTGTGCTTGTAGAAAGGTGTGGGCCACATTACTAAATAATCCAGGGGCAGTTTTCTCATCTTGTGGAAAGGGAGATAAAGTTATGGTAGTTTAATCTCCCTTTCCACGGGTTTCTTGTGGGTGTGTATCTCCGCTGCCCACCCCCCACCCCACGCTCCCCAGCAGCCTCAGCGTCTCTGCCTCGGGTCTTGGGGCTGCTGGGTGCCAGGCCTGCAGGTTTGTGTCTCCAATCCACCCCTCCACCCCCAGCCCCAGGTCCCAGGTGGCAGGGCTTGGGACTGCGGGGTGCTGGCCTCCCTGCTGGTTTGTGTCTCAGATCCGGCCCCCAGCAGCCCCAGCGCAGCCACTGGGTTACACATAGTGACTTCCTTTCAAAATTACAGAATTAAAAGGGGGAGAAAAAAGAAGAGCTTTCAAGTGGTGAAACTTGACAACACTTATCTCAACCAGGTGATCAAGGACAATATGAACAGTGATAAATTGTCTATTGTATGTATCCTTGATACGATCTTTAAAACATGACATTTTAGCTCTCCCATATTTCTCCAAAAACATATAACACTAGTTTATGAGGAAATTATCAGTAAATTGCAATAATAGGCTATCCTACAAAAATACCTCACAAGTACTCCTAAAAACTTTCAAGGTCACTAACAATAAACAAAGTCTGAAAAACTCTCTCAGCTAAGAGGGGGATAGGGAGACTTAACAACTAAATGAAATATGGTATTCTGGATGGGGTACTGGAACTGAAAAATGACATGAAAAAGCTTAGGAAACCTGAAAAATTAAGAGAGAAGAATGGAGGTGATAGAATCTCTCTCAATAAAAATAATTCATTCTTGGGCAGCATCCCCTGTGAGTATCAATAAGGATCTCATAGTATGGATTTAGTGGAGGAAGAAGTACTTCTCAAAATTGCTCAGAAATCCTGCCTTTCATGCTATTTAATACAAGGAGATATGAAAAAAAATATGAATAAGAGGACCAGGGTCAATATATTTCTGTCTTCAAATTTATCAGTCTTAAAGTTGATAATGAGGTTTTCAAATATTTATATGAAGTAAATAATTTTAAAAATTATTGTATGATTCCACTTGCATGAGGAACTTGGAAAGACAAAGTATAATAGAGGTTATAGGGACTGGGGGTGTGGGAGGATGGAGAATGATTGTTTAATGGGTACAGAATTTCTGTTTGGGATGATGAAGATGGATGGTGGTGATGGTTGTACAACATTTTGAGTGTACTTAATGCCATTGAATTGCACATTTAAAAATGATTAAAAATGGTCAATTTTCTGTTATGTACATCTTATTGCAATAAAAATATTAATTTTTAAATTTGAAAAAAAGTGCTCAGAAAAATGACCTTATATGTAGCATCATACCAGCATGTTATTTCTATGTATTCATATATGAATATATGAATGATCTCTAGTTCATTGTGAAATACTATGTCATAGGGAATTATAAAAATACTAATATTTACATATAAGTAATTTAAAATTTTATATCACCAAAGCAAAATAAAACTAAATAACATTTTGTATTGACAATAAAATATTAGTGGAAATGTTAATTTTCTATACCAATATAATAATTTATTTTATAGTTATATAATTACATATTATAATAATTTATTGATTTGTGAGCCATCATTTCTTATTTTTCCTCTGAATTCTTTTTTGTAGCTTCAATTGCGTGTATATAACTAATGTAACACCAATATATTTAGTAAAATTGCCCGAAGTGAAATTGCTGGGTCATAAGGTAGTTCCATTTTTAATTTTTTGAAGTAATTCTATAATGCTTTCTGTAGTAGCTACACCAATCTCATTCCAATCAATAGTATACAAGTGTTTCCTTTTCTCCCTTTCTCGCCAACACTTGTTTGTTAATATATTAATGAGAGCCATTCTGCCAGATGCGAGGCAATATTTCATTGTGGTTCTAATTTGCATTTCTCTTTGATTAGTGACATTGAGCATCTTTTCATATGTCTATGAAGAAATCAGAAACACTAATTCAAAAGAATAAATGCACCCATTAGTTCATTGTAGTGTTATTTACAACTAGAGGCCTGGTGCACAACATTCGTGCACTGGGAGGGGTGTGTCCCTCAGCCCAGCCTTCACCCTCTCCAATGTGGGACCCCTCTAGGGATGTCCCACTGCCTATTTAGGCCTGATCTCAGAGAAAGAGAGAGAGAAAGATGGGATTGGGCCTAAACGGGCAGTTGGACATTCCTCTCACAATCCAGGACCGCTGGATCCAAACTGCTCACCTGCCTGCCTATCTGATTGTCCCTAGCTGCTTCTGCCTGCCAGGCTGATCACCCCCTCACCCCTCCCCTGCCAGCCTGGTCGACACCTCACTGCTCCCCTGCTGGCCCGATTGCCCCTAACTACCTGCCCCTGCTGACCTGGTCACCCCTAACTGCCCTCCCCTGCAGGACAGGTCCCCCACAACTGTCCTTCCCTGCAGGCCTGATCACCCACAACTGCTCTCCCCTGCTGGCCATCTTGTGGCAGCCATCTTTGACCACATGGGGGCAGCCATCTTGTGTGTTGGAGTGATGGTCAATTTGCATATTACCTCTTTATTATATAGGATAGCCAAGATTTGGAAGCAGCTCGAGTGTCCATCAGTAGATTGGTGGATAAAATAGCCGTGGTACATTTACACAATGAAATACTACTTGGCCATAAACAAGAAGGCATTTTTACCTTTTGCAACAGCATGGATGGACCTGGAGAACATTTTGCTAAGTGAAATAAGCCATTCAGTGAAATACAAGTAACATATAATTTCACTCATATGTGGAATTTAGTGAGCAGACTAAATGACCAAGAAAAATAGAGACAGACTCACAGATAGAAAACAGGCAGATAACTCTGGTCAGGAGCAGAGAGGTGGGGGTATTGTGGTGGCAGGTGGAATTATTGAGAAAATTAAGTAAAAGAGAGGAAGAACTCATGGGCATGAACCACAGTGGAATGGTTTTGGGGGGTAGGGGATGATGGAATAGGATATAGGGGGGGTACATGGTGATGTGAATATAGAGTTTGGAACCAAGCACACACACAGCCTGCCTGACTGGAGGAGAGAAGACAGCATGGAGCTGCCATCACCACCACTGATGCTCAGTCAGCTGCAGCCACGGACTGGGGCCAGCAGAAAGGACTGCTGCTGCTAAAGGGCTACATAAACTGGAACTCTGGAACTGCCTGTGGGCTAAGCTAAGAGAATAGGTAGATGGTCAAGTCTGCACATAACTGCTTTTATTGCTGCTCAGAGATCAAAGTTTAAGTTGGACAGACCACTTCTGGGCCACGTAAGATAGAATTTCTTAGACCTCTGTCCTTAGGAGAAGAAGGAGAAACTTGCAGGAGATTTAGAGATAATGGAACCCACAGAGACCACTGCAGCTGAAAAAGGAGAAAGGACTCATAAATCATGACCATAGTATGGGGCTCAAATTCTTCCATTTCAGGAAGATGAGATGCCTTACCAAATGTCTTTTGGTCACTCAACTTCTCTGGTTTTGAGCACCGTAATCTATAATAGTAAAAGAGTAATATGCTAGTTAGACTGGACATCCTTCCTGATGAAGACGGGCCAGAGGGAAGCCATCCTGGGTCCCAGGTGCCTGCAGGTGGCCCGAGGGAAGCCAGCCAGGGTCCTGTGTGCTGGAGGGAAGCTGGTGCCAGCAGCCAGGGGAAGGAAGGCCTACTCTTGCACAAATTTTTGTAAATCAGGCCTCTAGTATACTGTGAAACCTAATTTTATTAGCAATTGTCCTGTTGCCCAGACAAATATACTGGAAAAGATAGGTAGGAGTTGTATGTGTGTGGATCCCATGTGGACTTAAAATGTATCTGCCACTGGTGATTTCTTCCTCCTGCTCATCCTGAATTTCTGTCACTTTGAAATAATGTGCTAGATATTCTAAGCAAAGACATTGTTACCCAGGAGTATTTCTTGTGAATGAACTGACTTATTGTGATCCATTTTCCTTTGAGTACATTTCCAGTTTTTTTTTGGAAATCAAGAAGAAACTAAAATGTTTCTTAAAAAAAATACCAGTGTGGGCATTTTAGTTTGAAGAGGCCTGATTATTCAAACATTATTTCTTTAAAACCTTCTGACATTGAGTCATTTCTGATAAATTTTAATTAATATTTATATATTTGCTCTACATTTCCTACATTTAAAAGATAGAAACTCAGAGCTTGTCATTTTTCACCTTGTTGATCGGTAAAGGGAAGGGATAGTTATTTATGTTTTTCTAAAGGCTCAGTTTAGCGTGTTTTCATTATAATTACTTGTTTTGAACAGTTCAAGATATAATGCTCTACCTCTTGACCAGGTAGGTAGGTGCCTAGAAGTTACTAAAGTAAAGCCACAGAGAAAATGAAATTATTTAACTTCTACATTAAAATTTTTAAAAAGTGTTTTTTAAAAAAGCTAAACACAGAGTAGTATATGACAAAATATCTCATACAATATGATATTATGTCAAGGCAAAAGCAATAAAATATAAATTTAGGGATATATATATATATATATATATATATATATATTTAGGGATATATATATATATATATATATAAATATATATATATTTAGGGATATATATATATATATATATATATATATATATACTAGTGTATGATATAATGAGGAATTACTCTTGGTGGGAAAGAAGAAATGATGAAATGATTGGAGGCATAGAGGCATATACTGAAGTAATGATAACATTTTTTTTCTTAAGTCATTTTATATGCATAAAATATTTTATAATTTTATAGTTTAAACATACATTTTGAATATAGTTTGATGTAGATAACATGCTGCATAATAAAAGCAATGGCATTTGATAACAAACCCAAAGTATAAATGGATAATTTTCTGAGTTTTCACATGACAGCCTATTTATTTTTTTCTTTGGTAGATAAAAACGTCAATAACTAGACAGCAAGGAGAATGGGCAGAATACTAGGTCATATATCTAAGAGAAAGAGATATAGTGGCCTTGGCCAGGTAGCTCAGTTGGTTAGAGTATTATCCCAATATGCCAAGGTTGTGATTATGGGTTTGATCCCCAGTCACATGCAAGAATCAACCAATGAATGCACACATAAGTGAAACAACAAAAATCTCTCTCTTCTTCTTTCTTCTTTCTTCCTCTTTTTCTTCTCCTTCTTCTTCCCCTCCTCCTCCTCCTTTAGAGCCTGGAATGTAGCTTAAAATGTTAAGATTGCACATTATCTCCAATTTTGGTCCTGACCACCTGTTCAGATATTGTAACACATTCAAACCATTTCATTTAAAGGCCTTCCTTACTATTCCAATAAAATGCCTGAAGAAAGATAAGGGATGCTTTTTATTTTTATTTCATTATACATAGCGCTTATCAGAATGTGGATTAGGAAAAGTCTATACAAATATAAAGCATGCACACATAATATGTATATATGAATATTCAGTATATACACTGAGTGGCCAGATTATTATGATCTCTGAACACGTAATAATCTGGCCACTCAGTGTATATCCTATATAATAAAAGGCTAATATGCAAATTGTCCCCTCGACCAGGAGTTTGACAAGCAGGCCAGCTACCCACCCGTGTCCCCAGGTCCCCTCCCCCTGGCCAGGCTGGTTGGACCCCACCCATGCACAAATTCATGCACTGGGCCTCTATCACACACACACACACACACACACACACACACACACACACACACACACTGAGTGGCCAGATTATTATGCACTCAGAGATCATAATAATCTGGCCACTCAATGTATGTATTGTTAAAAGATAAATGGAGACATACTATAAAGCATAATTGTTGGGAAGTTTATTTATACACTTTTATCTTACATCAATTTAATTTATTTGTTCTTAATAATTATGTTTACATTACTCATGAAAATGTATACTTCTTGCTAACGTCATAAATGAATAAACCTCATAAGTGGTTAAAAGTTCTCCAGGGGGGCCACTATAATTTGATTATCTTCAGTAAGGTCAACCTACTTGTTCAGCCTTAAAACAAAATGTTACTCATGTGAGGCCTCACATTGGACCCAGTCCAGTTTTTAAGTCAGACCCAGCCCTACTCCAGCTGGGCTCCTGACCCAGTCCAGAAAAAGAAATGCTCAAAGAAAGACTGAAATCTCATAACACAAAAGTTTCAGAACTAGAATCAGAGAGGGTCTTATCCACTATGCCTGAGGGAGCAAGAAAGCAGAGAACTCAAGGGGCTCAACAGGGAACTATATCTGCTTTTCCACTGCTCCTTACGGGTCTAAGGGATTTCTTTTAGTTCTCTCCTCTAACACCAGAACTTAACTTGAGCTCTAGCTGGTTTACTCAGTGGTTGGAGCATCAGTCTGCTGACTGACTGAACGGTCATGGTGAGGGCGTGTACAGGAAGCAACAAATCGATGTGTGTCTCTCATGTCGCTCTTCCTCCCCCTCACCCACTTCCACTCTGTCTGAAAATCAATGGAAAAAATATCCTCAGGTGAAGGTTTAAAAAAAAAAAAAGATAAGCTGAGGCATATTACAAATTTATTAGAGCACAAGTCAGTTTGAATTGGGCAGCATCCAAGCTAGCAGATAGGAAGGAGTTGTGCATGTCTTTACAAAATCAAAGAGTTTTATAGGTGGAAGAATGAAGGAAGGAGGAAGTTATACTAGATTCAAAATCTATACTAATGAAAGGGTAATATGCTAATTAGATTGGGAGACCTTTCAGACAAAGCCACGGTGGCAGGGCCGAGGCAGAGGAGGTTAGGGGTGATCATCCAGGAGGGGAGGGCATTTGGTGGTGAGCAGGCCAGCAGGTGGGGGCAGTTGGGGGCAAGCAGGCTGGCAGTGGGGGAAGTTGGGGGTGACCAGGCCAGCAAGGGGAAGGCAGTTGAGGATGAGCAGGCCAGGAGGTAGGGGGCAGTTGGGGATGAGCAAGCCAGCAGGGGGGGTCAGTTGGGAGCGAGCAGGCTGGCGGGGGGGGGCAGTTGGGGGCAATCAGGCCAGCAGGGTGGGGCAGTTGGGGGTGAGTAGGCTGATGAGGGGGCATTGGAGGCAATCAGGCCAGTGGGGGGGGGGGCAGTTGTGTGCAAGAAGGCAGACAGGGTGGGCAGTTGGGGGAGAGCAGGCTGGCAGGCAGAGTGGTTAGGGACAATTAGGCAGGCAGGCAGGTGAGCGGTTAGGAGTCAGTGGTCCCGGATTGTGAGAAGGATGTCCAACTGCCGGTTTAGGATCCCTCTGGGATCGGGCCTAAACCGGCAGTCGGACATCCCCTGAGGGGTCCCAGATTAGAGGGCACAAATTTCTAGCACCAGGCCACTAGTCCTATATAATAAGGAGATAATATGCAAATTGATCATCACTCCAACACACAAGATGGCCGCCGCCATGTGGACACAAGATGGCTGCCACAAGATGGCCAGCAGGGAAAGGCAGTTGTGGGTGATCAGGCCAGCAGGGGAGGGCAGTTGGGAGGGACCAGGCCAGCAGAAGAGAGTAGTTGGGGGCACCAGGCTGGCAGGGAAGGGCAGTTAGGTGTGACCAGGCCAGCAGGAGAAGGCAGTTGGGGGGAACCAGGCCTGCAGGGGAGGGCAGTTAGGGGTGACCAGACCTGCAGGAAAGGACAGTTGGGGGCAACCAGACCTGCAGAAGAGGACAGTTAGGGGCAACCAGGCAGGCAGGGGAGGGCAGTTAGGGGCAATTGGGCCAGCAGGGGAGCAGTTAGGTATCGATCAGGCTGGCAGGGGAGTGGTCAGGGGTGATCAGGCTTGCAGGCAGAAGTGGTTAGGGGCAATCAGGCAGGCAGGCAGGCAAGTGGTTGGGAGCCAGCAGTCCTGGATTGTGAGAGGGTGGTTGGACATCGCTTGAGGGGTCCCAGATTGGAGAGGGTGCAGGCAGGGCTGAGGGACAATCCCTCCCTCCGTGCACGAATTTCGTGTACCAGGCAGCTAGTAAATAGATTTTAAAAATGTCATTCAAAGGTTACTTTCCTTTACGGCAAACTGCGGCCTGGGTTGCAAGCCATGGTTTGCCGCTCTGTTGACTAATGAGTTTGCTGACCACTGACCTAGACTCTTGATTCCAATAATTACAGGCTGCTGTTGTTCCTTGTGATTAAGTCCCTTTCCCAGTGGTTGGCAAACTCATTAGTCGACAGAGTGGAAACCGTGGCTCGTGAGCCGCATGTGGCTGGCGATCCACAGTTTGCCAGCCACTGCTTTAGGGCATGGCAGGGGTTCATCAGTAGGTGACCTTTCTAGTGCCTTTGAGGGGATTCCTGATTGACTGATGTGAGATTATAGTTAAGTCTTGGTTTGCTCATGTGTAGCTTAGTATAAGCTACTCAATTTTAGTCCTAGTGTCTTTTTTTTTTTTAACTCTGTGTGTATGCATGTGTGTTTATATATTTACATATATATATTTACATATCAAGATAGAAAATTATAAAGTAAATGAGGGAAATGTTTACACTTATCTCAAAATAAGTGGTTTTCCCAAAATAAGCTGTGTTAATTTGTAGTTTGAATGATAATATATGTGCAAGTAGATATAATCTTAAAAGGCACATAGTATTGTAGAGGTCATTGATATCTAAGCAAAATCTGTGTTTAGAGGCATGAAAAAATATCAGGTGGGAATATAGAAAAACAGTGGATTAATTCTATCTTTGGCATGGGTCAGATAACACTTAAGATGGGCTATATTTAAGTAAATGTTGGAGGTTAAGTTCATTAAATATACTCCAGGAAGTCATTATAATACGAAATACATGATTTCATTTTATAAATGTTCAGATTAATTAATATATAACATACTACTGGTTAAAAATTAAATTGCGGTAGAAATGTTTGATTCTCTAACAACCTCTCTATATGCTCCCAGAACCAGGGCTATTACTTCTGGTAAGTGTGGTTCTTGGAGGCCCAGTGTAGCTAAAAGAATGCAATCGTCATTTGTCTAACAGAACTTAGAAAATGGTAATGATGGTATGACTTTTAGATGTCAGAAACTATCCAGATTTGGAAAAGTAAATTTAGAATATTTTAAATTCCATTCATTACTTTTCTCTCATTGCTCCCATTTTTAACCACTTTTAGTTCCTTAAAATATCACAGGATGAAAACTTTTTATATTTTATCCAGGCTTATTGAATGATTAATATTTAATCGTTCACCAAAAAGTGTAGAGCTACTTCTATTGTACATATCAATGAAACGTTTTCTTGTCAGAGGAATGCAGAAAATAACAGCATTTCTATTGCAATTAGCTGGAAATGAAAGGGAAGAGACAGCCCTGACTCAACGGTGTGACAACTCAAAGTTATTTGTTCTTAAGAACATAATCAAATAGACAGGTGATTTTTCTCTTGATTATAGGGCTCTTTAAATATTAAGTACTGCTAATAAACATCCCTTTCCACTGAAAAGTGTTCAACAGTGTGTGAGCATTAACTGTTCTACACTGGCTAAGAAAAGTTTACAATTTAAACCTAAAATTTATGTTATTTTAAAAGATTGTATATTCTTATCTATTTGACCTTGCAGCTTATAAAAAGAGTTTCAGAAAAGTCTGTTCAAATATGTGTCATGAAAGAAGAAACAAGCAAACAATGATAACTACAAATTGATAGTTTTAGCTTGTCACTCTTAGAACTGAGCAATGGATAGAAATCGTTAGATTCAGGATGTGCTTTTCCTAGTATTCTTTTTAAAATTATTATTTTTTTGGTGGAAAATTATTCTTATCAGGGAAAGTATTATAGATATGGCAAACAAATTCTATGATAGTTAATGGTCCACACCATGTTAGGAGGCATGGGAATAAAACCATAATTTGAATCATTAAACACAAAAATAAAAAGAGCAGTGTTCAAGAAACTGAATCCTAGAGATGGATTTTAATTTTCTTTCCTATTATTTACCTTAAATGTTACCTAGCTTGTTCAAACAAATGATATTACTGGCTTCTGCTTATGAATAAAAAGAAAAGCATTATCACCCTATCCTCAAATTCACTAAAGATTTGGATCCTCATTCATATCATGACCTGATTCAAAATTGCCATCATTATTTTGAAGCCCTCTGAGGCTGTTTCACCACCTGTTTCACAGCTGTTCTACTTTTTTTCTGCTCTCTTGCCTATTCCTAATACACAAAGTGTCTTTCTCACTTCACCTAACTGGCTCTCTTCTCTGAAGCTTATTCGATGTGTGACTCTTTCCCAGTACCTTATCGTTGCAGATATTTTCTTCTATTTCAGATAAGTTTTAATATAATACAAACTTGTTTTACACTCTGATTTACATTTCCGATTTAAGATGTTATTGCAATAATTTAATATAAAAATAAGTCACCAAAGAATAATTCTCTACACAAACTCTTTGAAGTGTTTTATCCAAATGAATTTTTTTAGAATAGGGAGTGAGAGTGATTAAAATATCTATTTATTTATTGAACAATAAATCTATCAAATTGCCTACAGTATATCAGATGCTACGCCAGGAACATTGGATTAAGAAAGGAACTTTGACTTAAGAAAATAAGGGAGTACCCATATGACTGCCAGCTGATTTCTCGGCAGAAACTATGCAGGCCAGAAGGGAGTGGCAAGAAATATTCAAAGTGATGAACAGCAAGAACCTACAACCAAGATTACTCTACCCAGCAAAGCTATCATTCAGAGTTGAAGGTCAGATAAAGAGCTTCACAGACAAGAAAAAGCTAAAGGAGTTCATCACCACTAAACCAGGATTACATGAAATGCTGAAGGGTATTCTTTAAGAAGAGGAAGAAGAAGAAAACGGTAAAGATAAAAATTATGAACAACAAAATGACATCAAATACATACCTACCAACAAGTGAATCTAAAAATCAAGTGAATAAAAATCTGAAGAACAGAATGGACTGGTGAATATAATAGAATCAGGGACATAGAAATGGAGTGGACTGACAACTCTCAGGGGAAGCAGGTGTGAGGAGTGCGGGAAGAGATTAGACAAAAATCTTACTCCTATGGATGAAGACAGTGGCGGGGGGTAAGGGCATGGGGTGGGGTGGGGAATCAGGTGGAGGGGACCTATGGGAAAAAAAAAAAGAGGAACACCTGTAATAATCTGAACAATAAAGATTTATTTAAAAAAAATAAAAAAGTAAAAACACTAACTCAAAAAAAAAGAAAAGAAAATATAGTCTTATTCTTCCTCCTTATAATTTACTAGGAGGATATAAAATCAGCAGTAATGGCATAATATTCACAATGGTCCTCCATACCATGTTTAAAGGATCATAGAAGAAGGTGGGTCTTTGCCTGGATACATAAAGTATGTTTCACAAAAGAGTAAGAAATCTTGGGATGAACTTTACGATGATTTAGTTCAATTTCTTGTGAAACAAAAAGAACCTTAGGAATATAGTGCTTAAGTGAATTGTTAATGTTTGCCAGGTTATTAGTTATTATTCAGAACTACAATTTATGTATTTATTTTTAATATATTTATACTTGAGAGGATTACAGATGTCACCCCTTTTACCTCCCATTGCCCCCATCAACTGGGATCTTGTGTTCCACCCCAGGTCTTCACCACCCTATTATCTGTGTCCATGGGTTATACATATCTATATATATATAAAAGCCTAAGCAACCAGCAGGTAGCTATGACTTGCACTGACCACCAGGGGGCAGACACTCGATGTAGGTGCTTCTGAGAGACAGCAACTTTGCAGAGTGCCCTCTTGCACTCCAGGACCCCTCAGGGGATGTTGGAGAGCCAATTTTGGCCCAATCCCCCAGACCAGGCTGAGGGACCCCACCTGCTGGGGGGACCCAACTCACTCCACAGATGCCCTTCAAACTCTGGCGCTGCCCCAGGTGCAGCTTGCCAGGGAGGACCACTGGAGGTTGGCTCCAGGGCGTATCTGGCCCATCATGTCCAGTCCTGCCCCACCGGCTACCTTCTAATTAATTTACTTTCAATGTGCACAGATTCGTTCACTGGGCCTCTAGTATGCATATAAATTCTTTGGTTAATCTCTTCCCCCCACCACCCCTTTCCTCTGAGATTCCTCAGTCTGTTCCATGTTTCCATGCTTCTGGTTCTATTTTATTCATAAATTTATTTTGTTCATTAGATTCCTGGTTCATTTATTTTTATTTTTAGATACAATTGTTAATAGATATGTATGTATTGCCATTTTACTGTTCATATTTTTGAAAACTTTTTCTTCTTCTTAAAGAAGACCCTTTAACATTTCATGTAATACTGGTTTTGTGGTAATAAGCTTCTTTAGCTTTTTCTTGTCTGTAAAATTCTTTATCTGACCTTCAATTCTCGATGAGAGCTTTACTGGGTAGAGTAATTTTGGTTGTAGGTCCTTGCTTTCATCACTTTGAATATTTCTTGCAAATCCCTTCTGGCCTGCAAAGTTTCTGTTAAGAAATCAGCTTGACAGTCATATCAGAGCTCCCTTGTTTGTAACTAACGGCTTTTTTCTTGCTGCTTTTAAGATCCTCTATCTTTAATATTTGGCATGTTAATTATGATATGTCTTGGTGTGGGCCTCCTCTTGTTTGGGACTCTGTGCACTTTCTGGGAGGTATGTCTATTTATTTCACCATGTAAGGGAAGTTTACTGTCATTTTTTCAAATAGATAGTCAATTTCTTGCTCCCTTTCTTCTGTTTCCAGCATTCCTGATACAAATGTTTGTATGCTTGAAGTTGTCCCAGAGGCTCCTTACACAATCTTCAAATTTTTGTATTCTTTTTGTTGTTGTTGTTCATATTCCAAATTCACTGATTTGATTCTTAGTGTCATCTACTCTACTGCTGATTTTCTGTAAATAATTCTTCATTTCATTTAGTGTATGCTTCATTTCTGACTGGTCCTTTTTTATGTTGTTCATGTTATCTCTAAGTTCCTTGAAGTAGGCACAACGTTCTTTAAAGGTCTCATTAAAGTATGTTTCACAAAAGAGTAAAGGCAGATCTTGGGATGAACTTTATGATAATTTAGTTCAATTTCTTGTGAAACAAACAAACCAAAAAAAAAAAACTTAGGGATACAGTGCTTAAGTGAATTGTTAATGTTTGCCAGGTTGTTAGTTATTATTCAGAGTTTAAGCATCCTTATAACCATTGTTTGGAACTCTGTATTTGGTAGTTTGCTTGCTTCCATTCCATTTCTTTTTCTAGAGATTTCTTCTGTTCTTTCTTCTCTGCATTTTGCCTGTTTTCCTGTGTTTATTTCTATATAATAGGAAGAGCTGCTATGTGTCTGGGAACTGGTAGAGTGTCCTTGTGTATTCGGTGTCCTGTAGAGCCCAGTGGTTCAATTTCCTTCGTCGCCTGAGCTGGGCTCTCTAGGTGAGACCTTTGTGGGCTGTGTGCTCTCTCCTGATGTTGTTGAGCCTTGATTGCTGTTGGCACCACTGGGAAGGAATTGACCTCCAGGCCAACTGGCTGTGAGAACAGATGCAACTACATCAGAAGAGCTGCTGTGCAGGAGACATCCCTATGGAGCAGGACTTGCTTCCGTGAGACATGGGTGCTCACTGAGTTTGCCCCTTGAGTGTGTTGCTTGTGGATGTGTTAGGATTGTAATCTGGCGTGGTCTGAAGCTCACCACTGGGTTCACTGGCTCGGGGGCCTCCCAGGAAGTGCAAAGTCAGCTACTGCCTATGTCTGCCTGGGGCCACCTGCCACGGGCTATAAAGCAATATGCAGAGGATTTTACTTGTGTTGGGCTTGGAGGTGCCCAGAAGAGGCCAAGCAGTGACCCAAGGGAGGCTGCTACTAGTGCCGAGCCTGTGGCCTCTTAGTTAGAGGTATGGGACACACTGAGCCAGTTGCTGCTTGTTTAAGAGACTGGAAATGTCTAGCGCTTGAGTAAGGACAGGCTATTCATATGGGAAGACCATTGCAAACAGCTTGGCTAGGGCTGCAAAATGGGTAGGGCAAGGTCTCAGGGAGTTACCAGGACCAGCCAGGGTAACAGTGTGAGCCAGGTTGATGGAAATTGAAGACATGGTACCCACCAATTGTCTCTGTGGTGGGGGAGCTCTCAGCATAGGAACAATAACCTCTGGGAGCACTTTTGTCTGGGAGAAAACGGCCCCTGACTTCTTGCCCTGATGCCAGACAACATATTTCCTCCCCATATGTCCCTGGATCCTTTCAAGCTGCTGTCCCAGCACTGGAGCTCAGAGAACATGAATCTGAGTAAGTCCATGCATTAGCCCTTTAAGAGGAATAACTGGGACTCCATCAGCCTCCGTGACACTCAGCCACAATCCCAGCTGGTTTTTATAGTCCAAAGTTATGAGTGCTTCTCTTCCTGGCAGTGGAAGCCTGGGCTGAGGGGACTGGTGTGGGTCTGGGACCCCTTGCTCCTCACGTAGACCTCTATGGTCAAGATATGCCTCCTGATTAAAAAAATGCCACATGTAGGTGTTGGACCAGCCTCTTCTGCACCTCATTTCTGAACCTCTGTGGTTTAGTTGTAATTTTGATGTGCCATAACTACAATTTAGATCAAGGATCATACTTTTTAAATTTAAAATTTTTTTATTGTTGAACATATTACATATTTCCCCTTTTTCCCCCCATTGTCATCTCCCAGCCTGCCCCACT
This sequence comes from Corynorhinus townsendii, assembly GCA_026230045.1. Taxonomy (NCBI): domain Eukaryota; kingdom Metazoa; phylum Chordata; class Mammalia; order Chiroptera; family Vespertilionidae; genus Corynorhinus; species Corynorhinus townsendii. Next base: position 75,009,440 of record JAPDVU010000003.1, on the reverse strand, counting down.
CCCCAGCCTGGCCCCTCATTGTCTGTGTACATTGGTTATGCTTATATGCATACAAGCTCTTTGGTTGTTCTCTTACTCTCACCCTCCACCTACCCTACTCTGCCTTCCCTCTGAAGTTTGACAGTCTATTCCATGATTCTGTGTCTCTGGATCTATTTTTGTTCATCAGTTTATGTTGTTTATTATATTCCACAAAAGAGTGAGATCATGTGATACTTACCTTTCTCTGACTGTCTTATTTTGCTTAGCATAATGCTCTCCAGGTCCACCCATGCTGTTGTAAATGGTAGGAATTCCTCCCTTTTTACAGCAGCATAGTATTCCATTGTGTAGATGTACCACAGTTTTTTAATCCACTCAGCTGCTGATGGGCACTTAAGCTGTTCCGATTAAAAAAATGGGCAAAAGACTTAAAAGACACTTCTCAAAAGTGGACACACAGAAGACCAAGAGGCATATGAAAAAATGTTCAAAATCACTAATCATCTGAGAGATACAAATCAAAACAACAATGAGGTACCATCTCACTCCTGTCAGAATGGCTCTCATCAACAAATCAACAAATGACAAGTGCTGTTGAAGATGTAGAGAAAAGGGAACCCTCATACACTGCTGGTAGGAAAGTAGACTTGTGCAGCCTCTGTGGAAAACAGTTTGGAGTTTCCTCAAAAAATTAAAAATGTAACTCCTATTTGACCAATAATCCCATTTCTCTGAATATATCTCCAAAAACCAGAAACACCAATCAGAAAGAACATATGCATCCCTACGTTCATAGACCACAATTTACAAATGGCTAAGATTTGGAAGGATTATAGCCTCAAAATCCTCATAAGTCTTTAGAGAGAGGACAGGATGAAGAATGATAAAAATATATAGCCTTACATTCATTATGTGAGCATAGATACTGGAATGAGATAGCAAGCAGAATCCAGGAATCTAGGTTATTAGGTTATATGTTGGCTAAGAGTTTTGTTTGTTCAATTGGTAAAATTATATAACCAAACATTCCTTGCAAGGGTAAATACATTGTTAACATTTCAGAAACCTATAGAAATTTCCAGATTATACAATGATTCAACCCCTTGCTACTTGAGACTTCACCAAAAACAGGGACTGATAAATATACAGTCATAAAATCAATATAATATCCTTAAAAATTAATAAAATATTCCAAAAACAAATCTTTATTATTTTGACATATAAAAAATTTAAAAGACCTAACCTTTATCAGGGGTTTTCAAACTACGGCCCGCGGGCTACATGTGGCCAGCCGAGGACATTTATCTGGCCCGCTGGGTGCTGCTGCCTGTCCTGCTTAGCAGCTGACTCGTCCTGGGCCCTCAGTGCACATAGGAATTTGTTCATAGGTTTTGTTTTTTAACTATAGTCTGGCCCTCCAACGGTCTGAGGGACAGTGAACTGGCCTCCTGTTTAAAAAGTTTGAGGACCTCTGCTTTATATACTTATGATGTTGATACAGTCATCCACTGTCTATTTTTGAAAGGAAATATGTCCTTAAGCAATTCTTTGTTTAAATTTTTCCCATATACACTTCTATGAATCTAGATAAAATGATACAACCAAGTCAGACATAATAAGGAACTTGATGATCCTTAGAACAATGTATTGAAATTCCTAATTAGCAAAATGACAAAATTTTCGTAAGTATTATTTGGCATTGCACAGGCTCATACACAACTATTACTCTTCCAATATATATATACATATGGCTAATATGATAAGTGTCTAACTGTCTGACCAGTTGCTATGACACACACTGACCATCAGGGGGCAGATGCTCAACGCAGGAGCTGCCATGATGTGCACTGGCCATTCACAGAAAAACAGCACCACGGACCTGGCACCCACAAAGCAACACTTGGCTTCCCCCAAGTGGGACACAGGCCCCGCCACCACCCCATAGTGACACCCCACCAAATCATAGCCGATGCTTCCAAGACCCCATGGTGTAAAATGCAGCCCACAGCCCAGCCCATCCTGGAAATAGTGGCTATGGTTGCCAGGTAATGACGTCATGTAGCAACACCTGGCTTCCTCTCCCTAGTGACTAGCCTCCTCCCAGTTTCTTCAGCCCAGGAACACAACTTGCTTTATAGCCAGGTGGAAACATTCTACACTTTAATCAAATGTCTGTGAAGTGTTTTCCCATGCCTCATCTCATTTGATCTTCACAGAAGTCCTGGAGTAGGTAGATAGGAGACCCAGTGGAATCCTATTTTCTTTTCATTAGCCAGAAAATGGAGATTTAAAAAGTTTAGAAACTTGACCTGACTGAAAAGAAGTAAGAAATGGTGGACCTTGAAAATGACTTCTGGTTTTCTCACAGCGCAGAATATAGTCAAACATTGCTGCAGTTAAATATTTTACTGTTTGTTCTCCCTGCATGATCTACAATAATAATCTGCATTGTGTTGATATTTACAGCTATGTTGCTGACAATTGCCTGAAAGAGAAGTTGGGGTGTTTCACTGGGCTGGAAAAAGTTTAGCTACATCAGAAAGCAGGTCTAATTAAGCAAGTTTATTCTATACTAGAGGCCCAGTGCATGAAAATTCCCCAGGGTGAGTGGGCCTAAGCTGCAGTCCGGCCTCCCTCTCCAGGAGGCAACCAGGCTGATCAAGGGAAGGCCCCGGCCCCATCACCTTGCTGCTGCTGCCACTGTTGGCTGCCGCGGCTGCTGGCCCTCCTTGGCCCTTGCAGCCACTGTGGCTTTGTCCGGAAGGATGTCTGGAAGACATCTGGTCTATCCGTTCTAATTAGCATATTACCCTTTTATTAGTATAGATATAAAAGGCTAAGTTGACTTGCACATGTGCAGTATATAAAAACTCTTGTTGGCACCAATCACATGTGTGTATTTTGATCTGTCATTGTTAATGATGAATTTTGTTGACACTTCTATTATAGAGAAAGGGAAAATAGTGATATTAAAACATTTCTTCTAATTAATTTCCTTTCAATGTGCACAAATTCATGCACCAGGCCACTAGTACATATATATTAGGCTCACCTGAGGAAGGGAGAGAGGGAAAGAGAGAAAGAGAGAGAGAGAGAGAGAGAGAGCTAAGAGATGTGAGAGAGAAACAGATCAGTTGTATCCCCCAGGTGCCCCAACCAGGGATCAAACCCACAACGTAGTTATGTGCTCTGACTAGGAATTGAACCCGCAACCTTCTGGTGTATGGGAAGAGGCTCCAACCAACTGAGCAACCCAGCCAGGGCACTCTTCTAATATTTTAAATGAAGAATAGAATGTAATAGCCTATTAGAATCTCTGCATTTAACAAATCAGAGGCCATCTGTGGCACTCACTTGAGCAGATCCTTTTAAGGTTAATCAAATGTCTTTAAATCTTTCTCCATAACAAAATGATGATTGATCACCTTCACTTTGAAAAACAACTTAGTTCACAAATCGAGCACTCAGCATCAATATATGGCTTAGTAGTTAAATTATTATTATATATTTTTCTTCTTGTAATGGAAAAGCAAACGTTAAGTCCAAAAAATGCTATTTGGCTGGTCAAAAGTTTCCTGTTTCAAAGATAATTTGTTCATTCAGTGCTATCAGCTATATACACCTCTAACTTTGACTCAGCAGTCTTGTTTTATAAGATTTTCAACAGATTCTTCCGGGGAGGACAGTGTTTCTAGATTTTTGGTGGGAAGTAGTTTATTTTCTTACTTGCTAAATATTATTCACAACATTGAAAGTGACTGTTGATTTATTATTTGTTTTCATTAAAGTTTTTATATTCTAATAACTTCTTAATGTTTTCAAAATGGTAGAATTATGTTTTAGGTTGCAGATTATAAATGGCTTCAGCTTTGTAAAATTCTGATTTGCAACTCTCTGCTCCGTCTTTTGTAAATGATATAAAAATTACACATACAAGATTCTGAGTTTTCCTACAGAATTTTAGAATTAATTAAGCATTCTTTTAAAATATACCTTATTATAGTGTAAATTCAGGCAGTATGTTCACTTAGAGTTTTTTCTAACCCATCTAGAAAGCCATGGAGAAACATACCTTTCTTCTCTAATATTTTCTTTTCTGTTTGGATATCTTCCTTGACAGCCCATAATTCATTATGGCTTTGGAATTTTTCAATGTTTCCTTCCCTGGCAAGTTTCTCTTCACCCTGTGTTTGTGCATGTTGTTATTTTGTTTGTCAATTTAGAGTGCTGTTCTTGAATATTATGTCACTTCTGTTGGGTAGTATTCAGCATTTATCATCCTTTCTGTTAGTCTATAGGCAGTATTCCTTGCAGGCATGTAAAAAAACAGCTCTTGGTTTATATCAACATTTGACAAAGAATCCCTTATCTTGCAAAGCACTTTTGCTCAGAGACAAATGAAATGGATTTATTGAATATTTATTTTGAGTCTATGGGGACTGAAAATAAAATATAAATTCATTGTAAAGCATCAGGCAAAAACAAAACAAAACAAAACAAAACTGCATTTCCAGTGTGTTTTTAATATAACAAGAAATATAACAGGTGCAATAGAAGTGACATTTCTACATGTGTTAATATAGTGTTTAAATATTTTTTTAAAATTCAGCATTGGTATTATAAATACAGAAATATATCCAAGCAGTGTAGTATTAATGACGGATTTAAAAATAATCTAGAATCAGATTTCTTGTGTAAAAATGACATGAATTTGAATCCTTAAATATATAATGTTCACTTAAATTATGCCCAATATTATATATTTAATATTATATATACTGTGTATTTAACATTATAGCTTTAATATTATTTTAAAATGTAACAACTAATTTTTAAATCATCCTATAAATTTAAAAAATTCAAGTTTTAATTGAAATTAATTTTTCTTCTCTTAGTGTATACTAGTTATATTGTTTCAGCTTTTTACAACCACCAAGTCCTATTACCAGTTCTGTACATGTAGATAAATTAACGTTAATGCAATTGATGAAAATTAACTTTGACTAATTAGATCCCTTGTTGTAAGGTTAAAATATTCACTTGTTTCCTTACTCATCAGAGATATAAAGTTAGTGTGTGTGTGTGTGTGTGTGTGTGTGTGTGTGTTGTTCTGAAAATAGGAGATATCTGAGTTTAGATTACTGATAAGTTGTACAGTCAAAGTTTACTGGACACTTCTTCCTTGATATTCAGGAACTTCAAATTAATTATGTCCAAAACTGAGCTTTACTTTTTACATATCAACAAGTTTTTGACAATTCTAATTTTATTCTTGAAGAAAGATATACTCATCTATTCATAAATCCAAACCATAAACTTGTAAATTATTGAAACACCTCCTTCTTAATCATTCTTACCTCTTACCCATTCTCCTTTATTCAGTCAAGTCATCACACACACCCCATGCACCAGGCCTCTAGTGGCCATATAAAAAGTCTTATTAAATTTAAATGGAAAAATCACTCTAATCAAAGACAGATTTTAAAGTTATTTAATAAAATAAGAACCAAATTTGTTCTTTAAAAAAACATACAATTAAAATAAAAGAGTTAGCCCTAGCCAGTTTGGCTCAGTGGATAGAGTGTTGGCCCACGGACTGAAGGGTCCCAGATTTGATTCTGCAATCCATGTGCCTCCCTCACATCGATGTTTTTCTCTCTGTGTCTCTCCTCCTCCCTTCCACTCTCTAAAGACCAAAGGAAAAATATCCTCAGGTGAGGATAAACAAAAACAAAAACAAAAAAGAGTTAAATGTCTAGAAGTGTAAGGTTAGAAAATAATGTTTAAGGACAATATTAATTGAAGAGAAGATGAAAGGCTAATAACAACAAGGTTACTTCAGAGTAAATAATACTTTCAGGGATAAAGATAATCTTGTCATAATGATAAAGGGATCAGCTCATCAAAAAAAAACATAACAATCTATCTATATAAAGAGCCAGGGTCCATAACATGCAAAACAACCAAAAGGAATGCCTGAACACCAGGCTGCACACGCAGCAGGCTCTGGTGGGCAGGGACTGGTAAGCAGGCTGAACTGCTGATCTCTTGGAGAAGAGAGAGGGGGGGCTTGTCAACAGCTGCCCTGGCTGCTGGTGAGGCCTAGAGAGAGAAGCAGGGTTTGATCTGCAGCCTCCATGGCAGCTGCTGATCAGCCCTTGCCCCTCTCCTCCCCCCCCCCCCCCCCCCCCCCCCCCCCCCCGCCTCTCCAGCACCTCTTTCTTTCTCTCCAAGAAATCAGCAGTTCATCCTGCTTGCCAGCAGCCTGGGGTGGCTGCTGATCAGCCCCACCTCCCTGATCAGGCCCAAAGATAGGCCCAGAGACATTTACTGGCATAGAAACTGACCAATCAGAACCAAATCTGGGTGAACTACAAGGAGCCAATGGCGGCCTAGGAGGCGGAGGTTTTGATGCTGACTGGCATAGAAACTGACCAGTAAGAACCTAATCTGGATGAACTGCAAAGGCAGAACCTAAGGTGGGGGCTGAGGAGGGGTTTTAAGGACAACAGCTGTTTGGTGTAAGGTGTAAGAAAGCGGTTCAATTTTTTAATGACCACTTTGGCAGTATAGTGCATATGGCTGGCTATCAGTCCAGATATAGAAATTACGTATTTTGTCTGCCAAGAGCATCTCCTCCTGATGAAAAAGGCTCCCCCCCCACACACACACATTTAAGCAATCCAATCCTATATAATCTATCTATACTACTAAAAGGGTAATGTGCTAATTAGACTGGGTGAACCAGCCATCTTCCGGACATCCGACTTCCTTCTGGACAAAGCCATGATGGTGGGGGCCAAGGCAGAGGCAGTTAGGGTGATCAGGCCAACAGGAGAGGGCAGTTGGGGATGAGATCAGGCTGGCAAGGGATTAGGGGCAATCAGGCTGGCAGGAAAGGGCAGTTGGGGGTGATCAGTCAGGCAGGCAGAGGCAGTTATTGGTGATCAGGCAGTTTCAGTCCAAGAAAAAAGGTATTTTGCCGAAAGTGCAAGGTTATTGTGAGGTAGCTGCACAATGACTTAACAAATTTCCTCTCTTTTATACAATGAACTTTACTATAGACTTATTATCTTGAAATGGTGGGCAAACCTCAATCTACAGTACATATCAAGCAATTCAATTTTTTTGGTAAAGTCATGACTTTATTTTCATTTCTTGGGAGCACTTCTAGCAGCATTAGTGGCACTTTGTGTGGGTCCCCTGGTGTTATTTAAGGTTTATGGTATTGCAGTAAACATGGTAAAAAATACATGAGAACCGCAAGAAATCACTTTTAACTGTGGTATGCAATTTACTAAAGAGACAACTGCTCATGCAGAGATGATTAGCATTACACAGTTTTTTAAACAGACATTTGCAACACTTGAGCGCACTACAATAGCAACAGGAGGTGGCTATGAAATTATTACAATAGTATAGTATGCACTACAGTTAATTTTGTGCAGTTATGATTTAATACTGCATTTTTACATGTGTTTACATTTCTCTCCACTGCAAATGGTGCATGTACATTCTATAAGTGTGTGTATACGTTTTGATAAATGTTATCTCTTTATAATAGATTTGTGTATATTTTATGTAAATGATAAGATATAGTATCTATATATATTTTATGCATTCATGACATAGTTTATTCTTTTTTGTTTTGTTTTGTTATTTCCAGGCTACATGGTTCATCTGAAGTGTGTTTTTTTCAAATTGTTACAAATCTCCAAAAATTTTTCCAATAAATTTATTGAAAAAATCCACATATAAGTGGACCCATGCAGTTGACACTCATGTTAATGAAGGTCAACTGTACAGTAAACCCTCTATTTTGGGGACCTTGATTTAACAAACTTCAGATTTAATGCTCCATATGTCATATGTGAAAAATAACACCCTGTTAATTTTAGAATGCTTTCCAAGATTTGCATATAATTGAATTAATGGGTTATTTTTTTTTTTTTGCTATTAATTCACTGTTATTTTTAACAAATTTTAGCAAACAGACTATATTTTGGAAAAAAACACTGTTGTAAATTGCCAACATAAATATTACATATCTACAACAACAGTTCACATCTTTAAATCCAAACATCACCGTTCATCACTAAGGTTCAGTGAATAATTAGTGCGTGATCATATGGCATCCAGAAAAGTAATTGGTTCTGCTGTTGCCTGGCATGACTTTCTGTAGCAGTTTGAACATGTGCTACCAATGTTCTGTTGTGCAATAAGCCACAACCTAGCCATGTGCATTTGTTTACTCATGGTGACTGGTGAATTCAGGCATGTACTAGACTTATTCAGCATACTTTTAACATTACTGTAATATATATAAAAACTTTTTTGTTAATTTTAACTTTTCATATATACTTAATTTTAATTTACACAAACAAGTCTACAGAGTAAAAACAGGTAAACTAATATGTCAATATTTTAACATACACTTTATTAAATAAAAGTGTATGTTATTATACACTTTATTATATAAAAGATTTCGGCTTTAATGGACACCCCTTCATCTGAATTAGACTGTTATATTGAAAGTTTATTATATTTGCAGATTTTTGTCCTATTTTGAAAATCCTCACCTCATTAGCCAACTGCAACTATTCCTATTTGCTTTTAAAAACTGAGTTTAGGCTTCAGATTTTCTTGGAAACTTTCCCAAGGTGTCCCATCTACTTTTTTTTGGGGGGGAGTGCTCTCATAGTCTCAATGATAGCATATTTCAGCACAGTTAAAACTTGTATTTGCTGATCTACTTGTTCATCTACACTGTTTTCGAGCATTTTTTTAGTATATAATAAATAAGGGTTGAACAATAGATAAATGAAATAGTATAAATAAGCATCTTTACACTCATATTGTCTTATATCCAAAATTATTGCTGAGAATTTTAAATTTACCTTTGGAAAACTTTGTTAAGTAACATAATAGCAAAGGGAATGTTTCTTTACCCATTAATTTTAGTCTACAGGAAGGTGAAAATGCTCAGGCCACTGTATAGCATTGTTATTCTCTGTCCTTTAATGCAAATCAGGGTCCCTCCATAACCTAAGGAATGGCATTTAAATCCTCGGTGTTCAACCTTATATATTTTCAGAAATATACAGTATTTTCTTTACATTTACTAAAAAAATTGTTTTTAAAAAAGCAAACAAATAAAATTACTATTAATATCATATTTAAGAAAAAATCCTTAATGATCTTTGCAGATGCAGAAAATAACCCAAATACTGTGTTGGAACGGTTTTAATCTTCTCATTGTATGAGAGAAAATTATTTTCACCCTCAATATATTCCCCCATCTTCTCTTTCATTACTTGGCATTTTTTTTTTTTTTTTTTACGCCTGTGGTCATGACACCATAACAGCATCACAACCAGAGGCCTTTTTTTTTTTTTACATTTTTTACAGAGAGGAAGGGAGAGAGAGACTTAGAAATATCGATGCGAGAGAAACATCGATCAGCTGCCTCCTGCACACCTCCTACTGGGGATGTGCTGGCAGCCAAGGTACATGCCCTTGACTGGAACTGAACCTGGTGTTCAGTCCACAGGCCGACACTATCCACTGAGCCAAACCCGTTAGGGCAACTTTGCATTTTTTCTGACATTTTTTCTCCTTTAAAATTTTTTCCTCAAATAATGTTCTTCCATAACTGGTGAAGTAACACAGATAAGGGACTCTACTCAGTTAAGACAAGCCCAGAATCATTTATCTTCTCACTATCAGTTTTCCATTACTGTCCCTTGTTTATTTGAAAATTAAAATGTTAGCTAGAGTGATGCCAGGGTAAATATTTCATGATTTTAAAAGCTGATTTTAGGTTTTAGGCCTTAAGCAAGCAGAGCAAGGGAATATTCAAGGCATGTTTCAGCTTAGTTAACTAAGGAGTTGACTACAAAGGGGTTGGCAGCCAAGTTTTTCCCTAGAAATTAAGTGTTGCATATGTTTGTAGTGTCTTCTGTACACTTATCCACCAGTAGTGACAGGGGTGGTGTAGCCACAGCATACAGCTAGCTGGCAAGTCAGAGATTGAAGAAACTGGCCAAATCTTCTTTTGGGACATGTCTGACATCTGGTATAGTTTGGCAAACTTAGGTGAGGATCTGTGAGGCTGACTCACTCAGGAACTTTAAACGTCAAAACCAGCTGCTAACTATATGTCAGCAGATTAAAGTAACACCTGGGCAGTATAAAGAGCAAGGGGACTTTTGCATTAAGTGAGGTACCTAATGCTGAACATTTCTAAATTTTGAAGAAATTTATTTTTTCCAAAATAGGCATGAAAAGCTTAGCAGATCCTTGTTTCATATAAGTGGGCCACTTGTCAGTGAATTAGCTTACATTTGAAATGTTTTTCTCTTAGGCACCTTTTAATATTTGAACTGTTTCTTATTTTTGAATATAATATACCAGATACACTAACATTTATCAGGACTTCTGTCTTGTGGGTGGTGCCCTATTACTTAAAATTTTAGAATATAGGAGAGTCAAGATATTATTTTTCTTATAATTTAGGCTTTAAGCTAGCAAAATAAACACAGTTCTATTGCTTAGAGATTGACCTAAGTAGTGCACCAGAGTGGAAATTTAACCTAGACTATATAAACCAGTTTCCACAAAATAACTAGGGACCAAGTCATAACAACAATAAGATATTGCATAAACAAAACATATGCTTTGTCATTTCCAAGTAATAGAAACTGTACCATTACCCTCCTTGGAATGTAATTGGATTGGAGAAAAGAAGAGATGCTTTCTCCTTTCTGCCTTTGTATATTTCATGGGAGCACATGATATTTGTTATTACCTACGTCATCTTACAAATGCGAATGGAGATGATGGAATAGCTGAGGTTGGTAGAGCTAAAATATGAGAGCACCAGATACTTGATCATTGTATCATTGAATCAAACTCAGAAGCTCCCCAGATCTTATTATCTGAGTAAATAAATGACTTCATTGTTTCATCCACTATTAAGTTGCTTTGTCTTCCTCCAGTAAAAATCATATTTATACATCTAGGAAAGAAGGTGTTTCAAGAAAGAGAGTGTTCTGCCATATTACAAAATATAGAGAAGTCCTTTTCGTAGCCAATTGAGAAATAAAAGCTGTTTAGAGAGAGGATCATACCAGAGAAGGCATTAGAGCTCTCACTACACGTGAATGCTGAGCTGGCAAGATGGGCCTAAACCCAAGATGTGCCATGTCTTGTTGCTATTAAGCCTGGTCCCTGGTTATGCTAGAGAAGGAGGCCATGCTTTCCTAATCTTGTGATTATAAGCCCCACAACCCGATCTTTGTGATGCTTCTTCTAGAGTTTATGTCACTCTTTTTTAGATCTCTGTTAATTACCATAAAGGAAAGGATGGCGAAAGGTGGCTCACGCACCTCCTACTGATCCTGTTTTAAGAATGTAATATTGTTTTTGATGGTCTAGAACCATGGTCAGCAAACTGCAGCTCGTGAGCCACATGCGGCTCTTTGGCCCCTTGAGTGTGGCTCTTCCACAAAATAACATGGCCTGGGCGAGTCTATTTTGAAGAAGTGGCATTAGAAGAAGTTTAAGTTTAAAAAATTTGGCTCTCAAAAGAAATTTCAATCACTGTACTGTTGATATTTGGCTCTGTTGACTAATGAGTTTGCCAACCACTGGTCTAGAATGTATTTTTCGGCTGTCGCCAGTGATCTTTCTGAACTGCTAGATATTTTTATGTTCTTTATTTTTGTGATGGTTGATTAAAGAACTATGAGTTTTTAAATCAGAAAAATGCAAATGAAATACTTGTATAATGAAAACAAAATATTCACTAGGAAACTGAGCAACCAATAGGAGCAGAAAATTCAAAACAAAGGCTACACCTAGAGATTGCAAACCTTCAGATAGAAAAAGCCCGTATAAGTAACACAAGTGAGCTTAGAACAGTGGCTGGCTTATGGCAGGTGCTCAGTAAGGAACTGTAAATGAATAATGAATCACATACAAACCAACAACTTGGGGCAATTTTGTCTATAAGTCTGTCAATAATTCTAATAGCATTATGTGTTCATCTTTATTTGGAAACAAAATTGCAATATTTATTTTGAATTTTAATTTATATACTTCTTTCAATAATCACATTTCTACTATTTGGAAGATTTAATGCTAAATAAAAAGATAAATTATCCCACATCATAGACTTTCATTTATTTTATTACTTGTGCAACAAAAATTTAATGATTAAAAAGAATAAAATAAGAATTTACAAAAGTTGGAATTTAAACAAAAAATAACATTTCAATTATGTTTTTATTAGTATGTAGACACTTAAATGTAATAAGACGAATTAAAAGAAAAGGCCGCAATTATATTGTTCATCAATTTTTCATTGGAATTCATATTACAGAAACAGACTGAGGATACTTCACACTGAAGAATACCTCTACTTTGGTTTTATGTATAAGTAGACATATACTCTTTGTGGCATTGTTTGGAGATGATATTTAGTAAACTTGAGTCAAAGATAGAATTGTCAAGGAAAGAAGAATATTTAAGTAACGTATTCTATCCTAAGTACAGTATTTACAAAAACTTAGAGAATTTGACCATTAAACATTTTGTTTCTTTGTTAAAAATAGTTGTGTTTGAACTATTTTTGAGCATAAAAGAACATAAAATGTATAAAAGACCTTAGTTTTTAAAAATGTGTATTTTCTGTAGCATGAAAATGACAATGCTGATTATGAACCACAGAAAATATTTTTCAAACAGTAGCAATGAAACAATTGGTAGGCTATTTGGCAAAACATATCATATAAATTTGCATATAAGAGTATATCATTAAATGCATTCTAGTTTATACATATATAAATAAAGTTTATATATAAAATATAATAACAGAGTAATAATCAAGTTACTAATATATAAATAACTAATAACAATTCTTCAGTAAATATTTGTAATAGTTAAACTAATTTCCTTCCTTTCTCTGAGTCTCTTTTTTTTCCAATTTGATATTTCATGATTTTAGTAATATGAAAGAAATACATCCATGATTTAAAAAAAATCAGAAAACAGTTATTTTAAAGTGTTATTGGTGATTGTTTTAATCACTGTAAACTACTTTATTTCAGTTGAATGATTTTGTTTATTATGAAACATTAATAATTTCTTAACAAAATTTTAATTTACTAAACAATCACCTTATGTGTAATCCTCAGTAAATTTATAAACTCTCTGTGCCTTGTTCCCAAGTTTTTAACTCTCATGTTAAATACACATTGCATTTTTTTGTTTTTGTTCACTAGGATAAGAAATTATTGTATGGTAGTAGGTGTATAGTACCTGTCTCTATATATTTATTGTAAGAAATAAATGCTCTAGCCCTAACCGGTTTGGCTCAGTGGATGGAGCGTCGGCCTGCAGACTCAGGGGTCCCAGGTTCGATTCCAGTCAAGGGCATGTACCTTGGTTGCGGGCACCTCCCCAGGAGGAGGTGTGCAGGAGGCAACTGATCGATGTTTCTAACTCTCTATCCCTCTCCCTTCCTCTCTGTAAAATATCAATAAAATATATTTTTTAAAAAAAGGAATAAATGCTCTAAAGAGCTAATACTATGCTTGCCTTATCTTGAACCCTCAGTAATTACTAGAACTCAGTGTAGCTAATGGAATTAAATGAGATAACAGATATAAAACTCCATGTAAAATTAATAGCACAAGATGAGAGAAATAGTAGTTTTATTATTATTATCATTATTAAGAAGGATTTAAAAATCATAAATATAATAATGTGGTGCTAGGTTGTATTTTAATCTCTATTTACTACACATACAGAAATGTGTAAATAACACTTTTTATACCCTTAAAAAATGGTTGGTATTTTTATTTTTAAAGTTTAGAGGGAAATAAGATAATTCTGACCTACCAATAGCTCATGTACATAATGTCACAAAAGATTTTAGGCCCTTCCAGCCAGTGTCATTGGTGGTCAAGATTCATCTTGGAATTGTCACAATCACACTTATTTTAACGATAAACATAGAAAGTCTCCATATTGAGCAAACCATTTAAGTATAGAACTGGAACAACTAAGAGAGATTCCTGCTCTAAGCCCAAGTTTTGCAGCCTGAGATAATTAAATGGCTTGCCAAAGTCAAACAGAACATTTGTGAGAAAAGAAGGAAGTCAATATTGCAGTCAATAATGAAGAAAAAAAAAAAAACACTTAAATTTTAGCCTAAAATTTTGAGACATATGGTGAACCCCATAAAAATTTGAGAGATGAGATGGAGCAACTGGAATAAAAGTCTTTGTCAAAAATATCTGAATTTCAGGATGGGGTTCAATGGGAGCATATGAAAAAATAAAAATGATAGAGTTGTAATTATCTGGTGAGAACTTTATGATTTATTTAATTTAAATACTAAGTATAATTCAGTATTTGTATAATTGACCTTTATTCAATTATGCTGTTTTTAATATTTTATTAATTTGCTAAACATATTTTTCATTCTTTAGAAGTCACTGAATTTATAATTCACCAAAATGTCTAAAAATTAATGAGCTATATTTTTTATGTCACTTACTGAGATGTTTAAAAATTGAAGTTAATCCTGTGTGGAGAACTTAGTATTTCCTGCTTTCAGTCATATGAGAACATTAAAAGAGAAAACACGTATTCAGTGCTAACAGGTGCCAAACAGTGGGTTAAACATATTCAGGTCTTGTCTCATTTAGTCATCTACAGTCTTACAAGTTTAGTATTAGTGTGTTTGTTCACCTATAAACAATTAGGTAAATAACAACCCCAAAATCATACAGCTACCACTGGGATGTACAAATGAGTTTAAGTATTTTTCTCACACTTAGCATTGTCATTATACTGCCCTCATTGTGGTATTTGTAAATGTATGTGCAATTATATGCATTTTCTATAATATTGAATATAAATTTAGGACTTTAAATTACGGTGTCCTTACAGGGTCACATCTCCCTAACTGAGGATTAGGAGTTATATTTACTGACTGTGGTTGAAGATATTTGATCCCAAGAGGAGCAACATTTATAAATGTCCAAATGCAGATCACAGCCACCATTGGTTTTGTTCCTTGAGGTGGGCTAGAATTCTATTGGAGTCATGTGATATTATCAATTAGGTCATGCAACAGAAAAATATAACAAAAAAAAAAAGAACCTGTTTTTTTTTTAATTCCATTTTATAGAAATCCAATAAAAATAAGAGTATAATAAAAAAAAGTCAGAATAGAAATATAGGGTGTCCCCCCAAATTTATAAAAATTATAAAGGCAGTGTTTATTAAAATACTTTTCATTTTCACCCTGGCCAGTTTTGCTCAGTGGATAGAGCATCGGCCTGCGGACTGAAGGGTCCCAGGTTGGATTCCTGCCAAGGGTACATGCCTGGGTTGCAGGCTCCATACCCGGTGAGGGGAGTGCAGGAGGCAGCCAATCAATGATTCTCTCTCATCATTGATGTTTCTATCTCTCTCTCCCTCTTTCTTCCTCTCTGAAATAAATAAATATATTTTAAAAAATAATTCTCATTTTCAAATTTGAGCTATCAGTTGTTAAAGTGTGTATATAATTTTTGGACACCCTGTATTTCTTCTTTTTTACCTTCCTTTCTCCAATAAAGAATATGTATGATATTGTGGCTTCCAATCTAATCGTTATTTCTTTCCTTGAGACATTTTCTTATTGCCTCTTTAGATATTTTCACACTTCAAAACTAAGGAAATTCCATAAGGAAATTTAAGAAAAAATCATATTTCTACAATATATACTTATATGTATGTCATAAATCTTGTATTGTTTAAGAGGTAGATAATAAACTTAAATATTCTATACACTTCTCATCTCAAATGCTTATATTCCTAAACTCACACTAGCAATTAGTATAATAAACATGAAAAAAATATGTTCACAAAACAAATGAATTATTGATTATACATTGAGTTCCTTTGATTTCTTAATTAGGAAAGATTTTTTTCAAGATATTCATAAAATTAATCAAGTCCTTTAACATTTAGAGAAACATTGCCAGATGGGTAAAACTTTTTCTATATATTTGTTTTGTCTTCGTTGGAAGCTTGTTTGTAGATGTTTATACATCATGAAGAGATGAGCTACAATGTTTCTTTGTTGACTTAGGTCAAAATTTATAAGTGATTCTTCTAGGCAAGAGAGGACAAGGAGAAATTCTGAGTAAGAGTCATTTGAAGATTAGCGTGCCCCACCTCTGCTTCCTTAGGAAGGAAAGTTGTGCATTGGAGCCATCCTCCTGAAGCATTACCTGCCCCTCATCTCCCTTCTGTTCAAGTTATGCCAATTGGCAGAATTCAATGAACATAACTTGCATTTCCTCTGCATTCTAGAGGTCATGGTAAGACAAAAATAAAGTTATTAAATTCATTTTCAACCTTAAAGGCATAAAGTATTTTCAGATATTACTATCTACATTGGCCTCTTTCAATTCAAGTTTATCTCAAAGCAAGAAGTGTCCAAAGGTTACTAAATAGTGTTCAGTAATTTTAGCAAATGTTTGACATTTTAAAAGTTATGC
Source organism: Corynorhinus townsendii (assembly GCA_026230045.1). NCBI lineage: Eukaryota > Metazoa > Chordata > Mammalia > Chiroptera > Vespertilionidae > Corynorhinus > Corynorhinus townsendii. The sequence continues at coordinate 74,992,899 of JAPDVU010000003.1, read as the reverse complement.
TTTGCTAAACTATAACGACATGTTTTAATAGTACATTCTAAAACTGCAAATTATAAGGTATGTGGGATTCTAACATAAATCATGCTGATTTTTTAAGAAATGGAAGTGTGTTTCTGGGAAAATATATACATGGAATGAAGCATATTTAAAAATATTCCCATATAAATTAAATATTTCATCTGTCAATGTTATGCTAAATGTTCTGTAGTAGACAACTTAGCAAAATGCAGCCTGTTGATTTTTAAAAAACTTGTTTTAAATAAGGTGGTAAGTTGTCAACTATCTCAGTGTGGGGATAACTTGGCAAAATTTTAGCAATCTATAAACTTGTATCTTCTACTAGTTATATAGAAAATGAGTCTGGTGGATGATTACAGAGTTGATCCGGTTAACATCAGCTAGCACATCTATCTAATCTAAGAAATCACTGTGCCAAAGGATTCACATCCATAAGTCTTGTTAGGTGTGGAAGGGGTTAAGAATGACAAGACTAAATCAACTGGTGGAGTTGAAATAAGAGGGCTTCGAGTTACATTCATAGATATATGGTCTAAAAGAAATAGTCCTAAGAAATTTAAAATGGGTAATGCTTTGGCCCATGGCTCACTGATTTGAAACTTAAAAATGATATGTTTGTTTTTTTTCTGTCTGTGACTGAGACAAATAACTTCATCTTGAAAATATATTATTTTTTAAAAAATTATACAGATTCATTTACTAATATAACACAGAGTAAAGTTCTGGGAAATCAAAATATTGTTTTTTTTTCCATGACCCCTAAATTGGTCAAATTGTGAAAATAATTCAAACCACCAGGATCATGAGACATGGCGGATATTAGGGAATAGTAATCCAATAATTTCCATTGATAAATGTAGACCAGAATATTCCTTTTGACTAGCTAACTCAACCTATGGCTTACATAGATTTTGTGTGAAGTAATAATTAAGTAAAATTATAGAGAAGCGACAGAAGCTTAGCAGCTGTAAAACACATCCTATGGCCCACCCAGCCAGAGAGCCAGTGAGAAGCCCTGCCCCACAGTTGAGCCTAGACTCTGGTCCTTCATGGGGCCTGAACAATGATCATGAGAAGCCACAGAGCCCAACCTACAAACCTACTCAGTTGCAAACCTCAGCCCATGACCCTGCCTGATTGCTGAACACAGCCTTTGGACCCGCATGATTAGGTACCCCAGAGAGCCACCCAATCCAAATGTGGAGCCCAGTCTTCAGTCCTATACATTTGTGGGGTAAATCTGGACACCATTATCTATCACAGAACCCTACCAATGACCACGCCCAACAACCAAGGGTAGTCAATGGCTGGCCCAATCACAAAACCCAGCCTACAGCCCCTCCCAACCTCAGGACATAGCCTGTAACCTTACAAGGTCTTTGAGCAAGACCTGAAATCTTATCCCACTATGAATTCTGACTTGTAGCCCCATCTGGACAGAGTCCAGCCAGTAGCACCATTCAGCTGGGGAACATAGCCTGAGACCCCACCAAACCAGACACAATTGCAATCATAGCCTGTAGGCCTACCCAATGGCAGATTTCAACCAGTGGTACCTCCCTGTCAGGGAAAACAGCCTGTGACTTTTCCTGACCAGAATTGATTTCAGAGCCCAACTAATGGCGCCACCTGACCACAGAACATATCCAGCAGCCCCACCAAACTGTGGAGCCCAGGCAGTGCTCCAACTTTAGAGTGCAAGTAATAGTCTCCTCTAACTAGAGACACCAATAGCAAGCCCCACCTGCTCAGACACTACTGACCTATCCAGTACCCAAGAGGAACTGACTGGTGAAGGTCTTCCCTGCCAAAGTAAACCTATCATATCTAAAAGAGGAAACTGCTAACTTAATGCATAGACAACAATACAAGATACATGGGCCATGAAGAATCAGGTAAAAGAGGAGCTGCTGTACAGGAAGTGTTGACTAGAAAGTAGGACTTGCTTCAATGAGGCTTTGATGCCCTAGTCTGCTCCTTGAGTTTGTCACTCATGAAGGTGGTAGGGTTGTAATCTGGCATGGCCTGAAGCTGTCCACTATGCCCACTAACTCGGGGGTCCCCTGGGAGTTGTGAGGTCAGCCACTGCCTATGCCCTGCCTAGGGCTACCCAGCAAGAGCTGTGGTGATCTGCGGATGGCTGCTTTGTGATGGGCTTGGAGGTGCCCAGGAAAAGCCAAGCTGTGAACCAATGCCAGTTGCTGTTATTGCTGGGCCTATTTCCACTTAGCAAGAGGCAGAGGGTACACAGAGGCCAGATGCTGCCTGTTTGAGATATTTTTAGGAAAGTCTGACACTTGAGGAAATAGAGGCTATTTGTATGGAAAAACCACTAGAAATGGTTTGGATGGGCCCATGATTGTGGTGGGGCAGGGTCTCAGGGAATCACCAGGGCTGCGCAAACAGTATGAGCCAGCTCGATGTGGACTCAGATATGGTGCCCACCTGCTGGCTCTGTGTGGGGGAGGGTCTAATAAATGGAACATTAGCCTCTGCTAGCACTTTTGTCTGGTGGAAAACTGCTCCCAAGCTCTCGTCCTAATTACAGACCATTCTGTTCATCCCTATATGTCCCTGGTTCCTTTCAAGCTGCTAGCCCAGCATTGGAGCTTAGAAGAGTGATTCTGAGTAAGCCGCATGTGGGCCCTTTAAAAACAATGCCTGTGACTCCAGAGCCCTCTGTTTCCCTCAACCACAATGCCCCCGCTCCCCTTAGTTTTTACAACCAGAAGTTATGGGACTTCTCTTTCTGGCTCTGGAGCTCTGAGCTTGGAGGTCTGATGTGGGGCTGGGACCCCTCTGTCCTCAGGGCGTACCTTTGCAGCTGAGATATCCCTCCCAATTTTTGTCATTCACTCGTGGGTGTGAGAATTGGCTGTTGCACCCCTCCAGCCTGTTTTAGTGTGGTTTCCTCTTTCAGTCCCTAGTTATAGGACTTAACTTTCAGCTAGATTTTAGGTGGTTCTGAATGATGGTTGTTTTGATGTTTATCTTTAATTTTGATGTGATTATGGGAGGCTTGAGTACCACATTTACCTATTCAGCCATCTTGACCAGAAGTCCCAAATAAAATATTATAACACTTACTTTTGATAGAACAGGGAGTTGATATTTGTACCTCATTTTTAGATATTTGCATTACCAATATATTTAAGCAAAAGAATAATGCCATGTCTTAGAGCTACTACAGTAGATGAGCATAAAAGTGTGGCTAATAAAAGTGTCAACATTTTTTCTGAAAGCTTTATTCATATCCCTCTGGGAGTCAAGAAAGCATAGTGTATGAACTGATATTCATGAATATTTTCTGTGTCTATATGGATGGCATTTTCAGAAAACGGCATTGTTTGAAAAATTATCTTGAGTGTAAAATGTCATGGTAGTGCTCTAGCCAGGTGGCTCAACTGGTTGGAGCATCCTGTCATGCACCAAAAGGTTGCAGGTTCAATTCCTGTTCAGGGTGCATATGGGAGGCCATTGATGTTTCTTTCTCACATTGATGTTTCTCTCTCTCTCTCTCTCTCTCTCTCTCTCTCTCTCTCTCTCTCTCTCTCTCTTTCTCTCTTCAGAAAAATCAATAAGAAACCATATCATCTGGTGAGAATTCAAAATGAAAATCATAGTAGTGCCATTATGTCACCAAAATTTCAAAAACTGTAGATAAAATTAGTTATTGCATTTAATTACTTTAGTCCATGATTTATGAAAGTAGCCTAAATAGGCATGTGTGAGTGAATGCACTCACACATATCATAATTTCATAGATGATTTTATTTTTTCATATATGATTTTAATGATGATTACTAAACCAAACAGGGAATTAACTCTGCAGTTATACAATAAGGTGATTTTTCTAATATATGTAGAAGTGAAGAATAAGGATTGTTAAGCAGTGATAAGATTGTTATTCAAAACAATGGAGCAGCCCGGCTGGCATTGCTCGGAGGTTGCAAATTGACCCATGAACCAGGAGGTCACCATTTGGTTCCTGGGCAGGGCACATACCCAGGATGCAGGCTCAATCCCAGTGTGGGCATGCAGGAGGCAGCTGATTGAAGATTCTCTCTCATCACTGATGTTTCTATCTCTCTCTCTCCTTTCCTCTCTCTGAAACCAATAACAAGAAAAACAAACATATTTCAAAACAATGAAGCAAATGAAGTTTTGACAGCAAAGCATGATGAATGTAAATGTGGTTTTCAATATTTAGGTCTGTTAGATTTTTTTTTAATTTAGGCAAAATCTATTAATGTTCAATCCTATATCTGGTTACATAAAATTTATGAAATGTTGAGGATATGAGAATATATGTCCTATGTTAGTATACTGTTCCTGTCAAAATTGCCATTAAGGCTAATTCTCTAATCAGGACAATTTTTTTTAATCCTAGAAAAAAATTAGAACTAGAGTGAAGAGGATGCAATATTGATTACTAACAGAAAAAAAATAATAAGTATCTCTAAAAAGAAGAACGAAGCAATGGTAGCTACCAAAAGTAGCAAAACTAAGAAGAGAGAAGAAAGGACACATAGATTCAGAATTCCAATAGGCTTTTTTTCACTCCTCAAATTCAATCTCACCTTTTATTTTTATTTTATTTTTTAAAGTATTTTTTTATTGATTCTAGAGAGGAAGAGAGAAAGACAGAGAGATAGAAACATCAATGATGAGAGAGAATCACTGATCAGCTGCCTCCTGCACTCCCCCTACTGGGGATCGAGCCCACAACCCAGGCATGCGCCCTTGGCTGGAATCGAACCTGGGACCCTTCAGTCCGCAGGCCGATGCTCTATCCACTGAGCCAAACTGGCTAGGGCTCACCTTTCATTGATGGAATGAAATAGGAGTGACAGTGCCTGAATTATAAGTCCAGAGTGAAAGGGGCTTTGCGTCTTCTGCACTGGTGCTCTTGGAGCATGGCAACCACGTGATCAAGCCCAGGTAATCCTGTAAGATGCTAAGAAATGATGAAAGACAGAGGCAAGTTCTCCCTGTTGAGGGCATCATAAACCTGCCAGGCAGCTGGCTGAGAAAACATGAGTGTCTGACTGACACCAAAAACTGTTCACTTGTGTCATACCCAAACGGCCATACTACAACATTGTGGATATGTAAATGCTTCTTCTTTAAACCACTAAATTTTGTTGTTGTTGTTATGCCACAAATTCTAACTGAAAAAAATGTGGTATTATGGTTAGGGTGATACCGTAAGGAAAACCTGCAATATGTGGAATTGGCTTTGGGGCTGAGCCATAGGCAGATGTGGGGAAAGCAGCAGAAAAACTCTTAGAAAAATAGTGAGCTATTAGTTAGTGGAGCCCAGAAAAGTGGTGAGAAAGTTGCTATAGCAGGTGGAAAAATTATTAACTTTGATATTTTAATTAATTTTGACAAATGATAAACAATTTATGTTCACTGCATTTGGACATAAATTATTTAGGTTTACCAAATGGTGAAGTAGAAAACTCCAAGCTCCTGTTTTTCCACAGAAGTTTTGAAAAACAAGCAGAAACTGTCAGGACTAGGTCAGAATCACAGAGAACAAATATTTATAGAAATGAAGTGAATATTGAATCAGAAAAAAAAGAACTTGATAATGGTAGGAAAACTTTGTGGTGTTTCTATTTCATCTTTCACCATAGTCGTAAAGACAGTAATCCGCATACCCAATGTGGAACCCTGGAACATGATTTCAGAGGGGAAAGCAGATTTTATTCTGAAATTTTTGTGTTCATCTACTCTGTCCCTTCTGAGGCTATATAAAGGACTGTTAGAAGGTGCTCATCTTTGTTATGCTTAACTCAGAATTTGCTCCTCCTGGGATAAAGGTGGGCATTGCATGAAAATAATATAAGGTGAATGGAAACTCAGAGCTTCCTGAAGCAAAATCATACAGTGGAGATATACAGCAGACTGTCTAAGGCCAGATAGAAAAACTTGGAGAGATAGTTTTTTTTGGAAATCAGAGCATTCAAAAATGCTTATGTATACTGTGGAATGCCATGTACATGCCCAGGGAAAGACATACAGTATGCTCAGAAAGGATCTGATAAAGTTTTTATGATATTCTGAGAACATCCTATGAGAAATGCTACATGTAGAGCAGCTGAAAAATAATGGCCATGGGGTGAGGAATTAACTTTCCATCAGTATGCAAGTCTTAATGTATAGAAACATTTTTTAATTATAAACATGTAAATATGTGTTTTGCATATATAATGGATACCTTCTATATAGGAAATTTGGACTATCTTCAGGGCTCATAAACAAAGAGAAAGAGGAAATCAAAAATGTTATATGGGGCCTATATCTAATATCTCTCAGGATGGATCTTGCTAGATCTTTATAGCTTCAAGTTTGGCCTATAATTAGCTCATAAGTAAAACAAGAGCAAAATTCTGTAATTAAAACAATGGTGGCAGATTTAAAAAAGACATTGTATATAGGAAGACCTCTTGAAATGTGAAGAGACTCTTAGACTAATCTCAAATGTTAACTGGGGTATAGAAACCTCATGAAATCTGAACTGATTGGGACCCTCTGGATGGACAAATTTACTGCTTCAGCTATTAACAATCAGTAATGAACAATAAAAATGAAAAACTGATCAATAGAAGACAGTGATAATACTTTCATTCTGAGCCTTGTTAGTCACAGATTAAATGAAGGATAATAAATATCTCATGAGTATCCCCGCAAAAAGTTCTGAGAAACATGACTTCACAGTCAAAACTCATAAAATACATAAGGAAATCCTCTTTTATGACATGAGCAAAATTCATCAGAAAAACAACCTGGAAAATAGATTTACAAAGGCCACATGTATTAGAAGCATTGATCTAAAAAATAAAAGAATAAAAGAAATTTTGTATTAAAAACCAATGAGTATGGTATTTAAAGTAATTTCTCAAAATTAAAACCTAAAATTTGAAGTTAGAAACTACATAATGTGCAAACATAGTAAACATTAAATATTAAAAACTGTATGCTTATTAACATTAAGCACAGATAAATAGAGATTAGCTGAACTAGAATATATAATTAAATAAAAATAAGCAGATTGATATGCAGAGAGAAAAAAATGAAAAATTTTAAGAGACAAAAAATGGAGTGAGCTCTAATTGCACAATCAGAAGGAGAGAATGGAGAAGAGGATAACTGGTGTGCAGGTAGAAAAGTTAGACATGTAAGATCTAAAAATATTGCAAGATTGATAAACAATACAAATTATCTAAGTTAGAAAAACACAATATAGAAGGGAGAGAGAGAGAGAGAGAGAGAGAGAGAGAGAGAGAGAGAGAGGGAAGTGATGGAGAGAGATACACATCTAAATACCTTCAGTAGAACTAGAAAAACAAAGACAAGAAGAGTACTAAAGCATGAAAGGGGAAAAATGTGGATGACCTAACATGGGGTAATAATTAGACTGACAGAGGACTTCTTAAAGGAAAATAAAACACAAGAGTTTGAAATAATATTTTCAAAATGGTGAAAAACAATGTGAAACAGCTATATCCAGTGAAACTAATTTTTTAAAGAATAACACTGAATAATGATGTTTTTAAAAATGCACATATTGAGAGTAAACTAGCAATTACATAAAAATATTAAGTTTAAGAACAAAGGATATAATGCAAGAAGGTCAGAGAGGCTGAATATTAACTTTCTAAAACAAAAAATTATTTATAATTTATGGCATAAACTATATAATAGAAAATAACACGTAAGTTGATAGAGAATGACTGGAGTTAAGAGTTTTGAAGTTAACCTTGCTCTGGTTAAATTAAATATGTACATTTTTATTTTCACTATAAAATGAAATAATAGTAATCAAACTTTTTTCTCAGTAAAGGGAAAAGGCAAGAAAGCAGAGCAATAAGAAACAGAAATTGAGACAAACAATGCAGAAAAACAATGGTAGATATGGTCCAGATGTAATGTTAATTATGAATTAAGTAAATTCATAAAACCCTTACATTGCAAGATAAATGCTCTATTAAATAATTAACCAAGAACTTCTTCTACTGACTATTTAGTAGCCTTGCATCGGACTAACTTTCCCACTGAGAAACATAAATGCTGGATAAAATCAAGCAACAACAAAAAGTTTAGGCCATTGCAAGTTAATAAAACCACATGGTATTTGAATGACCAAACTCCTGAGGAAAGGTAGTGCAACGGGGTGATGTCGATATTCACTTTAATATTTTCTCTTGGTGAATGTGCCAGATTTTGGCTCAACAGAGCTACCAATGAGCTTGGTGAGGCTGGTGCTTCTCTTGCTAAACACCCTTGATAGCTTTTGAACATGATATGTCTTCTGGACCTTACTTCAAACATAATCATCTGCTGGGGGTTTTCATCTTAAGTATTATATTCTTTCCATTATGCCCACTCCGTGTGTCATTTAATCCCATTCTTATCTGCTACCAGAGAATTTCTAGCACTTCCTTGGTGTGGGGGCCACTGTATTCTCCATGTTTCACAGAGCCATCTGGCAGGCAGCTCCCTGGGTTTATTGCCAGGTGCTAAATCTTCCTTCTCAGGATGGTGCTCCCAATCATTTACTCTCCCATTCAAATAAAGATGGGATGCTATTTCTTAATAGGAAGTGATAGGCTTCTTTGGCAGATTTAGAATTCAAAAATTTAAGGTGATGAACCCAGATACTTCCGTGTGTCAGGGTCCTGTTCTTAGCAGTCAAAGCTCTGACTTTAGTGTGGCATATCTGCTTTGGTTCTGATTTAAACCTTTCTTGGCACTTAGTTTGACGGATGATTCATTATTTGCTCTGACACTCTATTTTCTGTATCTTCCGTTTGCAAGATATGGCAGATTCTGTATATGCTGTCAATGAGATAGTCTGGCTTTCCCAATAGGCCTTCAATTGCTAGTTAAGCTCGCTCATTTGCCTTATCTTTTCCTGGTGGGTCAACCTAGTTTAGCAATAGCCTCCTGAATCCATTGTCTGCATTTTTAATTTTCTATTACTGGATGACAGTGTTACCACTAACTTAGCATGTTGTTTAATTTTTTTTATCCATTTATTTTACAGAGAGTGGGGGGGGGGGGAGGGGAGAGAGAGAGAGAGAGAGAGAGAGAGAGAGAGAGAGAGAATGCATTCATGGGTCGATTCCTGTATGTGTTGGCTGGGGATCAAACCTGCAACCTTGGAGTATTCGAATGATGCTCTAACTAACTGAACTACCCAGCCAAGGCATTGTATGTACTTTGAAGTGACAAATATTGATTATCTTACAGTTTATGTGAGTCAGGAATCCAGGCATGGCTTAGCTGGGCCCTCTGCTTAGGGTGTTCTAGAGTTGAAATCAAGATACGGGCTGGGCTGCAATTTTATCTGGAGGCTTGGTTGGGTCAGGATCTTGTTTGTCAGTAGCATTCAGTTCCTTGCAGATGCAGTGAGAACTTTGCTTCAGATGTGTTTACTGTCTCTCTGCTGGAGATTGCCCCCAGTTCCTAGAGGTTGTCAGCAGGCCTTGTCATCTGGGTTTCCCTAATGGTATGATTGCTTTTTCACAGTGACAGGAAGAGAAACACTGGCAAGGTGGGGGCTAAAACCTTATGTGACTTAACCATAATAATATATATGTTATCATGTACAGATGATAACCTTTGATGTATTCTGTTGATTAGAAGCAAGGGAGAGGTTCCACTTACTCCAGGGAGCGGTAACACAAGTACATGAACAATGGAATGCAGAGACCCAAAAGTGTGCCCGCGCAGTTTGCCTGTTTCCTTTGTAATTCGTAGTTTTGAAATAGTTTGTGCATTGCATCAGATTATGCATATCCTTTCACTGGTATAGCACAATATTCCATTTCATCACTTTTTAAAGTTTTAATAGTTGTACTGCTCCCTTGTCTCAGTGGCTGGAAGTGCTTCATTACCACCAGTGATGGGGCTTTGCTGCCAGGCAGAGCTGAGTGATTGAATTCCAAAACACCATCCTATTGCCTGTGCTCTCCAACACTCCTGGCACCAACATTTGATTTTCCTGGGAAGCAGTTTCTGACATGGAAATCAGAGTGGGTGATGTTTTTGTTTTTATTTATTCATTTTTTAAAATATAATTCTTTATTGTTGAAAGCGTTGCATATGTTTACTTTTTTTCATCCATTACCTCCCCCCGCCCCGCCAGCCCCATCCCCCGCCCCAGGTTCTCACTCCCCATTGTTTGTGTCCATGGCCATGCGTACATGCATATGGGTTCTTAGTTGATTACCTCCCATCCACCCACCCTTTCCAGCCTTCCCTCTGAGATTCCACACTCTGTTCCGTGCTTCCAGTCTCTGAATACACTCCATTCATCAGTTTACTTTGTTACTTAGATTTCACATATGAGTGTGATCATGTGATACTTGTAATTTTCTGACTGCCTTATTTCACTTAGCATGATATTCTCAGGTCCCCCATTCTGTCTCAAAGGGTATGAAATTATTATTATTTTTTTACTACTGCATAGTATTCCATGGTATAAATGTACCACAGCTTTTTTATCCACTTATCCACTGATGGACACTTGGGCTGTTTCCAGATCTTAGCTATTGTAAATTGTGTTGTTATGAACATAAGGGTGCATACATTCTTTCATTCTGTTTTCCCATAAGCAGTGAACTAGGGTTTTCTTTTCCTTCACATTCACTGATTTGCAAATGTTGTACCAGCCTTACTTCCCTGGAATAAATCCCACTTGGTTATGGTGTATGATCTTTCTAATGTTATGCTGGATCTGATTTGCTATATTTTATTGATGATTTTAGCATCTATGTTCATCAGGGATATTGGCCTGCAATTCTTTTTTTTCGTAGTGTCTTTATCTGATTTTGGGATTAGGGTAATACACGCCACATAGAACGAGCTTGGAAGTGTTCCTCCCTCTTGGATTTTTTGAATAGTTTGAGGAGAATAGGTCTTTGAATGTTTGGTAAATCCCCCCTGTGAAGCCATCTGGACCTGGGCTTTTGTTTGCCAGGTGTTGTTGTTTTTTTGTTACTGCTTTGATTTCTTCAGTTGTTATTGGCCTATTCAGATTTTCTAATTCTTCCTGATTAAGTTTTGGGAGATTGTATTTTTCTAGGAATTTATCATTTTCATCTATATTGTACAGCTTGTTGGCATAAAGTGTTCATAGTATTTCCTTACAATCCTTTGTATTTCTGTGTTGTCAGAGGTTGCTTCTTCACTTTTGTTTCTGATTTTATTTATTTGGGTCTTCTTTCTTTGTTTATTGATGAGTCTGGCTAATGGTTCATCAATTTTGTTTATCCTTTCAAAGAACCAGCTCTTGGTTTCATTGATGTTTCCTATTGTTGTTCGTTTGTTTGTTTTTTAGTCTCGATGTTATTTATTTCTGCTCTAGTCTTTATTATTTCCTCCTTCTACTTACTCTGGGATTTTCTTTCTAATTTTTTACATTGTAGTGTTAGGTAGTTTATTACTCAGGTGTGAGGTTTTTTTGTTTGTTTTGTGTGGGTTCTTTTTTCTAAACTTGTCCCTGGGATGGTATGATTTTAGGTGATGCCACTTCCTGAAGCTGAGTTAATCCTTGCAGATGCTGGACACTGAGGCTAAAGTACTCCTAGCAACAGTTGCTTCTATGAAGGGAGATTTGGGTGGGCCATCTCTGGTCTGAAACCACTACCTCTCCTCTATTCCACCAGCTACTGGGTTTATTGGCTTCTGACAGCTCCAGAGCTCTCACCTCCTGGGAAATTTCCCCATCTAAAGGAACATGCCTTGCCCAAGTTTATGCCTGGGGGCAACCTGCAGCAAATATCTGATTCATTTTGATTGAGGAAGGGAAAGGATGGCCCTGAAGCCTCTACTGGGACAAGTCTAAAGACCCATTCTAATTTCAGATTCCTCCCTGGGATGGTCTGAAGCCTCTGTTGCCTCCAAGAGTCCAACTGCTCTCTACCTATTTCTTCATATATGCTATTCCCAAGAGAACACTACCAAAAACAAACAGGAAAATAAGCAAAACAAGTAAATTTGTGTATTCAGAGTTTGTGTCTATTTCCAAGGAACTTGAGCTAAAATACTTGACTTCTGATAACTTTTGAATTTTCTGCGATTTCTCAGAGATTATAAGCAGTGGTTTTGATACCATGATTTTAACATGGTCTATTTTGATATTCCTGCCTACTGGCTGGGACACCTCTTTGTGTCTCTCAATGATTCCTCCTTATTTGACTAATTTATAATTTTGACACACCTCTGGATTTTGTCCTCAGCCCTCTTCTCTCTTCTATTTTTATATTTGTTTATGAGTAATCCATATATTGAAGACTTCCAACTGCTGTATATACCATCATGCACCCTGTGTTCCAGCCCCCTATATGCTACTGCTTGACAATTCTACTTGGACCTCTTAGTATACATATTAAACAGAACATGCTCAAAACATTACATATGGATTCCTCACTACTGTTGTGCTTCAATAAAACTGTTTCATTTACAGTATTACTTATTTCAGTAAATGTCATCATGATGTCTCTAGTTTTTCACACCAAAACCAAGTATGTTATCTTTTATTTCTCCTGTTTTCTTTATCTACATACAGTTCACTTGGAAGTATTGTCAGCCATACCTCTATAATGTAAATATCAATTCTACAGCTACTGTCATTATCTTTATTCTAGAAGTCTGGCTAAAGATTTTAATTGCTCTTTATCCATCCACTCATTTCCACCAAGAGTCTATTTTTTTTTTATAATGGGAGTCAACTTGATGTTTGTTGTTTTTTTTTAATGATGAATGGTATCTCTCACTCTGATGCTTAACACTTCAATTACTTCTTTGTCACCTTTGAGTAAAAATCACATTTCTTATCACAGCTAACACAGCCCTAAATTATCCACACAACTGTCAGATTCACAATCCATATCTCTTACCTTCAAGGCTAACTGTATATTCAACTTGGAGTCTGTGCAGAGACTGATAACAGAATCTCGGCATCCATCCTTCCCTTCCTCTTTTCTCTGATATAACCACCTGAATTGTAGCTGTAACAGTCTGGCAGCTGCAGACTATACTTGCAATCTCTTTATTGAGTTGTGACCGGTGTAATCCAATGCAATGTGAAGAGAGGTAATCTATGTCCCTTTCAGGTCATTTCCATGAATATTGCTGCCCTGTGCTCTCTCTTTTACCCTTTACTAGTACACTTGCCATGAAATGGCGAGGACTGGAACACCTTGGTAGTCTGACCATGACCAAGCCACACAGGGAGGCCTAGGCCACAATCTTGGAGTAGTTCTGAGAGAAATGAATTTCTTATTTAAGCTACTGTGTAAAGTATATTTTTCCCCCTAAAACGTCTTTTATTTCACCAAATTTTGCATGGCTCTGTCCTTTTAATCACTTATATAGATGATCCAATGTCCTTCAATGATGACATAGTGGTTTTATTTTATTTTACTCTGAGAGAGGAAATCTCATCTGCCTTATTCACCACTGTTGACTTAGCAATTTCAGAGTAGATACTCATTGTTTTTAATGTGGTTAGACAGTGACTGTCTTTAATTTGATATTTTCTTAACTTAAAGTAAATAAATTATGTGGTAATTTAAATAGTAAATTATGTTTTGATTTTTTTTCTTTCCTTTATAGCCAAGTATTGACACAGTGTTTTGAAACAATTATCTGAAGTGAGATTATGATTTGTTCTGTGCATAAATTGCTAGAAATATTTAAATATATGAAAGGTAATATAGTAGATGAAAACAGTAAAACAAAATAGACACTTAATAGACTTTATTATTTTTAAAAGTAACAACATATTTTTATATTAGATCTCTCAATACTTGTGTACAGTTTCAAATGTACTAAAATTATGTCTGAAAATGGAAAAATATTTCCGTGGATAACTTTACTATGAGGAAGTATCCTAACAATAATTCAGGGTTTATCTCTTTTTCTCTGGGACCTTAATAAGGAAGTTTTCATTCTGCCATAGGAAGCAGAATAAAATGTTCCCCTGTTTACCATCATGGAGAAAAAAGAATAGCCTATCAGAGAATATGGATAATAGCAAAGATATTATAGCCAGAAAATCAAACACAAATGAATGAAAAGCTCCAGCACCTGAGGGTCAATCCTATCTATATTAATAAAAGGATAATATGCTAATTAGACTGGGAGACCTTCCAGGAAACCTTCCGGGAGACCTTCCTGACGTCCTTCTGGACAACAGCATGGTGGCGGGGCGGAGGCAGAGGCAGTAAGGGGCGAGCAGGCTGGCGGGGAGGGGGGTAGTTGGGGGCGAGCAGATCAGCTGGGGTGGCAGTTGGAAGTGAGCATGCCAGCAGCGAGGGAAGTTGGGGGCAAGCAGGCCAGCAGAGGGGGGGAGTTAGGTGTGATCAGACCAGAAGCGGGGAGCAGTTTGGGGTGATCAGGCCAGCATGCATAGTGGTTAGGGGTGATCAGGCAGGCAGGCATGTGAGTGGTTAGGAGCCAGTGGTCCTGGATTATGAGAGAGATGTACGACTGCTGTGGGATCAGGCCTAAACCGACAGTCAGACATCCCCTGAGGGGTCCCAGATTGGAAAGTGGCAGGCGGGGCTGAGGGACACCCCCTCCCATGCACAAATTTTGTACACAGGGCCACTAATCCTATATAATAAAAGCCTAATGTTCTAAGTGTTCAGTTGGGCGTTCAACCAATCAAAGCATAATATGCTAATGATATGCTAAGGCTGCTCAACCGCTCGCCATGATGTGCACTGAACACCAGGGGGCAGTCCCTCTGACTGGTAGGGGGTCTGCTGGGGGTCTTAGCCAGTCAGGACTTAGCTTCCTGCTGGGGGGTCTGGCCAGTCAGGACTGAGCAAGTCAGGCCAGTCATGCCCTGGAGCCATCCCCTGTTCCCTCCCCGGTTGGCCAACCTCTCACACACATCCCCAACCCTGATTGTGCATAGGTGGGGTCCCTCGGCCTGGCCTGCACCCTCTCGCAATTTGGGACCCCTTGGGGGATGTCGGAGAGCTGGTTTTGCCCAATCCCACAGGCCAGGCCGAGGGACCCCACTGGTGCATGAATTTGTGCAGCGGGCCTCTAGTTATCTAATAAATTGTTCAGTAAATATTTTTTGAAAGCATAACAGAGAAAAAGAAATCCTCCTTTATAAATCAACCAAGAACCTTGTATGCATATATGCATGGCCCATGGCTACATGGCAGGGGGTGGGGGCAGGCTGGAGAGGTTAATGGAGGCAAATAGGGAACATATGTAATACTTTCAACCATAAAGAATTATTTTTTAAAAATCAATCAAAGTTTGCAAGAAGGATTTGATGAGATAATTGTAGAACTAACATTGTACAATTTGTTCATATTGAATAAGTCCTAGAAATAGCCTGTTATGTAGTACATTCCCAGTAAATATTTGTTGAATGATAGATGACCTTTTATATACACATTGCATAGAAAAGAAGTCAATAAAATATTATAGCATATCAAAAGAGATTATCTATGATTTATTGGGTTATTCATTTCAATTGGATTTTATAATACTTTTTAAAAATTTTGACAATTTATATGGATTAATCAAACCTCATTAACATTAAATGTACTCTAGCCCTAGCTAGTTTGGCTCAGTGGATAGAGCATCAGCCCATGGACTGAAAAGTCCTAGGTTTGATTCCAGTCAATTACATGTATCTTGGTTGCAGGCATGATCCCTGGCCCTGGTTGGGGCTCAGGTGCACCCTCTCGCAACCAGTTGATATGAGATACATGGATGTTTCCCTCTCTGTCCCTCAAAATCAATAGAAAATCCTTGGGTGAGGATTAACAACAACAACAAATAATAATAAAAGTAATCTAGAGGTACTAACCCAGGAATCAGTACAGTTTTTCTGTAAAGAGAAAGAGATAAATATTTGAAGTTGTTGGAACTTTTGGTCTCTGTTACAACTACTCAGCTCTGGTGTGGTAACATAGAAGTAGTCATAAATGGAAGAGTATGCCTGTGAGCCTGTCACCTTCAACTAAAAAGCACATATATACCAGGAAGATTTGTTTTATCCTTTGAATTTACCTGCTTTATTGAGATACTAAAGGCCCAATGCACGAAATTTGTGCAAGAGTAGACTTTCCTTCCCCCAGCTGCCAGCACCGGCTTCCTTCTGGCACCCAGGACCCAGGCTGGCTTCATTCCAGCTACAAGCAGGCACCCAGGACCTGGGCTTCCCTCTGGCCTCAGCTTTGTACAGAATGACATCTGGAATGACATCCGGAAGGACATTCGGTCTAATTAGCATATTACCCTTTTATTATTATAGATAATTGACATATAAAATTGTGATGGTTTGATACACATGAAGTGTACAAAATGATTAGTTAACACATCCATCACCTCACATAATTACAGTTTATGTGTGTGTAGTGAAGACATCTAAGATCTATTCTGTTAGCAACTTTAAAGTGTAGAATGTGATATTAACTACTAGAGGCCCGATGCACGAAATTCATGCAAGGGACTTGGACTTCATAGCCCTGGTGACTTGCCTCAGCCTTCGCAGCCCAGGCTTTGTCTGGAAGGTCATCCAGAAGGACAACTGGCTGTCTGCTCTAATTAGCATATTATGCTTTTATTATTATAGACTAGAGGCCCGGTACACAAAATTCGTGCATGGGGGGAGGGGGTGTCCCTCAGCCCAGCCTGCACCCTCTCCAATCTGGGACCCCTTGAGGGATGTCTGACTGCCCGTTTAGGCCCGATCCTGGTGAGGATTAACAAGAACAAATGGAGGTGAGATCGGGCCTGGTGGGATCGGGCCTAAATGGGCAGTTGGACATCCCTCTCACAATCCAGGACTGCTGGCTCCCAACTGCTCACCTGCCTGCCTTCTTGATTGCCCCTAACTGCTTCTGCCTGCCAGCCTGATCACCCCCTAACCACTCCCCTGCCAGCCTGATTGATGCCTAACTGCTCCCCTGTCAGCCTGTTTGTTCCTAACTGCCCTCCCCTGCAGGCCTGGTCCCCCTCAACTGCCCTTCTCTACAGACCTAGTCACCCCCAACTTCCCTCCTCTGCTGGCCTGGTCACCCCTAACTGCCTTCCCCAGCAGGCTTGATCGCCCACAACTGCCCTTCCTTGCAGGCCTGATTCCTCCCAACTGCCCTCCCCTGCTGGCCATCTTGTGGTAGCCATCTTGTGTCCACATGGGGTCAGGATCTTTGACCACATGGGGGCAGCTATCTTGTGTGTTGGAGTGATGGTCAATCTGCATATTACTCTTTTATTAGATAGGATAGAGGCCTGGTGCACGGGTGGGGGCCAGATGTTTTACCCTGAAGGGTGTCCCGGATCAGGGTGGGGGTTCCCTTGGGGCATGGGGCGGCCTGGGTGAGGGGCCTGTGGGTGGTTTACAGACTGTCCACTATTTATCTTCTACAATTGAAACTTTGTAGAATGGAGTGGAGCCGAGCCTTCTGCTCCCTCCATGGTGGCAGCCATTTCTGTTGGGATTTATGTATCTTCTATAATTGAAACTTTGTAGCATTGAGTGGAGGCCTGGGCTGGCAAGGGCAGGTGGAAAGCTTGGTTTCCTCCATTGCCAGGGAAACCCAAGCCTTCCTCCTGCTCTCTGTGGCTGCAGCCATCTTGGTTGGGTTTATTTGCATATTCCCTCCTGATAGGCTGGTGAGCGTGGCTTGTGGGTGTAGCAGAGGTACGGTCAATTTGAATATTACTCTTTTATTAGATAGGATAATTATACTGAACCCAGATTTGGCTGCCTGTTGCTGGAAAAGCCAATAATCAACAGACAAGTGATTGTATAGGAAAGTCAGTGTATTTAGGAGCCGGCAGCTTGAGAGGACATGGACTGATGTTGCACATGTTAACTTCTGAGTTCAGGCAGGGCATTTTTGTTTGTTTGTTTAATTCATTTTATTGTTGAGAATATTACAGATGTCTCCTGTTGCCCCCCCACACACACACACACTCACCTTACACCGCACCCCAGGCCTTCACCTGTCTATTGTTTGTGTCCATGGGCTATCATATCCTAATATAGAAAAACCCTGGGTCATAATGTCCAGTAATCACCAAGGCTCCACCAACCAGAAGTCAGTCCTGCAGTCAGCTGTGGGTTGCCATGGCAATACAACACTGACTACTTCTGTGGTGCCCCAAAACTGCTGAGGGGGCTGCAAATCAGGGCCAGAGAGAGGCCTGAAGAGAGAACCAGGGACTGATCTGCTGCTTCTGTGGCAGCTTTTGATCAGGCCTTGCCTCTCTCTTTCACTCCCAGTCTGGCCAGCAGCCACACCTCCATTTCTCTCCAGGCCTCCACCAGGACAGCTGATCAGCCCCGCCTTTCTGATCAGGCCCTGTTGATAGGCCCAAAGATGCTGAATGGCATAGAAACTGACCAATCAGAACCAAATCTGTGTGAAATGTGAGGAACCAATGGTTGCTAGGAGGTGGAGCTTTAGATGCTGACTGGCATAGAAACTGACCAATCAGAATCAAATTGGCCAGCAGAGGAGGGCAGTTTGGGGCAACCAGGCCAGCAAGGGGAGGGCAGTTAGGGACAAGATCAGGCAGGCAGAGGCAGTTGGGGGTGATCAGGCAGGCAGAGGCAGTGGGGGTGATCAGGCAGACAAACAGGTGAGCGGTTAGGAACCAGTGGTCCCAGATTGTGAGAGGGATGTCTGACTGCTGGTTTAGGGTGCAGGCTGGCCTGAGGGAACCCCCTCTGTGAACGAATTTCATGCACCAGACCACTAGTATGCTTATAAATTCTTTGGTTAATCTCTTCCCATCCTCCTTCCCACCTTCCCTCTGAGATCTGTCCATCTGTTTCATGCTTCCAGACAGGGGTTTTATGCGTGGGAAGGGGAAGACAGAACAAAGGGAACCAGATGGAAAGAGAGGCTTTGGCGCTCTCTGTTGAGGGTGATACATGCCCATCAGAGTCTGCTCCTTTGAGGTTAGCTCCCAGAATCCTTTAAGCAAACAGGCTATTTATCTGTAGTTACATGTGCTTTTATAAGATATCACTTAGAGAGAATTAATATTAACAGAATGGTGGGATGAGTTGCATAGTTAGCATGCTGAATATTAGAACTTATTTATCTTATAACTGAAGTTTATACCATTTGACCAACCTCTCCCAGTACTTCCATTCTACCCTCTGTTTCCATGAATTTGGCTTTTTTTAGATTCCATATGTAAGTGATATCACACACTATTTGTCTTTCTTTCTCTGACTTATTTCACTAATGCCTTCAAGGTCGATCTATGTTATTATGTTATTACAACTGGCAGAATTCCACTTTTATGTTATTTTTATTGTATTATTATGTTTTTAAATTTATCTTTATTGTTGAAAGTATTATAGATGGTCCCTTCCCCCCCTCCATTGGCCCCTTCTAATCTGCATCCCCCATCCCCCACCACCCCAGGCCTTTACCACACTGTTGTCTGTATCCACAGATTATGCATATATGCATATAAGTTCTTTGGTTGATCTCTTCTTACCCACACACCCACCCCTGCCTTCACGCTAAGATTCATCACTCTGTTCCATGTTTCTATATCTCTGGATCTATTTTGTTCATCAGTTAATTTTGTTCTTTAGATTCCATATATGAGAGAGAGAGAGAGAGAGAGAGAGGGAGAAGCATTGATGTGATATAGAAACATCAATCAGTTGCCTGCCATACTCACCTCGACCAAGGATTGAATCTGCAACCTACAATGTGCCCTGACCTGAACTGAAACCACAACCTTTGTTGTACAGGACAACACTCCAACCAACTGAGCTACCGAGCCAGGGAAGGGTTCTTTTTTATGGTGAAAAATATTTTATTGTATATATGCCATGTTTTTTATACCCATTTATCTATTGATGAACACTGAGCTTATTTCCATATCTTGGCTATTGTGAATAATGCTACCATAAACATGCGAGTGCAGATATCTCTTTGATATCCTGTTTTTATTCCCTTTGAATATATAAACAAATGTGGGATTGCTGGATCATATAGTAGTTCTATTTTTAATTCATTCAGAAACCTCCATACTCTTTTCCAAAGTGGCTGTACTGACTTAAATTCCCACCAACAGTGCAGAAACTTTTTTTTTCTCCACATCTCGCCAACACCTTTTATATCTTATCTTTTTGATAGCAGCTGTTCTAACAGTTGTGAGATGATATCTAAGTGCAACTTTTACTTATATTATTTTCCTGATGATTAGTGAGTATCTTTCATGTACCTTGTTGACAACTTACATATATTCTTTGGGGAAAAATGTCTACTTAAGTCATGTGCACATTTTTTTTTTTTGATGATTTGTTACTGCTTTTGAGTTACATGAGTTCCTTATATATTTTGGATAATAATCCCTTATCAGATATATATTTTGCAACTCTTTTCTCCAATTATGTAATTTAACTCTCCATTTTGTTGTCTATTTCTTTTTCTGGGAAAATTTTTTTAGTTTGAAATGCCCACTTATTTTTGCTTTTTTACTTATGCTTTGCAGATCAAAAAATGGTTGCTTTTGTTGTGGAACTTTTCTTCTAGAAATTTTATATTCACAGCTCTTACAGTTACTTCTTTAATCTAATTCAGGTTAATTATTGTGTTTTGTGAGTGTTAAGCTAGGGGTTAAATTTTATCCTTTTACATATGAATATCCAGTTTTCCCATCATCATTTATGGGGGCCGGGGAGGTATCTTTTTTACAGTGTGTTTGCTTGGCTTTCTTGTTGAATAGTAGTTGGCTGTATATGGAAGGGTTTATTTCTGTGCTCTCAGTATTCTTCCATTGGTGAATGTGTCTACTTTTATGCCAGTATCATAATGTTTTGTTTATTATACATTTGTAGAATACATTGAAATTGCAAATGTTATGCTTTCAGCTATCTTGTTCCTTCTCCAGGTTGCTTTGGCTATTCAGGGTCCTTTGTGGCTCTATATGAATTTTATAATTGTGTTTCTGTTTCTGTGAAAAGTGCCACTGAACTTTTTATAGGGAGTGCATTTGGATTATTTTTATTTTCTCTTCTAATTGCTCTGGCTAGGACTTTTAGCACTATGTTAAATAGAGCGGTGAGAGTGGGTACTCTGTTTTGTTCTTGATTTTAGAATACAAGCATTTAGCTTTTCACGAGTATTATTTTAGCCGTGGGTTTGTCATATATGGCCTTTATTATGTTGAGATATGTTTCCACTCAAATTGATGAGAACTTTTATCATGAATAGATGTTGAATTTTTTCAAATATGTTTTTTCTGTAGCCATTGAGATGATCCTGTGATTTTATCTCTTTATTCTATTAATATGATGTATTATGTTTATTGATTTGTTTATATTAAACTGTTCTTGCTTCCCAGGGATAAATCCATTAGGTCATTGTGTATGATCTTTTCAATGTACAATTGAATAAGGTTTGTGAATATTTTGCTGAGAATTCTTACATCTATATTCATCAGGGATGTTGGACTGTGGTTTCCTTTGATAATAGGCCTCTATTTTGGTGGTGGTGGTGTTGTTGTTTTTCTTATTGATGAAAAAGTGAGCGAGAGGAGAGAGATAGAGAGAGAGAAAGAGAAACCTGTTTGTTTTCCCATTTACTTATGTGTTGATTGGTTGATTCTTGTATGTGCCCTGACCAGGAATCAAACAGATATCCTTGGTATATCAGGAGGACGTTCTAACCAACTGAGCTACTAGGCCAGGGCTCACTTTGGCTTTTTGAAATTATTTGAGAAGTGTTGGCATTAATTATTTCTTAAATGTTGGTTGAATTTACCAGTGAAACCCTCTGGTTTTGGGCTTTTCTTTCTTAGGAGAATTTCCATTAATGAGTCAGTCTTATTTGTCATTATTGGTTTGTTCAAATTTTCTATTTCTTTATGATTCAGTCTGAGTTAGTTACATATTTATAGAAATTTACCCATTACCTTTCATGTTATCTATTTTTTGAACATTTAATGGTTCATACTAGTATGTGTTTCTGTGGTATCAGCTGTAATGTCTCCTCTTTCATTTATTATTTTGTTTTGAATTCTTTCTATATGTCTTTCTTGGTTAGTCCTCCTAAAGGTTTACCAATTTTGCTTATCATTTCAAAAATCAATTCTTAGTTTCATTGATTTTTTTCTATTGTCTTTCAAGTCTCTATTTTTTGCCCTAATTTTTGTTATTTCCTCCCTTAGCCCCACTTGGAACTTAGTTCTTGTTGTTGTTCTTCTTCTTTTTCTAATTCCTTAAGGTACAAAGTTAAGTTTTTTATCTGAGGTTGTTTTAAGCAGAAATTTATTGATATGACCCTTCCTCTTTAGGCTGCTTTTTCTGAGTCCTATAAGTTTTGGTATGCTGTGTATTTTTTTGTTTGTCTTGAGATACTTTTTAATTTTATTTTTCAGTTTCTTTGTTGACCCATAAGTTGCTCTGAAGTGTATTGTTTCATATACATGTATTTGTGAATTTTTTAGTTTTCATCCTATCATTGATTTCTAGTTTCATGCTGTGTTGTGAATAAGTCTATTAGGTTCATTTGGTTTAACACAGTTCAAGTCCAATATTTTCTTATTAATTTTCTGTCTGGATAATTTATCCAGTGTTGAAAGTAGGACATTGAAGTCCTGTACAATTTTATTACTGTCTGTTTTTCTCTTTGTTTCTGTTACGTTTGCTTTAAAAATGTAGGTACTCTGTCCTCTGGGTGAAAGAAGTGAAGGGGCTGAGAAGTGCAGATTAGTAGTTACAAAATAGTCATGGGGATGTAAAGTACAGCATAGGGAAGGAACATAGTCAATGTTATTGTAGTAGGTATGTATGATGACAGCTGAAAATAATAAAAAGTAATATTAAATGTAAGCTGTAATTGAAAAAAAATAATGTAAGAAAACAACAACAAATCTTAGGTGCTCTGATGTTGCGTGCATATACAGTACATATTATCTTGATGAACTGACCCTTTATTATACAGTGAACTTCTCTGTCTCTGTGACTGAATTTGACTGAAAATATATATTATCTGATATAAGAATAGTCACTCCTGCTGTCTTTTGTATAGAACATCTGTTTTGCATCCCTTCACTTTCTTACTTAAAGTAAGTATCTTGTAGGCAGCATGTTGTATTCTTTACTCCAGGATTTCCATTTAGTTATTTTTTATGGTTTTTATTTCTTCACTAAGGTTTTTATTTTGTTTATTTTTCTGAGTTTGTTTGGTTTTCTATTTGTGTTGTTTTGAATTTTATTGTGTTTTTTAATAATTATTTTGGATTCTTTGTCAAGCAAACTCTTCATTTCGTTGGGTCAGTTACTGGACCTTTAGTTTCCTTTGGTGGTGTCATATGTACCTGATTCTTGGTGCCTACGAGCAGACGTCTCTTTCATTCCTTATAGGCTAGTTTTTTTCAGGTAAGGACCTTCTTCTACCAGTCCCTTGGACAGTTGGGATTACTTCTGGAATCACGGCCATGCTGGGTTGGAGCTGGTTTTGAGAATGTTAATAAGTCTGCAGTGGGATTCAAGATGGGTGGTTTTGTTACCAGGAGCTCAGGCAGTTGTGGATCACGTGTGTCCCTGGGTTGGTAAGACTGTCTACAATAAATTCATTGTTCAGTAGAGTGGTTATAGGACAAGTGTGCACTTCATGGTCCACAGTTGTCTTTAGACAATGGGTCCATTACCAAATGTGCAGATAGGTGTGGTTCCCGCCAGTTCCCTGGGAAGACTCCTGCCTGTTCATTGAATGGGTCCCTGAGTGGGTAGGACTGGCCCTGAACTTTGGCTGAGAGGAGGTAGAAATGAGCCCCTGGCTATTTTAGGTTCCACAATGAAGATTGAGTTCAATAGATGTGGCTTTGGATGCATAGAGGGTCATGTCTTCTACCTGGTCTTTGGGTGTGTTGGACTACTCCCTAACTGTGGCTGGAGGGCCTTGGGTCAAGTATAGGGCCCTTTCAGGATCTCCAGGGGCAGGAATGGGAGTGTGTCCTGTGGAGTCCCTGTGCCAATTGGATTGCTTGCAGAGTGTGACTGTGAGGCTGAAGATTGGGCCCTTTCAGGATATATATTCTGATGCAGTTTGGCTACCTTGCCTTTGCTCTGTCCCCTGCTCCATCTGAGAGGGGCTGCAGCCAGTTCATGAGCTACTTCATCATCCACAGCCATGACCAAGATCTGTGTACCTCTTATCCAGTACACATGCAGGCATGATTCCTCCTGGCTTTGGTGCATAGTATTCAGAGCAGAACTAAGACTAAATGGGTCTATAGCCAAGTCCACAGGGATATGGAGCTATTTCTGGGTCTGTAGCCTGGACCATGGTTGGTGAGTCATCCACCTAGGTACAAGCCTGCCATCTCAAATCAGCTCCTCTTAGTCTTGGACTGCACCAGAATTTCAAAGACTTCTGTTTGGATCCCAAAGCCCCCACTAAGGCACTTTTGTCTGTAGATGGGTGGAAAATTATTGTTGTTGAGGGGAGCGAGTGGTGCGCTTATTTGGTCATCTTTCTGATGTCCCATCTTGCTTCACATGTAATAATTTATGATCATCTGTTTGTGACATATCAGCTTATTTTGCTTTTAATGTGATTTCTTTTCATTAAAAATTAGGCCAAACCAAACAATAAAACAAAAACAAGCTTGATATTTAGAAGCGTTTCTAATATTATTTTGATGGTCTTTAATGGGTCTGGTCATCTCTACCCAATTGAAGATACACTGATAATATTTTAGCTCTAGTTTCCTGTGGGGTTGGCTAAAACTATGGTGGGAACTCCATCAGAACTTGATTTCTCCCCTGCCAAGTACTGCCACCTTCCCCTTTCCTACAGGTGTTGATCCCAAGAGCACTCCTTAATAAGCCTACTGTACAATAGTGGCTTCCTAGGGAAATCAAACAGCAACATTTATTGATTGTCTGCCACACTAGATTAAAACTCTACAGTGGCAGGACCATATTTATCTCATTTATGTGTCTAATCATCCCCAACACTGTGGGTAATACATAGTAGGTTCTCAAAAAATATCGCCTGCATAAACGAAATATTATGTCTATTAAAATTAGTTGTATAATATATACTAACATAAAATGTGTTTATAATTTAAATCTTAAGTAAAAAAACATATAAAATAAATAATGTAAATAATTTATATAGAATATATACATATATATGAATAGGAAACTATTAATGTTTTCACTGTGGGTAAATAATTTTATCCTTTTGATCATCACTATTAAAAATTTCTACAAAGACAATTATAATTCTATAATTGAGCGATTAAAATTTCTACAATAATCTATAATAATAAAAGCGTAATATGCTAATTTGACTGAAAAGTGGAAGGACCTTCTGGATGACCTTCTGGACAACCTTCCGGACAAAGCCGGGCCTGCGAGGGCTGAGGCAAGCTGCTCGGCTGCCAGGGCTGAGCCCCTTGCATCAATTTCATGCATTAGGCCTCTAGTGAATTATATAAATGACAGCTAAATACCTCTCTAGGCATTAGGTATAGAGAAGTGAGCAAAATTGCTGACAGTTGGGGCAGGAGACAAACGACAGTTCATCATTCACGTGTCTGTTGCTCATTCTAGTAGAAACAATGATGAGAGAGAACCACTGATCGGCTGCCTTCTGCATGCCCCCTGGGGGTTGAGCCTGCAACCCAGGCATGTGCCCTGACCAGGAATGGAACCATGACCTCCTGGTTCATAGGTCTACACTCAAACACTGAGCCACACTTGCTGGTAAGGAGAGTATTTTTGTAAATGTGAGCAATTTAGTATGTAAAAGGTGGATTTAGAGAGGAACTGACATCTCAGAGGGAAGAGGCAAGATACATAGAGGATCATTCCCAGAAGGCTGCTCTGAGTCCCATAGAAGAACTGGAAACATGTTTTATTCAAGATTTCAGAATTGTTACGGATCATTTACTGTTGTTTGCTTCTTATCCCTTCACTTTTTATACAAGAGTGTTTATTGTCTTCAGTGTTTGAGTTCAGTGTTGGTCGCATATCAGTCTCTTTCTCCACTTGGCTTCTCCATGTGGCCAATTTTGTCCTTCTCACTGGTATAAGGGTATTTTACATGGTGACTGCTTTCCAGAGTGCACATTCCAAAAGACTCAGATGGTAGATGGCAGGTTTTTATGATCTAGTCTCAGGAGTCTTCCAACATCAAATCTGCATTATTTGGTTCTCTGCAATATACACAGTTATATAAATAGAGGGCAGGAAATGAACTCCGTTTTTCAATGAGGAATGATTCTACAGCGTACATAGAAAGAAGGAATTGATAGCTCCCATCTTAGAGACAAGCCAAGTCAAAGCCTGGAGGATTTAGAGGAGCCTGAGGAGGTTTAGGTCAAGGAGAACATTTTTTAAAACATATTTTTATTGATTTCAGAGAGGAAGGGAGAGGGAGAGAAATATACTAGTAGAAACATCAATGATGAGAGAGAACCATTGATCAGCTGCCTTCTGCAT
Source organism: Corynorhinus townsendii (assembly GCA_026230045.1). Taxonomy (NCBI): domain Eukaryota; kingdom Metazoa; phylum Chordata; class Mammalia; order Chiroptera; family Vespertilionidae; genus Corynorhinus; species Corynorhinus townsendii. The sequence goes on along the minus strand of JAPDVU010000003.1, from coordinate 74,966,396 downwards.
GCCCCCTGGGGGTTGTACCTGCAACTCGGGCATGTGCCCTGACCAGGAATTGAACCATGACCTCCTGGTTCATAGGTTTATGCTCAACCACTGAGCCACACTTGCTGATAAGGAGAGCATTTTTGTAAATATGAGCTATTTAGTATGTAAAAGGTGGATTTAAAGAGAGGAACTGACATCTCAGAGGGAAGAGGCAAGACACATAGAGGATCATTCCTAGAAGGCTGCTCTGAGTCCCATAGAAGAACTGGAAACATGTTTTATTCAAGATTTTAGAATTGTTTGGATCATTTACTGTTGTTTGTTTCTTATCCCTTCACTTTTTATACAAGAGTGTTTATTGTGTTCACCCTCCATCTGTCACACCATTGTATGTTGAGTGTTTGGGGCAGGGTTGGGGGCAGTGTAAGGTAACTGGTTTCTATTACACAGATCATCAGGGTGAGAGGAACAGTGGGAAAACCTGAATCTGTTTAAAAGATCCTGGAGTTGCATGTGATTACATAATGAGATAAGACTTTTGATACCCTTAAAAGGATAATAGTATTTTTCAAGTATGAAAAATATAAATGATTTTTTTTCTCTCAGTGGGCAGATTAGCAAAGATAGTAAATTATCTGCTACTCAGCCCATTGAGAAAGATAATCTATTTTCCCTCATTTGAATGTCAGCTAGACATAGTAACATTTTGGTCAATAGTATATGGAGAAAAAGATGTTCTAGCACTTCTAGTGCTGGGTTATAAGATGGCTCACTGCTTCTACCTGGGCCTCTTGGAATTTTATCTGGGAGTAATGACACAGCATGTAATAAATTTGACTACCCTGAGACTGCCCTGTTGGAGGACCAGGTTAGGCATGCTCTTTGACTGTTTCAGCAGAGCTAATCCTTCTAGCCACCCTCATTAAGTCTCTAGATAGCTGAGTGAAGATATATTGAATCTTGAAAGCCATACCAGTTGCCAGTAGAATGACAGCAGTGATATTCATCAGTGTTACATGAAAATGAATAGTTGCGTAAATAATGTATCAGAACTACTAATGCACAAAATGGTTGCTGTTTTAAATTGCAAACGTTTTTAGTACTTTGTTATATAACAACAGATTACTAGAAAAGAGATCTACCAATTCCTTTTTTCTCCCAAACTCCAAAGAACATCATTCTTTACAATCAACCAGCATTAAACTATATTTCATTTTGTACCCAGCATGCCGGTTATATGTATAACATTATGATCATATTTTTTTTAATATTATTTTTATTGATATCAGAGAGGAATGGAGGAGAAAGAGAAACATCAATGATGAGAGAGAAGCATTGATTTGCTGCCTCCTGGGGACCAAGCCCACTGTGCCCTGAATGGGAATTGAACAGTGATCTCCTGTTTCATAGGTTGATGCTCAGCCACTGAGCCACACCAGCTGGGCTCATGTTTTTGTGTTTTGTTTTTATTTTTTTATTTGTTTGTTTCCATTTTTTTTTTCATCAAAAAATCATTGTTGTAAACCTGATTAAATACTTTGGTAGCATGAAGAGTTTTTTTGCAGTTGTCAAAATACCATGGGCTCTCAACCTAACTATTTTTAGGGGCTTAATTAGGTATACGTTTCTTCCACTGCTTTGCCACACAGAACCTATCTAGATTATTGCCTTCAATTTTTTCATTGTTATAAGCATTTACTAATGCTTCCTTTCTCCATGGAATGTAGTTCTTTGATGTTTTGTCTCCATATCCTGTTCTCTTTTATTTATTTATTTTTTTACTCTGAGATATTTGAATAATTACAAAACCCTGTGTCATAGCAGTAATAACAAAAGTATCAAAATTTCATGTAAAACCAAGATGGTGCTAGAACGAGGCTGGCTGTGGTTTTAAATATAATGCTTTTATTTAGCTAATGAAACCTGCTGGGGCCTTCCAGCCTTGTTAGTGATCAAGTCCAAGTTGACCAACTGCAAAATGAGGATGTCAGGCCTGAGAGTCACAAGGTTTCCGTGGGATAGAATAGAACTTTAGTTTTGACAAAAGCCAAGGAGATGCCTAAAAGCCACTTTAAAAATGGAGCAAACCAACTGGCTTAGTCAGTCTGGTGATGAGGTTGTATTCAGAAATGGTCTTTTTGAATACTCTGGCAGTCATTAAACTTTAATTAAGCCATGATTTCCCATTCTTAAGTCGGTATTCTAAATTGTTTCGGCTAGACCACTTTGGATGTGACACAGAGGCAGTTTGGAAGGCGTGAAGAGCTGATCTACAGTTTCCACTGGTACCTTTGTACAACCCACCATTCCCGAATCATAGAATTCCCTTCGGCACTTATGGGCTGGGAAAGCAGAAGCATTTTAATTTCTATCCATTCCTTTCTGCATTTAGATGTGGGAGCTACAACAATAGTGTGTTGAATTGGCACAGAATTATAAGATCCTTTTAACTTCCCTCTCCACTGTAAACTTTCCTAAATTGAATTTGGGAGCTCTCTCCCCTCAGGAGTCTTAGTTAGACGGTGACTTAGGCACCAGTTTATATCAGAACCATAAAAGTTTTATATTTTCTCCCCAGTAAATTCAGGTGGGAAATAAGGGGAACTCAACTCCACACCTAATTATTTTTCTCCTTAAAGAAGCTGAACTCAAGTACATGAGAGACAGAAATCCGTACACAAAGAGCAAGAAGCGTGTGCCAATAAGCAAGGAATTTCCATTGTCTTTGTTTTGGACCACATGGTGGCTGTTTGCTCTTCAACCAAGTGAATATCTTTGGTCCAATTCAATCCCTATGTCAGTAAGTACAGTCATCTTTATTGACACATCTGTTTCAGCTTAGAGGACCCCTTACCTAGTCAGCTATAGATACTTTGATTCCTGTTTGGAGCCTGTGGTTTATGCCCTTTTCCAGGATTTCATATCTTTCTCCTTCTGTTGGGAGGAAAATGGGCAAGAAGCAAGATTCCATTTAGGTACTTGTTTCAATCCTACTTACTGCCACTCAGCCTCTACTTATTAACTTAGCTCTGGTGCCTTAACAGAAAGAATTATACAGGATTCTTACCCTCATTCCCCTCCCAAACACAACCTAACAGTGTGTGAGAAAATTTGCTGCCAGATCCCAGGGATTCATCTCATATTCCCAAACCTGGCCCCAGAACAGCCGTGTTCTGACAGCATACCACCCTCATCTTTAAAACTGACAAGAACTGCAAAGGGTCCAATATTTAATCCTACATACATGCTAGCTAATAAATTAGCCCCTTACTGTTTCATGATGCTATCAGAAGACATGAAACTGCTGGGTAAGAAGCTGAGGACATTATTGTTTATGGGATAGCAGCCCTTTGAAATGGCTCCCGTAAAAGAGTGGTCAGACCTTGATGTGAAAATACAGGAAAATGTGGAGAACAAGAGGCCCAGAAAAACTCTCCCTCCTAACCAGGCAATACCCATTTAAGTACTCTATGTGATGTCCTATGTGTCTATACTCTGTGCAATAGGAAAAGAAACAATTCCCAGATTTTTAGAAAATAAGCTTGCTTAAAACCTGTTTTTATTAATCCAGCAGCAAAAAATGTGTTTTCTTGTTTAGATCAGCTGTAAAGATTATTGATGAGGGAAGTGCTACTATGTTGCATCTACATTTTATTCTCCATTACTTGGAAATAGATAGTATTTCCATCATTTTCAATGTTTCAATCTGATATTTTAAGAAGAATATTTGAAATTACACATTATTATAAGCTAGGTATGTCTACACATTAGCTGTTGTGGGTTAGTAAATGGTTATCCTTTTCATGATGCAGTGAACAGTGTAGAAAACTGAACATCAGTTGTGTGTGTGTATGTATTTGCATGTGAATATGTGTGAAACAAGCTCTGTATTTTCCTTAATATTTATTATATCCACTCAGAAACTAGATCCTTTAGTATGTCATTGCACCTGATTAGCTAATATGTTATTTTGGGAACTTAAATATATTTTTAAATATGAAAATGAGCTATATTATTCAAAAGTGATTTTCTTGAACAACTGAAAATTGTTATGAGCTACAATTTAGGCAAGCCTTTCCTCAGTGGCATATTAAAAAGAAAAACCTGACATAAACAGAATAGCATCCATCAATGCAAAAGTGCCTTGATAATGGATATCTATTAATAAAACACTGAGTAAATATAAAATAATGAAATATGCTGAGATACATTTGATACATTGAACACATTTCTGATAAAAGCTTATAGCCTACTAGAAATAGAAGAACACATTGTTAACAACATATCTTAAATCAGCACTTCATATTATACTCAACAATGGCATGTTAGGCCCTTTCACTCATATCTGGAATATCTCTAGTGCTATTATCAAAGAAATGAAATATTGTTTAGTAAAATGTGCCAAAATTGTTACTATTGTAGTTAATTTGAATGTGTCTAGCAAATTGCAGAAAGTAAAAAAAATAAAATAAAACCTATAAAAAGACACTCTAGAAAGTAGTACAGTGTTTGACACAAAGTGCCCACAATTATCCATAATATAGCAACTATTAGTTAGAAAATGTACTTGAAATATTCAAAAGTTAAATGTGAGAGGGGACACATGTTGAATATGCTTCATTCAAACTTTTCAAGGAATTCATGTAAATTTCACACTGAATTGCAATGGAATCGTAAGTTAAATCCAAAAGAAGACCAGAAATTAAAACCCATGCAAATTGCCTACTAATCATATTGTTAGTGATTAGTGAACTCAACTAGTAAAGGGCAGAAAAGACACAGATACAGACAGAAAATACTATGTAATCCTCCTTTTATGTAAAATATGCATGTATTTTACATATCCATGAGCTGAGCTAACCAGAAAAATAGGTATTTGCAGACATCATCTGATCCAGCTGTGTAGAGTATAGCCCTTCTAGATTCTTTGTAATACTTATCAAATATTTTCTTACTTCATTAAATTAGAGAATAGTCGTTCCAGAAAACACTAAGTAGGAAGATACATTATTTATAGACCTCAGTCACTTATGAGAAACACTGTGAACTTGGAACAGACAGGAGAAGCACTGGGAAGAGTATATGCTAAGAAACATTGTATTTCATAGACAGAATTCTTCTTCTTACTTAGAAAACCTGAAACAGAAGAATTAATGAAATTAGCTATTCTGAACTAAATGAATATCTGTGGTCAAGCATACAATGAAACTAAGGGATTTCAAAAATCCTGAACTTTATCCATCAAAAATGAACTTGCAAGAACATGTATGGATGGTAATGGGCACAAGTACAGCCCTCATATTTGTTTACTAGAGGCCCAATTCACTAATTCATGCATGAGTGGGGTTCAGCCTGCCTGGCCCCAACTGGGACAGATTGAGGCCCCAATCTTTCAGGAGGAGGAGATGGCAGGAGGTTGACTGGCTGGCTTGCCCCTATTGGGGCCCAATCAGGGCCAAGCTGGCTGGGGGGAGAGGCCACAGGTGATTGGCTGGCAGGCCCCACCCCTGATTGGGGAGACGATTGGGGGTCAGCAGCCAGGGGGAGGGCCTTGGGAGGTTGGCCAGCCAGCCCCACCCCAGATTGGTGTATATGGGGAGATCAGGGGCAGAGCTGGCTGGGGGAGGGGCCACGGGCTGATTGGGGTGGTAGGAGCTGATTGGGGATGGGGCTGGCCATGGGCAGGGGCGGTGGGTGGTGGGCTGATTGGGGTGGTTGGGGCCCATTGGGGGCAGGGCTGAATGGGGTGGTAGGGTGCTGATCTGGTGCCAGTGGCCTGGGGGAGGGTCCATAGGTGGTTGGCTGGCTGGCCCTGCTCCTGATCAGAATGAGGGGGCCAGTTGGGGGTGGAACTGGTGGGGAGGGACCGTGGGCCGATTGGGGTTGTTGGGGCCCATTGGAGGCAGGGCTGGGTAAGGGGAGGGGCTGAAGAAGGTTGGATGGCCATCCCTGCCCCCTATTGGGGTAGGGGGGTCAATCCCGGGAGAGGGGCTGTGGGCCTATTGGAGTGATGGGGCCCCATTGGGGGAAGGGCTTGCTGGGGGGAGGTGCTACAGGAGGTTGGCTTGCTGGCCCACCCACTATTGGGGTGGTGGGGGCGATCAGGGGTGGGGCAAGCTGAGGGGAGGGGCTGTGGGCCAATTGGGGTGGTTGGGGCCCATCAGGGGCAGGGCTGGCTGCGGGGAGAGGCTGTAGGAGGTTGGCTGCTGGCTCCACCACCCGATCAGTCTGGTTCTCTGGCCGCAGTAGGCATCATAAGGACTGGTCGTTCTGGTCATTATTGCATTTTGGTCACTGGCTTTTTATGTATATATAGATTATTAAAACTTTGGACAAAGTGAATTTGTCCTCAGTCAAAAATCAGTATTAAAGGAAATTAAAATGACCAATAAAGTAAGACAATTATTGTGGTATAAAAAAGAATAAAAATTTTTCTATAAATTTGAATATTGTCTGTCTAAAAATAGCATTACCTAAACAAGTAAAAATAGTAGATTTGCTTTGTATTTCAAAGACAAATGTAATTTAATGAAATGTATGAAATTAGAGTGACAGAGAATTTTAAGACTAAAAGAGGATAAGAGTATGTCAGACATAAACAATAAGAAAGCCCACTGCATGGGAGAACATATTTGCCAATGTTATCTATATATATAAAAGGCTAAGTGTCTGTCCTTCCCTCCAACCAGTAGCTATGATGCGCAATGACCACCAGGGAGCAGACTCTCTGACCAGTAGCTATGATGTGCACTGATCACCAGGGGGCAGATGCTCAATGCAGGAGCTGCCATGACACGCAATGGCCATTTAGAAATAAATGGCACCCAGGGATCTGGTGCTGACTAATAAATACTCGGCTTCCTACAAGTGGGACACCCCACCAAATCGCAGCCAAAGCTGCCAAAACCCAATGGCACAAAATGCAGCCCACAGCCCAGCCCAGCTCAGAAAAGATGCTGTGAGTACCAGGTAATGACATCACATAGCAACGAGGCTTCCTCTCCCTAGTGACTAGCCTTCTGGCAGTTTCTTCAGCCCAGGAATATGACTTGCTTTATAGCCAGGTACAAACATTTCACATTTTAACCAAATGCCTGTGAAGCATTTTCATGTGCCTCATCTCATTTGATCCTCACAGAAGTCCTGGAGTAGATAGATAGACTTGGTAGGATCTAATTTTCTTTTCATTAGCCAGAAAATGGAGATTTAAAAAGTTTAGAAACTTGACCCAACTGAAAAGAAGTAAGAAATGGTGGACCTTGAAAATGACTTCAGGTTTTGTCACTGTGCAGAATATAGTCAAACACTGCTGCAGTTAAATATTTTACCCTTTTTTCTCCCTGCATGATCTACAATAATGATCTGCTTCATGTTGATATTTACTGCTGTGTTGCTGACAATTACCTGAAAGAGAAGTTGGGGTGCTTCCCTGGGCTGGAAAAAGTTTAGCTAAATCAGAAAACAGGTCTAATTAAGCAAGTTTATTCTATCCTATCTAATAAAGAGGGAATATGCAAATTTACCATCTCACCATCACAAAGATGGTAGCTCCTGCAGTAGAGGAGGGGTTTCTGTAATACAAGATGGCTACGCCGAGTTCCAGAAGCAGAGGCCGAGTTCCCATAACGAGCCTTAAGCAGCAATCAGCAGGGACCTGAGGCTGCGTGGCGCTAGGTTGGGACAGAGGTCCTGAGTCTGCGCCCCCCCCCCCCGCTTGGTGGGGCTTCACAGGGGACCTCAGGCCATGCCCCCTGCCAGTGGGGTTTAAGAGGGAACCTGAGGCTGCAATCCCCACTACCAGGCACCAGGCCAGGGGACCTGAGGCTGCACCCCTTGCCTGGTGGGGCTTGACAGGGTTGGGGCCGGCCGGATCTGGATCTTGCCCAATGGGGGTGGGGCCAGCTGGGTCTGGGTCTTGTGAGATTTTGAGGCACCACAGGTGGGCGGGGACTTGACTTGGGGTCCCACAGTGCACCCCAAACTCGACAGGAGGAAGATTTTCATATACATTTTACTAATTTTCTTTCATCTCTGACACTTCTATTATAAAGGACAAATAGCAATATTAAAATACTTCTCTAATTAATTCCCTTTTAATGTGCATGGATTTTGTACACCAGCCCACTAGTATATATATATAAAAGGCTAAGTTGACTCATGCATGTGTTATACATATAAAGCTCTCACTGGCACCAATCGACATGTTTTTTGATCTGTCATTGTCGATCATGAATTTGGTTGACACTTCTATTATAGAGAAAGGGCAAATAGCGATATTAAAATATTACTTCTAATTAATTTCCTTTCAATGTGCATGAATCTGTGCACTAGTATCCGATAAGGGCCTATCTCCAAAATTTACAGTGAGCTCATACATCTTAACAAAAGGAAGACAACACAACAATCCAATAAAAAAAAATGACAAGGTTTTAAATAGACACTTTTCCAAAGTGGACATACAGAAGACCAAGAGACATATTAAAACATGCTCAAAGTCACTAATCATCCAAGGGATGCAAATCAAAACCTGTCACACCTGTCAGAATGGCTATCATCAACAAATCAACAAATGACAAGTGCTGGTGAGGATGTGGAGAAAAAGTAACCCTTGTGCACTGTTGGTGGGAATGCAGACTAGTGCAGCCACTATGGAGAACAGTATGGAGTTTCCTCAAAAAGTTAAAAATGGAACTTCCATTTGACCTAGTAATCCCACTTCTAAGAATATATCCCAAGAAATCAGAAACACCAATCAGAAAGGATATATGCACCCCTATGTTCATAGCAGCACAATTCACCATAGCTAAGATTTGGAAACAGCCTAAGTGCCCATCAGCGGATGAGTGGATTAAAAAACAGTGACACATCTACACAATGGAATACTATGCTGCAGTAAAAAAGAAAGAACTTTTGTCATTCGCAACAGCAGAGATGGACCTGGAGAGCATTATGCTACGTGAAATAAGCCAGTCAGAGAAAGATAAATATCACATGATCTCAGTCATTTGTAGATTATAATGAACATAAACCGATGATCAAAAATAGATCCAGAGACAGAGAAGCATTGAACAAACTTCAGCAGGAAGGTAGGGGAAGACGGGGCGGGGGGGGGGGGGGGGGGGGGGGCGGGCAGTAAGAAATCAACCAAAGGGCTTGTATGCATGCATATAAGCCTAACCAATGGACACAGACACTAAGGGGGTGAGGGCATGTGCTGGGCGTGGGCTGTCCGGGAGAGGTCAATGGGGGGAAAAGGAGACATATGTAATACTATATGTAATAGAATGTTAAAACAAGAAATTTTAAAAGCATTTGGTAAAATTCAGTCATCATTCTAATAAAATTTAAAGTAAAATTTAAAGACACTGTATAAATGTTAAAAGTCTTTGTAATAAAACAAACATTCTGAAAGGCAAAACATAAATATCAATTTCATAAACATAAAATAAGATGCCTAAAACATAGCTCTCTTCTATTTTCTCTTTGGCATTTCTGGAGTATACAATAAGATATAAAGGATTAGAATACATACTGTAAAAGGAGGCATTATTTCCTATTGGTATGATGGTGAATATAGAAAAGATAGCTGATGAGTTTAAAAGAACACTCAATTTATGAGGGAATTTAGTAAGATTATTTGATAAAAGATAAATATTTGTTTACATATATATTCCATTCATAATATTAAAAATACATAAAATGATAAGAGATGCCTTAGTAAGAAGGTAATTACTTATATAAAAAATTCTAAGTTCAATATTTAAGGGCTTAAATTAAAAATATCTGAATAGTGCATATAGTACCATTCATTTCTTGGGAAAACATTGTTTAAAATAATCCTTTAAAACAATTATATTTATAATTCTACTCCGATTATAATTAATATGTCTATACTATATTTCCAAATATAATTTACTTTAATTTAATATAAAGTAAAGTATATATGAAATTAAAAATATCTGAAATTAGAAATTATGTGATCCTCTATTATCAAAATATTAAAATTTGGATAAGAATAGGTAAATAGGTCAGTATAAAAGAAATTGAAAATGACACTATTTCATCCTTTCTTATGGCTGTGTAGTACTCCATTGTGCATATACCACATCTTCTTTATCCAGTCCTCTATTGCAGGGCACTTTGGCTGTTTCCAAGTCTTGGCCACTGTGAATAATACTGCAATGAACACAGGGTGCATATACATTTGTGTATAAATGATTTCTAGTTTTTCGGGTATATACCCAGGAGTGGGATTGCTGGGTCCTATGGTAGCTCTGTTTTTAATTTTTTGAGGAATTGCCAGACCACTTTCCATAGTGGTTGTACCAGTCTACACTCCCACCAGCAGTGAGTGAGGGTTCCCTTTTTTCCACAACCTCTCCAACACTTGTTGTTGCTTGTCTTATTGATAATGGCCACTCTAACAGGTATAACAATGTGTCTCATTGTAGTTTTAATTTGCATTTCCCTGGTTGCCAGTGAGGTTGAACATATTTTCATATATTTATTGGCTGTTTGTATGTCTTCTTGGCATTTCTCTTGGGAGAGGTGAATTTTCAGGTCGTCTGCCCACTTTTTGATTGGAATGTTTATTTGTTTGGTGTTGAGTTTTACGAGTTCTTTATATATTTTGGAAATTAAACCTTTTTCAGAGCTACTGTTTGCAAATATCATCTCCCATCTGGTTGGCTGGACTGTTTGTTTTGATGTCCATTTCTTTTTTTTTTTCTTTTTTTTTTATTGTTTTAAGTACTACAAATAGTAGTACATATGTCTCCTTTTTTTTCCCCATTGATTGATCTCCCCTGACCTCCCCTACCCCCAGGACATGCCTTCACCTGCCCACCCTCCCCCCTGCCCCAGTGTCTTATATCCACTGGTTGTGTTTATATGCATGCGTACAAGTCCTTCGGTTGGTCTCTTACAGCCCCCCTCGCCCAACCTCCCCTGTCTTCCCAATGTAGTTTGACAGTCTGTTCGATGCTTCTTTGCCTCTGTATCTTTTTCCCACCATTTCTTTCCTTTAAAAAGTTTTGCCTTTGCAGACTGGAAATAAATATATAATAACAATGCAGAACCTCTTCAGTTTGATATAGTCCCATTCATTTATTTTTGCCTTTACCTCCCTTGCCTTTGGGGGTCAAGTCCATAAAATGTTCTCTAGCTCAATAAGTTTGGTACCTATATATTTTTTTCGATATAACATATAGTTTCGGGTCTTATGTTTAAGTCTTTGATCCATTTTGAATTAACTTTTGTACAAAGGATGAAATCGCATCATTTACAACAACATGGATGGACCTTGAGAACATTATGCAAAGTGAAATAAGCCAGACAGAAAAAGCTAAGAACTACATGTTTTCACTTATATGTGGAATATAAAACTGAAACTTAAGAACACAAACAGCCATGTGGTGGTTGCAAGAGGGAGGAGGTTGGGGGGAGAAAGGGGTCCTAATATGAGGTGACAGGAGATTTGACTTTGGGTGGTGGGCACATGGTCCTATATACAGATTTTGTAAATTAGGAATCCACACATGAAATCTATATATGTTCATGTTGACTTATGTCACCTCAATAAAATTTAATTAAAATAAAATAAACACTAAAAAAAGTGATATTAACATGTTAACTTGAAGAAATTTCCCTGATTCCTGTTTTTGTTTGTTTGATTTAATGTGTGCTATTTTTGAAACTATAAGTTGGGATGTCACATAACAAACTTACCCAAAATAAATTTATAACCAACTTTCCAAAAAAAAAAAAAGAAATATATGTAATAAACCTAGAGTTATCCACTCATATTAAAAAAAAGAAATTGACATAAAAATTTGCTTCAGTATATTCATAAATGTAAATTATAACAAACATGGCATTTAAGTTATGAGAGAAGTGGATTATTTTTTGTTTTTCTTTACATTTAGAATGGCAAGAATTCTGGAGAGACTTTTATTATTCATCATCTCACAGTCTCTTTTTATACACAGCTCATATTCAGTTGTGATTCTGATTATTAACACTAGTTATGGTGATGAGGAACTAAACTTACTAATGTCTTCGAGTCACTGGACAATTGAGTAATGCAGTATTTTATCTCAGATGGCTAAAATAACCAGGTTCTTTCTTTCCTTCTCTCTTTCTTTCTCCTTCTTTCTTTCTTTCTTTCTTTCTTTCTTTCTCTCTCTCTCTCTCTCTCTCTCTCTCTCTCTCTCTCTCTCTTCTTCTTTTCTTTCTTTCTTTCTTTCTTTCTTTCTCTCTCTCTCTCTATCTCTCTTTCTTTCTTTCTTTCTTTCTTTCTCTCTCTCTCTCTCCCTCCCTCCCTCCCTCCCTCCCTCCCTCCCTCCCTCCTTTCTCCCTCCCTCCCTCCCTCCCTCCCTCCTTTCTTTCTTTCTTTCTTTCTTTCTTTCTTTCTTTCTTTCTTTCTTTCTTTCTTTCTTTCTTTCTTTCTTTCTTTCTTTCTCTCTCTCTCTCTCTCTCTCTCCCTCCCTCCCTCCCTCCCTCCCTCCCTCCCTCCCTCCCTCCTTTCTTTCTTTCTTTCTTTCGTTCGTTCGTTCGTTCGTTCTTTCTTTCTTTCTTTTTTCTTGTGATATGGAAATTACTAAACACTCTTCTGACATTCTAGCAACTTTACTTTAAATTTTGTAATCTGACTGAACAGTGTGGTTCAGTGACCCAGGAACCACAGGTTCAATTCCCAATCAGGGCACATGCTCCTGTTTCCACTGGATCACCAGTGGGGCCTGTGCAGGAAGCAGCTGATTAATGTTTCTCTCTCATCAATGTTTCCATCTCTGTATCCCTTCTTCTTTCTCTAAAATCAATGAAAACATATAAAAAATAAATTTTGTAATCTACTTTTATATTTAAAATGACCTTTTCCTACAGTAAATTTTATTCTCACTTCCATGTCACAGTAACCAACTGTTTTTTTATAACTTAATTAAAATATATGCTAACTTACTGAATAACTTATAGTTTTATGATATTTTTCACACACAAGTAATTATCACTACTTTTTATCAAAATTTCAGATTATATTATAAAATTCAAACTGATTGTTATATTTATTGAAAAGAGTACACTTCAAAAAGTAATGTAATACCAACTGGTTTTTATTAGGCAAAAAGCACAAGTTCTGTTGCTGATTTATTTTTTAGACATTTTGTTTACCAGTTTATCTTTTTGTTTGTCTGTTTGTTAATCCTCACAGGAGGATATTTTTTCCATTGATTTTCAGAGAGAGTGGAAGGGAGGAATGGAGAGATGGAGGGGGAGAGAAAGAGAGAGAAATAATCGGTGTGAGAGGGAGACATCCATTGATTGCCTCCTGTACACGCCCCCACCAGAGTCAGGATTGAACCTATAACCGAGGTACAAGCTCTTGACTGGGAATTGAACCAGTGACCCTTCAGTGAGTGGATCCACATTCTAACCACTGAGTAACACTGGCTAGGATGCCAATTTATCTTTCAACAACAAATGTAGAGGCAGCAGTGGAACAGAGGTAACATGAACTCTTGAGCGATGCAGATTCTACCACTTAGCAGTATGCTGTTAGGGGAAGCAAGATGCTTATCTTCTGTGATTTCTAAAACTCAGCGATGCTCTAAAACAGCATTTCTCCAACTGTGGTCCATACTTCTTGGGATATTCCAAGACACCTACGTTGGTTTCATCAGGTCAGAACTATTCTCATAGGAATATTAAGATTTTATTTGCTTTTTCATGATGTTGACATTTGCATCTATGGTACAAAATAAAAGCAGCCTTAGCCGGTTTGGGTCAGTGGTAGAGCATTGGCCTGCAGACTGAAGGGTCCTAGGTTTGATTCCTCGGTTGCAGGCTACTCCCCAGCCCGGGGCCCTGGTTGGGGTTCATGCAGGAGGCAACCAATTAATGTGTTTCTCTCATATCGGTATTTCTCTCTCTTCCACTTTCTCTAAAAATCAGTGGAAAAATATCTTTGTATGAAGATTAAAAGAAAAAAGTAAAAGCAATAGAGTCTTAGCTAATATCAAAGAAGTGTAGCAAACTATCTTATAGATGGAACATTTGTTGCTTTGCTCCTCCTGCCCATTGATATGCTGAAAGCTAATCTCCAAAGTGATGGTATGTGGAGATTGGGTATTTTGGAGGTGAGTAAGTCCTGAGAGCAGAGCCCTCATGAATGGGATTAGTGTCCCCATAAAAGAGGCTCTTGTGATCTCACTCTTCCCTCCCACCAAGTGAGGACACAGGGGAAAGATGGTGTAGAAACAGGAATTGGGCTCTCACCAAAATCCGCATCTGTTGGCACCTTAATCCTGTTCTTCACAGCCTTCAGAACTGAGAGAAATACATTTTTGTGTTTGTAAGCTACCTAGTCTATAGTATTCTAGTATTTTTTATAGCAGCCTACACAGACTAAGACATAGTACTAGTACTTAAAGACTTTACGATGACATTTGTTGTATTGATAGCAAATGTAAGTTTTATATTGTGTAATAAAATGTGTCAGTATTTGAAATACCTGCATTATAAAGGGAAGCAAGATGAATTAATTCAAAGTTCAAGATGGAGCAATAGATTTTAATGAAAAATTAGAAAAAAGTTAATTGATTTGTGTTTAGACTTGTATTAAAACTAACCTATAAGAAATGCCCACTTGTCGAGTTGACGGTGTAGTGTCAGAGAATAATATCCACAACTGTCTAAAGGGGACCCTAAATTAAATTCCTTCCCTACTTTCCAAGTGTATATCTTAGTAAGGCCAGAATTTTATACATACTTAAGACAAAACAACATATAATAACAGATTGAATGTAAAAAAATATGAAAATTTAGGATTTAAAAAAATCTAGATGTTAAAGAAATTTATAAAAATGTAAAGTATGCTATTTTCTCATTTATTTATTTATTTGGTTAGTTAGTTATTTGAGAGAGGATGGGAGGGAGGAAGAAAGAGGGAGAGAGGAAGGAAGAGAGAGAGGGAAGGGAGAGAGAGAGAGAGAGACATTAATGTGAGCAAGAAACACCAACTGGTTGCCTCCTCCAGACTCCCAGAGAGGGGATCGAACCCACAACCTGAGTATGTGCCCTGACCAGAATAGAACTTTCTGGTGTGTGGGAGGATGCTCTAACTAACTGAGTACACCTGCCAGGGCTGATTTATTTTTATTTAAAATATTTTATGTTATTAACATGTAATGGGCTTATTATTACTTTAATGAATTAATATTTTAATTTTTCTTAGTTTTAATTTATTATACAAGTTACTAATGATAGGTATAACCCACAAAAACAACGTCATTTTGAGTCTAATAATTTTTCAGGTTACAGCAGTCATGAGAACAAAAAGCGTTTGACAAGTGCTGTCATGAAAGAATCACATACAGTTAGCAGGACTACTGGCTGAATGTGCTTAGTACAGACTCTGGTACTTAGTGATTTGTTTCTACTCCTGTACTTTTTCCCTTCTAGTCATAATATTCACTATAATTTCTTACACAAGAATAATTGTTTGAGAATTTAAGGATTTTGAGTTCTATCAAAATATATTAGGTAAATGTTACTTTATCATCCATTACAAAGATTGAGCTTTAAATATTTATAGTTTTATCTAGAGCCCAGATGAGCTGTATATTAGCAATCCTAGCTACAGCATCTATACCTTTTAGTTATTTGAATTATTAATTTTCTACTGCAAAATATCTAGTAGTGCTTCCACTGGTTATTATCTTTCTTCCAAGACTTATTAAAAAAATATAAGCAACAGAAAGTATCTTAGAAGAATCATGTACCTGTTATTAGTCCATGGACTTGACAGCTGGGGATTGTACATTCTATCTTTCTACTTTTTATAATTCTTTATTGTTTAAAGTATTACATATGTCTCCTTTTTCCCCCATTGACCTCTCCCCGCCCACCCCCACCCCCAGCACATGCCCTCACTCTCCTAGTGCCTGTGTCCATTGGTTATGCTCATATGCATACATATAAGTCCTTTGGTTGATCTCTTACCCGCCTCTCTCTCCTCTGCCTTCCCTCTGAGGTTTGAAGGTCTGTTCAATGTGAGTATGACCAGGCGTTGGCACCATTTGCTTTAACATCCTTCTTTTTAAAGTGGGAATGATGCTAATGGTTCCCCATGGTGCTCTGAGAATGGAAGGTTACTAAAGTACTGTGAAAGGCTCGGATTTGAAGTGTCACCCCGGAGCAATGTATTATTAAGAATTTGTAGAATAGTGAAAGTATAATTCAGTTTAAAGGAAGAATATCACCACAAGTGCATCTCGTTTTATGGAAGGAACTTTCAATATTAAATCCCACTATAAGAAAATTTGGTACTTTTTGTCAAGTTATTGAGTATAAGCAATCTATATCTATATATATCTATCTATCTATATATATATATATATAAACCTAATATGCAAAATGCCCCCCTTGGGAGTTCGACTGACCAGGAATTTGATCACTCACTATGATGTGCACTGACCACCAGGGGGTGGTGTGGAAGAAAGGAAGGAAGGAAGGAAGGAAGGAAGGAAGGAAGGAAGGAAGGAAGGAAGGAAGGAAGGAAGGAAAGCAGGCCTTGGCCAGCAGCCAGCAGCTGCTAGGGACCCTATCTGTGCACGTATTTCATGCACTGGGCCTCTAGTATATATATAAAAGGCTAATATGCAAACTGTCCCCTCAGGAGTTCTACCAGGAGACAGGGCATTCGATTGCTCACTATGACGTGTGCTGACCACCAGGGGGTGGTGCAGAACAAAGGAAGGCCCAGGCCAGCAGCCAAAAGGACTCAATCAGCTCTGATCGCCAGCCAGCTAGGGAACCTACCTGTGCACGAGTTTTGTGCACCGGGCCTCTAGTATTCAGTAACAGTATATTCAACTGAATATAAATAATATCCAGCCCTAAGCAAAAGAATGCACAAAATATTATTTTATTCTTCTAAGGTACAATGGAGGTTAAAGCAATATACTTAACACTGATTTTGTAACACCTTCTTCAGCAAGACACTCCCCAGCCCTTTGCACATACTAACACATAATTGAACCTATTTAGGACATCCTATTTATGCCAGGGCATAGATTTAGTCACAGTAAGTTCTGAATTGTCTGACATGCCTTGTGAGATGATTGACATGACCTGTGTATTTAGGCTAAGTGAATCAGATAGGGATTAAATAAGTTAAGCCATATGTGTGGAGGTAGAAACCTGATGAGAGAAAAACAAAACAAAAACTAAACACACACACACACACACACACACACACACAAACAGGTGTTTGTATTCAGATGAATTTTAATATGACAGATAACACAGGGTATCTAAAGGCAGGACACTAACAGATGGATCTATAATCATGATATTAAAATCCAGGGCAACATGAAAGAGAGGTATCTCAGTAGGCAGGAGTAATGAGTGGGAAGAGTAGGGGGCAAGTTGTAAAAGGGGCTTTTCCCCTGCAATGTTTAAGGTCTTCAACCTCTTGTAATTATTGGAGATGCAATCAAATCAATAATAATGTTTTGATAAATTTGTCACCTTATCAATGTCTTTTGTTATTTTAAGGCCACTCTACTTGTTTTATAAGTAATAGCTTACAGAAAACTCATAAACAATTCTGTGGACAAGAAAACTGAGGCGTACAGTGTTGTTTGCCAGCAGTCAGAAAGTAAGGGTGAAAATTGTGTGCTAATATAGTTACAGATTAAATACTCATGAGTTGGACACCAACACTGCTGATATTCCCAATACAATAAAGTGTTTCCAGAATCATGGGCATCAGATGAAAAATGGAAAGTCAGAAATTTTGAAAATGCTGACTTGAGAAAACACTTCACAGAAGACCTTCTCCGCTTTCAAAGGAAGCAGCCATGTCTAATGACACTCATTAGGAGACACACGCCGCAGCTATCTTTTGCAGCTGATATGAACCATTATTGAAGTGGGCAGAATAATGGCCCCCAAAGATGTCCGCGTTCTAAACCCTGGAATCTGTGATGTTGTTACCTTACATGACAAAAGGGGCTTTACATATGGAATTATGTTAAAATATTGCCCTAGTGAGATGATCCTGGATATTCTGGGTGCCACAATGTAGCTACAGAGATCTTTTTCATTTGTTTGCTTTGTTTTGTTTTTATTAATAATTTTTTTTATTTTGAAATTTTAAAATTGACATACAATATTATATGAGTTTCAGGTGTACAACCCAGTAACCAGGCATTTATACATTTATGAAGTATTCATCCTGATTAATCTTTATAAGTGAAAATGAGAGACAGGACAGTCAGATTCAGAGAAGGAGGTGTGATAGCAGAGCAGGGGCTTGAGTGATGGGATCGCTGGCTTTGAAGATGAAAGGAAGCCATGAGCCAAGACACGTGGACAATCTCTTGGATCTAAGAAAATGAAGTAATGTATTCCTCTTTAGAACTCTGAGAAGGCTGCAACACTGCTGAGATCTTGGTTTTTGATCCTTAAGACCTATTTTGGAGCACTGATATGCTCCAGACTGTAAACATAAATGTGTGGGTGGCAAGTCACGAAGTTTGTGATAATTGTTTACAGCAACAAAAGGAGCCCAATAGTACATTCAAGTAATAAAATTTGCATGTTACTTGAAGACATTCCCAATTCACTTTTCGTTTGCAAGCTGTGGATTCTGATAGCAGGTACAGACCACCTGGTCTCCTGGTGAAATTACAACTATTCCGTTTCTGCTATGGTCTCTGAAAATACTTGAATACTGGATTTTGCAAACATGGTTTTCCCTGAGATGGTTACCTTAGAAAATAAGGACTGAATTGTTTTCTAAATGAGTCACTGATATGAAAAGCTAGTATGTCCTTTTAAGGCTTTAGACTTTTGAAAACAGAAGAATTAAAATTAACACACCTCCCAGAACCCCAAAGGAACTATGCTACTTAGGAGGAGAAGAATCCCAGGCTATATGCAACTGATGGTCCTCCCAGTTCCATTTTGGAATCAAGAAATCCCTGGACGACCCTGCTTGGAATACTATTGTTTGGATTTTATTTAATTGAGCGTTTTGTACATGGAACTTTTAATACTCAAGTCCAAAGCAAATGGTCTTGAACTTCAATTCCTTTGATCTTTGAATTTAAATTTTCAAAAAAATTTACAATGTTAATTTATATTTCTTTTTGGAAATTCATAATAAGAGGGGACTTTATTTGGTTCATCTTTATATTGTTTGCATCCTACTGTTGGAGTATCTTTATGTTTCATCTTTTTAAAATTTTTTCTATGTTTTGATTGATTTCAGAAAGAGGAAGTGGGAGGGAGAGAGAGATAGAAACATTCATGATGAGAGAGAATCATCTATGGACTGCCTCCTGAATTCCCCCTGCTGGGGATTGAGTCTGCAACTCAGGCATGTGCCCTGAACAGGAGTCGATCTGGTGACCTCTTGGTTTATGGCCGGCACTCAACCATTAAGCCAAACTGGCTGGGCTGTTTCATCTTTTTATAGACTTTTATTTTTAGTTTTATGTAAGGGGCTTTGCTTCAAACTTAAAGAAAAACAGTGAGTTTCAGATGATGCCTGTATATGCCTTGTGCAGTTGCCTAGCTTGGAAAGGGTGATAACTTCTGTCACAACTTAGTCACCATGACAGAAAACAAGCTCTGGTGGACTTGTAGTTCTGTATTTCCAGAGGTCCTCATCCTTCACCTGGTAATTTAATCATCTGTTTTCATCTATCCAGAAATTAGTTGTAGACAAATATGATCATCCACAGAAATATGATCATCCACAGCTTTACATACATTATCATGATGATATACACCCTCAGAACAACCTTTTATGTTTCTTTTCCAAATATGTGTAGATAGCGTAGTATGTACCCTGCATTCGTTTATCTTGGACAATGTGGGAAGGAAAATAGAGAATAAAATGCCTCCCATGTTTGAGGACAACTTGTCCTTAGCATGGGCTTAATTAGAATAGAGTTCTGATTCATTGCACAGGGTGTTGGGAGCAAAAGTGTGGAACACCCAGCAGAGTCACCATGAAGACCTGAAAGGCAGTGTTTGGGAAACAGCCTTCTGAGTGGCAGCAGAGCACCACTGACTTAACTAATTGATAGATTTGCAAAAATCACTGGGTATGCTGATCTCAGCCATGTTTTCTTCCTTCTGAGAGGAAGTCTGCTCTGGATTTTCTCCTAGTCCCTCCTCCTTTTCTTACCTGAGTACCGCTCCACTAAATAGAACTTCCCAGGAAGTTCTAATTCTACAAAGTATCTACATATATAAACAACTTTTCTCAGCCTGGTTTCTATTTGTAGTAAAGGTGACATATCAGCCTCTGTCTGTACTACTGTTTCATTTGTCAACCTATTCAGTGATGATCAGAGAGGAAGAGTGCCACCAGTATGTTTCTTATGTTAAAGACTGCAGTTTACAATACAAATATTGTATAACTAGAGGCCCGGTGCATGAAATTCGTGCACCGGGGGGAGGGGTGCTGTCCTTCAGCCCAGCCTGCATCCTCTCCAATCTGGAACCCCTCGAGGGATGTCCAACTGCCCATTTAGGCCCAATCCCACTGGCCAGTTGGACATCCCTCTCACAATCCAGGACTGCTGGCTTCCAACCTCTCACCTGCCTGCCTGCCTAATTGCCCCTAACTGCTTATGCCTGCCAGCCTGATCACCCCCTAACCACTCCACTCTCCCCTGCCAGCCTGATTGATGCTTAACTGCTCCCCTGCTGGCCCGGTTGCCCCTAACTGCCCTCCCCTGCTGGCCTGGTCACCCCTAACATCCCTCTCCTAGTGGCCTGGTCGCCCCCAACAGCCCTCCCCTGCTGGCCCAATCACACCTAACTGCCCTCCCCTGCTAGCCTCGTTGCTCCCAACTGCCCTCCCCTGCAGGCCTAGTCCCCCAAACAGCCCTCCCCTGCAGGCCTGATCCCTCGCAACTACCCTCCCCTGCAGGCCTGATTACCCCCAACTTCCCTCCCTTGCAGGCCTGATTACCCACAATCTCCCTCCCTTGCTGGCCATCTTATGGTGGCCATCTTGTGTCCACATGGGGGCAGCCATCTTTGACCACATGTGGGAGGCAATCTTGTGTGTTGGAGTGATGGTCAATTTACATATTACTTCTATATTATATAGGATATTTTAGACCATAATAGTTTGGTCTAAAAGTGAAGATGCCCAGACAGCAGGTGTGGGTATGCAAGCACACAAGCATTCTCTCTCTCTCTCTCTCTCTCTCCCCCCCCTATTCTGGATGTGAATGGGCTTGTGCTGTCTTTATTTAGGTATATTATTCCTCTGAGCCACTAAACTTTAAAGACTTGATATGGTTACAGAAGAAACTGCCAAGGACAGAGCTTGCTCAGGAATATGATGACAATATCATCAGAGGGAACCTTTTACAAAAGCCAGAGGCAAGACAAAATAAGTTCAATAAGGAATAAAAACCAAAAAATAAACAAGTCAACTCTGATGGAAGTCACTGGAAAATGATCTCATATTTTGAATCAGTGTAATTTCCTGGAACCAATATTCTCCCTGTTTAAGTACTATTACCATAAGTTTCAATGACAAATCTTTAGCAATATAACAGGTTTTCTTACATTGTTTTTTTTTATTCAGGCTGACACATTAGCAGATTATGATGCCCTAGTTAAAATGGAGAGTGCAGGGGTCAATGTCCATGTTAAGTGTTCACAGAGAGGAAACTAGCCCTCTGTTTATGAAGAAAAGTTTATGAACAAACACCCAAAACACGTTAGAAGAAACTCATGGAGAAAGTATAGCAGTCTACCTCACTAGTCAGTTGTCTGATTTCTTGTCTTCTATGCATCTTTTCCAAAGGCATTAATTATAGAATATTTCCTAAATAACTCTAAATTGGAGCAAAGTTGCATATGTACAGGAATAAGTGTGAGGTCAGGTCTGTGCCACACTCAAGATATAAGGGGTTGTGGAACATCTAGAAAAATAAACCGATAAAATATATGCTTTATGAATGCTGGATAAGATTGATTTTATTTCCCCAAAATGTGGTGCTCTGAAAAATGTCACAGTGCTCTCTTGCACTTTGTTCTGCACACCTCTCACTTTAACTAAAGTCTATCTTTAATGTTCTGTCATTGACTTAATTTAGCACCGTGATGATGCACTGCAGATTCTGAGATCTGTAATGGACATGATTACATTCTTGTATTATGTAAGAACAGCTGAAGGCAGTAGCAGCATAGTGTAATGGTAACAAGAAAAGATTGGAGCTGTATTTTCTGAGATTAATACCTGCTTTGGCCACATCTGGGCTGTGGCATATCAGGTACATTTAGCGCCTTATTTTCTTGGCCACCAAATTAGAATAAAAATACTTACTCTTATCTCATAGGGTGGTTATTAGACTGATGTGGCTTAATATTTATAACACTACCACAAGTATATGTATATTACATTAACTTTTAAATGTAATAATCTAGAAAGAGTCCTCTGTTACTTTACAAAACTTTCTGTGATCTGCAAACCTAGTTCAGTACCCTTGTTATATATCATCATAATAATCTATATTTATCCTTTCATATAATTTTTAAAATCTTATAAAATGTTACTTATTATGTACTCCTCAGTGAGGTATAAACACCAGAACAGCGGAATCATTATCGTGCTACCTATGATTAGTTAATGGCTAAATGGTGCATTAGACCTTTAACTGATAAATACAGGGGTAGGCAAAAGTAAGTTTATAGTTGTGAGTACACAAAACACAGAGTTAATAAAGCTATCATAATAATCATAACCTGCATGTATTTTTCCATTTGAACAACTGTTAGCATACTTTTTTCCCTTCCCTGCATTTGTTAAATGAATGATTGAAATAAAAATAAAAAGAATCATGGTTCAGATTTTCTCTGATATGTGAATAGAAGTGACTAGAACAGTAGTACTCAGTAGGCACTATTGTTTCTTGAATTGAATTGACTAATCTCTAGGCTGTTCAGTCAAAGTATCAGGAAGTTACTAAATGCTTCCATGTGGATCACCCAACATATTATGTATAGTCATGAATGTAATGGAAGCAATGCAAAGAAATACAGCTTGAGAGAGTGGTTTCTGGACCATTTCTGTTCCATTCTTGTGCCACCTCAAAACTTCTAAATAATAGTAACTAATTTTCAAATTTGAATACTCACTATAGGAGAAGAGTTCTTTGATGGATTTTTAGGGTCATGGCAATTCTACAGTATATCTCTAGAGGTCCCACTCTTCAGATTAAAATTAATTTTTTGGTGCATGATTTGGTACATTGTAAAAAGTCCACATGTATTTTTATGACAGAATACTCTTCAAAAAATGTGTAGTTTATTTTAAATTAACATACAGTAAACTTGACTGTTTTTGATGTACAGTTCTATGAATTAAACCCCACATACATATCAATTAAATCACCCACCATAATAGTATTGTATAGCTGTAATTTTCTGTGAATTCCACTGAAAAATAGGAGGCAATGAACGGAGACTTCTCTCAGCCCCAAAGGGAAGATGACAGTGTCTACATGACTGTAATACTAGCTATCTTTCAAGCACACTTTCAATTTTCAGTCTTCTACCCTAAAAGCCCCATTTCCTGTAATTGTGATCCTCATATCAAATTAACTGAGAAACTAACTTAGTGTATCAGTCCATGTCTTATAATAGCTTTACTATCAATTGTGTCCTTTCTATGACAATTTCCCCTCACTTATTTAAATAAAATGTACTAGCTTGCCTCCTATAAGCCAATCAGAGAATGACAAATATCACATGATCTCACTTGTTTGTGGAATCCAATGAACAAAATGAAGTGACCAACAAAATAAGTCCTGAGACATGGAGGCATGGAATATACTGACATATCTAGGGAGGCCAGATGAGGAGAGATAAACCAAAGAACTTATGTATTTATATGCATAGTTCTTGGACATAGACAATAGTGTGGTGAAGTCCTCGGTGGGGTAGGGGCTGGGCAGAGGGCAATAAGGGGGGTGGGAAATGGGAGACATCTGTAATACTGTCAACAATATGTATAGCTTTTTTATTGATTTCAGAGAGGAAGGGAGAGAGAGAGAAACATTAATGATTAGAGAGAATTATTGATCAACTGCCTCCTGCTCCTGCATGCCCCACACTGGGGATCGCACCTGGGCATGTGTCCTGACCTGGAATGAAACTGTGACCTATTGGTTTATAGGTCAACTCTCAACCACTGAGCCAATGCCAGCTGGGCAAAAATATATATATATTTTTTTAATTAAAAAGTATATGTATCTCAGAAATATTTACCTATTTTCTATTTTTCATGATGATATGAGTTATACTATTTAAATTGTATATGTTTCACAAGAAATTAGGTAAGTATATATGTAGACTCACATATCCATGAAGAAGGAGCTGCCAGAAAGAAGTGACAGAGGTATTAGAATCAGCCCAAAAGAAAATAAGGTAACATGAATGAATTTTGCCCCATTTAAGTACTGATTCTTTCCTAAATAACACTATTTTATTCTCAAATGGGACTTCAGATGACTAATAGATATAACAGTCATAGTTCTAAAATGGTACTTTTTCCACTGAGCGAATCTGGTATAAAAAATTGTGGCTGTGATAGATGGGAAAACAATAGGAGGAAATCAAAACAAAACCTTTTTATTGTTCTTATGCAGTGGTCAGCAAACTGTGGCTCGCAAGCTACATTCGGCTCGCGAGCTGCTCTGTTGACTAATGAGTTTGCCGACCACTGTTCTTATGTAACAAAACTGCTTCAATTTACAACGCACCCCTATTGACCTGAAATGGTTAATTCAGCTACTAAGAAAAGGATCTTCTTTTCATTCTTTCTGTCTTTTATACATTCACTAGTAGCCCATCGCGCAATATCACACACAATGGGCTGCCCGCTGCTTCCACAGGAGCCAGCGGGAACCGCAGCACATTGCTGGGAGCCATGCTGCTTCCGCTGGAGTTGGGAGGGACCCACGCCGATTACACAGGAGGTGGGAGGGACCTGCACTGCTTCTGTGGGAGGTGGGTCTGCAGTCTCCTCTCCAGGCCTGTGCTCAGCCGCTGAGACTGCGGGCCTGCCCCCCCGTCCCTGTCCCTGTCCATGTCTGCTCTGGCTCCAGGGGCTGGCCCGAACCGGGAGCAGCAATGAAGCAAGCGTTCTGTCAGGCCCATCACGCTGCACGCTCTCAGCAGCTGCCCCCCGGGACTGGGAGACTCTGGCTGGGTTGAGAGGACTGGGCACCGCCATCTTGTAGCTAAGGGCGCTTCCATCTTTGTGATGGAGTGACAGTTAATTTGCATATTACCCTTTTATTAGATAGGATGGAGTTAATAAGAATAATATCAATGATTTTTCCAGGATAAATTCATTTTACAAAATGGGTATTATCTGTGTCTTTCTCTCTCTCTTTTTTTTTTTTTGCATTTTAAAAATAAACTTTATTTTTGAACAGTTTTAGATTTACAGAAAAGTTGCACACTACAAAGTTCCATATTCCTCCACTCAGTTTCCCTTAATGTTAACATCTTTAACTGATATATCTGTATCTTTCATTCACGATTATGAGGGTGAGTAGGGATAAAGACAGACATGTTATTCACATATTTTTAAAGCCCTGAAATTTGCAGTTTAAGAATAATATGTCCCCTGACTCCTTGGAGAAATAGGTATATAATTATTTTATGGAATGCTTTGACATTCTACCCGAGAGTGTAAGTTCATAATGATAATTCTATTAGAAGGGAGAAAATGTCAAGTTTATGTTGTCAAAGTTAAGGGAAGTGAATTCCTTTCACTTGCTTTAAGTCATAAGTTTCTTCTTTTTGTTTTTTCTAGGAGTTTTATATATTTTTATTGAATTTATGGGGTCACATTGGTTATTAACATTATATGTTTTAGGTGTACAAGGCTATAATTTGACAACTGTGTACTCTATTGTGTGCTTACCCCCTGAAGTCTAGTTTCCTTTTGTTACCATATATGTGAACCCCTTTTATCCTCCTCCAACCTGAATGGGAAGAAAATATTTGCAAATATCTGAAATATCTGAAGAACTCATTCAAGGATTTTTAACCTGGAAGTCGCATAAGCATATTTGGCATGTTTGGGTTCTGAAAGGGCTGCTCAGCTTCCAGTATGGAGAATGGATTATAAAGGGGTGAGAGTAGCCAAGGGGGTGACCCAGGGAGATGCCAGATAGGAGGTTATTTAATCATCCAAGAAACTACTAAACTTTTAAAAATTTACTTTAAATTTTATACACAAGTAAGAGGTGAATAGTTTAACTACAGTTATATTTCTTCTTTTTAATTTTAAAGGCTGAGTTGTGTTTTTTTATTGATTAAGGTATTACATATATGTCTTTATCCCCCCATTACCCCTCTGCCCCCCCCCACTCATGCCCTCACCCCCCTGGTGTCTTTGTATATTGGTTAGGCTTATATTAATGCATACAAGTCCTCTGGTTGATCTCTCCCCCACCCTCCCCTACCTTCCCTCATAAGCTTCTTATACAAGCTTTTAATCCGAACTCCCTTACAAAAGATTACCTGAGCTACTAAATTTTTTTCTAAAAGACTGACTTATGTACTCAATTAGTGAAGAAAATTCTACCATCAATTTGGTTTATAACCAACTGAGGCTTCCTTTATACATGGTGTGTTTCCATATACACCAGACTAGGTTCAAATAACATTTAATAGCACATTTGTTAATGACATTCACTGTTGTTACTTACTTTTTAAAAATGTTAGATAATAATAACATTATTTATTTTTTTAGAACATTAACATTTCACAATGCTTGAATGAATATCCCATCCCAAGATCCACATTTAGTTTAAATTTTTTTACAATGCAAATGAAGGTATATTTATAATCTTACTCTTATAAACATAAGTATAAATTCTACTTCAAATGCCAAAAAGAAGGGCAGAGGGGCTAACCATGCTTTTTCAAACAATTTCATTATAATATTCATAAAAAATTAAAAATATAGTGATTTGTTCCTAATAAATTAAATAATAAGACAATCATATTTTTGGAAAGCATAAGAATTTTAAGATAAGATATGATCTCTTTTCTCACATGATTTATAAACAATATTAAAGATAGCAGAAAATCATACTAAATGATTAAAATAATAAAGCTCATCTATAAAAAATGGAATATATATGTTATAATTTCTTACTAATTATATAGTATTTGTAAGTGCACATTTACTTAAGGTAAGTAACAGTGAGATTGCTGGGTATGAAAATAATTATACATTTTACTTTGTTAGAAACTAGAGGCCTGGTGCACCAATTCTTGCACAGGTGGGGTCAGGCCGGCATGCCCTGATGGGGGCCCATTGCTTAGGGCCCACCATGGGGTCTAATGCTGGAAGTTGTAGCTTTCACCCAGCTGGATCTAATTATAATTTAAGGATGGCCAAAAGAAAACCCACAACAGAACTGTTTTGCATTTCACATGGTACGAGATGAAGTTGTTTATGTGTTGTTTGCAAACGTATATCAAGGTGGATGATGCCCCTAGCCAGTTTCGCTCAGTGGATAGAATGTCGGCCTATGGACTGAAGGGTGCCAGATTTAATTCTGGTCAAGGGCTCTTGTCTGGGTTGTGGGCTGGATCCCCAGTAGGGGGCATGCAGGAGGCAGCCAATCAATGATTCTCATCATTGATGTTTCTATCTCTCTCTCCCTTTCCCGTCCTCTCTGAAATCAATAAAAATATATTTTTTTAAAAAAAGATGGACAATGGCTCTTTAATGATTTTTGCATTCTTCCTGGGTCTCTGCCCTCAGTTTCCAATTATGATCTTCATGTCTGTTTCTTCTTCATGTCTGTTTCTTTAAAAGTTTTTCTGGCCCTCGTTTGTTTGGTTCGGTGAATAGAGCATTGGCCTGTGGATTGAGGGGTCCCGGGTTCAATTCTAGCTAGGGACACATGCCAATGGGTGGGCTGGCTGGCTGGGAGGGGAGGGACCGCAGGAGGTTGACCAGCAGGGGCAGGGAGGGGCCTTGGGAGGTTTGGCTTGTGGGAGTGCATTGACCCTAAGGGGGCAGCTCCTGCTTGAGCGTCTGCCCCCTGGTGGTCATTGTGCATCATAGCTACTAGTCAACTGGTTGCTTAGGCTTTTATATAGATAGATTCTATAAAGGTTTTCCATAGTACCATTTTCAATTCCCACCTCCCCTCAAGATATTCTGCCTCCATGACAGAACTTGATATTTTCAGTGTTTTTTATTTTTTTCCATTTAATTGGTATATGGTGGTTTTATTTTTTATTTCCCTAATGATTAGTAATATTGAGCATCTCTTGATGTGTTTCTACATTTATAAATTGTTCATATATGTTCTGGAGGATAGAAAGAATACACTTTTCTCAGAATATTATTCCTTTATCAAGTTTTATGTATTTAAGGCATGCAAGTTGATGTTTTGATATATATTGTGAAATGATCACAATTGACCTAGTTAATGTGCCTATCACCTTACATAGTTACCATTTTCTTTCTTTTGTGTGTATGGTTAACAGTGCTCAAGAGAGCAAGTCTTTTTAACCATTAAGCATAATATTAGCTGTAGTTTTTCTTGTGGATACCTTATAGCAGGTGGAGAAGGGTTGCTCCTATACATAATTTGCTGAGAGTTTCCATCAGGAGTAAATGATAAATTTGGTCAAATGCTGAAATTATCTCCTGCTTCCCAAATTAAATGGCAAGTCTAGCAATCGCTCTTACCAGTCATGTGCCATCACAGGACAAGTCAAATTATGAGGAATAAATTTTCACATGCAATTTATGAGATGCATCTCCCAATATGTGATGCATTGACTGGATAGAGTGATTCCACAAAAAGATGAAATGCTTAAATATGTACTTCTTCAGCTCCAATGCCTTTCCTGAGTTTGAGAACCATATCTGCAAGAGGTTAATAAGTATTGTTGATTATTTAAAAGATGTATTAAACTTTAAAACTAAATAAATAACTGAATGTCTTATTCCCTTCTACCCAACACCTTCTGCTCTGCATTCAACATCTTAGTCAAGGTCACCCAAATACACTCAGCCTTATGGTTTTAGAAACCTTGCCTTCAGCCTTATCTCTTTATACAATTTGTAATCAAATTTTATCTGTCTGTTATTCAGGAATCAGAAAAGAAATTGCCGGTGAGTTATATTGATGTTATTTCTAGATCCATCTTTGTCTCTTTCTTTTTCAGTCTCATATAATTCTTAGTGATGCAACCCTCCAAATGATTTTACTTCCAAATCCTTCCAACAAATAATTGTCTATAACTATCTGAAGATTTTTACTGTATTTAAAATGATTAATACTTTTCCCTTGACTAACATATAGTATCCAAGATCTTCCCTATTACATGCTACTTTAGTTAACATATTTTTATCAGCTATCCTTTTTGAGCCTCCTCTCACTGCTCATCACTACCCTAGCTACATTCCAGTTAAATAAAACCTCGCCTGTTTTTAGATGTGCTGTGTGCTTTCATGTCACAATGCTTTTGAAAAATCCTGTTTCCTGTAGTTGAAAGGCATTTTCCTCCTATTCTGACTCCTATGTTCCTACTTGGTTTTTAATATCTAGCCTAAATTCCTTGCCTCAATTAAGAGTTTCATGGACTTTCTCAGGAAAAATTATGTATTTTCCATTTTGCTGGGAAGAATTTTATAGCCAGATTCTTTCATTCTTTGGAATATTTCATATATATATATATATATATATATATATATATATATATATATATATGATAAAATATAATTAAAGGAGTCCTGTTACATATATATGTATTTCAAATGAAATACATATATATGTAATTCAAATGAAATACATATATATGTAACAGGACTCCTTTAATTATATTTTATCATGTTTGTGTTCTGAACTCCTAGCAATTGCTCCATACATAGCAATTTGTCATTTACTTATGTCTATTAATACTTGTATGATGTAATTTGGTTCCATTATCTTGTATAGGCCTTGGACTTCTCAGGGTAAGCCTAGTTATATATGCTCCCCTTTTCTTCCTCTGATTGTATGTGATTCTAACTGTGAATCTAATGCCATTTTATTTTTCATTAGAACTTTAAACTATATGAACCCAGCTTAATAAAATTAACTATTATACATTTACTAATGTTCTTCCCTAGAAATAATTCCAGCATCTCATAACTTTGACATATAAGTTATTATTTTTATTGAGGCCCGGTGCATGAAATTCATGCACTTGGGGAGTGTCCCTCAGTCCGGCCTGCACCCTTTAGCAGTCTGAGAGCCCGCAGGGGTGTCTGACTGCCGGTTTAGGCCCGATCCCAGCAGTCAGACATCCTTCCCACAATCCTGGACTGCTGGCTCCTAATTGCTCACCTGCCTGCCTGCCTGGTTGCCCCTAACTGCCGCCCCTGCCAGCCTGATTGCCCCTCAATGCCTCTGTCTGCCACCCTGGTCGCCCCCAACTTTCCCCCCCGCCAGCCTAATTTCCCCCAACTGGATCCCCCTGACAGCCTGGTTGCCCCTCATGGCACCCCTGCCCTGCCGCTGGCCTGGTCATCCCATGCAGCCTGCTTGTTTAGTGGTTTGGTCGTCTCTCACTAACCCCCCTGCCAGCCTGGTCATAGACAGCCATCTTGTGAGGGTGTGAGGGTCAATTTGCATATTACCTATTTATTATATAGGATAATCAATGACATGAAAATAATATCTTAAAACATTGTTTATGATCTGTTATAAATAATTCGCTGTTTTTTTCATTATTATATAGCTTTCTAACATAGCATATGTGAAATCATATATTTTTAAATATTTAGAATTCCATAAACTAATTTGGAAAGAATATTTCACAAATATTTACAAATAGTATACTATTCCCAAAAGGCTAAATTCAATAGCACTCACTCCTTCAATATTTTTTTTATTTTTTCCCCCCATTGACCTCCCCCTGGTTTCCCCTACCCCCCAGTACATGCCTTCACCTGCTTGTCACCCCCCCCCCCAGTGTCTTGTGTCCATTGGTTATGCTTATATGCATGCGTACAAGTCCTTTGGTTGATCTCTTACAGTCCCCCTCACCCAACCTCCCCTGCCTTCCCACTATAGTTTGACAGTCTGTTCAATGCTTCTTTGCCTCTGTATCTATTTTCCCCCGATTTCTTTCCTTTAAAAAATTTTGCCTCTGCAGACTAGAAATAAACATATAATAACAAAAAAAAAAAATGTTTGAGTCCCAATTTCAATGTCCAACAGTTCTGAGTCCCTGTTTCAATGTCTAACAGTTCCTTATGTGTACATGTCAGCAATGATATCTGGATGGTGGGCACATGGTGGCAATGCAGGTCCGACCCTCTCTGGTTTGATCCTAGGCAACCTGCAGCGGTGCACAGCTGCTGACTGCTAGCGTGGCAAGGCATTGTCAGCATCTTCCATCTCTGGACTGTTTTTCCTCTTGTCTTAGTGGTTGGAGCAGACCTGTCAATTCCTCTCTGTTGCAGGAATCCACATGGTCTTGGAGTTGTTTTCTGAAAATATACAAACATATTCTTGACCACAAGTTAATAAAGGAATCTTTTCTATATAATTGATTTGGGATCCTTTTTATTTTTGCCCAAACGATTTTCCTTTGTCTTATTTAGACCCCATGTGTGTTTTTCATTGGTGTCTTGCTGTTAGCATTACAAATGAAAATTAATTTTGTAAAGTAAAATTTTTCTACATGTAATTTACTTATAGGATATTTTTCCTTACATGATATTACCCTACTATCCCCCCCTTTTTTTTGATTAATGGAGGTTTTTGTAAATTTTATAATGCAGTCTTGATAACTTTAAATTTTAATTTTTTTTTTGCCCAAAAATATGACTGCTTTAGGTTCATTGCATGTTCAGGAATTTTACCATGAGATGAACTACCAATAGAAATATTAGTTATTACTTTAAGAACAGCTTTTTGTCCAGTACAATTAAATTTCCTTGAATATTCACTTATTTAATGCTTATTATGTGTCATGAGCTATGATAGACATAAATACTTGATTTCATAACAAAAAGGAGGGTATACAATAAATATAGAAATGATGGTGATAAACTTGAATGTTTATTTTGTTTTAGGTGCTATTTACTCTTTTACTATAATAACCTGTGAGTGATCTGTTTTTAGCTAGAGTTGGGATTTATTGTTAAAGGGACATATAACATGGTGGAAACAATATATTATTCATCCTCTTATTCATAGTACCTACAAAAATTTTTGACTAATAGCTAGGCATCAATAAATACACATTTTAGCCGTTTAAATAAGCAGTTTACATGAACTTTTGTGGTCATAACCAAATGATTTATTTCTTATTAGAAATCTGTATGATTCCTGGATAAAAACTAAAATTAGTATAATGTACTTTTAAGATTAATTATAACATAATATTTTATTCAACATCTTTTTTAAGTATAAATATAGGTTTGAGAAAAATTATATAACAGTTTTATGTACCTAGAGATATTTGTGACTTCTTAAGTCATTTAACTTATCTAATCATAAGTTTAATTAAAGTGTAGCTAAATGATAAATGTAAAAATTTCAAAAGTAAATATCTGTCTTTAAAATTGCTGTAATTGTATCTATATCTGTGATTCATGAATGCATGTATGAGCATGAATGCCTACCTTCTCTGCTTTAAGTTTGAAAACTAGTTTCTAGATTCAATTATGAGTTTAGATAATTGTGTTTAGATGCTTTAACACCTAATTTATTATGCTGCATTTGTTTGATCATGGTTGAAATATAATTTTAATGCTTGGTTGGTGATTCTTTTTTGGAAGGTATTAAATAGATTTGCTGCTTAGGAGTGAATTACTTTTTGACACAGGTTGTCAGGAATCTTTCAGGCAGAGAAGCAAATGTTTAGATTATTATTATTATTAGTTTAACAAAAAGGAAAAATAGAGAATCGAAACCCAGGAGGTAATTAGAAATCAAGACAAACTGAATTCAGAATGTGAACCCTTATTTAATATTGTAATTTTTGCAAAGATGTTTAAGCTACTGCATCAATAAAGCCAACATGCAAATGTCTTTTATAACATGAAGTTTTTCTACGAAGATGGATTTGTCCAAAATTGTACTTTGCCGTGTTGTTTTCTAAGCATGTGTTAGGTGACAACAATGTGAAAAGGGCTGTAGGGGCAGTCCTTCAGAAGTTGTGGTTGAACAAAGTAAAATGGCATTTTTAGTGTTCATAATGTATTTTCAGTATAACTCCCCTCATGTAAATATTGTCCTCAAAAAGGAATTAGAAGAGGCAAGGCTTCTTAGACTCTCTTTCTGAGAATTAACTTGCGAATATGTTTTAAGAAACACTAGGTTAATTAATTCAACCTGGCACCACATTTGGGACAGAAGGCATATTATTCATATGTATAGTAGCTTCTCTAAGCATTGCTTTCAAAGGAACATTTGAATTTCAGTTCAAATAAAATGTTCATGCTTTAATCCAAACTCTCACCCTCTTTTTCTTTTTGTTTTGTATCATTTCCTTTAGCCACTGCTCTGACCATAGTCAAAAACATATTTGCCCCATTTAATCAATACTTAGTGTGATTTTCTTTCTATGATTTCTTTGATTTTTTTTTCCTTTCCTTAACTTCCATATAGTATAAAGGAAAGTGATTTGGGTTTGGCCCCTCTATTTGGTAAGCTGTGAGCCAGGAAAATAGTAATTAGAATAAAAACAATGGTTTAAGTGGTCTGAAAGACACTGTGCCAATGTCTGCAATAGAAATGGGAGAGGGAAAGATCACAGGACTGGTGCTGGCATGATTCTGTCCTTGCAGGCGGAAAACAGGATCACAGCGCTCTAAATCTGCTTTCCTGGCAAAGAACCATATGATTTATCTAATGAGGAAAAGGCATAGCAGCAGAGTCAAGCTCACTGCTCATCAAAATGCCTTTCCCCTGAGGCCACCATGTTTTGCCTGGTAACACCAGGCCCTGCACTCTCTCGAGGTAACATTTGAGTGTAGCCTTTCACACCTTTGACATACAGTTTTGCATTTGATGGGACAGCTAATAAAGGGTAAGGAAGATTAATGATTTTATGTGCTGACCTAACTGCATGCATCTATTTCTTCCGTGCCGATACCCAGAAGTCAAATTACTAGCTCAAAGAACATGGCTTTCAAAAAAATACTCTTGGCATAAATTGCCAAACTGCCTTCTAGAAAGGCTATACCAATAACCATTCCTACTAACAGTCACTGGAATGCCTGTCCTATCATACCTTTAGCCAGCATGGAATACAATTATTTTAAAGTATTTTTTATACAACAAAAAATAACACATTTAGAGAGCAGACATCAGTGAATTATGACCTGTGGGACACATCTTGCCCTCTGATTTTTTTATTGCCCTTGAGCTAAGATTGGCTTTTAAATAGTTGAAAAAAATATCAAAAGAATAATATCTTGTGAAAAGATTTTGTGAGGATTTTGTGAAAATCAAAAGAAGAATATTTTGTGAATCATATTTTGTGAAAAGTACATGAGGTTCAAACATCAGTATCAATATAAAAAGTTCTCTTGGAACACACAAAAATAAATGATATAGAGTAATTTTTCTTCTTCATGCAAAAATAGATGAGTAGATGCTAAGGTTGTTTTAATATTAATGGTGTCAGCTAATTCTTATTCATCTTTTCTTATTCTGGCTCTGTAAATGACCTTGGATTCATGATCTAGGATGGGTGCTCTTACCAACACATCCATATTTCAATAATCAGATAGGCAATAATAGGTAGAGAGAAGGATAAGGATAAACATTACACAAAACTCTTCCACTTATATACCAATTAAAAAAAATTCCTTCAGCTACAAGATCTAATATAGCAGAAGGAAAGGTTTAGAAGTATGCTTTGTGTCCAGGTGCCCAGTTGAAATATGATATAGTATGGAAATTCCATCAAATTTATCATATTTTTAATGTCTAGTGAGAAAGCCATTATTAAATTTATGGTAGACAGAATATGGAAAATGACAATGATCCAATCTGCTTGAAATTAATTCTACCTAAACAGAAACCAATTCATAAAAATAGCTCCACTATTAAAAGTTACCAGTAACACCTATGTTTCCAAGTTAATAGATCAATTTAGTGTTTAGCTGTCTTGGCCTCTATTTCTGTTTCCTTTCCTTTCTTCTCTCCCCAGCCAACTTCTTAATTTGGGAATGTTTCAGGGTTCAGTCTGTGGAAATATTCTCTTATACTTACATTCACTTCCTTGGCGATTACTTCTGGCCTCATGCCTATAAATATCACAAATATGCAAAAGAAATGAAAAACAAATTCCTCCCCGATTTCCTGAATCATATATTAAACTAGAGTCCTAGTGCACGAAATTCGTGCACTTGGGGGAAAGGGGTCCCTCAGCCTGGATTGTGAGAGGACACAGGCCAGGCCGAGGAACCCCACTGGTGCATGATCAGGTCTGGGGAGGGACACAAAGGTTGGCTCCAGGATATGTCTGGCCCATCTTGCTCAGTCCCAACCAGCAGGACCCCAGCAGCAAGCTAACCTACTGGTTGGAGCGTCTGCACCCTGATGGTCAATGCACGTCATAGCTATTGGTCGACTGGCTGACTGTCTGCCCCCTGGTGGTCAGTGCACTTCATAGCAAGCAGTTGAGCAGCCTTAGCGTATCATTAGCATATTACGCTTTGATTGGTTAAATGGCCAACAGGGTGACCATCCAGGCACTGAGCATATTAGGCTTTTATTATATAGGATACTTACTTCACATTCATACTTGAAAGTCTGATAGGTAGCTCTACCTTAAAATGCCTATAAGTAAACTCCGAATGTCCCCTGAGAAATTGATTAATATTTCCCCATCTCAGTTATAACATTATTTTTCAGTTGCAAAGGACAAAAAATATTGGATTAATCTTCAGCTAATCTCTTGTTCCATATGCAATCTGTCATTAATTGCTATTGGGTTTGCTACTGACTCTACCCCTTCATACCACTTCTACAACTATATGTTATGTCATCGGTCTTATCTGTTGTCTTCACTGTAGCAGTGGTTTCCTAAATGATCCGGTTCAGCGCTTGCCTGCGTGTAATGTTCAGCATAGGAGACAGGGTGAGACTGGAAAAATGTAAACAGGATGGAGCCACTTATTTGCAACAGATTCTGCGGCGGGCTCTGTGTATCATTCAGAATTAAAGTCCAAGTCCTTACAATGGTCAATAGGGCTTTCCCATCCTTGCCATTACTTTTTTCCTACTCTCCTCTCTTTCACTCTCTCCATCCGAATCACATTAGCCACCTCTCAGTTTATTGAATATATCTGAGGTACACTCTTACCAAAGGGATTTTGCTATGCCTGTTTTTTCTGCCTAAAATGCTATTCACCCAGATTTCCACATATCTAAATGTTACCTCCTTCAAATGTCATGTTCTCAATTAGGCTTACTCTCACCACTCTGTTTAAAATAGCAAAATAACCAAATACATCCACTTCTCCTTAATCTATTCTTTTTACTTTTAAAAATCCCATTTTTATATTATGAACTATTAATAATTAAATATAAATTATTATGCAGTGCCTAATATTTGTTTTCCTCTAATATAATGCTGATCCCATAAGGATAAGGGTTTTCGTTTTTTTGTTTTTTTGGTACATGCATACTTATTTCATAAGTAAATGACTATGCAAAGAATGAAAAAAAAAAAAAGGAAAAACTTCTGGTGAACTACCCTAAATAGTAACTTGCAATATGTGTTTTTAAAATTTCAGTAAAAGTCAGTTTCAAATCTTGGTTATTTGAGAATCAAATTAGGGAATAAGGCCCATTAAATTATTGTAAATTATAAAAATTAACTCAAATTATATTTTTAAATTAATTTTAAAATGTTAATATAAGTATGACAGCCAGGATATAGGTAAGAAATGGGAATGCAAAAGAGTGAAAATTCTTCAAATGCGTCTTGCTTTCTACAAGGAAGGGAAATGAACGGATCTGTTGTCAAGTCTAGATGTGCTAAACAGACTAATAATTTACTAAAATTGATATGGATATCATGCAACAAAATTCTCTTTCTTTTTTACTGATTCTATGCTTGCAGAGGGTATTCTCAATACATTTTTTCTTTATTCATAAATTTGACTATTGGTAGAAAATATAGACATTGGCAAAGACATTCTGACAGTTATGATTGTATTTTTTAAATTATTAATATATCTTAAATTTTAGTCTCAAAGTTTTGTTTTTCTTGTTGGTTTTCGTTTTCAGACAAACTAGTATAACTCATTACCTCTGGAGATGCTAAGAACTTGACTTACTAAACTTGCAAAGCTAGTGTGCCAGTGTAAGATAAGAATTAAACATGTGCCTGGCAAAATAGGGCCTTGTAACTTAACTAGAGGCCAATGCACGAATTCGTGCATGAGTGGAGTCCCTCAGCCTGGCTGGCGATTGGGACTACCGGGGCTGTCTCGTCCAGTCCTGATTGGACCAATTGGGGCTTACCGGCCAGGGGGAGGGAGCACAGGAGGTTGGCCAGCTGCAGGCAGTTGGCCGTGGGAGTGCACTGACCACCAGGAGGCAGATCCTCCATTGAGAGTTTGCCCCCAGGTGGTCAGTGCGCATCATAGCAACCAGTCAACCAATTGGTCGACCGGTCATAACAGTCACTTAGGCTTTTATATCCTATACTAGTGGTGCATGAAATTCATGCATGGGGGTGAGGGGTTCCCTCAGCCCAGCCTATACCCTTTCCAATAGGTGACACCTTGGGATCAGGCCTAAACTGGCAGTCGGACATCCCTCTCACAATCCGGGACTGCTGGCTCCTAACCACTCAGCTGCCTGCCTGCCTGATTGACCCTAACCCCTCTTCCTGCCTTCCTGATTGCCCCTAACCTCTCTGCCTTCCTGCCTGGTCACCCCTAACTCCCTCTGCCTGCCTGATTACCCCTAACTGCCCTCCTTTTTGCCAGCCTGATCTCACCCCCAACTTCCCTCCCCTGCTGGCCTGATCTTGCCCCCAACTGCCCTCCCCTGCCAGCCTCATTGGCCCCAACTGCCCTCCCCACTGGCCTGATCACCCCTAATGGTCTCTGCCTTGGCCCCCATCACCATAGCTTAGTCCGGAAGGAAGTGGGACATCTGGAAGATGGCTGGTTAACCCAGTCTAATTAGCAGATTACCCTTTTAGTAGTATAGATAGATTACATAGAATAAGATTGCTTAAATGGAGGGGGGTGCCTTTTTCAGCAGGAGGAGATGCTCTTGGCAGACAAAAATACATAATCCCTATATTTGGACTGATAGCCAGTCATATGTACTATACTGCCAAACTGGTCATTAAAAAGTTGAACTGCTTACACCTTACACCAAATAGCTGTTGCCTTAAAACCCCTCCTCAGCCCTCACCTTAGGTTCTACCTTCACAGTTCACCCAGATTAGGTTTTGATTGGTCAGTTTATATGCCAGTCAGCATCAAAAGCTCTGCCTTGTAGGCAGCCATTGGCTCCTCACACTTGACCCAGATTTGGTTCTGATTGGTTGGTTTCTATGCCAGTCAGTGTTTCCAGGCCTATCAATGGGCCTGATCAGAGAGGTGGGGCTTATCAGCAGCCTGAGCAGAGGCCTGAGAGAGAGAAAGTGGTGGCTGCTGGCCAGGCCTCGAGAGAAAGAGAGAGGCCAGGACTGTTTAACAGTTGTCATGGAGGCTACAGATCAGACCCTGCTTCTGTCTCCAGGCCTCTCTTCAGGCCTGATCCGCAGCCCCATCGGCAGTCAGTGTTGGGTGGCGGTACCTGCAGGGGTGGCAGTCAGTGCTGGGTCTCCATGGCAACATAGCACTGACTGCAGGACTGACTTCCAGTCAGTCTAGCCTTCAGTCGTTTTGGATGTTACGGACCCTGAGTTTTTATATATTAGGACTAGAGGCCTGGTGCATGGATTTGTGCATGGGGCTGTGTCCCTCTCAGCCTATTCTGCACCCTCTCGCAATCTGGCACCCCTTGGGGGAGATGTAGCAGTGCGCCAAGTGGCAGGTGGCCAGGGAGGAGCCCAAGTTGGGGCCAGCCCATGCCGCTCACACTCATCCCGCCCCACCACTGCACCTGTCACCTCAGCTCATTAGCACTGTCACGGAGTCAGGAGAGGTTCCCGCTGCCGCCACAGCTGAGCTCGCCATTCATGAGCCTGGCTTCTGGCTGAGCACACTGATCACCAGGGGGAAGCTCCTGCATTGAGTGTCTTTCCCCTGTTGGTCAGTGCGCATCATAGTGACTGGTCGACCAGTCATTCTGGTCATATGGTTGTAACAGTCACTTAGGCTTTACACACACACACACACACACACACATATACATATATATCCTGTCTAATAAAGAGGGAATATGCTAATTAATCATCACTCCATCACAAAGATGGATGCACCCACTGCTGAGGCCAAGTTCCTATAAGGAGCCCTAACAAGCAATCGGCAGGGACCTGAGGCTACGCCCTCCCCTGCCCCTGTGGGGCTTGACAGGGGACCTCAGGCTGGCAGGGCTTGACAGGGGATCTCAGGCCACCTTCCACACCAGGCAGGGCTTGACAAGGGACCTCAAGGTGCGCTTCCCATACTGGTGCTGGACTAGAGGATCTCAGGCTGCTCCCTCAGCCCCAGCACTGAGCCAGGGGACCTGAGGCTGCACCTCCCTGCCTGGCGGAGCTTGACAGGGGACCTCCAGGTGCACCCCCAGTGCTGGGTCAGGGGAACTCAGGTTGTGCCCCCTGCCCATTGGGGACCTGAGGCTGCACCCCCTGCCAATGGGGCTTTACAGAGGACTTGAGGCTGTTCCCCCCTCCCGGTGCCAGGCTGGGGGACTTGAGCCTGCACCCCCCCCCACACCTGGCGGGGTTTAATGGGGGACCTCAGGCCATGTCCCACACCTGGCAGGGCTTGATAGGGGACCTCAAGGCACGCCCTCCCACCCCAGTCTGGGCTGGGGGACCTCAGACCACCACCACCCCATCCTGGCTCTGGGCCAGGGGACCTGAGGCTATGTTCCCTGTCTGGCGGGGCTTTTCAAGGGTGGGACTAGCCAGGTCTGGATCTATCCCAATGAGGGGAAGAGGCGGCTGGGTCCGGGTCTCACACAATTTTGAAGCGCATGTGGGTGGGTGGGGACTTGACTCTGGGTCCCGTGGTGTGCCCCAAACTCTGACAGGAAGAAGGTTTTCATATACATTTTACTAATTTTCTTTCATCTCTGACACTTCTATTATAGAGAAAGGGCAAATAGCAATATTAAATTATTTCATCTAATTAATCCCCTTTTAATATGCACAAATTTTGTGCACCGGGCCACTAGTATAGGTAATAAAAGCCCAGCGACCAAAATGGTGGAATGACCAGAATGACCAGAGACCAGAGCTACTGGCCCCTCACCCAGGCT
The DNA here is from genome assembly GCA_026230045.1 of Corynorhinus townsendii. Classification (NCBI taxonomy): domain Eukaryota; kingdom Metazoa; phylum Chordata; class Mammalia; order Chiroptera; family Vespertilionidae; genus Corynorhinus; species Corynorhinus townsendii. The sequence continues at coordinate 74,925,927 of JAPDVU010000003.1, read as the reverse complement.
GGCCCTGCCCCCCAGGGGAGACTCCCGCCTTAATCAGGGGCATGACAGGCCTGTAAATCCCTGGTGGCACCTTGCCTAGGCTGCCCCCCAGTGGGGATCCCTACCCCGATCCAGGGCCTCCATCATGGCAGGCCAGATGGCCCCCACCCATGCACCAGAAAGGGTAATCTGACTCTGATGGCAGAATGACTAGAATGACTGCTGGACCAGTCACTATGAGGTGCACTGACCACCTCTCAGTTCCTTTCCCTGGCCAGCAGGCTCTGATCTCCTGATGGTGAATGGGGAGATGGGGTAGGGTGGCGGGAGACACGGACAGCACCAGGGCAAGGCCCCTGCCCTGCCAGTTGCCCCACACACAGACAGTAGGGGTGAGTTCAGCAATTGGGCAGAAATAGCTGACCTTTCAGTCCCTTTCCCCAGCCATCAGGCACTGATCACCCGATGGCGAATGGGGAACTGAGGGTGGGTGGTAGCATAGGGTGGGGCTGGCTGCGGGCAGCTGGGGAAGATGGCCTTCATCACAGGCCAGGCTTAGGGACCATATCCATGCATGAATTTCATGCACCAAGCCTCTAGTATATAGATATTAAGGCTAAGGATAATATGATAGAATGAGTGACTTTAATACAGAAGGGTAAGCATGTTATTTTTCATTTTTAAAGATATCTGTGGTTGCCATGTGGAAAATAGAGGATGGGGGCAAGAATAGGGAAGGGAGACAATTAATAACACCACTGTATTAACCTAAGAAAGTTTTGTTTACAGGCATTAGATAAGTAGACAAAGTAAGAAAAAATTTAGAAGCTAGAACTGACACAACTTGTGCAGACTATATAATGCAATGAAGTCAGAGATCTTGCCTTTTCTGTTTTCTAAAGTCTGTCTACCAAAATAATTATTCTAGAAGCCTTAGTGTCTTCACGATAATAATGGTAATTATCTCATAGTGTGGTTTACATAATTAAATGAGATTGTGACTATAAAGCTATTAACACCATGCCTGACACCTAGAACTCATAAGTAATTAACATCATTACTATTTCTTACCAGTGTTAACATTAGCTATTGATATATATATGCAATGTGAAAATTAGGGAGGGATACAAAATACAAATGATTCTTATAATGATGACTGAGCCAGATTGAGGGGATGGGATGAACTGAAGGAGAAACAGGTTTAGAGGGCTGAGTTGAAATCTAAGATAATGAAAAACACATTCTGATAGTACAATTTAGGAGATATTTTTTATTTTGTCTTTCAGAGTTACTTAATGGAGACATTTTCCTACTGGTTAGTAGCCAGAACAGTTGATTCTGTGCCCTCCTCCTCTTCTCTCACCTGATAGAAGGTCCCTCCCCTCCTGATTTTGAGGCTAACAGGAGCACTGCATCCCAGCAGAACTCAAAGAGAGGTATTGGAAGAAAGATTCAGTCCACTCCCAATCACACATGCCTCCCCGTTGCTGTGGATTATATAGGTTGGTGTTTACAGGCCAAAAGGGACAATAGAATTAGTCTTTTGGGGTTCTCATTTTTAAAAATGTAAGATGAAGTCATTTGAAATCATAGTAAAATTAAAATTATATTTCACCAAAGTTCATAATCTTTTCCAAAGCAACAAGTATTTTATATTTATAGAAATCTCAAGGTTACCTAAGAAATAATGTACTACTAATAAAAGTCAGGGATGAGGGAGGGAGAAAGATTGTCCAGAAAGAACCATCACTGAGAGTATAGGAACAGAAATTCCTGATCTTCATACGTAGTAGCTTTCTCCATCTGAAGTCCCACCCAGTTTGTTAGGCAAAAAGTCTTGTTCTCTTTGACTCCTTATTCCCTTTTCATGACATTCCACATCTGTCAGCAAATACTGTTGGCTCTCCCCTCAAGCTATTCAAAAATCCCACTACTTACAGCACCTCCAGGGCATCAGCCCTGGTCCTGCACCCCTCCACCTCCTGCCTGGATTAGGGCAACAGCTTTCCATCTTGAATCTTTGTAAACATGGCCCCTAAAGCTTATTCTGCATATATTCAAATTACTATTTTAAAATGTAAATTTTATTGTATTACAGTTTCTTAGTTTGTATTGTTTCACAGTTCCTTCAGAACAAAAGTGACCAAGTTTTCATCCCCTACGAACCTTCCAGGTTCCATTCTGCTCCACCCTGCTAACTTTCCTGATGTCAGCCTCTACTACCTTTATCCCACTCCAGCCTCCATTATTCCCTTTTGTGCATGCCAGTCAGGCACCCATCTCAGGACCTTTGCAGTCACTGCTTCCTCTTTCTGAAACACTGCCCCATAAGATTTTCTACTAATTTATTTTTGTTTTTTACCTTTATTATTTGGTGTCTGTATTCTTCCTCGGGTAGACTGTACAGTAGCATTGAACTTTGTGCTGTTTATTGATAACTCCAAATACCTACCAAAGTGTCTTGCACATACTTAGTAGCTATTCAAAAATATTGCTGCGTGAATGAATGACAAAAGGGAAGCTACAGGAAAATCATGCAGAAATTTCAGTTGTGTTAATTTCTAACTAGCCTGTAAGTCAATCAAAAACCATCTATTTATTTTCTTATACTGGTCAAAGTACCAATTGGAGCTTTTGAGTATAAGTCTAGGTAAAAATTTACAGTACAATATGGTTGGTTGATTGAAGTAGTGTGTTTTTATATATTAGGTAATTCCCAAACCACTTCATTCAGTTCATTATATAAGCTACTTGTTTCCTAGAAACAAATAGACTCAAAATTATCACATTATACATAAATGAACTGTCCAACGAATATATGGCCATATGCTATGTAATGCACAATGATGTCAAGATTTTTAATGCTATTTATTATTCAAAGCAAAAATGCAGACAGACCAAATGAGAAGAGCAAAAGTGATAGATATATTTACAGCTTGCTGTACAGGAAGGTCAGCTAGTCGTTTGCACTTTGGCAGAAACACGATAGCAGGCAGGGGAATGGGAAGGGTTTATAGTGCACCAAAGGCAAGGCTTCAGGTGTGTCCTGATTGGAGGCTGTTGGCCTGGGAAAGTTGTAGAGGGAGCTAATGAGAGTGGGGTATCTTGTGTGATCGGTTAGGCACACTAATGTGACTTTCTCTGGTTGGTCCTAGGTTGGAAGAGGGGACAAAAATTAGGAAGCTGTCAGTTATTAATCAAGTCTTGACCATTTTTGGCCAATTGTTACAGAAGTTAGCTTCCTAGATTGTCACTAGAGAGAGCAACAGGGCTTCCTGCAAGTCTGACCTAGAGAGGCTGGCTTCCTGGGCTGTTTTTTGTAGATCAGGAAGTTGGCCTTTTGGGCTGTTGACACAGGTTTGGGTCAGAGTTCTGTTTGTAAATATGTTCTTGCTGTCATCTGTATATTTAGTCTCAGCATGCTCATGGTCCAGGATGACATTGATTGAGTATGTACTATGAATTAACTTATGTTATCTTCACAAAACTGTATAAATTTTATACTTGATTGATTTCTATATTATTAGTAAGATGTTTGAGGTTTAGTAGTTCAAAGACTTATCTTTGGTCATATGGTTAAGAAGTGGTAATAATCAGATCAAAATCTAGACATACATTCTCAGGAGATTTAAGACTTTTTTATCTCAAAAATTACATACTGTCTAGAGGATTCTGCCTACAGTATATATTTTAGAGCTTGATGTGACAAATTATCACACATACATACACACACACACACACATATGATACTGAAAAATATTGTGATGTCAGGAAAATAAATAAGAATCATTAACTAAGAAAAATTCAAAATAAAGTGCTACTTACGTAAATAGCTTTTGCATACATATGTATGTATATATGTTTACATATAGATAAAAAAGCAATACCAGTTAGTGTATGTATATGCACATGTATATGTATATGTATAAAACAGAATATAATTAAATTTTAATAAGTGTAGCATTCAGTGTATTATTTCAATGACACTTTAAAAATACTTTTATTGATTTCAGAGAGAAAGGGAAAGGGAAAGGGAGATAGAAACATCAATGATGAGAGAAAAATCATTGATCAGCTGCCTCCTGCACACCCCCATTGGGGGCAGAGCCCACAACCCATGCATGTGCCCTTGACTGGAATTGAACCTGGGACCCTTCAGTCTGCAGGCCGATGCTTTATCCACTGAGCCAAACCAGCTAGGGCTCAATGACATTTTAAACAAACAAACAAAATTCCTAATCTTTACATTCCAAAAGAATACAATACATTTGGTCTTCTGTGCATTATTGCTACTCTCTGCATATAACACTGAAAGAAATTCTTTCTTCAAGGACTATATATTCCAATCACACTGTGATAAATATTCATAAATACTAATTTCACCAACTGGTTTCAAGTAAACAAATCTTACTTAACCTTGCAGCAAATCTGCTTTCATGCAGGAGTTATATACTCACAAGATCAAGCATATTAATAACTAATTAGGTCAGAAATTAACCAAACTGAGCCATATATCATCAAAGTAAAACTGACAACTCAAAGATAAATTTTCCATATTGAGAACCTTAGTGTAAGTTAAATCCTAAATAAACCACTGGATTATTTTTAATGTTTTGACAAAACTTTTAAAATTTAAAATGAGTAGGCTTTCAGCAAATTACTGTACAATCATTGAGCTAATAAAAGACATACTTGCATAAAAAAGTTATTTAAAAGCACAAATCTTTTTAGAGCTAGAAATGCCATTTGAAAATCTAGAATAACCCTAAGCATTACAAAAGAGGAAACTGAAACCCAAAAAAGTATGTGAGATATTCCTACACATGAGCAATTGACGTAAAAACAGGCCACAGAACTCAACTTCCAGTCCAATCATTTTGCTTTGCTATCACACTGTCATTACCCTGCCATAAATGCTTCCATCCTTTGTCCAAATGATATTTATAGATTTCAATATAATTTTAGGTAGTGTTGTCCAGTGGAGCATAGAACATGATTTACTCATGGTCATGATGGGGCAGTGCCTCCATAATCACTTATATTCAGTGGCCCTAGAAATTAATAGAGTCAATATTATTTGTAGACAATCTAGTATAGAAAACTTTGTGCATTATATTAATGGCCTTGATATGACCATAAAGATCTTTATGTATTTCAATAATTAGCATTTGGATGGGCCAAACACTGTTCAAATCCAGATAGGAAAAATCAGCATTAGTTTAAATATGCTTATTGTATTTGCAAATACTGTTATAAATGGTAAAATAGCAATAAACCAAGATAATTAATGCTTTATTCAAAGATCCTTTATGTTATTTATCATTGCACTCCTGTTTCAAGATGTTTGTGTATTCCATATATTCTGTTTAATTCAATTTAAATTATTTCATAAATGTTAAGTTCTACTCTATTTATCTCCCTAAATTATGTTTAATCTAAAACATCTTCCTAGCTTGTCTTCTTCATCCATACTATGCATTTTGGATTCTTTTTATTATCTATTTCCAACTCCTTTTCCACATTTTCACCACACTCTGTTTCCCTCTTGATTGTTTCTTAGAAAAACAGAAGGTCCATGATATAATGTTTTTGGTCTCTAATGACACCCACAACAAAATTATAATCCCTTTGAATTGAGGAATTAACCAATTCATTCTTTCTCTTCTTTCTTGTCTTCTAACTCCTCTCTCCAATTTTGAAGAACTGAATATAATAATTCTCAGAAACTGAGTTGAAGGGATATAGTGTTTTTTAAACATTTAAATATAGTACCCAATCTAAACTGAATATTAAGATTTTTTTTCTATTTTATTCTTATAAATTGTGGGTGACCTCACTCTCAGAAATTAAAAAATTTGAAGAGTGTGTATCTGTGTTGATTAATGCACTTACATATTACTACATAGCATGCAATAACTTCAATAGATATCTAAATTGTACACAGATGTAATAAATTTTATAACTTTATAGATAACATGAAAATTATAAACATAGAAAGAAACTTCAAAATGTTAATGTGAAACAATAATCTACACTAATAAAATAGAAAAATGCTAATTGACCGTACCTCTGCTACGCCCACAGCCAATCAGGAGTGATATGCAAATTAAACCAACAAAGACAGAGGGTAAATTTGCATATTCAGGATGGGCGGGCTGCGTCTGACACCACCCGCGAGGTCCAGTCCACCATGGGGGACCTGGGCAGGGGAGATGGCCAGTGTCTCTGGGATCACTGTCTGCCCCCAAGCTGCCTATGGACACTGGTGGAGCAGGCCAGGGTTGAACATTTTAATGAAAATGGGATGCCTGTGCCCTGGGCCACTGAGCCCCGGCCCAGGTGAGGAGATGGCAGTGGGCAGTAAGCAGGCACCAAGACTTGGAAGGGACTGGGAGCAACCTGCAGGCATGCTACCAGGAAGAGGTGCTGAACCAAGATGACGCAGAGGGCTGGCTGATGGAGGGGCACAAAGGTGCAGATGAGGTGGCTCTCGCTGGCGCTGAGCTGGAAAAGCCTATCAACAGCCTGATGGACTAAATCGCCTTTCTGAAGAAGGTGCACGAAGAGGAGATCACCAAGCTGCAGGCGCAGATCCAGTACGCTCAGATCTCCGTGGAGATGGACATGTTCTCCAAGTCCGACCTCTTTGCTATGCTCAAGGACATCCCTGCCCAGTACTAAGCAGCTGGTTGCCAAGAACATGCAGAATGCAGAAGAATGGTAAAAGAGCCGCTACACCATGCTGACCGAAAGCAATGCCAAGAACACCTACAGGGTGCGCACTGCCAAGGAGGAGGTGTCTGAAAGCCACCGCCTGCTCAAGGCCAAGACCCTGGAGATCAAAGCAAGCTGGGGCATGAACTAAGCTCAGGGAAAGCAGCTGCGAGAGCTGGAGGATAAGCAGAACTCCGACGTTAGTGCTATGCAGGACACAATCAACAAATTAGAAATGAGTTGATAACTGCAAAGAGTGAAAGGGCATGCTATTTAAAAGAATACCAGGACTGCCTCAATGTGGCTTTGGACACTGACATTGCAGCTTACAGGAAAGTCTTGGAAGGTGAGGAGAGCCAGCTGTTTCACCAGCGTGAGAAGCATAGCCAGCGGCTACTCCCAGAGTTCCCAGGTCTTTGGTTGATCTGCCTACAGTGGTTTACAGACCAGCTCCTACTTGATGTCCGCTCACTCCTTCCCTTCTTAATACACCAGCCACGTCCAGGAGGAGCAGATCGAGGTGGAGGAGACCATTGAGGCTGCAAAAGCCAAGGAAGCTAAGGATGAACCCCCCCCCCCTCTGAAGGAGAAGCTGAAGAGGAGGAGAAGGAGAAGGAAGTGGCTGAGGAAGTGGAAGGAGAGGAAGACCAAGAAGGTGCCAAGGAAGAATTTGAGGATGCGAAGGAGGAAGAAGAAGGAGGTGAAGGTGAAGGAGAAGATGCCCAAGAAGCTGAGGATGAGAAAAAGATGAAGGTGCTGGGGAGGAGCAAGCAACCAAGAAAAGATGAGCACCCCTTTCCTTAATTATTTCAGGAATAATCCTCCTGAAACCAGGTCAACCCCATCACCAACCAAGCAGTTGAGTTCCCGATACTATATGAATTAAGAAGTCAATATATATAACATTCTGAGGTGACTCAGGTTGGACATTAAATGTTATGCTATAACTTTTCTCCTTATGCAGAGTAACTGTTTGCTTGCAGAGTGGCTTCCTGGCTTGCTGCCAGCCTGTGCATGGTCCATGCTTATGAGTTCAGGATCTATGAAAATGTGAATAATTCAGATATTTACAATAAAAACACATGAATACATGAATTCACTGATGTTAATGTTAAACTTCATGGAAAAAATAGTCCTTTGACTCTTTTGTGGTTAGAAATTAAAGACCTCAACTCATGTGCAATAAACAGTAAATAAAGTTACACTGAATGACACACACAAAAAAATACATTAGGGGCCAAGAAATGTTCAAAGAACTGGGGAACCATTCCCAAATCAGGAAGGGAAGTCACAGGGTGTATATTATTGCTATGAATACAGTATTTCCTACTACTTACAACATATGCAATGTAATGTATTAGATGCATTCCTATCGCATGAAGCATGTATTCTCATAGAATAATACTGGTACATATGTTATAGTTATAGCAGTATGTCATATCCTATCTATATTAATAAGAGGGTAATATGCTAATTAGACCATGAGACCTTCCAGAAGTCCTTCCAGACAAAGCCATGGTAGCAGGGCCGAGGCAGAAGCAGTTAGGGGTGATCAGGCCAGGAGGGAAAGTCAGTTGGGGGTGATCAGGCCAGGAGGGAAGGGCAGTTGGGGGTGATCAGGCTGGTGGGGGGGCAGTTGGGGGCAAGCAAGCCAGCAGAGGGGTCCAGCTGGGGGCAATCAGGCCAGCAGGCAGAGTGGTTAGGGGTGATCAAGCAGGCAGGCAGGTGAGTGTTTAGGAGCCAGCAGTCCCGGATTGTGAGGGGGTTGTCCGACTGCCAGTTTAGGCCTGATCCCACAGGGGTCTCAGATTGGAGAGGATGCAGGCCGGGCTGAGAGACACCCTGCCCCCCCGTGCATGAATTGCGTGCACCGGGCCAGTAATAAAGGAAATAAATGAAAAAAAAAGAAACATGGAACTAGGAAGAAATGAAGTACCATAATCTCTTTGTCTTATCTAGAGGTTATTGCTGGCTATGATGATGGATAAGGGAAAGGAAGAAAGGATTGGGAGTATCACTGGGTACTCCTTCACTTATAATTAATAACCCAAGTCGTATGGTAAATAAATATAGAAATAGTTTATAGGTTGCTATTATCCCCACCCCATTATTCTTATTCAACCAATATATTACCTCAATACTAGTATACTTTCTACATTCTAAATATCTGTATTTTTCTACAAGTTCTTTCAAGGTGTCACTATAAATGTGAGACCTAGGGTAAATGCAGTATTATAATAAATTTTAAGTAGTGTAGCAATGAAGAATAATTATACCAGTTTTCACTTATTATGTATTAATATCTAAAAGTACTAATGCAAAGATACTAAGGACCAACATGCTTATAGTTCACTGAACAATTACCCATTCAAATCATTCAATAAGGCAGTATTTGTAATACACTAATATAAATGATTATGTATTTGAGGAAATTAACTTTACAAGGTTATTACCTTTAATTTGTTTTTCTTGACACTTTAAGATCACCTTTATAAATGGTACTATTTTCACTAGTCTTGACTTCAAAGACCCTTCATAGAGAAGTTAAATTATTGGAAAAACTCAACTTGTAACATGGAGCTGACTGAGTCCTGTTTTTAAGACATGTCCATTAGCGAAAACAGCAGTGTTTCTAGGTCCTTATTAAATGAATTGAGCTAGGAAAATGAGTCACAGAGAGAGGGAAGGAACAACATTTTTGGGTAAAACTGATTAGTCACTGCATAATACAAAAATTAAAGTAACTTAGACAATTGAACATGGTAGCACCATGATGAGTATAACTGACAGCCTGAGCAAATCTCTGTGATCCATGAGCCATTTTATTTTACTCAGAATTCCCTTCCACTTGACTGGCACTGTGTTTAAGTTGGTGTTAAACTCGACAGTGTGAGCAGAATCATAATGCAAAACAAAAACCACTAGGTTTAGTTTCAGAAGAATAAACGTATTGCTCAGGTGTGTCATTAATCATTCAATTTTGATCCAGCTTTAAGCTTTCTAAACTTTAATTTTCTTACTTATTTGAAATTTGAATGAGAACACCTGTCCTTCTCTTTTACTAGCATTATTGGGATTCAGTGGAATAATGTAAATAAGTAAAAATACACCTGCTAAAATCATTTCTCAGTCTGTGTTTTTATTTACAAAATTATGAAGTAGCTATTAATACCTGAGACTCTTTTCACCTCTATACTTATTAGCAGACATGCTCCTAATGTGTCTCGAGTCTTTACCAGTCATCTATATTTTGCTCAAAGCTTATTTCTCTTGAATGTGTTGGTCTGTTTTTTGCTAAACCAGTTTAAGTGGATCCCATTTGCTTATTAATTAATCTCCTTTTCCAAATTTATAAAATAAAACCTTCTCTCCAGGAAAAAGCTCCCTAGACTATATATGTGCCTATCATTAGTTATTCATGTATATTGCTTCCTTTAACCTATTCAGCACACACAACTACCCCTTCAGATATTGAAACTCCACCCCTCCTCTTCAGTAAAACCTTCCCTTAATTAATATCAGAAATAATTGCTAAGAGTTCTAAACCCTCATAGTATTTCATAGATGAACTACTTACTTTGCACTTGTCTTTAGTTACTTATGTTAACGCATTCATGCATGTTTTCTAGGCATCCATCACTTACCAGGCAATGTTCTAGACGTTGGGGAAAGAAGAGTCAAAATGACATCAGTAACAACAGGAATGTCAACAACCAGCTCTCCCCATCAGGAGCGTATTTCCCAGTGGGAGCAGGAGGTGAAGAAGGAAGACAAATAAGCTACATTTATAGCATGGCAGACATTGATATATGCTCATGGGGGATAAAAAACGTAGTCAGATACAATAGGTGTACATGTGTGTTGAAGATAGCGTTTGCTTTACTGCCCATAAAACTGTATAGAGATGAAAATTTGGGAAACAAAGGATACCTTTGGGATTCCTGGACAAATGTTTTCTCAGCAACAACGGGTATAATGAGCAATTCCATTCTCTACTATAGGTTTTGCTCAATTTGGACATTGAGGCATGAGTTCCTTCCTTCCTTCCTATCTTCCTTCCTTCCTTCCTTCCTTCCTTCCTTCCTTCCTTCCTTCCTTCCTTCCTTCCTTCCTTCCTTCCTTCCTTCCTTCCTTCCTTTATTTGTGTGTGTGTGTGTGTGCACGCGCGCGCGTGTGTGTGTGTGTGTGTGTGTGCATGTATGCACACACATTGCTTCTGCCAGAATCCAACATTCACCCTGAGAAGAAATCAAGTTTGGTATTTCAGTGAATACACTTTTTGGTTCCTTTATTTTTCATTTTCATTTATTTTCTTCCTATCTTGGGTACTTTTTCTCATTTGGGGGGCAGGAGCATTTTCTCAGGCTTATTTTTCTTCTTGGCTTGAACAACTTCAAGAAAAGGCTTTTGAGACATAAACTAATGTTGTTCCTTAGGTTTCCTGTTTTCTGCAATGACACAATTGTTATGTCTCAAATGAGACATTTAAAGTCAGAATCCCCTAACTATATGAGGGAATGGTAGTTGTTAAAGTAAGTGAGGAATATATCTGAAAAGTATCTAAAAAGAGAAAATCTATATTTTAAAATGTGATGAATTCATATTTGATATAGTTGACATGTTGAAAGAGCCACACTAGTAAATAAATTTAGAGATGCGTTATTTCTTGTTGGCTTTAATATATTTTAAATTGGTAATTAGTATAAACATTAAAGCTAACTTCTAGTTTTTGACTATTGAAAAATAAGTATCAATAAGAATAGTAATATTAACAGACAATAGAAAAATAATATTCCCCCAAATTTTGCTACATGGCTGTCAAATTTATTTTAAAGTAAGAAAATTTATTAAATTGTATCTAAGTTTTTTTCTAATCTTGATTTCTAACCTGAGAGATGATATATACTAACTAGAGGCCCGATGCATGAAATTCGTGCAAGAGTAGGCCTTCCTTCCCTCGGCTGCTGGCACCTGCTTCCCTCTGGCACCCTGGACCTGGGCTTCCCTCCGGGAGGCACCCAGCACCCGGGCTTCGCTCTGGCCCCAGCTTCATCCGGAGTGACATCTGGTCTAATTAGCATATTAGACTTTTATTATTATGGTATAGATTGGTTTATAAAGAATCTATCATGAGCTACTGTCAGGTTGATGGTCAACCATGTTACACTTGGAAATCTGATCATGCCCAAGATCCTAAGCAACAGAAAAATTAATTCATAGCTGGACCTCCAGGTAAGAAGTTCTCTCTGCCAGAGGATGAAATAAAACAACTTTTTCACTCTAATAGGAAAGATTACATACCTAGTTCTGATGAAATGGAAATATAATTCATGTAAACCTTTCTAAAATCTCTGATAATCTATTTTATTATAAAACTTCAAAAAGATTGTCTTTCAATTTCCAGGCAGTTGCTTAGAGAATTTGTCCTTGTTTGGAGCCCTGCTATTTACATCTTAGATTGTCCTTTGTGGCACTTTAGAGAAATAGCTCCAACCTTGATTGCTATAGCCAATAGAATGATCAGTGTTTTTGTATACTTCATCTTGATGGAATAGGTTTTAAGATTCGGATATGTTAAGGTATTAAGATTAATATGTTAAGCAATCAAGATACAATTAATTTTAAAAAATGAAAAGTATACTTACTCTATATTAACAAATATTGATTAAGAAGGCAAAGTTACAAATGAGTTTTATAAGTCAATTGTTTCATCTAAATATATGCATAATTAGAAATTTTGTTTGTACCTTTTATATTTTAATGTGTTGTTTATATTTAATTCTGACTGAGAGCATCTAATAAATATTTGCAGAAAGGTGTTATCTTTAAATTAACAACTCATCATGTATTCAATTATCAAGTATGTAGTAATTTAATCTTGAGAAAAGAACCCCTTACATGTAATATAGGACCAGCACTGTTATTTTCCAGAATTGATCAGTGATTATTGGGTCTCTGTGAACAGTTACTTGTGAATGCTGTAATTACTTTCAACTACATTTTCTATAGGCTTTAACATCTTTTTGTTTTTCTGTGTTTTTTTTTGTTTGTTTGTTTGTTTTTTGTACCTAGATATTGATGACTGTGGTTTTTGGTTATTGGCTGGAAGTTCTGTGAGTGCTTTCTCAGCAGGTATTGGCATAATCCAAAAAGAAAGTAGTGGAGCATTTTGTGATAATTTCTCCTTGATATTCATATATATACTAGAGGCCTGGTACATGAAAATCATGCACTCAGGGAGAGGGGGGGGAGGGTCCCCTCAGCCTGGCCTGCACCCTCTCACAGTCCAGGAGCCCTTGGGAAATGTCCAACTGACAGCTTAGGCCTGCTCCCCAACAGCAGTTGGACATCCTTAGCGCTGCTGTGGAGGTGGGAGAGGCTCCTGACCCCGCTGCTGCACTCGCCAGCCTTGAGTCCCATTCAGGGCTTCTGGCTGATTGGCGCTCCCCCTGTGGGAGCACACTGATCATGGAGGCAGCTCCTGCATTGAGCATCTGCCCCCTGGTGGTCAGTACGCATCATAGCGACCGGTCATTCCTCCATTCATTTGATTTGCATATTAGTCTTCTATTATATAGGACTAGAGGCCCACCACACAAAATTCGTTCACGGGTATGGTCACTAGGCCTGGCCTGTGATCAGGGCCATCTCCCCCAGCTGCCCACAGCTGGCCCACCACCCATCACCACCACCCCCCATTCCCCTTTCACCATCGGGTGATCAGTGTCTGATGGCTGGAGGAAGAGACTGAGAGATTGGCTATTCCTGCCCTTTCACTGGCCCTGCCCCCACCCCCTCCATAGGTCATCCTGTGTGTGTGGGGCGACCAGCAGGGCAGGGGCCTTGGCCTGGCACCGCCCGCATCCCCTGCTACCCACTCCTGGTTCCCCATTTGCCATCAGGTGATCAGAGCCTCATTCTGGTCATGATGGCATTACAGTCGCTGGCTTTTTATGTATATAGATGCATTATCCATGGGGCAGGTTTGGATTTTTTGGTTTTGCTTTTTTAATTTCAGACAGTGATTTTGATACAGTTGTGAATACCTGGTTATTAATTAACAGGGAAGGAGCAAAGGAAAGACCAAATAAGTGCATGTCCAGTAAAGTCTAGGTGAGGTAAGTACTGGACTATCAGTCACACCTGGAACAGGTCATTGGCCAGAATAGTCGTGGCTACTGCAAGGGCATGAAGTTTGAGATATTTAAATTTCCTCAGCAAACGAGTTCCATTTCTTGGCGCTCTCCTGTGCATGGGGCTCCTGGCCCTCTCGTTGCAGTGGGCGCACTGCTCACGGCCCATGGCCATGTGGAGCCCACACAATGGAGTGATGGACTGGAATTAGTCTGATGCCCTGCTGGACCCAACTCCACCACAGAAGGGAAAATGTGGTGACTGGCTTTGCTTTTAGCTCTGCTGAATCCCCAGCTGCACATTTTTTGGGACTGGACTAAGGCAAATGGGACTTTGCAAACCAAGAGATGTAATTCCACACAAATAAAAATTACTCATCCTCTTGTGTGAGTCTTAGAAAATTATTTTACTCAAAATATCATTAACAACCTGACCCTTAGAACACAGTGAGGAAAGAGACACCTCACTTCCATTAATAACAGTGTATCATATTGTGAGTCCCTCTATTAATACCTGAAATATAGTAAATATTCAATACGTAGTTGTAGAATTAATGGTCATTGAACTCTAATAATATAGAAAAAATTAATAGGCTGATTCATTAAGTGTAATCCTAGTGTATTGATTCATGGATTATAAATTTTAGTCACTAGTGACCAAAAAGGAAAATTCTTCACTTTTCCTATAGTAAAAAATAAAGCAAGTAGCAATAAAAATTCACTTTATAACTGATATTATTGGTTTAAAATATAGATGATTATTTTTATGGATTTTTTAGTTTACAAAAAGAATTATATGAGAAAAAAATTATGGTTTTCACTGGAATAAAACACAGTGAGCAACATTAGCAGGAGAATAATAATGATGTGGACAAAAAAAAAAATCATAAAGCCCACTATTTTAAATGAATGTTTAGATGATTGTTACTAAAAGTATATTCTGGGTCAAGAGGAAGAGATAGCATTTGTTCATTCATTAATTGTCTTGTACACACCTAATGATAAGAAAAGCATTTTGCTTATTCATTTATTAATGATCATTATTACATTAGGATCTTGCTTCTTTTAAGACTTCATTTCTAAATTTTTAAACTTCAAACAATTTTTATAGTATTAGGGAATCTAATGTATTCAAAGATGAAAATGTATTTTGAGTAGAACTGTACATCTGTAATCTATTATTTCTTTTGTAAATAAAGATAACCACTGTAAAATATCAGAAAGATAATCATAAATTTAAATTAGCAGAATAATTAATTTGCATTTTATCTTTATTACCCTTTAATACTTAAGTGATATTAAAGGTTATACTTTCTAAGATATAACTTATGAATTATTTTCAAATAATTCAAATAAACCTGAGTATTTTGATCTGCACCCATCTAGTAATGCATTTTCCTTTTAACTCTGACCAAATGGAAAAAAAAATACACATAAAATTACCTTAATGTACATTTTCCAAAAGAACTTGCATGAAAGTTTTAACAAAAACATTGAAAGTTTAACTGTTTATCAATGTGAATAATTTAAAAGAAAACACTAATATAAGAGAATGCAGTTGCTACTAGTAAATAGGAAAAATAATTTATAATCCAGTGACTTGTGTAGTGAGATTGGAATGAATGTGATAAACTTTGATTATATTTTTATCTCTCAGCTTCCCAGTCTATATTGCAGATTTAAAATTACAGGGTAGAAATAAAAATTAGATGAAAATTTGACTTTTTTCTCTTTTCCATAGACTTTATTTTTTTTAAAATATGTTTTTATTAATTGCAGAGAAGAAGAGAGAGGAAGAGAGAGATAGAAACATCAATGATCAGAGAGAATCATTAATCAGATGGATGCCTTCTGCATGCACCACACTGCAATGAAGCCCAGATATGTGCCCTGACCTAGAGTCAAACTATGACCTCCTGGTTCATAGGTTGACACTCAACCACTGAGACACACAGGCCGGGCATATACCTTTATTTTTACACTTGAGGCACGGTGCACAAAATTCTTGCACTCGGGGGGATCCCTCAGCTGGCCTATGCCCTCTCGCAGTCTGGAAGCCCTCGGGGGATGTCCATAGGGAGCAGGCCTAAGCCATCAGTCACCAGCCATGAATCCGGATTCTGGCTAAGTGGTGGGAGTGCACTGAGGACCAGGGGAAGCTCCTTTGTTGAGTGTTTGCTCCCTGGTAGTCAGTGCACATCATAGTGACCAGTTGTTCCACCGTCCAGTTCATTTACATATTATCCTTTTATTATATAGGACTGGGGCCCAGTGCATGAATTTGTGCACCTTGAAATGAGCTGTGGGCCGCGAGGCTGCGGTGGGCACAGGGCGGGTCTCGACCCATCCTCTGCTGGCAGTGGGTGTAAGAGGTGGCTGCTTGCCCTGATCACCCCTCAGGAGCTGGGGGAGGTGGAGAATTCCTGAGGGGTGATCTGGGCCGGCAGCCACTGATGGTGCCGAGTAATCGGGCCTGGCACTAGGCACCAGCAGCAGGTGCAAGAGGGAGCTCTGGCACCAGCAGTGGGTGTGAGTGGCAGTTCTGATGCCGGGAGCGGGTTTGAGTGGGGCTGGTGCCTGCAGCAGGTGGGAGTACAAGGTGGGACCGAGTGCAAGGTGGGAGTAAAGAATTTTCAGTAACCACCAGAGGCTTGCCCCGATGACAGCAACCGGCACCCCCACTTACCTGCTCCACCATCCCACTGCAGCTGATGCCTGCCATGTTCCACACATAACCCTTGGTGGTCAGTGCACCTCATAGCGACCGGTTGCTCGGTTGTTCCACCGTTTGGTCTATTTGCATGTTATGGTTTTATATATCTATATAGATAGATAAGAATTTTAAATTCTGATCCTGAAGAGTAAATAATTAGTTTAGTCAGGTCCCTTCAACCCTACTCCATCACAACTCCCAACTAACACACACATCATGAATTGAAGAGATTAAACTTTGTATATGTTAGGTTCTAATATTTTGAGTTTTATATTTCATTTCTCTCTAATTGATCAGAAATTGGAAAAGAGTTTGGCCTTGGCTTGTGCTTTTAACTAGTTTACTTTCTAGGCACTAAAGTGATCCCGCAAGCTTGTCTTTCACTTACAGACTTATGTTTTTTCACAAATTAAATTTAAGATATTAGGCATTACAAGGATGACGGACTCATAATATAAAATAGTTTGAGTTATGTGTACTTTAATAGACATAAAGAAAATAATTTTCTAATGCTTGTCTGGGGAATAAAAATATTAATACTTTTTCTCCTACCTCTTAAGTCCTTGTGGCTGGTTTAATCATCAAATTAAAAGAAGCAAATTAACAGGAGAAAATCAAAGTTTTAATACATGCATGTGGGGAATTCCCATAAGCATGAAAATTCCAAAGACAATGAGGTAACATTGGGTATATAAGACATTTCTGGATAAAGGAGAAAGTGGTAGATGGGCTATTAGATTTCAGAAGTGAGAATGGGTGATTTAGAGGTAGCTAAGGAAGAGCAGAGCACACATAGCCAGCCAGTTCTTGCCAGGCCGCTCAGAAACAATGGGACACGGGGTATCTAGCTTACAGGCTTGGAATCTTCTTAACCAATGCTGGGGTAAAGATTCGTATGGTGTTTCAGCCAAGGCTCCCTTCCTCAACCAGGCCTCTCTCTCTCTGAATCTCTGTGACAGAAAAGGATAGTTGGGTCAAAGGTTCCCCATGAGTTCTGTTTCTTAACAATTATCTTAAAATCAATGTCCCCAAAAGGCAGCTTCAGATTGGCAAAACTTTGGTTCTCTTCAATTGTAAATATAATGAAAGTCTTAAGAAACAAAATTAAATCCATAGCCTTAAGGAGGAAAATATATACAAATGTTAGAAAAGAGTATATTCTAACAATGCTTTAAAAAAAAAAGGTGATTTATTGATAATGTGAACCACCACCCCACTGTACCCAACCCCACCCTGAAGCAATAATGTCTACTGAACCTGAACTTTAACAAAGAATACCACACATGCAAGAACTGTTTAAGTCAACTCTGAAAATAAAAAATGATGGATTATGCCCTGGCCAGGTGGCTCAGTTTGTTGGAGTGTCATCTGGTACACCCAAAGGTTGCAGGTTTGGTTTTGCAGGTCAGGGCACATACCTAGGTTGTGGGTTCGATCCCCAGTAGGTGCTTGTACAGGAGGCAACCAATCAATGTTTCTCTCTCACATCATTGTTTCAATGCTTCTTCTTCCTCTCTCCCCCCACCCCCTTTCTCTCTCAACAAATTTCTTGCTACTAAAATGTTTTGTACTGTTTTGCTTCTTTGAACATCAAGCTTCTCATGTGCAAGTTCTTTATAACGTACTAAAGGCCTGGTGCACAAAATTCATGCACGAGGAGGGGTGTCCCTCAGCCGAGCCTGCACCCGCTCCAATCTGGGACCCCTCGAGGGATGTCCGACTGCCCGTTTTGGCCCGATCCCAGTAGGATCGGGCCAAAACGGGCAGTCGGACATCCCTCTCACAATCTAGGACTGCTGGCTCCCAACTGCTTGCCTGCCTGCCAGCCTGATCACCCCCTAACCACTCCCCTGCCAGCCTTATTGATACCTAACTGATCCCCTGCCAGCCTGATTGCCCCTTGCTGCCCTCCCCTGCTGTCCTGGTCACCCCTAACTTCCCTCCCTTACCAGCCTGGTTGCCCTTAACTGCCCTCTCTTGCAGGCCTGATTGCCTCTAACTCTCCTCTCCTGCAGGCCTGGTTGGCCACAACTGCCCTCCCCTACTGGCCCGGTCACCCCTAACAGTCCTCCCTTGCCAGCCTGGTAGCCGCCAACTGCCCTCCCCTTCAGGCTGTTCCCCTCAACTGCCCTCCCATGCAGGCCTGGTCCCCCCCCAACTGCCCTTCCCTGCAGGCCTGGGTCCCCCCCAACTGCCCTTCCCTGCAGGCTTGATCACCCACAATTGCCCTCCCTTGCAGGCCTGGGTCCCCCGCAACTGCCCTCCCCTGCTGGCCATCTTGTGTCCACATGGGGGCAGCCATCTTGTGTGTTGGAGTGACGGTCAATCTGCATATTACTCTTTTATTAGATAGGATTCTGACTCTAAAGGATTCCAACATTATTTCTAATCAATCATAAAATAATAGACACTAAACATCTCCATCTATTTAATAAATCACTTTCCATTGAATCTCCCCTAAGCAATTAGAGTGCTTTTATATCAGCCAAGACAGAGCTTAGGCACATTTAAATGACATTATCTCAAAATCAAAGACATTATTATTAGTTTTTAAGTAATAGAAAAGGAAAAACTGAAATAACTTTGGGGAAATAAAAACATAATCATTCTATCCTATAGGGTTAAACATATTTGAATTCTATGTTTTTAAGATTGTAATTAATTTAATAATCAATTGTGCCCAAGGATAATTTAATTTTTATATTCATTCTTACATTTCATAATGTTTCAATTTATTTTATCACATTTAACATTGAAATGCCGCCTACAGCTCACAGAAGTAATATATGTGAATTTCTATGAATATTAAACTTATTAATTGATCTCCTCTAGAGGCACATGCTGATTACCCTAATAGTTTATAATGAAATGTTTGCTAAACAATTATTAAATAGCTTTTTTACTTAATAAATGAGATATCTTACATTACTTAAAAATGATCACTATTAATTAAAAACATCTAATTGCCTGTAATTTTTATTGTGATTACTAACCACTAACAATTTTTTAAAGACTTGACTATAAAAAAAACTCTACTATGCAATAGTTTGTCTTTTCTTCTGTAAAATATTACATTGTAAACAGTTTTTATTTTTTGAAATTTCCAAAATCAATTCTGATTGGTTTTCCTTGGTAAGATTTATTCGTATCATTCTGAGTTACATAATTTTTACTTTGTAGTCAGAAATCCTATCTAATAAAAGAGTAATATGCAACTTATCTGTCACAAAGATGTTGGTGCCCATAGCCACCAGATGGCGCCGCCCAGTCCTCTCAGCCCTGCCAGAGTCCCCCAGTACCAGGGGGGTGGGGGCAGCTGCTGAGAGCTGGCAGCCTGAACAGCCTGATGGAATGCTTGCTTTGTTATCACAGCAACGAGGCAAGCGTTCCACGCCCGGCCACAGATGGGCCTCTGAGCTGTGGAGAGCCTCTGGGCAGCGGGTGCAGAGTGGCCAGGCCCTGCAGAGAACTACTGGCACACGGATTCTAGTATTTTAATAAAGTCATAGACTTATCCTTGAGAAATAAATATTTTTCTTTATTTCTGAAATTATAGATATAAGACATTAAATTATATATTATTTCCTATTTTAAAAGTCCATTTTTGTTACTAAGCCACATACTAGTACATTAATAGAGCCCAAAGTTGAAATCATGTCACTCTAATGCTCTCATTTTATCTACACGTAAATACAAATATTCTAAAGTATCCTTTTTCTTGAATTCCCACTTAAGATACAGTCCTAGTTTATCTTTCCCTAAGTTGCTTTGCTTTCTAAAAGCGTACCTAATTGCTGTCTCAATTTTCACCTTAAATTTATTTCCAAGCTTATGTTATTGTGAATTATTTTATCACATCATTGGTAATGAAACTTCCACTACTAATTAACTAACAGTAATTTCCAATGAAGAATTTTAAGGCTTAGTTAGAATGTTTTTTTCACATTTAACACTGAACAGATCCCTTCAAAGTATGCGTTATTAATTTTTATTTCACTATATATCATCCTAATACTACATTGTATAGTACATAGTAAAGACACATACATACTTTTAAAGTTTATTTGTTGGTGCTGTAATTTTTATACAAGTTGCACATGTAGTTCATTGATAGCATTGTTTTAATAGGGTCACCAACCTCCTAGGCTATAGTGCTTTGGAAAACTTAGCATAGAAAAATTAAGAACCTAAAACTGGCCTAGAGTGACCTTTGGTCAAAACAACATCTAATAAATCTAATTTATATGTTATATTTTTCTAAAATAATTTCTAATTTATATGTTAAATGTTATATTTTTCTAAAATAATTTTGGTACTTAAATCAGATTTTATTTTAGAATAATATTAAGTTCATTCTTTTATGAAAAGTTTTAGGGAAAAATTCACTAATTTTTGTTCTTTAAAATCAGGTTCATCTGTTTTGAAAAGGTATTCAAAAACCATTCACAATAATAGGTATAACAAATAAAGATGCAGAAGTCATTGTATTGGTATTATTAGTTCTGCCAATAAAACTTTATCTGCAGTGTGCCCATGATATTTAAGGAAGAATAAACTTATCAAATATGAATGTGTACTTTTCTCATCACTTAATGTGAACTAATAAATGCATTTAATATCTGTGATTAAAATGCATGAGTTCCCTTATGATTAAGTCATTCTTGGTAATAGCTGAATTATTTTATCACATCATTCAAATTTTAATTATTTTAACAGCTTGCTTAAAACACTAAGTTTCTGTTTTGTACTCTGATTTTACTCGAGATTTCATGGGAAATGGGAAAGGGGGAGTGACACATGCAAGCTGTTAAGCAGTGAGAGGGGCTTTGGTGCCATCTGGTGGTTAATTAAATTATGCTCCTGGTTTGTTTTGTTCCTCCAGATTAACTACTATGCTCCTCGAAGAAAACTGCAGTAAGTATCTTGAATTCTTAAATTCCGTGGCAACCCTGTAAATTCTTAAATATATTTCAACTAACATTCAGGCTAGTCTTTCTTCATGCAATTAAGCCCTGGTAATTTTTGCTTTTAATGCATTTAGTAGGCAGTTTCTGTCTCCTGAAATGTTCAACACTTTATCCCACATATGCAATCTTACCCACTCCTCAAGACCAAGGTAGAAATAACACCTCCCACACAAAGCCTTCATGACCTCCTCTGTGTCTCAATGGTTCATTTTTTGAAAATAGTTATTATACCTAAAGTCAGTGAGAAAAACACAATTTAGGATCTCACTGTTCCAGTGGCATTATCTGCTTAACTGCATTAAAAATATTATTGCAAGCAGTTTTATAATAATTTTAAAAATAGATCAAAGTAGGGAGAATAAATAAAAGTAGGGTTTCTATGAACCTTCATGTACTCATTACCTATGTACACTATTACTAATTCATGGCCGCTCATTTCATATATAACCTTACTACACAACGTGTGTTCTAGGGACATGTAGCATTGGTACTGCCTAGCAACTTGTGAGACCTACGGACACTCGGGGTCTACTGCAGAAGTCCTGGATAAAATCTGCAGCCTAACCAGACGCTCAAATTATTCTTTTAAAAAGTAATTATTTTATTGAATTTATTGGGGTGAGATTGGTAAGTAAAAGTATGTAGGCTCTTGTATGAGTTTCTTATATATTACCAGAGGCCCGGTGCACAAAATTCATGCGGGAGGGGGGGCTCAACACAGCCTGTACCCTCTCCAATCTGGGACCCCCCGAGAGATGTCCGACTGCCCGTTTAGGTCCCATTCTACTGGGATTGGGCCTAAACGGGCAGTCGGACATCCCTCTCACAATCCAGGACTGATGGCTCCCAACTGCTTACCTGCCTGCCTACCTGATTGCCCCTAACCACTTCTGCCTGCCAGCCTGATCACCCCTTAACCACTCCTCTGCCAGCCTGATTGATGTCTAACTGCTCCCCTGCCAGCCTGTTTGCCCCGACTTCCCTACCCTGCAGGCCTGGTCACCCCTAACTGCCCTCCCTGCAGGCCTGGTCACCCCTAACTGCCTTCCCTGCAGGCCTGGTCACCCCTAACTGCCCTCCCTCCAGGCCTGGTCACCCCTAACTGCCCTCCCCTGCCAGCCTGGTCACCCCTACCTTCTCTCCCCTGCTTTTCTGGTCCCCCCCCCCACCCCACATACTGTCCTTCCCTGCAGGCTTGATCGCCTCCAGCTGCCCTCCCTTGCAGGCCTGGTCCCTCCCAACTGCCCTCCCCTGCTGGCCATCTTGTGTCCACATGAGGGCAGGATCTTTGACCACATGGGGGCAGCAATCTTGTGTGTTGGAGTGATGGTCAATCTGCATATTATTCTTTTATTAGATAGGATGGATATTAAACCTTTACAGATGTATCATTGGCAAATATGTGCTCCCATACACTGGGCTCCCTTTTCATTTTGTTTATAGTTTCTTTTTTGAGATACAAGCACCATCCAACATCCTGATCCAAATAATTCATAGCCAGTCAGTTAGAATGAGGTTTTCCAAATTTTCCAAACTCCATAGAGATTACACAAGTAATAGGAGGTTTTGAGAACAAAAACATAGAATAATAGGAAGGGGTTAGAGACTGAATAAAATTTAAGGGTGATCCTTTCAACGTTGGGAGTTCCAAAGTTGGAGAGCAATGGGAGGCAAAGGTTAGGAGCCTGAAAAAGCAGAATGGAAAATGCTGATTAACAGGATCTAATCCATAAAAATGTAAGAATATCACAGCTTAATCATAACTCTGGGGATAAACAGAGATGAGAACATTCTGAAGTGACTTGTTTCAATATATGCTGAATTTACAAAGATTGTATCTTTTTATTTCAGATGTAATAGGCTCTAAAAAAAGATTAATTTAGATTTTGGAAAAATAAAGTTATGTTTTAATACATTTATTCACTTGGTTTTATTTGCACTATGTACTTTTCAAAATAGTTGTGTTTTTTTCTATCTCAATGTTATTCATTAAACAGATAGATTGTATCCATAATAAATATGAGAAAACTGAAGGATATTGGAGCTTTGGCAGTCATATAACAGAGCCAGCAAGTGGAAGAGATTGAACTCGGTTTCACATTTCCTGGCGATTTCTTTAAACCCTGATAAACGTAAGTTAGTGCTTACTAGTACAAGTTTTGGTGAATAAAACCAAATTGCCTTTCTTATATAAAGAATCTATAATAATAAAAGCATAATATGCTAATTAGACCAGACATTTCAGATGTCCTTCTGGATGAAGCCACGGTGGTGGGGGCTGAGGCAGAGGTGGTTAGGGGAGATCAGGCAGGCAGGCAGGAGCCAGCATTCTTGGATTGCAAGAGGATGTCCCAGATTGTGAGTGGGTGCAGGCTGGGCTGAGCGTCCCCCACTTCCATGCATGAATTTCGTGCACCGGGCCTCTAGTATATTAATAATGGCAGACCATTATGTAGTTTTCAAAGCACTGCTCTGGGTAGTTCTCTATAGTGATTTAATGATGATGAAAACCATTAACAAAGAGGAAAAATCATAAATATAATGGTTTTGATATCCTACAGAGTTTCACTTGCTTTGGACTACTCATCTCCAGAAAATTTAATAATGTATACTAGTACACCACTGTTATTTGGAGTTACCCTGTTATATAAAACCAAAATTAACCTTACTTTATACATCCTATAAAAGTTGAACTAAATAAAAATAACAAAAATTAATAATATTAATAAATAGTAAAAAGTGATGAAAAATAAGATAATAACATTTCCTATGAATAACAGAAATGGAGATTGACCTTCATGGCAGTGTCCAATTTGACAATAATTAGATGTTTTTAATATAGCTGAAAAAAAATAGATCAAATGGAAGTAGAAGAAAGACAGGAGGAGAAGGGGTCAGAAAGAGAATGATAAAACTGAGTAAGAGGAAAGCAAAACTGGCAGTTCCTCTCAGTACTGTGCAGGGAAAATAGAGTTCTAACATAAAGCTCAGCCCTTTAATGCTCATGATAGAAACATGTCTTTCTATGATAGAAACCTATAAATGAAGTCAGAGCTTGATGCTATCCATATTTGGATCATGCAAAATCACTTTCCTTATAATCTGCATGCTCATGATAAAAACTTCTGACTGAATTGGTTTGCCAAAATGATTTTTTGCCCACAACAAATAAGTATGTTAGTTTGTGTGATAGGTATATTGCTCACTATAAATTAGTGCATTAATGTATTTCCTGGTATATATTTAAATTTGAGGGGGGATTTAGTTAGTGTAAGTTAGCCTGATGGAATACAGTAAACTCTAGAAACAGTTAAGTATTTTTTCTGACCTGATAGTTTTAGTGATCAGGCACTAGGCCATGGACCTTGAACCCAAACAATATGATAATTAAGTCTTGGGGAAAAAAAGTATGAAACCTTAAATAGCCCTATGTTTCTTTCCACCTTTGTGTCTTCATTATAGGATAGGGAAAGTCAAAAGAAGTAATGCTTATAAAAGAACCTGACACAGCCCTAGCCAGTTTGGCTCAGTAGATAGAGTGTCAGCCTGCAGACTAAAGGGTCCAAGGTCTGATCCCAGCCAAGGGCACATGCCCAGTTGTGGGCTTGATTCCCCCCCTGCCCCTCCACAATAGGGGACATGCAGGAGGCATCCAATCAGTGATTCTCTCTCATCGTTGATGTTTCTATCCCTCTATCTCTCTTCCTTCCTCTCTGAAATCAATAAAAAATAAAAATTAAAAAAAGAATCTGACCAGTAGGAACTGGTCTTGAAATATCCTTTCTGTTTCCCCCAGCACTTGTATCTGAGAGAGCATAGATGAATCACTCCAGATTGCTGATTTCCCACTTGTTCTTAGGTATCAAAAAATTATAATATGACTGTTTATGCCTGGTTATCTCTAAAGCTGAAATGGAAGACAAATTACCGCTCCCTGAAGAGTGTAGTGTTGCTATGAATAAAGTGGTATCTTATGAGCTGCACATCAGTGATGCTTATTTATCTATGGCCTGTAATTCCATTGACGAATCAGTACAACCGTGTTTTGCCACATTCGTTGAAGACTAAGCTAATGTGAAGAGGGAAAATGGAAAGGAATTCCTAGAATACCTAGGAAAATGTGGGAATAAAATCTGCCTTCCAGTGTTTAAGAGGCCTGAGATAGATTACTGGGGAACTGGCATAAGCACCGTAGAGTGTGCTCTGGAATTGGAAGACCAGTTAACCAAGCTCCTGCTAGACCGAAAGACCACAGCTTCTGCCAACAGAGAACGTGATGTCTTAGATTTCACAGGAAATTACCTGAAAGGATAGAAGAAGAGCACAAAACACCTGCAAATCAAGATAGGATATTGCAAGGAATTTGAGAATCAGGCCCCGAAGGAAGCAAAAGCCTGTTGAAGTGTTAGGTAAATAGACCTAACATCTGAAGGCAACTAAGCAAGTCTTCCCATTGTAGTAGGTCCCCAAATCAGCTACATAAGAATCTTCTCCATTTGACAGAAGACTGCTTTCCTTCATTGGTGTGTGTATAAATAAATCTGCTTTTGCATTAAAAAAATTATAATATTCTTCAGTTTTGTGAAGAGAACCCCTAAGTGATGGTTGCATATCTTAAAATGTTACACCCGATGTTAATTATTTTTCAGCATGAATATGTAGTGTGTTCATTCCATACACTTTATTTTTATAAAACAACAATAAAACAATGTGGAAATTTCGGAACTCAATGCTTATCTAATTGTTCTATCTGTTAGAATTTTTGGAGTGCTTAAAACCACATTGTTAATATTCTCTACTACTCTTATACATTTTATAGTATGTCAGGATATAACAGGGCTTACAAAAGTCAACTTCAATTCAGTTTGGTCAAAATTAAGCCACTTACCATGGACCATCAATAAGTACAAACTATGGTTACAATAACCTCTGGGGGCAACTTTAGATTTTTCACTTCCTTATAGTCTTAACTAGTGGCCCAGTGCATGAAATTGGTGCACGGGTTGGGGGGGGGGTGTCCCTCAACTGGGCCTGCACCTTCTCCAATCTGGGACCCTTCGGGGGATGTCTGACTGCCTAAAACGGCAGTCGGACATTCCTCTCCCAATCCGGGACTACTGGCTCCTAACAGCTCACCTGCCTGCCTGCCTGATTGCCCCTAAGCACTCTGCCTGCTGGCCTGCTTGCCTCTAATTGCCCCCCCTGCCAGCCTGATTGCCCCAACTGACCCCCATGACAGCCTGCTCACTCCCAACTGCCCTCCCTGCCGGCCTGATCACTCCCAACGGCCCCCTCCACTGGCCTGATCACCCACAACTGCCTTCCCATCCTGGCCTGATCACCTGCAACTGCCCTCCCTTCTTGGCCCCTAACCGCCTCTACCTCAGCCCCTCCACCATGGCTTTGTCCAGAAGAAAATCTGGAAGGTCTCCTGGAAGGTGCCCCAGTTTAATTAGCATATTACCCTTTTATTAGTATAGATGGAGGCCTATTGCATGGGTGGGAGCCGGCTGGTTTGCCCTGAAGGGTGAACTGGATCAGGGTGGGGGTTCCTTTGGGGGTGGGGTGGCCTGGGTGAGGGGCCTGTGGTGGTTTGCAGGCCAGCCATGCCCCCATTGAGGTGAGGGTCCCCACTGGGAATGATGCCAGCCTGGGTGAGGGGCTTGGGCAGTTTTGAAGGCCATCCATGCCCCCATAGGGTGAGGGTCCCTGCTGGGTGTCCATGGCCAGCCTCGGTGAGGGGCTGAGGGCTGCTTTCAGGCTGGCCACAGACCCCCAGTGAGGACCCTCACACCGATGGTGGCATGAACAGTTTGGGCGAGGGGCTGGGGGCCGTTTGTAGACTCCTCCCTCGGCCACTGGCCCAGGCAACCCAAGCCTCCTGCGTGCCCAGGTCAACTCCATGGCCGTCGCCCACAGGCCCCTCCTTCGGCAGCCGGTCCAGGTGGGTGGTGAGCTTGGCTTCCTCTGTCACCGGGGGTGACCCAAGCCTCCCGCCTGCTCCAGCTGGCTCCTGGCTCTGTGGCCACCGCCATCTTTGTCCCACTAATTTGCATATTCCCTCCTGATTGGCTGTGGGTGTCACGGAGTGATGGTCAATTACCATATTTCTCTCTTATTAATATAGATATTCTGCCCTTAGGGAGTAAATTTTAATATCTGACTTCCTTAAACATTACTTGGTTCTTTTATAGGCTTTAATGAGAACCACTATTCTTAGAATCTTAAGTTCATTTAGCATGTATCAGATTTGGTAAGTCATGTATTTTCATGACATTAAGATTGTTGTCAAGTATGCACATAATAAAGAAGAATGCTGTTCTCATAATTATAGCTTCTAATCTGATTTAATGAGCTGACATAATCATCTTTATTGAAGATAACTCATACATATATTGGGAATGTAGTCCAATTTGCTTAATCATTATGTTGAAAGACACATCTCAGAAATAAAATTCTGAAATTCTCTCAATATAGTATAACCACTGTGTAAGTTACAATATACTTACTTATTATATATACATGGATAACGTGTAAAATATCATTGGGTGTGGCATTCAATACTGTATTGATAGTATCCTATTTTTAAAGACAACTGAAATTATTTGTCTTTTCATATTACAATAGGCTTCACTTCTTTTCCTGCTATAATCTCTTAAAAAAGCAAGATGTACCCTAGAGCTGCCCTGGCCCAGTGGCTCTTTTGGTTGGAGCATCATCCCATACACCAAAAGGCTGCAGGTTTGATCCCCAGTTAGGGCACATGTGAGAGGCAACCGATCCATATTTCTCTTTCACATTGATGTCTCTCTCTCTCCCTCCTCTCTCTCTCTCTCTCTCTCTCCCTCCTTCCCTCCCTTCCCCCTTTTTCTCTCTCTCTGAAAATCAATGAAAGCATATCCGCAGGTGAGGAATAAAAAAGAAAAAGATATATCATATGGTCTAAATTGTTACAGGGTAAATTTGTCAGTCCTCTACAAAATATATTTTTAAAAAGCATTTTTCTAATGTTTATTCAATGTCAATATATTCATAAAAGATAATTTTTAACTGTGAAAAAATATATTTCCTTAACCATCTTGATAATTATAGCCAACTAGACATGACATAAATATCTAAAGACAACTCTGCTTTTTTAAAAAAGAGAATCTTTAAATAATAACATATGAAAAGCAATACAAACTTTTACTGATTAGATGCTAGATATACTCAAGTTACACTCCATGAGTGCATAGGCTATGTCCAGCTCACAAACATTATGTTCCTGGCATTCTCACAGTAAGTGAGAGAATGCATGGATGGACAAAGTTGTCACTAAAACTGTGCATTCCAACCAAATAAGCTTTAGAAAAAGGAAAGGGAAACTTTATTTCCTATTTTCTCAAATTATCATAAAACACATCATTTAAATATATTCTCTTTAAAATAATTGGTTTTAGTAATAATAGGAGTAGTAGTAATTTTTATCACTCATGGAGCAAGTGAATCAGATATTCTTTTAAGTGCTTTCGCATATGAAATCATTTAACATTCACGTTATACATGTCCCGGTTTTTCGAATGAGGGCAGTCTGGTATAAGAATGTAAGTTATTGTGTCTGAAGCCATTATAGGAATCCATGTTCTTAATGTTATATTACCTCTCAAAAGACAAGTGGGGCAGTGGTTAAAATACCAATCCCTGGATACCAGTACAGCCACCAAGTCAGAATATGTATATTTCACACTTTTGCTTGTTATTGTCTGAAGATTTTGGTAAATACTGATTTAGAATAACTCTTCTTTTGTTTTTTTTGTTTTGTTTTTATGTTTTTTAAATATATTTTTATTCATCTCAGAGAGGAAGGGAGAGGGAAAGAGAACTAGAAACATCAATGATGAGAACAATCATTGATCGGATGCCTCCTGCATGCCCCGCACTGGGGATCAAGCCTGCAACCCAGGCATGTACCCTGGCTGGGAATCGAAACGTGACTTCCTGGATCATAGGTGGATGCTCAACCACTGACCCACGCCAGCCAGGCTAGAAAACTCTTTAGTATAACAAAAAGATAATCCTAATTTATATATTTATGAGATAGATTTTTAAATATTTCTATTAATACTATAGCTCCACAATATACCTATCTTAGCTAACTAGCACACTTGCTAGATAATGTGTCTTTTCATTTATACTATAGTACTGCTTTAAAGTTTAAATTTGGCAATAAATGATACTGAAGCATGTATTTTGGAATGACCCATATTTTATTATTTTAGTAAAAATTTTTGTTTCAAACAAGATATCAAATGAAATGCATCAAATGTAAATGTGTGGTTTTGCCTATGTATTTCATATTTGAATTTCTTCAGAAAAGTATCTGAAATGCATAGCTCACTCAGATTCCAATATTTTACAAATATTACTACTTTATATTCATTCCTTTACATTAAGGCAATGTTTGAAAGACATGATCGTCAATTCAGTATCAATTGCTCTACAGGTCATTTGTTTGTCCCAGAAAAAGAAATGGAACAATTATCCTCACATGTGTTTTACAGATTTGAAATGTAAGATTAAAGTAATTGTTTTTAAAAAAAGCTTCTAAGCCACCTATAATGTTAGTAGCACTTAAAACATTTCAGGGGAAAAGTGAGGTTCTGGAAAAATAACTTTACCAAATACATGCTTAACTATTCAAAACATTGACATATAATATGCAAGAGCAATTACCATGAAAAGTTTGGGCTCTCTGATATTTTAACTTACAATGGAGCAAATGCTAACATTGAGAGAATATTTCACTTCTTGGCAAATGTGTTTTGATATAGGGAAAAAATGCTTTATTACTTTTGTTACATTCATATTGAAAATGTGCACTGTAGAAACAAAGATATTCTCTTTAATTCCTAGTAATTTTGATCAGGGTTGACAGAACCATTATCTGTGTAGCTAAAATCTTAATGTAGACATAAAAGATTTTACATCTTAATGCCAACCCCAAAATTGCATCATTCAAAAAATAATTATCAGACAAAACTATTTCTTTGATTTGGAGCCAATGTTAAAGAAAATAGTGAAAATCAATAGTTTAAAATATGACCACTTATCTTTTAATATACATGTTTGAATAAGTGAATGTGTCAAAACTATTTTTTCAAATCTTTAAATGCTCTTTAATGGGACATGTGTTACTAATATGCTAATTAGACTGGCCATTTTCTGGATGTCCTTCGGGACAAAGCCATGGTGGTGGGGCTGAGGCAGAGGTGGTTAGGGGTGATCAGACCGGCAGGGGAGAGCAGTTAGGGGGATCAGGCCAGCAGAGGAGAGCAATTATGGCAATCAGGCCATCAGGGGCATCAGGGAGGCAGGCAGAGTGGTCAGGGGTGATCTGGCAGGCTGGCAGGTGAGCAGTTAGAAGCCAGTGGTCCTGGATTTCAAGAGGGATGTGTAACTGCCAGTTTAGGCCCTATATCTGCAGGGTCCCAGATTGGAGAGGGTGCAAGCCGGGCTGAGGGGCCACCCCCCCGCCACCCCATCCCTGGGCATGAATTTCATGCACCGGGCCTCTAGTTATAAATATTTCTTCATGATATTGATAGTGTGGAAGGGAAAGTATAATACTTCAACATGGCTTCCTATAGCTGGTATTTATTAACATATGTTCTGTATCTTGAGTAGACTAGGAATCACAGCTAAAATGTAACAACTCTTAAAAAAGAATTCAGAGACTTTAGAATCATTTAAGATTAACAAAAGTCCATCCAATGTTTGTCTATGGATTTAACTCCTCTTTTTCAACTGGTGGTTTTCTTCACATAATGAAAATGTTGCAATATTTACTATTAATATTGCAAATCATTTAAAAATATTTAAAATCAATTGAATGCACACTAATTTTTGGCATAGCAGTTTGATCTAATACATAGAAACTATGTTTCTAAAATTTTATCTTTTTTATTACAGTATAGTTGACATATAATATTATATTTATTTCACGTATACAGCATAGTGATTTGACATTTATATACCTTACAATGTAATCACCATGATATGTCTGATGGCTATCTATCACTATACCAAGTTATTACTATATTAGAGGCCCGGTGCATGAAAATTCATGCACTGGAAGGGGGGTCCCTCAGCCCGGCCTGCCCCCTCTCATAGCCCGGGAGCCCTCAGGGGTGGGAGGCGACTGGCGATCAGGGGAAGGTGACACCCCCATCACACCTTTGCTGCTGCCACTGCTGGCAGTGCAAGCCTCGGCCAGCCCTGGTTACTTGAACCTCGGGTGGCCCTGGGCAGCTGGGCACCTGGCATCCAAGGCTTGCCTGTGCCTCGGCCGGCCCTGGTTACCTGAGCCTCGGGTGGCTCTGGGTAGCTGGGCAGCTGCCATCTGAGGCTTTCCTGCGCCTTGGGCTGGCCCTGAGTGGCTGGGGGCTGAGGGGACTGGGAGACTCCAGAGGTAGCCGCGCACCTGCAGCCCCAGCGGGGCTGAGTGCCATCATCTTGTGGCTGTGGGCACCGCCATATTTAAGAGTATGACAGTCAATTAGCATATTCCCTCCTTATTGGCTGTAGGCATTGCCATCTTTGAAGGCAGGGCAGTAAATTAGCATATTCTCTCCTTATTGGTGTAAATGCTGTCATCTTTGTGATGGTGTGAGCATTAATTAGCATATCCCCTCTTTATTAGATAGGATTATAGACTACATTAAAAAATCTGCATACAAGCACACCCACATGGTTCAAACCTGCATTGTCCAAAGGTTAATGTTACTTTCCATCCGTGGTTGGGAATCCATATATGTGATGGACTCACTTAAGTTATACATTGATTTTCCACTAATCAGTACCCCTAAATCCCAGGTTACTCAAGAATGTATTCACTATCCTGTACATTACATCCCTGTGACTTATTGATTTTATAACTAAATATTTGTACCTCACAATCCCCTTCACCTTTTTTGCCCATCCTGCACCACCACCACCATCCCCACCCCTCTGGCAACCATTAGTTTGTTCTCTTTATCTGTGACTCTCTGTCTCATTCTCTGTGTGTGTGTGTATGTGTGTGTGTGTGTGTGTGTGTGTGTGTGTGTGTGTGTGTGTGTGTGTGTGTTTAGATTCTAGCTGAGATGACCCAGGACTGACAATGTCAGTGCCACCCTGGAAGGTAGGCTGGCTGGAGCTGGGACAAGCACAGAGCAAGGTGGCCCTTGGTGTGCATTTCTGGGGCCACATAGGTGGGACTGCTGGCTGAAGCTGGGTGATCCCAGGGCCCAGGCATGCTGTGGCAGCCTAGTAGGCCAGCGAAAGCACTGGAGCTGAACCCTTCCCAGCACCGTTTACATGGAGGGGAATGTAAACAAAGGCGCTCACCTGTGCTTTCATTTCTGAACAGTTCCAGTGGCTTCTCAGCCATTTGGCAGATACTTTGGGGTCAGTAAGTGGATTTCAATCACGTATCATCTTAGCTGCCCTTTAAACCTTGTTTTGTTTTTTATTTGTTTCTTTGTTTTGTTTTTGCTGTGGCCAGAAGGTGAGTCTGTGCACAGGGCCCTTGATATATTTTCGTGCTGCAGGGGTGGGGTTCTCCTAGTTACCACGTCTCCATCTTTCCTCCCCTTCTCTATGTGACACCTCTATCGTTTGCTGTTCAGAAGCTGTTCAATCAGCTCTCAGTTCTTTGGAAGGAACTGCTATATATGTAGGTGTATCTTTGGTGTGTCCATGGGAGGAAGTAAATTCAGGGCCTTTATATTCCACCATAGTGACCTGCCTCCTGAAGCCACACTAGTTTTTGACTGTTATTGAAATGTTAAAATTGTAAGAAACAATGCGGGTGTCTAATCAAGAAAGTTCTTTGAAATGTAAATATTACAGTCTGTCCTAGTAACTCACTAGAAATTATAAAAAAAATAGTTGCTTTAAAGTAAATTAAAATATTTTTGCATCTTTTATTGTCTTTTTAAGATACTGACTGAACCTTAAATCAGAAACCTATTATTTTGAGGAAAAATAATCCATAAAAATAAGTTTACATGCTGAGGTAGAGAATATCATGAACAAACTTTACTTACCACATTTGGGTCTGAGATTAGTCTTAACATTGTATGTACAGAACAAAATTTCATTCAGAATCACTAAAATAATGGCTTTTATTGTGGTGTGATATGTGTTACAATTCATAAGATATGGAGAGTGGTATTTAGTACTAACTGATCTTAGGCCTTTCTCTGACCCTTGTCCTGGGCCCACAATTTATGGAGCCATGCTCTTGCCTTCTTTTAATCATGTCCTAACTGATACAATGAGGCACTGACAGGTCAAAGGAAGCGACAGGTTTAAGGCCTGCCCCTGCTCCTCTAGGCCCCATAGAAAGTAGAGCTAATTGGAACCTGAAATTTCCTAGCTAAACAATCTCGATCCTGTTTCAAGGCCTGCACACTCCTCATCCTTTCCATGTTCTCTGTAAGGCTTATTACAGTGACAATTGCTGGCTAAATGACATCTCTTTTCCAGGGATAAGGATGGATCTTGGATGTGTGTGAGGCCATTTTGATTGCAGCACACACTACGATTGGGAAGAGAAAAGGGAAGACACAGGACTTAGAGCGAAGGCCTCTGAACCCCATATCACCCAACTTCAGTAGAAAAATCCAAGAATTCTGAGAATTTGAAAATTCACAATTGGCCTTCCAGGTCATAAATAAGTTTTATTTTTGCATTATGGGCTATAGATATATATTTCAAATAACTTTTTGTCAAATAATAAATTTAGATATCATGAACAAACTTTACTTACCACGTATTACACATGTAATATGTTAGACTTAATTTATTCTCATTTACACCTCATGGCCACAAAAATGAAAATCTCATTGTAATTCAGACTGCATACATAGTGAGTTGTTTCCTTCAGAATACAAAACTGAAAGATGCCCAACTTCTGTAAGGTTTAGTCTGGAAACTGACATAGCATAACTTCTGCCATATCCAATTGGACATGGCAGGTTATAGGGCTAGCTCTGGTGAGAAGAGGGGCGTTACACTAATCCAAGAGTCATGGTTCATTGGGGGACACCAAAACCTCATAGGACATACTTAGTAAATTAACTAGAAGATAAGAAAATTAACATAGTAAAAACTTAAGGTGTAATAGTTAGGAGCCTAATGCAACTTTTCAATTATGAAGTAAAAAGTGTCATAAACTAGGAGGGAGATTTTTCACTGCCTTTCAGGTCCAAAATCAAGGTCTCAGCAAGGCTATTTACCTCTGATGGTCTGGATAGAACCCTTTCTTGCCTCTTCTCAGATTCTGGTGGTGGCTGTTAATCCTTGGTGTTCCTTGGATTGCAACTAAGTTACTTCAGTCTCACCTCGGCCATCACGTGGTGTCCTGCCTGTATGTCTGTACTCAGTGGCATTTTCCCCTGCCAATAAGAATACCAGTCACATTGGATTATGGGTCCAACCTACTGCAATATGCCCTCATAGTTACTTAACGAATTATTCCTGTGACGACTGTATATCCAAAAAAAGTCACTTTCTGAGCTACTAGAGAAAGGACTTCAACATACTTTTGGAGAGGGCCATGAACAACCCAAAACTAATAATTCTTATCCTAATAATTCTAACCTAGAAGGTGGAAAGAATGAAGTAGAGTTAAAGCTGTAATATGTCACTCACATTGGCCAGAATTTGGGAAATGGAGCAGAAGCATTTGGTCATTTTTGTAGTTTAAGCAATTTTCCTTCCTTTGATATAGACATGACTATTGAGTGGTCTTGCTTTTGTTTTACCATCACAGTCACAGAGTGGCCTTGTTCTATACAATGATTGTGCTCAACAGGGGAGCACTGTGGCCCAGCTGAAAGAGATAAGCTTGTTCCTAGCAACATGAAGGCCTCGTTGATAGCACCAGGCCAGCTCCCAGTTTTCAGGGATTACTTGGCTCTTTATTGCTGTTATTACTAACAACAATAGAATAGAGAATTAATGACATTTGCAAGCTAGTTAAAGAGTGGAAGTAAGGGGAAAGGAAAAAAAAAAAACCTGACTATTCCTACAATAAATAGAATTTAAAGGGTTAGGTTTGGAGTTGGGGCAAAGCCTATTAATGATGAGTTGTATTTTTCAATATTATGAGTTTGTGGAATATTCAAATGAGAATGTAATTAATGGGGGGTAGGGGAGGTCTGGGGGAGGTCAATGGGGGGGAAAAAAGGAGACATATGTACTACTATTTGTAATACTTAAAACAATAAAACAAAACAAAACAAAACAAAAAAGTTAGAAATGTGCCCTGACAGGTTTTGCTCAGTGGATAGAGCATCGGCCTGTGGACTCAAGGGTTCCAGGTTCGATTCTGGTCAAGGGCATGTACCTTGGTTGCAGGCACATACCCAGTAGGGAGTGTGCAGGAGACAACTGATCGATGTTTCTCTCTCATCGTTGTTTCTAACTCTCTATCTTCCTCCCTTCTTCTCTGTAAAAAAAATCAATAAAATATATTTTTTAAAAAGTTAGAAATGTGATATGAAGCTCTGGAGAAATATTAGAATATTTTGAACACTGGATGAATACACTACAGAGGATTATTTAGGAAGAAAGGAAATATGAACATGAAAATTTGAAAAATATCTATATAGTAGTATGCCACTTAATGACAGAGATATGTCCTGAAAAATGTGTCATTAGGCAATTTTGTCATGTGTGAAAATCATAGAGTGTCCTGACAGAAACCCAAATGGTTTAGCCTACTACTCTAATCGTGCATGCTATACTTTTATGTGACCAACAGTGCGGTAGATTATTTTACACCAGCATCACCACAAACATGTGGGTATGTGTTGTGCTAAAGCATTATGATGGTGATGGCGTCACTAGCAGACATAAATATTTAGCTTCAATATAATCTTATGGGACCACCATCCCATATGGGTTTGTTGTTGACTGAAATGTCATTATGTGACACGTGACTATAAAAAGGGCTTAGAAGAAAATATGTAAGACAACTAAGAATACTGTTAGTTACTCTGCACTGCCATAGAACTTCACCAATGGAAATATATTAAACTAGAGGCCCAGTGCATGAAATTCTTCCAGGGGGAGGGTGGTGTCTCTCAGTCCAACCTGCATCCTTTCAGAACCTGGGAACCCTCGGGTAGGGTCCCTAGGCTGGGCTGGAGATCAGGGCCTATGGGGCTTTCCTTCCCCTCACTGCTGGTAGCTGGCCTCACCACTGCCATTGCCACTGCTTGCCATCTATGTGGCGCTGCCCCCCCCCCTCCCTAGCCATTGGCTGCCTCCCTCTGCACATGACAGGACTGGGGTGCTATCTCTTAGGTGGCCTGGACCTCCCTCTGTGAGGTGATAATTGGTCAGCCCCACACACCCACCACCCATAACCCCTCAGCTTGGGACTCCTGCTTTGGGGCAATTGATCACGGGGCTCTGTGATCAATCACCCAGCACAGGGAGGCCCAGGTTACCCAGCCAGGGCTTCGCGATCAGTTGCTGTGCAGAGGGTGACCTGGGCCTCCCTCTTTGGGGTGATTGATTGTGGGGTGATGGCGGGCCCCCCACCTAATCGCATTGCACCCTCCTTGGCTGGCTTGGCACCAATGCATGCCATAGCATGGTCGTCGGGACGGTTGTTCTGCTATTCAGTCATTCCGTCGATTTGCATATTACACTTTTACAGGCAGTCCTCGGGTTATGTCGGACTCGATGTACATCGTTTTATAGTTATGTTGCCATCTCCCATTTTTTTTATAAAAAAAAAGTTCTGTCATTTCGACGTAGGTACATATGTGCTTTGTTTTTTATTTTTTATTTACCACAAGTAAAGGTCAGGAATTGTTATCTTTCTTTTAAATTTTTTTACTGTTTCACTTCATTACTGCTGTGTGTGTGCTCCATGTGAGTGACGTAGGTGCTTATGTAGCCCAAGGACCTACTGTATTATTATAGACTAGAGGCCCAGTACATGAGAATTTGTGCACTCGGGGGGGCGGGGGGCGTCCCTCAGCCCTGCCTGCACCTTCTCACAATCCGGGACCCCTTGGGTAGGGTCCCTAGGCCTGGCCTGAGATCAGAGCTTACTGGGGCTTTCCTTTCCTGGGCTGCAGGCAGCTGGCCCCACCTCTGCCGCTGCCACCACTTGCCATCTGTGCAGTGCTGCCCCCCCCTCCCCTGCCACCAGTGGCCTCCCTCTACAGGTGACAGGCTGGGGTGCAATGACAGGGCTGGCCTGGGCCTCCTTCTTTCTTTGCTTGGGGGCGTGACCAGCCCTGCAAAGAGCTGTTTGCCTACCTGATCTCCCCTAAATACTGGTCTGCCTACCTAATCACCCCTAACCACTCTGCCTGCCTGCCTGATTTCCCCTTACTGCTTGCTTGGGGGCAGGGCCAGCACTGACTTCCAATTGGTCAGCCGCTGGTCGTTACTGGTCGTTATGACCCAGTGTTTTTATATATTAGGATAAGATGAGGTATGTGATCCTTATAGTAAATGTGGACCAGTACTTAGGTATATATTCAAAGAAAATGGGGTACTTTATTAGAAAGTTTGTTCTCTAACAGAAATGTTTAAAGGACAACAAATTTTCTGCCTTTTGGTAAAGTCTCCAGGCATCAAGCTAAGCCCTTTCTGGTCCTGAGAGACCATGATTCTATGAGAGGTGGTGAAATTGGTAGTAAGGCAGAAGATATAATATGGTCACTGATGGAGAGGTGGCTTATCAAAACAAAATACAAATCTTCTTTGTTCTTACATGCATAAATATTTTTAAAGAATAGAAGGGCAATCAACAAAGAGTGATGACATAAGAAATTAGAAAGACAAATTGGGAAACATATTTGGGTTAAGGTAAAAAAATAGAATAAGCCAAAACCGGTTTGGCTCAGTGGATAGAGCGTCAGCCTGCGGACTGAAGGGTCCCAGGTTCGATTCTGGTCAAGGGCATGTACCTGGGTTGTGGGCACATCCCCGGTGGGGGGTGTGCAGGAGGCAGCTGATGGATGTTTCTCTCTCATCCATGTTTCTAACTATCTCTCTCCCTTCCTCTCTGTAAAAAAATCAATAAAATATATTTAAAAATAAAATAAAATAAAAAATAGAATAAGAAGCACAGGCATACAAGTTAAATTTGGCACAATGAGGGGCAGCTCTTTAACATTAAAGTTCAGGGGGGGGGGAAATGTAGGACTGTTTTTCATAGATGATTTTCGTTTTGTTCGTGACAAAGCCAAAGGGAATAAGAACCATGAGTTCTTATTCATTAAATATCTGTTGAAAATGAAGGAACTGAAGTGTTAAGGTGTCTGCGGCTTAGGGAATAAAATAACAGCAATACTGAAAATGTGGTGGGATGAAAAAGAAAACCAAATAGATTTTAAATAATATACATATCTATGCTGTCCAATCACAGTAATGCTTTTTCCTAACTTTAACATGCAGAAGCTGACAAGGTGAATTTAGAGGTGATACAGATCTTTCATTGGCGTGAACAAACTACGTAAATCAACAGCACACGGAGAAAATTACTGAAAGTGTTGCTCATGCGGACCTTAGAGAGGAGGAGTCCACGCAGCTTTAAAGCCATTGGGAATGTTAAGAGCACAATTAGAGAAGTGGTTCAGCAGGAATGAGGTAATGGGCATATTTTAGAAAATTGTAATCTGCTTGGTAGCAATATTCTTTTTTAAATATTATTTTGTTTAATTAAGAGGGTTAAGTTGATATTTATTGAAATTAGCATTTGTAATTAATAACATACTAAAAAACCTCAGGTAATTAATTGCCTTACATATGACAATAAGTTATGCTTGAAATAATATTTAAAGTACCTAATATAACTTATTAATTTGTTTTTAATCAGGAATAATGCCAATTCAACTAGTAAAATAAAATATTATTTTTTGCAACAGGTCAAAAGTTAACTTTAGAAACAAAGAATTCCAGCAACAATACATCTATTTGCTTAAAAAAATGAACAAATTCATTAATCTTCATTTATATTCTAGTTTAATAAAATGTCAACTATATACACTGTAAATAAACTTGTTTAGTTTTATCCTCTGGGAATTATGCGTGGAAGTGGAGAAAATACATAGAAATTGTGCAAAATCCCAAAGCATTTTTCAGGAGAAAATTACCTCAATATATTTGAGGAAAATATGATACAATAGCCCCACAGTCAATTATATTTGATACAAATATATTGATCAGCTTCATGTGGTGGGAACCATGGGGTGTTTGTAATTAATCACACTCAGATTCTGTTTCTTTTACTAACTAGCTGTGTAACCTTGGGTGTTTTAACCTTGGACATTCAATGACTCTCTATAAAGTGGTATCAATATTTGTCTCCTAAAGCTATAGAGAAGATTAAATGGTTGCATACATAAATATGTGAAGTATAGTAGCTTTCACAAAGCGGATGGTAAAACACTGATGTTGCCAAATTCCACTTTTCCTCCAATTTCTCCAAAGTACTTAATTTTCCCCCTTTCTGCAGATTTTCTGTTCTACAGAAGACTCTGAGTGTATAGAGCTATAGAGCTTCCTCGTGTTATTACTCACATTGCTTTCTTTGTATAGAACCCCCTTGGGGACAGCTTGTAAAGATGCTTTATTTTCACTCTCTTTGCTTAAAAAAAAACTGAACCAATTTATTCATCTTCATTTATATTCTAGTTTCATAAAATGGCAACTATATACACTGTAAATAAACTTGTTTACTTTTATCCTCTGGGAATTATGCTTGGAAGTGGAGAAAATACATAGAAATTGTGCAAAATCCCAAAGCATTTTTCAGGAGAAAACATATTAAATATATTAAATATATTATTATTATTGATTTCAGAGAAGAAGGGAGAGAGAGAGCTAGAAACATCAATGATGAGAGAGAATCATTGACTGGCCGCCTCCTGCATGCCCCACACTGGGGATAGAGCCCTCAACCCAGACATGTGCCCTTGACCGGAATCAAACCAGGGAACTTTCAGTCTGCAGGCTGATGCTCTATCCAGTGAACCAAACCGGCTAGGGCTCAAACTTCTTGATACTCAAAATTAAAGTAAGTCATCTGCTGTTCAAGTTCATTTAATGTTCCAAAGTATAAGATTTTTATCAGCGATCTGCTAATTGAACAGATCAAGTGGCAACCAATTACTTGAATTAAGGGAGAGGTGAGAATGTATTATTTACTTTGAGACTTCCATATGGTCTTTGCCTTCTGTTTCTAACAGAGTTGTCCAAAACTGCTGAAGATGAGGGATAAAGAATTCAAACACTAACTAAAATTATCATAGAAACAGCTTACTAACTGGGAATAAAAAGCAATGATCTCTCTCTCTCTGTCATCACTATACACCGAGTAGCCAGATTATTATGATCTCTGAACGCATAATAATCTGGCCACTCAGTGTATAACCTATATAATAAAAGGTTAATATGCAAATTGTGCCCTCGACCAGAAGTTCTACCAGCAGGCAGGCCGGCCAACTGCCCATGACCCCTCCCCCTGGCCAGGCTGGCCGGACCCCACCCATGCACGAATTCATGCACCGGGCTCTAATACACACACACTCACACACACACTAGAGGTCCAGTGCATGAAATTCGTGCACTCCAGGTGTGTGTGTAGGGGTCCCTCAGCCTGGCCTGTGCCCTCTCGTAGTCTGGGAGCCCTCAGGGAATGTCCAACTGAATGCTTAGTCCCACTCCCCTCAGGGAGTGGACCTAGGCTAGCAGTTGGACATCCTTAGCACTACTGCGGAGGTGGGAGAGGCTCCTGCCACTGCCGCTGCACTCAGCAGCCATGAGCCCAGCTTCTGGCTGAGCGGCACTGCCCTGTGGGAGCGCACTGACCACCAGGGGGCAGCTCCTGCATTGAGTGTATGCCCCCTGGTAGTCAGTGCACATCAAAGTGACCGGTTGTCCTGCCGTTTGGTTTATTTGCATATTGGCCTTTTATTATATAGGATATACACTGAGTGGCCAGATTATTATGTGTTCAGAGATCATAATAATCTGGCCACTCAGTGTATACAGTACAAACCATTTACATTCCTCCAGACTAGATTTAAACTCCTGTCAGATGTGACAGAAATCGCTATTGTTGTAGTGGAAAGAGAAGTAGCATAAGAAGAATTTTATAGCTTTGAAGGCAAGAAGTTGAAATGTAGGAGACACATAGCTGCATTTTCTGGAGGCTTCAGGAGAGAGTCTGTTTCCTTGCCCTTTATAGTAGAGACTGTCTGCATTGGCTTGTGGCCCCTTCCTCACATTATGTCAAATACTCCTGTTTCTCTCTTATAAGAAACTGTGTAATTGCATTGGGCCCACCTGGACAATCCCAGAAAACCTCTCCATCTCAATGCCCTTTATCACATCTGCAAGGCCCTAGTTACCAGTTAAGGTAACATATTTACCGATTCTGAGATTTAGAACATGGACATCTTTAAGGAACCAATATTGAGATTACTGCATTATGCTCTTGGATATTACACAAAAGGCATAATAGAGAATGAATTATTTGATTCTGTTAGTATATGCACACATATTTTTATATCATAGGATCACTCAATAAATTAAACTATATAAATTTATGTAGTTAAATGAAACACTTGACAATATGCTATCCACTTTAATTCCCTTGTCAAATGATTGCACATTTTATGCTTAAGTGATTCTATTAATAAATTTGTAATGAGCTAAGACATGCCTATGGGAGGTTATATTCATCATAAGACATGGTATAGAAACAGTTGCATTTTAGTCCTAATTTATTAAATCATTGATGTAAGTTATTTTTATAAGGCCTCTACCATTACTTTTAATGTATAGATAATTATAAATAAATTGTAATCTAAAAAAAGATTGTAAACATTTTTAACATTAAATTTGTTTGTATACTAATAAATGTCCCCTTAATGGGATTTATAGATCATTTTAAATATATGTTAGTTATTATTATTAGTATAATTCTCATGCTCAACTTCCTCTTATAAGAACAGGGTTAAGTCCTTCCTATGGGCACTAGCAAATGTAGGTGAGAAAGAATTTTTCTCCTTCTATTCCTTTATTTTTGCTAACAACACGATATTCATTTGTGCAGATAAATTAAGAGTTCTGTAGCAAAATGATAATTTTCTAAAGAATTACAATGGAT
The DNA here is from genome assembly GCA_026230045.1 of Corynorhinus townsendii. Classification (NCBI taxonomy): domain Eukaryota; kingdom Metazoa; phylum Chordata; class Mammalia; order Chiroptera; family Vespertilionidae; genus Corynorhinus; species Corynorhinus townsendii. The sequence continues at coordinate 74,883,255 of JAPDVU010000003.1, read as the reverse complement.
ATAAAAATTTAATGTTCCAATAACCAAAAATTTCACCTAAGAAAATTAGAGAAATAGGAGCAATTGAAGCCTAAAGATGGTAGAACAAAAAAATTAATAAAAATTAGAGCAAAATCAATGATCTTGGAAAAAGAAAAAGTTAGGGGGAAACGTCACTATATTGTTCTTTGGAAAGATCAATTGGGGGTTCCAGTCAAGATAGGGGTACGGGTAAATGTGGTACTTGAATCTTCCCACAACCACATCAAAATTATAACTACACCATAGAACAACTATCATTCAGAACTGCCTGAAATCTAGCTAAACAGAAGTCCTACAACTAAGGATTTAAAAAAGAAGCCACATCAAGACTGGTAGAAGAGGTGGATGTGTGGAATGGGCTGGTCCCACACCCACATGTGGCAGATAAAGATGGGGAGGGATATCTTGGCTGTGGAGGTTCCTCTTGAGGAGTGAGCCGTCCCAGCTCCACATCAGGCCCCCTAGCCCAAAGTTCCAGGGTCAGGAAGAGAAGTCTCCCAAAATTCTGGATGTAAAAACCATCAGAGACTGTGGCTGAGTAAGACAGAGAGTTTCTGAAGCCCCACACATTCCTCTTAAAGGGTCCACACAGGGACTTACTCAGACTCATGTACTCTGAGCTCCAGTGCTGGAGAAATAGGCACTAAGGACATGTGGGAGGAACTGCAATATCTGGCATCAAGCGTGAGCTGGAGGGGCAGCTTTTCATATGGAAATGCTGGCAGAGGGCATTGTTTTTTTCTGAGCCCCGCACAGAGCTAGTAGGCAGGCATGTTTCTGAGCCTCCATCAACCTGGGTAACACTGTATACCAGGCTCTGTTGATTCCCTGAGGCATCACCCCAACCAATGTGCATGCCCACCCAAGCAGTTTCCAGTTCTTTTTCCATTCAAATGACCTATTTTGTTTCATGCTTTGGACTTTCCTAAAAAGTCTCAAACAAACAGCATCTGGCCTCAGGGTGCTGTGTATCTCTTACTTCGTAGCCACAGATCCAGCACTAGTAGCAGCCATCTGCAGATCACTCTGTAGCTCATTCCAGGTGGCTCACAGCAGGGCACAGGTGGATGACCTTGGTTTGAACCTCCTAGGAGGCCCCCAAGTCAGCACATCTGGTGAACAGCTTCAGACCATGTGGAAGCACCATTTAACCTTGTCCACAAGGGACACACTCAAGGAATGGACTCAGCAGCTACTAGAGCCACATTGATGTAAGTCCTGCTTCATGGACTTTGCTCAGCTGATTCTCCACAGTGGTCACAACCCATCCTCACAGCCTAGGGATCAGGGATTAAATTCCTCCCACTGAGGTGCCAATAGCAATCAAGGCTCAACTACCACAGAAAGGTGCACAGAGCCACACAGGAGGTACACATGCAGCGTCCATTCCTGGTGATCTAAGAGACTGTGCCACTGGACCCTACAGGTCACCTACTACATACTATAAGACCACTCTATGAAGCCCAGGAGACATAATAGCTCTACCTAATACATAGAAACAAACACAGGGTGTCTGTAAAAATGAGGAGGTAAACATCTCACATGAAAAAAGAGAACTTCCAGAAAAGAATTTAAAAAAATGAAGATAAGCAATCCATTAGATGCAGAGTTCAGAATAATGGTTGTAAGCATGTTCAATGAGCTTAGGGAAAGAGTAGAGTCACTTACTGAGAACTTTAATAGAGATAGGAAACATAAAACAGTACCACAGAAATAAATACCTTAACTGAAATAAAGAATGCATAACAGGGAATCAAGAGTGAAGTAGATGAAGCAGAGGATCAAATCAGAGATTTGGAAAATTATAAAGCAGAAAACATCAAATCAGAACAACAACAAAACTAATTTTTAAAAAATGAGGATAGTTTAAGTGGCCTCTGGGACAACGTCACATTATGGGGATGCCAGAAGGAGAAGAGACAGTGTCATCCCAAAAATCTAAGGTGTGGGTTTGATCTTCAGTTAAGGAACATACAAGAATCAACCAATAAATAAAATTACCATTTCTATACATAACTTGGAGCCTGGATTTAGTATCCTACCCCTAAACATTTCCAAAATTCTGAGGAATTTTAATTGATTGGGTAATTCTTCAGAACATCAGGGTATGATGATAAGGAAGAAAGCCAAAGCTCTGTAGCCCAAGATGGACATAGATTCTTTCAGTCAAGTGTTCTGTCAGCCTGCCTATTTCTTCAACTATTTCATTTCTTCGATTAAGAAAACATATAAGCACATCTCACAAAGAAAATCAACACGTGATGGTTAAAATATATCTTGCAGGTACAAATAATATTTCAATATCCTTATAATTAGTAATTAAATTTCTTCCTTACTCTGGAATCAGTAGGAACAATTATGATGTTTGATAATGATTGGGCACCTTCCCAATCTTCTTCAGAGACTACAGTGTGAGTATCCAAAACATAGTTTATTCTTGTATTATTATTTATTAATCATCTTATTATTTTATAGATGCACAACTATAAACCTACTTTTTCCCAGCCCCTCTGTTTTCTATTGTAGCCAGGAAACTACATTTTGACATTGTTTGGATATTAATAACCAACTGTAAAGCTTTTGAGTTGTTATATCAGGCTTCTTTCTGATGGTAACAAGTTATATTTTAGACACTTTTTTAACCACTTGAGTTTACCATGATGTTCAGAATTATATACTTAATCAAATCTGTATCTCCTTTATTTTGAAAAGCATTAAAATTTGTGGAAGAAATGGAAAATAACTAGGCCAATGAAAAGGTTATTTGTTAGTCAACATGCAACTCCTAGTTATGTTGTGTACTCTGTTCCTTTTATTATTTGTGTCATTTTGAAAATCTCTTCAGTTCTAAAATAAATATATCTGTATCTTTCTTAAACACTGCTTGAGGTTTCCATGCTAGTTCTTAACATTTTTTTCTTACATTGTTAGTCATAAAAGCAATTGTTATAATAAAGAAGTTATCATAAAAAGCAACTATAGTAATTAGTAAATATTGAAATAAATTAATTATTCATAAAATCAAGCATTGATTTTTGTGATTTTTAAAAGCTGACTTAATATGCTATTTTAAAATTCTGCTAAACTTTTGTTTTATTATTTAGAAATGAAAAAATTTCTGGATTAGCACCTATATATATAAAAGCCTAAGCAACCGAATGACTGAATGAACAAACAAACGAACAACTGGTTGACTAGTCACTATGATGCGCACTGACCACCAGGAGGCAGATTCTCAATGCAGGAGCTGCCCCTTAGTGATCAGTGCACTCCCACAGCTAACCTCCCATGGCCCTGATTGGCCCCGATCTGCCCCCATCGCCGGTCAGGCCGAGGGACCCCACCTGTGCACGAATTCATGTACCGGGCCTCTAGTTATATAATAAAATAACAAAGAGAATTGTTCATTGTTTTATAAATATATAAATCATTTCAATTACAAATGGGGGCTTTATAAGTAAAAATAACATATTCTATAACATTTGTTTTCATGTCAGAGAAAATATATATCTTAAATCTACTGTAATGGGATTTAAAATATTTTTATCTGGCTATACATATATTTATTTAGAATAATACATTATACTATGTTAAAATAGATGTTAACATTTTATCCCACTCTCTCAATAACATGGAAGCTTCACATTTATGCTATGTTTTAAAAGTTTACATTTTTTAACATAAAATTTCAATGATACAACTATTTTTGAGAAGACAAAGAGAGGGAACAAACACATTTTTGCCTATTTATATAAGTTCTCTCATTTAACCAAAAAGTGGTCTTCTCAAATGTGTAATTATTCTCACATTAAAAAAAAAATGCATCCTTGGAAGCTCAGAAGATTTAGGTAGCTAATTTAGGAGTCATCAAGTCCTTTTAAACTCTAGTTTGTCTGATTTCAAAGTTCATGCTATTTGTACCACAACAAAATGCCCCCAAATTATCTAGGTTACCACCAAATGTACTAATATATTTTTTCTTCCCAGATTATTATTTGTTTACCTTTATAGAATGTAGAATTTCAAGATTCACACCATAAAATTTTACTTACTAGTCTTGAAGCCCTTGCAGAAACTTAGCATATAATTAGTAACAAATTGTTGTTTAATATATTTAAGAATATATACGTAACAAGATTCCTTTGCTTTTCAAACTTTTCTATAATTTGAATGTAGAGGGAAGTTTCTGCTTTGACAACAGATTAAACAAAGACATCAGCATTAGTGAAATGATGTTGTGTTATTAAAAATATCTAAACTGAATTAAATATTTCTTTAAATGAGTGGAAAAGCAAGAAATGCTATCAACCCTCCATGTCTATTGTAATCATAACAACAGAACAACAAAAAATAAAAGTTTAAAATGTCTAAAAAAGAAATTAAAACTGTCATTGTCTGAATATGATATCATTGATATAGAAAACGCCGAAGAATCCACAATACGTGGCAATAGTATTGGCATTATTACTTACAAAATTTTGATTGATTATAATTATCAAAACTCTACATGAGATAGAACACACTGCTAAGTATGTGTTAGATCAACAAGGCAGGGTAAAGCTAAAGAAATATCTGTGTATGAAGCTGAACTGTACAGAGAGTTTTCTAGGAAGGTGTCCTGACATCCTGATGTGAAATCACCCAGAGCCCCTGGGGAGGGGACCTCACTGATGTCCCAGAAAATTTAATTTAGGACCAGAGAAGGCAAAAGTTCTGATTCCTGGGCGTCTGTTGCTGGGCAACCTTATTATTTTGGGTCACTTAGTAACAATTCTGCTTGTTCTTTTCCAAAGGATATTTTGATATTAAATATCTGCATTTAGTTAAAACCTTCTAAAATTGTACCCTAACACTGAAACTCATAAAAATTTAAATAACACTGTGCCTTTCAAAATAGAATCTAAATAAGGCACATTCACAGAGACCTATATTTGGCTGTATTTTTCCTTTTAATTTTATTATTTAGTATGACATAATATTTTTTAAAATTCCATGTTTAATATTCTAATATATCCCCTGAAAGGATATATATTATTTATTTCCTATCTTTAGGAAAATATTACTCTGCATGTTAATAGAATACTACCAGCTCTATTTGGGGGTGGAGGGGAAAAAAATCTTAATTTTAAGGTACTTGAACTAAAACATGCATAATATTATAGAGAAGTCTTCCTCTCTGTTTTTCACCTCTGACAATATTCAAATTGTTATTTTAAAAAATATCTTAAAAAATGTTCTTCTTGCCTGGTTGGTGTAGTTGAGCATCGAACTATGAACCAAGAGGTCACTGGTTCAATTCCTGGTCAGGGCACATACCTGTGTGGGCTCAATCTCCTGACCAATGATGTTTCTCTCTCATTGAGGTTTCTATCTCTCTGTCCCTCTCCCTTTCTCTCTCTCTAAAAATCAGTAAAACATTTATTAAAAAAACACAATAATGTTCTTTTGGAATATGGTAATTATAACATCAGTTTCTACAGTCAGACAATATTATGAGGGAAAGCAGCTTTATTTCAAATCTAGATAATCTGTCATGGATAGCCCTTTGAGGTTCGTATTTCTCATCTTGCTTAGCATGGTCTTGCAGAGTAAAATGCCCAGGTCAAGATAGAATTCAATTGCCCCAAATTTTATTCATGATATTCAAGTCAGTTATATCATGTTCCTTTTCCATTAAACTACAATGCAGAGGAATGTTAATACAAATAGTTACTGCAGAAAAGACGGCCCAGCCTTTCAGATGTTTTCTTCAATACACTAATGATTTTCACTTAGCTTCTGAGATTAATGGAATTTTGTCCAGTAGGTTTATTTTTAGGATGTATATAAAGGTATCTTTAGAGAAAGAGTCATATTCAGTCATGGTTGCATGTAAACTTTTGAATTATTAATTATTTACACCAGCTTTAGATAGTTTGTCCATTTATAGTAATGGAGAATATAATCTTAGAATTCATGTAGCGAAACAGTTAAGGAAATGTTAATATAAAACAACCCCAATATATTCACTCTCCTATATAGGAGCACTGTTCTTATATGTGACAGCATAAATTTTATATTTTGCACTTATAAAATGAGATCATCCAATATGTGAACTTTTCTGTCTAGCTTCTTTCACTTAATCTTATCAAGATTTGTTTATATTACAGCACGTATCATTGCTTCCTTCTTTTTTATGACCTACTAGAGGCCTAATGCATGAAATTCAGGCAAGAGTATGCCGCCTTCCTTCCCCAGGCTGCTGGCACTGGCTTCCCTCTGGCACCCAGGACCCGGGCTTCCCTCTGGCTGCCAGCAGGCATCCGGAACCTGGGCTTCCCTTTAAGCCCTGGCTTCATCTGGAAGGTCGTCTGGAAGGATGCTCAATCTAATTAGCATATTATGCTTTTATTATTATAGACGAGAGGCCCGGTGCATGAAATTCATGCATGGGGTGTGCGTGTGTGTCCCTCAGCCCAGCCTGCACCCTCTCTAATATGGCATCCCTGATCCTATCAGGCCTAAATGGGCAGTCAGACATCCCTCTCACAATCCAGGACTGCTGGTTCCCAACTGCTCACCTGCCTGCCTGCCTGATTGCCCCTAACTTCCCCCCCTGCCAGCCTGATCACCCCTAACCACCTCTGCCTGCCAGCCTGATCGCCACTAACTGCGCCCCCCCCGCCCCCGCTGGCCTGGTCACCACCAGCTGTCCCCCTCTGCTGTCCTGGTCACCCCTAACTGCCCCCCCTGCTGGCCTGGTTGCCCTTTAGTGCACCCCTCTGCCGGCCTGGTTGCACCACACGGTCTGCTGATCAGTCGTTTGGTCATCCCTTGCTAACTCCCCCTGCCAGCCTGGTCAACCCATGCAGCCTGTTGTTTGATTGTTACTGTGAGGGTATCATGACCAATTAGCATATTACCCTTTTATTAGTATAGATATTATTACATTGTAAAGCTATACTATATTTTGTTTATCCATTCATCATTTGATGGGACATTTGATTTTTTCTGAATTTTGGACATTATAAAAAATATTGCTATGAACATTTGCATATAGGTTTGGGAGCATGTTTTTATTTCATATATATATATATATATATATATATATATATATATGAAATTGCTTCATTGTATGTCATCTTTGCACAATATTTGAGAAGCTACCAAAATATTTCCAACATGGGTTGATTATTTTACAATTCCACCAGGGATGGATGAGTTTCAAATTCTCTTACACCTTACCAACATTTGGTATTATTCATCACTTTGATACTAATGATCACAGGGATGAATGATCCCTATGCTCTTCATATACTGATGTAAACTGATATTTCATTGTGTCTTAGAATCACATTTTCCCAATAGCTAATGATGTTGAATATGTTTTATGTGAATATTGGCTATTTGTGTATTACTTTTAGAGAAATATTCATTGGAATCTTTTATTCATCTATTGATTCCATTTCAGTACCCATTCCTGGAATTGTTTTCATTCTTGTTGTTGTGTTTTAAGAGCTCTTTATATACTCAGATAGCAGGCACCCGGGACCCAGGCTTCCCACGCAGTCCTGGCTTCGTTTGGAAGGGCATCCGGTCTAATTAGCACATTCCACTTTTATTATTATAGATCCTTAGTGCTGCCACAGAGGCAGGAGAGGCTGTGCCACTGCCGCTGTGCTCCCCAGCTGTGGTCCTGGCTTCTGGCTGAGCAGGGCTCCCCCTGTGAAAGTGCACTGACCACCAGGGGGTAGCTCCTGTATTAAGCATCTGCCCCCTGGTGGTCAGTGCATATCATAGCGACCAGTTGTTCCACTATTCGGTCAATTTGCCTATTAGCCTTTTATTATATAGGACTAGTGGCCTGGTGCATGAAATTCGTGCATGGCGGGGGAGATGTCCCTCAGCCTGGCCTGCACCCTCTCCAATCTGGGACCCTTCAGGGGATGTTCAACTCCCAGTGGGATCAGGCCTAAACCAGCAGATGGACATTTCTCTCGCAATCCGAGACTGCTGGCTCCTAACCACTCACCTGCCTGCCTGCCTAATCGCCCCTAACCACTCTGCATGCCAGCCTGCTTGCCCCCTGCCAGCCTTCTTGCCCCCAATTGGTCCCCCTTGCCATCTGATTGCCCCCAACTGCCCCCCCCCACCAGCCTGATCACCCCCAACTGCCCTCCCTTCCTGGCCTGATTGCCCCTAACCACCTCTGCCTCGGCCCTACCACCATGGCTTTGTCTGGAAGGATGTCTGGAAGGTCTCCCGTCTAATTAGCATATTACCCTTTTATTAGTATAAATGATATTTTCCCTCATTCTGTGGGTTTTCTATTACTATGGCTTCTTTCAAGACTTTTAAAATTTTAACTTATTGGGTTTAGTTAATAAAATTATACAGGTTTCAGGGGTACAATTCTATAATATATCATCTGTACATTAGTCTATGTGCTCACCATCTTAAGCTAAGTTTCCTTCCAGGAGCATCACCATTTATCCACCCTTTACCCTCTGCTACCTCCCCCCTCTGATTTCCCTCTGATAATCACCATACTGATGTCTCTATGAAGGGGTTTTGTTTGTTTGTTTTGCTTAATTCCTTCACCTTTTCATCCAGGCCCTCTACCATCTCCTCACTGATAGCTGTCAGTCTGTTATTTGTATCTATGAGTCTATTTCTATTTTTGTTGTCAGTTTATTATTTCCATACTAGGAACTGTGGGCCATGAGGCTGCAGTGGCACAGGGGCCAGTTTCGGCCCATCCTCCATGCTCCTGCCTGGCCCCTCCCACCACGGCTCCCAGTCCCATCTCTGCCGGCAGCCCCACTCCTGCCACTACAGCTCCCATGTGCTGATGGCTCCGGCCCCGCTCACACCTGCTGACAATGCAGAGTGATTAGGGCTGGTGCCAGCAATGGCTGTGAGTGGGGTCTGTGCCATCAGTAGGTTTGAGCGGCAGCTGCTGCCCTGATCACCCCTCAGGAGCAGGGGGAAGTGGAAAAGCCCTGAGGAGCTATCCGGGCCAGCATCTGCAGCTCACACCCACTGATGGCACCGAGTGATCGGGCAGGCGCCAGGTGCTGGCAGCAGGTGCGAGCACTGGGCGGGACTGCAGCATGCGAGAGCAAAGAATTTTCAGTAACCATCAGAGACTCGCCCCGATGACAGCGACTGGTGCCCCACCTTGGTCTGGCGCCCCTGCTCACCTGCTCCACCACCCCGCCACAGCAGACACCCTCCATGTTTCACATGCACCCCTGGTGGTGAGCGCATGTCATAGCGACTGGTTGTTAGATTGGTTGTTTGATTGTTCCGCTGTTCTGTCTATTTGCATATTAGGATTATATATATATATATAGATATAGATATAAGTGAGATCATATGGTATTTGTCTTTGACTGGATTATTTCACTTAATATGATAATCTCCAGGTCCATTCATGCTGTCAGAAAAGGTAATATTTCTTTCTTTTTTATAGCCTAGTAGTACTTCATTATATAAATGTACCACAGCTCTTTTATGTACTCATCTACTGATGGACACTTGGGATGCTTTCAAATCTTTGCCATTGTAAATAATGCTGCAATGAGCATAGGGTTGCCAATATTCTTTCAAATTAGTGTTTCAGGTTTCTTTGGATATATTCCCAGAAGTATAATTGCTGGACCATTAAGCAGTTCAACTTTTTAATATTTTTAGGTAACTCCCAACTGCTTTCCAGTGGCTGCCAACAATTTGCATTTCCATCAGCAGTACAAGAGGGATCCTTTTTCTCTACATTATCACCAGCACTTGTTGTTTGCTGATTTATTGATGCTAGCCATTCTGACAGGTGTGAGGTGATATCTCATTGTAATTTTGATTTGCATTACTCTGATGACTACTGACATTGAGCATCTTTCAATATGTATATTTGCCTTCTGTATATCCTCTTTGGAGAAGTGTCTGTTCAAGTCATTTTCTCCTTTTTTATTTGGATGTTTGGGTTTTTTTATGTTGAATTTTATATATTATAAATTTGAGATATTAACCCCTTATCAGATGTATCAACAAATACGTTCTCCCATTCAGTGATTTGTCTTTGTATTTGGTTGATTGATTTTCTTACTGTGCATGTATTTTTTTAGTCTTATGTATTCCCATTTGTTTTTGTTTTTTTTTTCTTTTACTCCCCCTGCATGAGAAGATATATAAGAAAAAATATTTCTACGAGAAATTTCAATATTTTCCTGCCTTTGTTTTCTTCTAGAATTTTTATGATTTTGAGTCTAGTATTTAACTCTTTAATCCATTTTGAGGTGGTCTAGTTTAATTTCTTTCTTTTTTGGAGCATGAAATATTTTTTCCATCCCTTTACTTTTAGTCTGTGTGTATCTTCTGTTCAGAGATGGTCTCTTATAGGTAGCAAATATATGGTTCTTGTTTTTGTATTTATTTAGCTACCCTATGTCTTTGAATGGGTCATTTAATCCATTTACATTTAAAGTGATTATTGATAGATATATATTTATTGCCATTTGATTCTTTTAACTATGTTTCCTCTCCTTCTTTTACACCTTCAACATTTCTTGTAATTTTGTGTTTGTGTGTGTTTAGTTTTTTCTTGTCTGGGAAGTTCTTTATTTTTTTCTTCAATTTTAAATGACAGCCTTGCTGGGTAAAGTAGTCTTTGTTGTAGCTACTTTAGGTCCTTGCTTTTCATCACTTTGAATAGTTCATGCCAATCCATTCTGGCCTGAAATGTTTCTGTTAAGAAATCGACTGATAGTCTTATGGGAGCTTCCTTATAGTTAACTGTCTTTCTCTTGCTGCTTTTAAGATTATCTTTTTGCTTTTAACCTTTAGCATCTTAATTATGATATGTCTTAGTGTGGGCTTCGTTGGCTTCATCTTATTTGGAGCTTTCTGTGATTCCTGGATTTGTGTGTCATTTTCCTTCTCCAAGTTAAGAAAGTTTTCAGTCATTATCTTTTTGTTTGTTTGTTTGTTTGTTTGTTTGTTTCAAGTAGGTTCTTTATTTCTTGCTCTCTCTATTCTCATTCTGGTACCTCTGTGAAGTGGATGTTAGTTTGCTTCATGTTGTTCCAAAGACCTATAAACTATCATCACATTTTTTAATTATTTTTTTTCTTTTGCTGCTCTGATAGGGTATGGCCTGCTACTTTGTCTTCCAAATCACCAATTTGATCCTCTGTCTCATCCAACCTATATTTTATTCCTTCTAATGTATTTTTTTCATTTCAGATATTGTATTCTTTATTTCTCACTGGTTCTTTTTTATGGTTTTTATGGCCTTTTCCATGTTGTAACTCTCATTAAGTTCTTTGTAGTTCTCTCTAAGTTTCTTGAGTACTTTTATAACCTTTTATTTGAATTCTATATCTGGTAAATTGTTTACCTCTAATTCATTTAGCTATTCTTTTAGAGATTTCTCTTGTTCTTTCATTTGAAGCATTTTTTTTGTTTCCCCATTTTGGCTGCCTCTTTGTGTTTGCTTCTATGAATTAGGTAGATGTTCTATGACTCCCAGACTTGGTAGGATGGCCTTATATTATAGGTGTCCTGTGGGATCTTGTGGCACAGTCTCCTTGATCACCTTGACTGGCTGATTCAGGAATGTGCCTTGTGTGGGTTATGTGGGCCTTCCTGTTTTAACTGAGTGCTGTTGGTCGGTTCATATGTTGGGTCAACCTTCAGGCTGGCTGTCTGTGAGGATCCATCCTGGCCACAATGTACAAGCTTCTGCGCAGGTGCTGATCACATGAAGCTAAATTTGTCTCAGGTTTGGTGACTTCCAAGGTCTCCCTTTGGACATGGTGCCTATGAAGCTCATTGGATCCTGTTCTGTTTATGTCTGATGCTGGCCACTGGGTGTGTTGGTTCTTGCACCACTTAGGAGGGATTCTGGTAAAAGCTAGTGTCAGAGGTTGCCTGTGACTGGCCTTGAGTAACTTGCTTGGAGCTACAAAGTCATTCACAGTTTGTGGCTCCCTGTGCTGGACCTGGGTGTGTGCAAGAAGGATCAAGCTGCTCACCAAGGCTGGCTTTTACCAGCACCAGGTTCCAGAGAAGGTCAGCAAAAGTCCCAAAAAAACCCTGAGATCCAGTGTCTGCCTGCTAGCTATTTGTCTGTTAAGTAGAGTCACTAAAAGATCATCTGGCAATATTAGGATTACATATAATAGGTTCTCAGTGAGTCACCAGATAGGGGTGAGAGGTGTTCACCAGATCTGCACAGGTTCAAACTTGGAGCTAGTGCTGAACCCAAGCACTCACCAAATATCTCAGGGTCTACCCAGTCTAGATGACATTTGTGGTGGGGAAGGGACTCTAGGAGTCATCAGGTTAATGCCAGCAGTGTTTATCAGGCCTAAAATGACCAAGATTTGGCCTTGTATAGGGAAGGTTCTACACTGGTTGAGCATGTGATGAAAAAATTTCCCTTGTCCTAGAGCTATATAACTGAGTATGTCCCAGGAGCCTAATCTCAGCAGGGTGGGGTCACTGGGAGTTGGAATAGGCAGAGGTGCCAATCAGGCTTGGGTAAAGTTGGAGGGTGTGGTCCCTGCCCCAAAGCCCCAAAGCACATAACTCTGTCACTGATGCCCCTTTGAGTTCTGCTCAGACATTTACACCCCAGCCCAGGCAGCTGACTCCTCAGCAGGGCAGGAACTCTGTAGGATGGCCTGACAAGGAATCTGGATGATGGGGCTATTGCTTTCCCCTAGACTGGTGCCTTTAGAGGGGCGTGCTCCACCCATGAATGATGGCATCAATACTTTTTATTGTTTTGTCTTTGATTATTTTGTAGTTTGAATATGTGATTTGGATATGCCATTAATTAATTTTGGAAAATATTTAGTTAGTACTTAAATGTTAATTTTATTCCCTTTTCTCTTTCTTCTTCTTTTGGTAATACATATATATTAACTTTTTTAAACTGTCCCATAGTTGTTGAATGTTGTGTTCCATGCTTTTTTTGTTTCTCAGTTTGGGAAGTTTCTATGGACATATCTTTAAGCTCACTAATTCCTTTCTCAGCTGTGTCCATTCTACTGATAACCTCATTAAAGACATTTAAGAAAAAGTGCTATTATAGTGTTGTTGTTGTTTTTATTTCTAGCATTTCCTTTTGTTTCTTTCTTAGTGTTTAAAACTTTCTGCTTATATAACACGTTTTCTTTGTTGCTGTCTGTTTTTTTTCTATTAGAATCCTTAACATATTAGTCATAGTCAATTTTAATTTCTTATCTAATAATTCCAAACTCTCTGACATATCTAAGAGGAATGTGGATTTTCCTGTTGTCAATATAATCTTTATATTTCTTTTGGTTCTCATTGGCTTATAGTGTTGTTGAACTTTAATTTTCTTGTCTTCTTTCCAGTTTTTCTACCCACTATTGAAAGTAAGGATTCACAGTCTTCAACTATTATTGTTGATTTGTTTTTCACTCCCTCCAATTCTATCTTTTATTTCATGTATTTGTGGATGCTGTCATTAGATGGATATATCTAACATTTATTTACTTGATAAATGTGATGTATTTGTGATGAGTTGTCCCTTTTGTCATTATAATATATCAATTTCAATTCGTGTTTTCATTAGCAAGTTTGCCTGGTATTAATATATTTCCTCCAGTTTATACTTTTGATTACTGTTTAAATGGTATATATTTATTTATCTTTTTATTTCCAACCTTTTGTTTCTTTCAATATAATGTGTGTCTCTTATAAACAAAATATAGTTGGGTATACTTTAAAAAAATCTAACCTGCTATATCTACTTTTTGATTGTAGTGTTTATCCAATGGAATTTAATAAGAATTGATACAGTAGAAATTGTCTTTTATTTTAATATTGTTTTCTATATGCCTTAGGTTCTGCTGTTTATGCATTCCTCTATTACTCTATTACCACTTCTTTGGGTTATTTCAAGTGAACAAATTTAATCCCTTCATTTCTTTACAATAGTTCACTATAGTGGCCTCTAGAGTACTATTTTTTATTGCCTTTGAAAATGGTTGGTTTTCAGATTGCTGTGGAGCTGAGGCAGGGCAGATGGGCATAGAGCAAGTTGAAACTCCACAAAAATCAATGTTTTTACTGAGATGAGATTCAGATGATTTTCTTGAGGAAAACCCAACCCCAGTTGTTACAGGACTTTGATTAATTTCCAGACTTCTGAAAAAGTTTATTTTAACCTCTTCAGAGGCTGTCCCTAATTCACTATACTAGTAATAAGTCTAGGTACCATTCATCACCATGCATATTTACAAATCTACTTTGTTATTTACAACACTATTGATCTCTCTGGTTGTCTTCATTTATTTTGTTTGAGAGTCTTTAAGCAAATATGTATAGGGAAGAGAAAAAAATCATGGTGATAAGATCAAAATGTCTGATCAAATTAAACACTTTATAGGATAAACTTTGCCTTGATTCACCTATCAAAGCCTTATGAGAATTTTCTTGAACCTGTCTTATAATATATATATATATATATATATGTCAATGGAAAAATCTCCTCTCCAAAATTTCCTTTTGTAAAGAATAGCATATTTATTGTATTACTATAGGAACTGACCTATCACTAGTTTCCATTCCCCCAAACCATGAGATGCACAAGTGATATATCTGACCAATGTTGCCAAATTCTCATGTGTTTAACTAGGTCTAAATGTACCCACTCTTGAACAGACCCCTATTATCCTATTCTCTTTCCTTCTGGCCATTTAGAGGTCAGTGCAAATGCATTATGGTTGTTTGTTAAGCTCTTGTCTTTCCAGTGTATAGAAATACTGTCAAAGACTTCTTAATGGTTAGAATATATATATATATATATATATATATATATATATATATATATATATGTATCTTATAGATTACATAGAACACTTACATTGATATATAGTCTAAGGATATATAATATTTATCAATTTATTCATATGTTAGTTGGACACTAAGATTTTTTTAAAAACCTTGAACAGTGTAGTCAAAATGGGTAAACCATGATAATGACTTTAGAAAAAGCCACGATTTTCAGAGATAAGATCTTCAGAGGTCATTCCCAATTCTTTCCAGTATAAACAGGTAGGACTCTAATTCACTTTTTAAAGTAATGAAAAGATAAATCCTCTGGAAATTTGAATGATACATTTACTCTTTAATGTCTTTATATAGCTTTGAATTAAATCCTTAAGAAAATGTTACCCTGGCTATTTCTTGATTTTTTTAAAAAAATAGACTAAAACCAGAAATATAAGGTTTATCTTACAAACAGAAACTAATAAAACATCATCCCATTGTCAAGTCTCCAAATCCTTGTGAACATTTTTATTTTTTATTTTTATTTATTTTTTTTCTCTTTGGTGTTTTTTCTTTTTCTTTATCTTTTCTTTTCTTTTATTTTTTTATTGTTTTAAGTATTACAAATAGTAGTATATATGTCTCCTTTTTATTCCCCCATTGACCTCCCCCCGGCCTCCCCTACCCCCCAGTACATGCTTTCACCTGCCCGCCCTTCCCCCGACCCCTCCCAGTGTCTTGTATCCATTGGTTATGCTTATATGCATGCTTACAAGTTCTTCAGTTGGTCTCTTACAGCCCCCCTCGCCCAACCTCCCCTGCCTTCCCGATGTAGTTTGACAATCTGTTCAATGCTTCTTTGCCTCTGTATCTTTTTCCCACCATTTCTTTCCTCTAGAAAATTTTGCCTCTGCAGACTAGAAATAAACATATAATAACAAAAAAAAAAATCTTTGAAGCCTTAGGACAACAGCATAATAATACTCAGAATAAAATGATGACCCAGATAAAACAATTAGATTTTCCTACTCAAGTTACTAAACATCAAAGGAAGGATACATTTGATAAAGACCCCTGTAAATATTATAAGCAAAAACTATATTGGAAAAACAATTGGTTTGTAATAGCTTACAAATCTGAGAGGAAAGAACTAGTAGTTGATGAATGGATGTTCTCTAAGGAGAATCAAGTACCTAGTTTTCCATTTTACTATTAAAATCAGAAAAAGAACTTTTTTAAAATATTAAAGGGCAACGGTGATTGTTAATTTTATGTCAGTTTGACTGGGCTACAGGATGACCAAATAATTTGGTATGTTTATTAGGATATTTCTAGATGAGATTAACATTTGAATTGATAGATTGTGCAAAGCAATTTGGCCACTCCAATATGAATGGGTCTTATCTAATCCTCTGAAGGCCTAAATAGAATAAAAGGCTAGTAGAAAAAATTCTCTCTCTCTGCCCAACTGTTTTTGAGGTGGACTATCTGGCTTACCCTGTCTTTGGATTTGAACTCAGACTAAAACTTAGGGTCCTCGGCCAGCAGTCGCCAACTGGTGGGCCGCGGACCATTGGTGAACCATGAGGTCTGAACCGTTGGCAACCACTGGAAGGTGGCCCACAGTGAGCAAATCCGTAATGCCAGACCTACCTTGGTTTAATGTAGAGGGGCATATTTAAAGACTTAGGGAGATTGAAATGTTAGAGTGCATTTGTCATTTAAGACAGACAACATACTTTTCACTATTACTATGAGAATTAAATTTGTGAGGAGAGTTCCAGAATCCTGGAAGTCTGTGATGGTGTTTTCTAATAGGCCAGATCTTATAGTGGTGATGGCAGTCTCTGAATTGGGAACGTTAAATGTAATGGAAATAATTGGCTCTCAGTGGCAGGAGCCAGGAGCTGCTCTCAGCCTCCAAAGGCAAGGTAAGTATTACTACAAGGGGCAGCAGAGTCAAAGCAGCAACCAGAGTAGTCTGACTCACCAGACCCTGAGGTGTTGGCTTGCTAATTATGGTGTTTCTAGAAGTAGATACAAAGCCTAATAAGTCCTTACATGACCTTGACTGGTGTGGCTCAGTTAGTTGGAGCATTGTCCTGTCTACCAGAAGATGGTGTGCTCAGTTCCTAGTCAGGACACATACCCATGTTGTGGGTTTGATCTACAGTTGAGGCGCATGAAGGAGGCAACCAATAGATCACATCAATGTTTCTCTCTCTTTCCCTCTCTCTCTCTTTTCCTTCTCTGAGATCAATACATATCTTATTAAAAATAAATAAAATAAATTCTTACTTGATCTGCATAAGCTGAAAAGTTTGAGCTTAAAGAATATCTATCCTGAATCATAAAAATGAAGTCATGACTCTTCAATAATTCCCAGACTTAATCCAGTTTACCATACAGTCCCAGAACCCTTTGAATAAAGGGGAGGCTGTCCCTTTGAGGAAGAATCCTGACACTGTCCAAAATTTATACTGTTAATCTTTCTCCTGGCCTTCTCCAAAGGGACTTAGAGTCTTTTACCAGGATAACTGTGCATTTGGGGCAAAGGAAATAAGATCTTTGGGGGACCATTGGACATTGGTTTTGAACTGACAGTAATTCTGAGACCCAAAATGTTATTGTGGTTCACCAGTAAGAGCAGTGACTTATGGAGGTGATTGGTTGAATTTTAGCTCAGAGTCATCTCACAGAGTGCAAAGTGATCCCCAAACCCTTCTTGTCATTTCCCCATTGCTGGAATGCATAATTGCAATAGATATTCTCATTGCAGGCAGAATCCCCACATTGGTTTCCTGAGTAGCGGGAAAGGCTGAACCAAAGCCACTTGGACCTTCTGAAGTATGTAATTTACCCTAACTTTCACCTTCTAACTGCCAGACAACATTTGAGCCACAAAAACTTTACAGACAGCTATACAATTCATTTTTAATATCATGATTTGTTTTCTTTTTTTTTTTTTTTTTGGTCTTTTTTTACTTTGTCTCTTTCTTTTTCTTTCTCTTTCCTTTGTTCCTTCTTTTATTTCTCCCCACCCCCCAAAAAATTTAGTTTATATGTTTATGCTGATTTAATGCATCTTCGTAAGCCACTTTAAGTAATTTCTGGGAGAAGATCGGTTTTAAGTAAATAAATGAATAACTGTGTAAAATGTAATTTACATTAGAAACCATTTGATTTCCTTTTTGTCTACTACAGTAAAATTTTACTTTAAAATTATGTAGTATTAAAAGAAAAATACCAGAAAGATATTTTATATTTGAGGACCATAATAAACAAAATAGACTAATAGAACTGTTGATATATAAAGTCAATAGTCCACTGAACTGTTGGTCTAGATGCAAGCAGAGAGAACCACACTAAATTTTAATTACTACAGAATAAGGACTGTCCCATATAATGAAGAAGACTACTTGCTTGTACACAAGAATAATATACTCCCCATACTCGTGATATAAGCCTAAAATATTCTGTTGCCCCTTAAATTTAAATGAAGTTATCTAAGAGGAGATTTAAGTACAGTTGTATGTAGTGGGAAATAATTATCCCTATGTGTTCATGTTTCTAGTCCCCAAACCAATAATTAACACAGATCGTGCTGGCCTAGTGACAGGATCCAAGTTATTTTCACTATTACTGAGGGGCAAAACATCTGGGATCATTATATAAGCTTTGTATCTGAACTGGGGACTTCAGACAGCTGAGTAGAGACAAACATAAAACCAAAGATAAACCAGTTTCACTCAGAATGATGCTGAAAACCCAAGTTTAAAAATTCTAAATTAGATATCTAAGAAAAAACATCTAGCACTAGAAAGGCAGCTAGCACTAGAAAGGCAGCCATCAAAACAAATAACTACATAATTAGTTCATACTTCTAAGAATTTATATTGTGAAATAAATTAAAATGCTTTAAATAATAATTTATTGAAATTATCTCCAAAAGAAAATGATGAAATAATATGAGAAATAAAGGGCAAAATCATGTAGAAATAAAAAAAAAACAACCAAGGATATAAAAATAGAAATCTTAAGGAAAGCATAGTAATTGAATTCATAATATAGATAATCAAGGATGCTGGACATAAAATCAATCTTTAATGAAAAAATATTTTGATCCACTGCAAAAATAACCAATCTAGAAATGAAATAACAAGTAAAAATTGTATTCTTCATAATGACAGAATTTGTAAGCTACAAAGAAATAAATTGTATAAACACTATTTAAACCTTTGAGGAATCAAATGATAAACCATATTAAAATAGGTAAAAGAGCATAAATAAATTGAGGCATAAAATCACAATGAAATAGAAAACTCAACTTCAAAAAGATGTCAGTTCTCCATGGAATTAATTGATAAATGAAACTCCATTCAAAAATTAAATAATTTTGTGTGTTGATTGGCTGGTAAAAGTTGTCCAGCTGATACTAAAGTCCATAATAATAATTAAAAGGGGGTAAATTTTCTACCTCAAATAGACTAACAAGGACTTGATTCATGCTCTTTCTGAAACAAAGACAAAATAGCCAAAACATGTTAAACAACAGATTTCAAAACACTAGATAGCAGGTAACAAGGAGAGTGATTGTGAGAAATGAGAGACAAACAAAATTACCCAACCCTTCTTCCTTGAGAGAGTTTTCAGGCCATGGCACACACAGAAGCATGGAACTGAAGTATGGTAGCAACCATACTTGGGTAAAAACTGCTGTTTGAATTTTAACCCTGCTATTCTGACTTCTACATGCACTTACTTGCTTAAACAATAGGGTAATTATCTCAGCTTCCAGACTGAGACCTGGAAACTCACATGAATCCATCCCACATCACAAAGGTAATTTTTCTGTGCCTGTGGACCAGAACTACAGGAGATTGATTCCCACTGACTCAGTAGCTCCAGGAGTAGAAACTGTAGATAACTTTTAGAGATTATGAACTTTGCTCAATTCTGCTTCTGTACAATCTGCTTTCGCAAGATAGGTCTACATTCCAATCCTATGTCCAGCAGGATGTGGCTGGGAGCAGCCCGCAGGGTCACTCCCAGCCTTTGGAATTTAGAGTTTAGAACAAAGGAAAATTTTCCATTATTGTAAGCAATGTAACTGACTTTTGACCCAAGTTTAACCAATCAGGTTCTGCCAAATCCCCCTGCTTTGGGGATAAAACTTGCTTGCTCCGAGTGTTCGGGGCTCGCGCTGCTCCCTGCTGTGTCAGTCGAGACGTGGGACCGGACTCGAGTTCGTAATAAAGGCTTCCTAAATTTCAATTTGGCTGCCTGGTGGTCTTCATTCGCGGGTCGCACCACTACAGAACAGACTGACAAATCTCAGAAGGAAGGCGGGGGTGGATGGAGAGTGATTAACCAAGGAGCTTATATGCATATATATACACAGACAATAGTTTGGTGAAGGCCTGGAGTGTGGCCGGGGGGCGGGGTATGTGTGTGCAGGCTTGGGGGGAGGGTTTGGGGCAGGGAAGGGAGACACCTGTAATACTTTCAACAATAAAGATAATTAAAAAAAAAAAAAAAAGGGAATGCAGAGAGAACCCAATAGACTTTCTGATCTGAGGAGAGAGAGCTGAGAGTTCACAGAGACCAAGGTGGCAACAGTGGTACACAGATCAGAGTAATGGAAGGGAGATAGACATCCAGAAACCTGCACAGGCTACCTCTCAGGTAATTAGCTGAATATTGATAAGTGCATATGTGTGAGAAAAATACACGAGGCTGGAGAAAGAGCTAAAGTAAAGCATTGGTGGATAAAGATCTCTTAAATCCTAAGGTGCCTGTGACCATGTTTCCAGGAAGGAAGTGTTTTGATAACTAACTTTAACACAAGAGATAAAATCTAGTGAGCCACCAAGGGCGGCTTAGTTGGCTGAGCATTGTTCAGTGCACAGGGCGATCTCCAGTTCATTTCCGGGTCAGGGCACATGCCTGGGTTGTAGGCTCAATCTCCAGTAGGGGGCGTGCAGGAGGCAGCCAATGGATGGTTCTCTCTCATCATTGATGTTTCTGTGTTTCTCTCTATCTCCCTTCTCTCTCTCTCTCACTCTAAAATCAATAAAAACATATCTTAAAAAAGTTTTATAGCCATTCATTTATTATTCTACTGAAATACAGGATGTAGTAAATGTAAGTTTACAGTTATCCACATGGAAGATACCAGTAAAACAGTAATTAGTAAATAATAAATAATAATACAAAAAAAACTCTGTTTCACTGACACAAAACTATACACTTACTTTTGCTCCATCCTGTATTTAAACTCGTAGTTCACTATCTGCCACCAAATCAAACAACATGTAGCCAAAAGTTTACATATGTTATTATGTTAGAGTAAAATTGGTATTGGGGAAGAAAACGAAAATAAATTACAATAGTACAAGAGCTCTTTGGGAAACAAGTTATAGATAACGTAAAACAAGAAAAATAAGCATAATCAATGTATTTATTAGATTATCTAATTTATTTATTTCTGAAATATAATATTTCCAGTAGATCTTTGATAGGGCCTGGGAATTCTGAAATGCACTTTTTATTGGATGCATTTCAAATGTTTCATTAGGACTAATATTATTCCAAGACTTCTTATTTTGTCTTCAAGTGATCCCTCTATCAGAGAAAGTAAAAATTTCACCACTTGGTGGTGCTGGTGGATAATATAAAAACAAATTATTCCTGTAGCATAATTTGAGAGAGCTGGTTATGGTGAGTAAAATAAAGCTGAGGGAAGGACAGCTTCATTCACCTCTGTCATCCCCTATTTTTCATTTCTCCTTTTGAGACAAAGAGTCTAAATTAGGCAGAATGGTTACTACTGATGGCGTGGGTCCTTGCTAACTAGCAAAAAGAACAGAGATCTTTAACACAAATTTCATGGCATTAGAGATTGATGACTAATGAGGCTATTATTTTCCTTTTTAAATCATCCCTGAAGCAGTATGCAAGATTGGTTCAATTACACACTTTATTTTTATCCTCTCAAAAGGACACATTTTTGTATGACCGTTCATATTTTTACCTAGCATAATGACTGCTGGGTTTTACTATTCTGTTCTTGATAGGAATGCAAGTATTTTAACATGTTATTAAATGTTTTTATACTGAAATTAATAATAAATACATGTACATTCTTGAGTAGTGTTGAATTATAATCAATGTCAGAATATTTTCAAATTGAGTGACAAGTAAATGGTCAATGCCGTTTACTATTTATAATGATTGTTTGAGCCTTGCCTTCAGAAATACATTGCTTTATCAAAAACAAGCTCTCCTAAAGTGGTGACAGCTTTTCATATTTATTTGGCAGTGTTTTTTACTTAGTGTAACTTCAGGCTTCACATTTTAAAAAATGCATGTATTATATATAATTTTTATAAAAGTATCGGATCATGTATTTGTTCAACCACATAAATACAAAGAAGAATTGTGGCACTGATAACATATTTTTTCTACAATCTATTAACTAGGTGCAATTCCATGAATTTCTAATGTCCAGAGTTAACCTAGCCTACAGTGCTCCACAGGGGGTGTGAGATGGAAGAATTATATGGAAAGGATTTTCAATGACAAAATGAAAGTTTTCAGTTTTTACTTCACTTTAAAGAATAAAGTTCAACAGATACATTCTTTGTCACATTGACAGGCAGATACATTATTAAGATCTTTGCCTGGAAGGCAGAGCAGCTTGAGGATCCCTGGTTCTGGTTCTACATATGTAAAAGACTAAGCAGTTAACCCTGCCACTGAACAACTGTTCTACACACGAGGGTGCTGGAACCCGCCGGCAACGAACAGTACCTGATTGAGGGGGTGAGGATGGGAAAGAATGAACCCAAAGTTTATTTGTAACTATTTGTCTATTCAAACTTAGGGTTATATTCTACATGCATGTTTTAAGTTTTCATGAATACTTTTTACTATTTCAAATGCAGTTGGTAACAATGAGGGTAGTGAGGGGCGGAAATGACACACTACTAAATGCATGCAAAAACTAATAGAACAGCCTACATTTCTAAAAGCTCACAGATATAGATAGATTCACTCATCCACCTTTTCTCATACAACACATAATTAAAATGTGCCATGTATGTTCATTAGCAAGATCTACTCAGAATGGTTTAAAACAAAGTTTTAGTAGGCTGCCTACTATAAAAATCTGAAGTTTTGTCAGAATCTTGTTAATACAGAGAAACTTATTTTTAGCCTTATTGTGGAATAGCTTTATTTTCCAGTAATAAACTTTTATGTTGTTACTCTTTTACTCCATAGATACAGCAAACAGAATAATTATCCTTATTTGATTAGTCTTAGCTTTCCTTCATGTCACACTTTTTCTGCAAGTCATTTCTTTCCATCCTTCTTAATTATTTTAAACATGATAAACAAATGACACAAATGAAACAATAAATAAACAAAAAAATCACTCCCTCATAAGTAACTGGACATTATTTATCCCACCTACCACAAGTAGCTTATATCCTTTGTGTGTTAGAGAATAGAAACCCTGGGTTGTAAGTCAAATGAAACCAGTGTAGGCAGAGTTCTA
This sequence comes from Corynorhinus townsendii, assembly GCA_026230045.1. Lineage (NCBI taxonomy): Eukaryota > Metazoa > Chordata > Mammalia > Chiroptera > Vespertilionidae > Corynorhinus > Corynorhinus townsendii. The sequence goes on along the minus strand of JAPDVU010000003.1, from coordinate 74,859,893 downwards.
CTATTGCCAGTTGTGAAATTGTTGGTCCACCACTCCAACTTTCTGGGATGGGATTTTCTCATTTACAGAAAGCAAGTTGTGGCTACTGAGAACTTGAAAGTTGGCTAGTCTGAACTGAGATGTAAGGAAGCTTGAAATACAAAACAGATTTCAAAGACTTAATGTGAAAAACATAAATTTGAAATATGTTATTAATGATTATATGTTGATTCCATACAAAAATGATACTATTTTGGACATGATGGGTTAAAAAAAATTAAAATCATTTACATCTGTTCCTTCTGATATTTTAATATGTTGATTAGAACATTTAAAATTACATGCTTGACTCACAATTTTGGCATGCATTGTCATTCTATAGGACAGTGCTGGTCTAGTAACTAAAATTTTAAGGGTGTTTTGCTCATAACAGAAAAACAGATCCCAATGAACCTATATCAGTTACATTAAAGATGATATATTTGTTATTTCAGAATATTTACTTTACTATTTGAATTGAATATTGTTTTTTTTCTAATGAAATGTTTCTTTTAAGATTTCAAACTAATATTGCTCTTTGCATTCTTTAGATTAAGAATCAAGTCACTGGCACTTCCTTAGTAATAACTATTAATATCTATGAAGTTGATCCTCTTTTGCTAATGATACAATTTTGAAGGAAATACTGATAGCTGTGAGAAAGGAAGGACACCTATTTAGTCAATCAAAGCAGCCATGTCAATTTATCCCTCAATTATAAAACATTCTCAGATGTACTCCTCCATTCAAAGTCCTGACTAGTAGATTTGGATGCTAATGGTACCAACAAGCACAATTTTCCAACATTAAACAATAGCATGTAAAAATATTATAATAGGAGATTATTTTTTTAAATTTGGTGATGAATTTCTATTAGCCTGCCATTGAGAATCTATAACACTGTGAGTTAACCCATGTGTCCTTTATCAAGACCATATAAAATAAATGTTTTGTGGTTTTCCCTGGCTCGCTCCTTTATACAAGCAAGAGATTATTTTAAAGGCTACCTAATTCTCAAGTCAGAAAAAATCCTAATGTCCCTATTCTTTATCTAGAAATGTCTGGCTAAATGTTTGTAAAACATCTGCTTTTAAGTCAGTGATTAAAGTGAGATCCCTTTATAGCTAATTATATATGTTTCATAGTTAAAAAGAATTTATTCTCAAAGAAACTTGTTTTGTTAGGTTGTATCACGTTCAGTAACTTCATTTGTTCAAAGCATAGCAAAAGTCATTCTCATAACAATATAGTTTCACTTGTTTATATCTGTATATACACTTTGATTGATTAAAGGCAGTGTTTATTAAAATACATTTCATTTAAAAATGTAATAGAAATCAGCTGTTCAAGTATGTATTCATTCTGGGGGGACATCCTATATATGCATTCATTCTGAAAGTGCTGCCAACTTCTTTCTCACTGTAAGGCATTGGGCCACTTATAGTACCAGAAAATAAGCAGAAATCCACAAGATTGGAAATTATTTTATTTTTTTTAAATATATTTTATTGATTTTTTACAGAGAGGAAGAGAGAGGGATAGAGAGTAGAAATATCGATGAGAGAGAAACATTGATAAACTGCCTCCTGCACACCCCCTACTGGGGATGTGCCCACAACCAAGGTACATGCCCTTAACTGGAATCGAACCTGGAACCCTTCAGTCCGCAGGCTCTATCCACTGAGCCAAACCAGTTAGGGCGGAAATTATTTCCTTAATAGTAATTCAGATGAAGACTTTGGATGTAATAGAATCCAATTCAATTTTTTTTTTATTGTGTAAAGTAAAACTGCTGAATGTTTATATTGAAAAATGTCATTAAAAAATTCAGTAGTCTTCAAATTGAAGTCTCTACTATTGAGTCATACTTGTTTATTTGTATATTTTAGGGTAATAATAGAGAATGACAACCAGACAAATTGAATTATTTTAATAAAGGGACAGAATTGAAAATGCCAGAACATTATAAATAGACTTCTATCATGTTTTTCAAAACGATAAGGGAAAAATAATCCCATATAATAAAAGGCTAATATGCAAATTGTTCCCTCCACTGGGAGTTTATCCAGGAGTTCAACCAGGGAGCAAGGCTGGCCCACCAACTGCCCACGGCCCCTCCTCTGGCTGGCCAACTGCCCATGGCTTCTCCCTGGCAGACCCCATCCCTGATTGTCCCCCTACCCTGATCAGGGGCAGGGCTGGCCCACCAACCACCCTTGGCCCCTCCTCCTGGCCATGCACAAATTTGTGCACTGGGCCTCTAGTAAATAATAAATATTTAATAGAGCATTTTAAAAAGATGCTAGGTAAACTTAATATTGGAAGTACTTAATTTTCTTCACTTAGCTTTATAACATTAATGACAGAGTTCAAGTAGAATATTTCCTAAATAATATTAAATAGACATTATAAATTTTAGATTAAATCCTTTCCTTTTGATTTTACTTTTCAATTCTATACTAGTATAATTGTTTACAGAATAAACTGGAATACATATTTCCACTTAAATATCACAAATTTAGAGAAAATATATGATGTATTGTAATGTGTTTGTTATGAGAAGGTCTCAATGACATCTTAAGTATTACCCCATTAAGACCAATTTGTTATTATTAACGAGGTGGTGGTTTTTCATATATATTTTTTTATTAGTGTAAAACTAGAACAGAGATGTTAAATCACTGTGCTATAGAAATAATGCATTTAACTGGTGGGCTTAATATTCAATTTATTAAAAGGAAATCTATAGTTGTACTCTTATATTAAACTAGAGGCCCGATGCATGAAATTTGTGCAAGAGTAGGCCTTCCTTCCCCGGCTGCCGGCACCAACTGCCCTATGGCACCCGGGACCCAGGCTTCCCTCATAGTCCCTGCTTCATCTAGAAGATCATCCAGAAGGACATCCGGGATGACATCCAGTCTAATTAGCATATTATGCTTTAATTATTATAGATATTCACATATTTTGTCGCTTAAAATCTATTGATTAATAAAGTCTTATCTTCTTTTGTTTCTGTAAAGTGTTTTGATAGTGCCGAGTTTTAGCTTGATGTGCAGCACTAAATGAGGAGGCATTTGTGACTAGCACATTTTCATAGACATAATTTCCTTTTGCTTCTCACAGTAAGTGTTAAGTAATGAAATTATAGTTTTGCTAAAAAGTCTGACCCTTTTAGTGCTTAAAAAATTTCAATAGAAATCAGCAGATAATAGTGAATTTAAAATTCCCATTGAATTATTTGAAAACATTTTTTTCTCACACATAAAAATGCCCTTCCTTAGAATTATCCTAAAACACTTGAATATCCTGAACCCAGAAGAAATGGAATCTGCAATCAATACAGTCACTTACAATATATGTGACCTTGAACTTCTCTTTATTTCTAATGTGCGATGGGTTTTCTAAAGCAATCAGATAATATCACTCTAAAAAGCATTTTTTTTTTTTTTTTTTTTTTTTTGCTTAGAAAAGAAGGACATAGTGGATTTAGAATTAAATGAACCTACATGTGTTGGCTACTAATTTTCTATTGATATTATATAATTGGAATTTCTCATATAAACATACACAACTATCAGTTCTCCAGAAAATAGAAAAGTAAAAAATGATTCTTAGTCAAAACTAAAGGTTTTATATGATACAGGGATGAGGGCTTTAGGAATTTGCAAGCACCGATATTCTATGGGAAAATTACTGCTGTGGAGAAGGACAATATGACCTTAAGTAACATAGATCGATACAATATCGCAGCATTGTGAATCAATACAACTGATGAGTTAATGTTAAAGGTACTACCAGAAAAATGGATATCAGATTCACTGTAGAAGAAATGTGTCCTTTGACCTGCAAAGTATTTATTTTTAATTGGACTGCAATTTTGTTGCCCATTGTTATGACCTTAATGAAAATGATGAATTCTCTGTTTCAAATTATGTCCTTATTGTGGCCTACCACTGAGCTGGATCTTAGCTCTCGCTACAAAATTTCCAATTATGTACCCTTTTAGTTCCTTAACCAAGCCCGTTAACAATTGAAAAGAATTTTAGAGATAAAATAGGCAGGTTTAGGGAGTCTTATGAATAAATAGGGTCCATGGGGGAGAAATGCATAGGTGAGGGCTTGGAGCTGCCAGAGGCCATACATTCATAGAGAATAGGAAGGTGCCATAGGGGTTCATTAAGATGGTAGTTGACAGGATGGCAGTGAGGGAGAGAGTGTGAGTGAGGGAGGGAACAAAAGAGGAGTGTGTGGATGTGGGGTGTGTGTGTGTGTGTGTGTGTGAATGAGAGACAGTTAGATCCTGCAAGACGTTTGGGTGCTGATGAACTAGGCTTTCTTAGAAGGGGAGGCCCTGCTACTGCTGCAAGCACTCCTAGGGCAGCTGATTCTGACACAGAACCCATGCCATCTTGAAGGGGAGAACTGCTGTGACTAGGAGACCAGCCTCACCAACACCCAGACTGGCCTCAGACATCACCCGGGACACTCCAGCCATTCCAGCCAAAGACGTGCTACCTCAGCTTCAGATCCACAGATACCAGGACTCCAGACCACCTAGATGCATTCTCCTGTGAGTACTGGAGTGGATGACCCACTCACCCAACCATAACACACATGGCAGTGCCTGGGCATTCCAGTGACTCTTGGGGTGTGAAACCTTCCTGCCTATACACCACTGTGGCTGCAGGCCTTGTGGGTCTGGGTGTGTGGGCCCTTCAGTGACTCTCAGGTTTATGACCCTCCTGCCAAGCCCTCAGCTTCAGCCTCAGGGCCCATGCCACTCAGCACCTGGACCCTTCAGGGAGAGTAAAATTGGGGAGACAAAGAACCCACAAAGGAAGAACAGGAGAAATCACCAGAAAAGGAACTAAATTAAACAGAAGCATGCAATATATCAGAAAAATAATTCAGAGTAAGGGTCATACAATTCATAAACCAGATGGGTGAGAAAATAAACATCTTATGTAATAATCAAGAGTTAATAAAAAATAATATAGCTACAATAAAAAACGCAATGAAGGTTTCAACAGTAGACTGGAAGAAGCAGAGGACCCAATTAGTGACTTAGAAGATAGGGCAGTGAAACCCACCCAATCTGAACAGCAACTGGAGAAATAATTAGAACGGGAGGAGAGACTAAGGGAACTTTGGGACAAGATGAAAAGAAGTAACATATTTATAATAGGAGCACCAGAAAGACAAGAGGAGCAAGGATTAGAAAACCTATTTGAAGAAATAACAGAACATTTCCCTGATTTGGGGAAGAGAAAAGTCACACAAGCATAGAGAGTCCCTAACAAGATGAACCCAAAATGGCCCATACCAAGACACATTGTAATTATAATGGCAAGCGTTAACAATGGAGATAATCATAAAGGCTGGAAGAGAGAGAGAGTTAGTTACAAAGAGTCTCTCATTAGATTATCAAATGATTTCTCAACAGAAACACATCAGGTCAGAAGGGAATGGAATAAAGTATACAAAATGATGCAAAGCAAAGGACTGAATCCAATAATATTCTATCCAGCAAGTTTATTATTTAAAATTGAAGGGGAAATCAGGAGCTTCACAAACAAATAAGACTAAGGGAATTTATCACTACAAAGCCAGGAATTTGAGCAATTATAATGGAACTGCTCTAAAAAGAAGAAATATTAAGGGAAGGATTACAGGCATAAATAATAAAAATGACTACAATCAAGTACTTATCAATAATAACTTGAAACATAAATGGACTAAATGCTCCAATCAAAAGAGAGAGTGGATGATTGGATAAGAAAAGATGACCCATAAATATGCTGTCTACAAGGAACTCACATAGACTGAAAGAGAAGGAATGGAAAAATATTTTTCAGGCAAATTGAAATGAAAAAAGAAAATGTGATAACATAGATCTCAAAGTAAAGGTCATAACAAGAGATAAGGAAGGCCACTTCATAATACTAAAGGGATCCATACAACAAGAAGATATAACTCTGGTAAACATATATTTACCCAATGCAGGAACAGCCAAATACATACAAAAACTTCTAGAAGATATCAGGGGAGAGATTGACAGCAATACAATAATAGTAGAATACTTTAATACCCCATTTATATCACTGAATAAATCCTCTAGACAAAATATCAGCTAATAAATAGCAATCCTAAACTATTCACCAGATCAGATGGACTTAATTGACATCTTCAGAACATTTTACCTCAAAGCTACAGAATATAAATTATTCTCAAGTGCACATGGGACATTTTCAAAGATAGACCACATATTGGGACACAGGCAAAGTCTCTTCAAATTCAAGAAGATTGAAATGATATCCAGCATCTTCTCAGAAAACAATGGCATAATATTAGAAATAAACTACAATAAAAAATCAAATAATTGGTTGCTAAATAGCATGTTATTAAATAATTATTGGGTTACCAAAGAGATCAAAGAAGAAATATAAAACATCCTGGAAACAAATGACAATGAAAACACAACAATCCAAAATATATGATACACAGTGAAGGCAGTCCTACAAAGGAAGTTCCTAGTATCACAGGCCTACCTCAAAAAACAAGAAAAACTGATAATAAATTATCTAACACTACAACTTAAAGAATTAGAAAGAGAGCAACAATAAAAGCCCAGAGTGAGCAGAAGGAAGGAAATAAAGAAGATCATAGCAGAAATAAATGATTTAGAGACCAAAAAACAATACAAAATATCAATGAAACCGAGATCTGGTTCTTTGAAAGGGATAAACAATATAGATGAACCTCTAGCCAGGTTTACCAATAAGCAAAGAGAGAGGACTCAAGTAAAATCAGAAATGAAAGAGGTGAAATAACAACAGACCCCACAGGAATATAAAGGGTTGTAAAAAAATACTACGAGCAACTCTATTCCAACAAACTGTTCAAGAAGAAATGGATATGTTCCTAGAAAAATACAACCTTCCAAACTCAATAAGGAAGAATAAAAACATCTGCATAGGCAGATAACTATGGAGGAAATTGAAGCAGTATTCAAAAAACTTCCAGCAAAGAAAAGTCCTAGTCCAGAGGACTTCGCAGGGGAGTCTTACCAAACATTCAAAGAAAAACTAAAACCTATCCTCCTCAGACTATTCTAAAAAAATTCAAGAGGAAGGAACACTTCCAAGCTCTTTTTATGAAGCCAGCATTACCCTGAACCCAAAACCAGATAAAGATACTACAAAGAAATAGAATTACAGGCCAATATCCCTGATGAGCACAGATGCTAAAATCCTCAACAAAATTCTAGCAAATTGAATCCAGCATTACATTAGAAAGATCACATACCACGACCAAGTGGGATTTATTCCGGGGATGCAAGGCAGGTACAACATTCACAAATCAATAAACATGATAGATCACATAAACAAATTGAGAGATAAAAATCAAGTAATCATATCAATTGATGCAGAAAAAGCATTTGACAAAATCCAACAGCCTTTTTTCATAAAACTCTCAGCAAAGTGGGAATAGAGGGATTATACCTCAACATAATAATAGCCATATATAACAAACCTACAGCCGATATCATACTCAATGGGCAAAAACTAAAATTATTTCCCTGAAGTATAGGAACACAACAGGGATGCCCCCTCATAGCACTCCTGTTCAACATTGTACTGGAAATGCTAGCCATAGAAATTAGACAAGTAGAAGAAATATAAGGCATCCAAATTGGAAAAGATGTATAACTGTCATTTGCAGATGACATGATATTGTACATAGAAAACCCTAAAGATTCCATTAAAAAAAACCCCAAAAACCTACTAGAGCATTTTTAGGTATTACATACCTAGAGAATTGCCATTCCCCAAATATTCACATTGTTTCCTCCCTCACTTTATTCGTCTCTATGTTCAACCTTCACCAAAACAAAAAGGCCCTTTTCTGATTTAATTATACACTTCTTTCCTCTATGTATATATATCACTGCCTGTCAATAAGTTACACATGTGCGCTAGTGAGTAAAATTAACTCCATAGCTTCTCTAACAAACAGTCAACAAAAACATACTGGTTTAATCCAGTAAAATTTGACTTCTTGTGCATTTGTACTTTTCTTTTTATCAGGAAGTTCTGCTCTGAGCAGTGACACTTGGATCATATATTCTTCCATGATGTGCCTCTACCATTTTCTAAGTCCTTGGCATTGTCAGTAAATTAGCATAGAGAGAGATAAAGAGTCTAGAGCAGTGGTCGGTAAACTGCGGCTCTCGAGCTGCGGTTTGCTGCTCTGTTGACTAATGGGTGGCAAACTCATTAGTCAACAGAGCAGCAAACCACGGCTCATGAGCCGCATGTGGCTCGGGAGCTGCAGTTTGCTGACCACTGGTCTAGAGCAATATAGGTCTTGTCCTGGTTAGGTTTAGGAGTGACATACATCAATTCTTCCCATTAGCCAACACCCAGTCAAATGTTGTCATTATAACTAAAAGGGAAGCTAAAAAGTGCCAGTCTCTATGTGCTGTGTACTGAGGACACAGACATGGTATCTGTGATACTTTAACAAGAGTGTACAAATTGCTAAGTGAAATAAGTGAGTCCAAGAATGATAAAGATCACACGATGTCACTATTGTACAAAAATATTTAGTCCAGATGTTTTTGTTCTGAGCTATACTGTATACCTCTGGGAGGCAGCAGCATTATTTAGTTTGTTTCCTACTTTATTCTCATTGCCTAGAACCTGCCTTTATACGTGGTCACTGTTCAATAAATATTTTGTAAATAAAAAAGTAAGTGCAATCTTTTACTTATCTTTTGTTCTATGTTGGACAAAATTCTGAAGCATAGACTAGAGGCAACAGGATCTGATAGAATTCAATGTTCCTGAGCTGCCACTGACCTAAATGTAGTTGAAAGTTAGCAGCTTTTCTCACTATTATGGTGGTCAGCTGTGATTTTTGATTCATTTTGGTCTCACACTGATATCAAGGTGTTGCGTATATAAAGTAGACTAAGTTCTTCTAACTATTAAATAGGATGATGAAATGTAAAATTTTATCATAAAACTAGAGGCCCAATCAGGGTGGGCGGGTGGGGAGGTCTCTCAGCCTGGCCTGCGCCCTCTCGTAGACCAGGACCCTTCGGGGGATATCCAATTGATGACTTAGGCCTGCTCCCCGGGCAGCTGGGAGCCCTCAGGGGATATCCACCTGCCTGCCTAGGCCCACTCCACGGGGGATTGTGTCTAAGCTGGTAGTCAGACATCCCTCTGGCAGCCTGGGAGCCCTCTAGGAAAGTCCGACTAACAGGGAGTGGGCCTAAGCTGTTCATTGGACATCCTTAGTGCTGCCACGGAGGCAGGAGAGGATCCTTCCACCGCCGCTGTGCTGGCCAGCCATGAGCCAGCTTCTGGCTGAGCAGCGCTCCCCCTGTGGAAGCACACTGACCACCAGGTGGCAGCTCCTGCATTGAGCATCTGCCCACTGGTGGTCAGTGCCCATCATAGTGACTGGTCATTCCCAGTTGTTCTGCAGTTATGGTCAATTTGCATATTACCCTTTTTTTATAAAGGATAGTATTACCAAACAGCTTAAAATTTTGATTACAATTTGGATTTACTAGTATCGACTTACATTTTTAATGGGAAAGTGTTTGGTCTGAATGTTACATTTAATTCATAAGCCTACTCGTTTATTTTTAGGACACTTGCAGAGACCTTAATAAAACACTTTAATCATGATCATTCTTTTTGATTCCTGCAATGATATACAAAAATGATTGTCCTAATTACCTCTATTTTACAGAAAAGGTACATAGGCCTCAGAACCTGTCACTTTCACAATTATCACCAACTAATTAGCAGCTGAGTTTTAACATGATGCTCACTCCACTGCACTAAGAAGCACAGGGTTTATGAGCAAAGCAATTTGCTCAGCAAAATCATCACAGTCATTGATTTTCAAATGCATCTTTTAACCTACTGACCAGTTTCCTAATTTTTTGGGTTTAAAAAAGTATGAATTCAAAGCTCATCAGATAAGATGGTGTGGGAGGAGTTATACTCTACAGAGGAAGGTCTAGCTTAAAAATGTTCCCAAAAGTTGGACTGCTATGTCTCATATAGTTCAGTAACCACCTACAATAATAAGAGCAAGAATCTCAAAAGACAATAGTCTTTAAAGGGTGGTTTTGTAAGAATGTCCACTATGGTTAAATCAGAGCTCATGTTAGAGGAATGCATTCAATTGCCAAGTTACCTTCCACGATGGAGACAGAAATTCACAAAATAGACTGCGGCTCAGAGTGGTTATAGCAACAGTGAAAAATTAAGACTTTGAGAATTATATAGCATTTATCTCTTAGAATTGTCCTGTACTAAGTTTGTAACTCCTCCATATCCTATATAATAAAACCCTAATATGCAAATCGACCTAAAGGCAAAACTACTGGTTGCTATGATGCACACTGACCACCAGGGGGAAGATGCTCAACACAGGAGCTGCCCCCTGGTAGTTAGTATGCTCCCCCTGTGGTTAGTGTGCTCCCCCTGTGGGAGCACAGCGCAGCCAGAAGCGGGGCTCACAGCTGGTGAGTGCAGTGGCAGTGGCAGGACCCTCTCCTTCCTCTGCAGCAGCATTAAGTGTCATCCTCCAAGGGGTCCCGGGCTGTAAGAGGGTACAGGCGGAGCTGAGGGACCCCTGCCCCCCAATATATGAATGTCGTGCACCAGGCCTCTAGTATATTTAGAAGAGAGAAGTAGCAACATGATATATTGAAAACCAAATTGTGTAAATCCATGAAAATGCTTTTCTTGGGGAGGATATGTTTGCATGACAGCTATCAAATATTAACCAATAGAAAAGTCTTTTAATTAAGAACTTTTTGTTTCTATTTCATAAATTAAGAATTTTAGTAATAAAATATTACTTTTTAAACAAATTAACGTGTCTTTATTTGGCAATAATTAAAAGTTGTTTTAATAAAAACTATAGTGCCTTAGCTGGTTTAGTCTGTGTAATGAAGGGTCCTGGGTTCAATTCCAGTCAAGGGCACATGACCAGATTGTGGGCTCAATCCCCAGTAGGGGGCATGCAGGAAGCAACCAATCAATGTTTCTCTCACATCATTGATGTTTCTCTCTCCCTCTCCCTTCCTCTCTGAAATCAATAAAAAATATAAAAAAACTATAGTAACATATTTATGTCAATAAGTGGCCATATTATAAAGCTACCAAAGACAGAACAAAATAAAAAAATTGATAGGTCCCTACTCATCTTCTTTTTATAATGCAAGGATAGCTTATAGTGTTTTCTGTTTTATTTTCTTTGTTTTGTTTACAAAGAAAATCTTCTCTGCCAGAGAAGTTTAGTCACTTTCTTAGCTTTTATTTGGAAACTACCTGGCTGACATTGGATATAATGCTAAAATTTTTGAATTATTACCTTCAAACTTTTTAATAATACTAAGCTAGGCTAATTTTTTCTTATATAAGAAATTGAGTGATTAAAATTATTTGTAAAATTCTGGATATTAATATTTGTTAGTTTTATGTGTTTTAGCAGTATCTTCCAGTGTGTGTATTTTTCTTAAAAATTTTTTAATTATTTTAGTTATTGTATAAAACCCACATTTTAATGTATTCTAATTTATCAAATTTAACTCCATTTTTAGTTATCTATAAAACCACTACTGGATATATCTAGATTCTATATATGATTAGTTAATTTTAAGAAAATTTTTCGGTTGCATTGATTGGCTTCTTTACCAATACTACAATGTCTTAACTTTTGTAAATGTATAGAAAATCTCTGCTAAAATGAGTCATTATCTTTGTAGATTAATTTAGAAGGGAACTGAATGTATTACTTTATTGAGTCTTTCAGCTCATAAACAATTAGGCTTGCTTTTTGTCGTTTTTCTATTATTTCTGTAACTATCTTCTAAGAAGCTTTGTGTGTACTTTTGATAGCTTTATTTCTAACTAAATTTTTATTTTGCTGTCAATTATGAACATCTAGTTTGTCTCCAAAGAGTAATAATTATTTTCATACAATTATTTTTAGCTATTCAACTTACTTATCCTGTTCATTCAAATGGTTCATATATATGAATTCCATGTAGTCAATTAAGTTAATTAAAAACAAATAAGTTTTTATTTCTTTTTATTATTCTTGTGATTTCCATTGTTTCTCATTTAATTGCATTGGCCAGGCCTCTAATACAAGGCTGAATAAACATGGTGGAAATGGCTATGTTTTTCCTATTTTAATTTCATTATTTCTCAATGTCAGTTCACTGTATTGGTGATACATGCCATTTAAGTTAAGAACATTTTATTTCTAGTTTCCCACATTCTCTTACAATAACAAGTGAATGCTGGCATTTATTAACTATTTTAAGCATCTACTTATGAGGATCATAATTTTCCATTTTCCAACTAACTTCTCAATATTCCATAGTTAATTGGTTTTCAAATATAACCCTAAAATATTCAAAAACTAAAGTCTGCCCTAACCAGTTTGGCTCAGTGGATAGAGCATCAGCCTGTGGACTGAAGGGTCCCAAGTTTGATTCTGGTCAAGGGCATGTATCTTGGTTGTGGGCAATCCCCTGTGGGAGGTGTACAGGAGGTGCCTGATCAATGTTTCTTTCTCATTGATGTTTCTAACTCTCTATCCCTCTCCCTTCCTCTCTGTAAAAAATCAATAAAATATATTTTTAAAAAAACACTAAAGTCCACTCAGAGTTAAATGATTTTAAGATAATTTCAGTATTCTTAATTTAATTTGTGTGCTTTGTTCATATAGATGTGTTTGAAAATCTGTATAAGTTGCCCTTTCACAATTGGCCTTTTTCATGTAACCCAAGAAAATTATAATTTTAAGCCATCTATAATTTTTCTATGATGAATTGCCACTAGTTATAAAGTACACTGGGCCACAAAACAAAGGAAAAAATTAAACATATTTGTGTCTGCAAACACTCTAGTCAAGGTTAACCTGAAGCCAAAAAGGGTACTATATCATTCTCCATTTCGTGCATGTTTTACTTAGTATGGTATAATGAGGGGTTATTTTGACCAGTATTGAGGTATTCAGGATCCAGATATATTGTAATGAACTGGGAGTTGAGATAGCTTTCATTTAATAACCTCAGCTCATTGACTCCTCTATTACTATACAAAAATACTTCACAATACTTGCTAAGGAAGAATCCAACAAGAGAAAATAAAGCATAGAGGGGATCAAGGGTGATGAATAAAAAATGAAATGAAATAAAATAAACTTTAAAAAGAGTATTAAAAAATGAAGGAACTTTTACCATTTGCAACACCATAGATGGAACTGGAGAGCATTATGCTAAGCGAAATAAGCCAGTCAGAGAAAGATAAATATCATATTATCTCACTCATATGTGGGATATAATGAACAACATAATTTGATGAACAGGAATAGAACCTGGAGACAAATGGCAGGGGATGGATGGGGGTTAGAGAGCAATTAAAGAATGTGTATGCATGCATATTAGCATAACCAATGGACACAGACACTGGGGTGTTGGGGGCTTGTCCCGGTGGGAATGGCTGGAGGTGAGGGGTCAATTGGGGAAAAAGGAGACTTATGTAAAACTTTAGATAATAATAAAAATAAAATGAGTAATAATAATACAAAAAAGAGTATTAAAAATCAATGTAAGGTGTCCTTAAATAGCAATGAATACTATTTAAGTGGTGTTTATTTATTTAATGTAAAAAATGTATGGCGACTTTTTCTATCTTTTCTGCCTTTATAAATTATATTATTATTCCACACTTTTCACCTCCTCTCTGAAAATTGAATAAACATTCAATGCCTTTGTCATGTGATGCTGCTTTGACTTCCATTAGAGTCAGCTGAGTATATATCTCCGATCCCTTCACATGGGGTTTGGCCTTTGTTCAATCCTATCTAATAAAAGAGTAATATGCAAATTGACTATCACTCCAACACACAAGATGGCTGCCCCCATGTGGACACAAGATGGCCACCACAAGATGGCCAGCAGGGGAGGGCAGTTGGGAGGAACCAGGCCTGCAAGGGAGGGCAGTTGTGGGTGATCAGGCCAGCAGGGGTGGGCAGTTGGGGGCAATCAAGCCTGCAGGACAGGGCAGTTAGGGGTGACCAGGCCGGCAAAGGAGGGAAGTTGGGAGTGACTAGGCCTGCAGGGAAGGGCAGTTGGGGGGACCCAGGCCGTAGAGGATAGTTAGGGGCAGTTAGGGGGGACCAGACCTTCAGGGGAGGGCAGTTAGGGGCAATCAGGCCGGCAGGGGAGTGGTTAGGGGATGATCAGGCTGGCAGGTGGAAGCAGGTAGGGGCAATCAGGAAGGCAGGCAGGTGAGCAGTTGGGAGCCAGCAGTCCTGGATTGTGAGAGGGGTCCCAGATTGGAGAGGGTGCAGGCTGGGCTGAGGGACACCCCTCTCCCCATCACCATTCACAAATTTCATGCACCGGGCCTTTAGTAGGATATAAGAGAAAGAAGAGGAAGTGGCAGTGGAAATGTCCCAGGATAGTGTTTTCTGAAACATTGAAAGCCTCCACCAACCTTTTTGCATGTTCACTTTCCACCACAAACCCAAAAAATAAAACACACACATTGCACGTGATGTTGCTTCTTCAGCCTGGGCCCCAGCAGGAAAACAGGTGGAGCAAAACTAAATTGGTCCAAAGCCTAGCCTGCACTCAAATAAAAACCAAGAAGGCAGACTTGAAAACATTTTTGTTTATGCTGAAAATATGAGGGTAGGGTTACAGATTAAAAATTGTTTTCTCTGGCTCATATAAGAAAGAGATATCAGAATTGTGAGAAAAACTAAAACACCTTAATTCACATGTATGTTTGTGTAAGTTTTAATAGTTGTAGTAATTGCTCCCTTTTACATTGTGAATACTGAACACTGTTATGGGTAAAATTAGAAATTACTTTTTAGAACTTGCCATTCTATTTGTTCTGTGAGTCAAAACAAGGCATACAGCTCCAGATTTTCCCATCAACAGAGATATGAACATTTAAAAAGAATACAGCAGGGCCCCTCAAAGCAGATGCATGATTCACATGTACTAGTGTGTGTTTTGTGTTCTCCTCTTCTTTTAAAGGGTAGACTCATCTTTAGTGATATAAACTATGTCTAAGTGTAAAGCTCGGCTTAAGGATGAAGGCATAGTGTCATGTATTCCTAAATGAAGAAGATTTATTCCCTGACAGGACAAATGGTCACACTGTGAGGAAGAACAAGATCTCTAAAAATAACATGTGAAAGCTTACATTTTTCTACAAAAAGAATTTGGCTAATATGGAACACTGAGGATTATATTTAGGTCTAGGTACTGATATTTTTGCACTAAGAGGATGCACAGAAAGATAAAATAAAGACTATTGGGACTGATCTATGTGCTATAAATTCTAGTTCCAGAATTATAAACATCCAAGGAAAAACCTGGATTCATTTGGAAGGCAAAATTTAGGACTTTCTAATATTATTTCTAAGTTCTAATTAAAAAATAACATAAAATTAAGGATACTATAAAAACTATATGAGAACTCACAAAAGAAGGAGAGTGTCATCCCAATATATAATAAGTACATTAGTCAAGATTTTCTTTAGAGAAATTATTATCAAAATACATATTTCTGAGGCTTAGAGATATCCATTGAATAGATTTTAATATGTAAGTCAGGACAGAATCAACTTATTCTACAAAGAATAAAAAACAACAGAAGTTAACTTTTACAAAAAGGTCCAAGAGCTATTAATTCTTAGTTTTGAAACTAAATACACATTCAGAATTACATTGGTTGTTGCACTGGTAAAACAAAACAATGATTACTTATCCTATTTAAATACCATTATAAAAAGGAAAAAAATAAGGATAACAGAATTATAAGCCATAGCCCCAATTTTTCAGAGGTCTTTCTGGAAAGATAAAAAACCAAGGGGAATAATTATAAATGAAAGCAAGGTAGCACTTGATTATTTATGCTCCTACCTAAATCTTAATACAGGAAATGGTGGCAAATTAGAGAGAAAGCTTGGTTTTGGCTCACATCTTCCTTAACCCTCTCTTCTCCTCAGCTCACACTCAGAACAAACAAGAAAGGCATGAGAAGAAAGTGTCTGAGATTGTAGAATAGAAGACAGGAGTGTAGCTCTCTCTCACAAGAGCATAAATCTATTTTCCATTTCTGAAGCATGTGTGCTAAAGAGATATCATGGATAAATTATTTTATAGGCACCCAAATAATGAAAACAACATTATCTTTGTTATGGAATCTGACCAATCAGATTGAACTGCCCATCCTTAAGATGGAATTTGGGAAAGAATGAATGAATAAATAAATAAATAAATAAATAAATAAATAAATAAATGGTCAAAATCGTGCTTACTAATAATTTTGATAAATACCAACTTAAAAACACACACAAAAGAAGTAGTATATTATTTTTCTGGGAAGTAATATAAATTTAACAGGAATATTTCTAAATTCTTTGAGACTTATAAAGGAGGAAAATAAAACAGCTCGATGATAATAAGAAATTGCTAAGAAAGTTCATGGCTTCCTAACCATGAATGAATCAAATAAAGATGAAAAAGTAACTATGTAAAATAAAACTGACATGACTGCAGCAATGACTGATAGATCAGATTAGAGGCCAGTGAGGAAAAGGAGGCTGCTTTAAGGTGGAAACACTTAGCAAAGAAATGTACATGACTAAGTCAAAATGTATGTAAAGGTTAAGACAAATATGGCCTGAGACTTACAGAAATTATAAGGGACAGTTAATAATTTTAATTATATTCAAAACATCTCTCTTAATGAGAATGATTTTTAAACTAAAAATTTAGAACAAAAATATTTAAAATACAAAGAATTCCTATTGGTAAAGACTTACACAAATGACATTTAATTTTTAAAAAATATATATTTTTTTATTTCAGAGAGGAAGAGAGAGAGAGAGAGAAATAACAATGAAAGAGAATCACTGATTGGCTGTCTCCTGCACATACCTTCTCCTCCCCGCAGAATTGAATCTTCAACCCAGGCATGTGCCCTGATCAGAAATCAAACTGTGATCTCCTAGTTCATAGGTCAATGTTCAACCATCGAGCCATACCCACACAGATCGGGTGAAATCTAACTTTTAATGTATGGCAAATATCTAAAGGCAGAATCTAAAAACAACAATAACAAACCCTAACCGGTTTGGCTCTGTGGTTAGAGCGTTGGCCTGGGGAATGAAGGATCCCAGGTTCAATTCTGGTCAAGGGCATGTAACTGGGTTGCAGGCTCCTCCCCAGTAGGGAGTGTGCAGGAAGCAGCTGAATTGATGTTTCTCTCTCATTCATGTTTCTAACTCTCTATCCCTCTCCCTTCCTCTCTGTAAAAAATCAATAAAATATATTAAAAATATAAAAACAACAATAACAAAAAATTATAAAAATGAACTCTTACTTCAAAGCACTATAACCAACAAAATTTAGGATATCATAAAAAGTTATAAAAGGACCAGATAGAGAATATTCTTCCAAAAGAGTATCAGCTGTTGATATGGGAATTTGGAACCAAGGGCATTGGTGTAAGTCACTTGTAAAATTCTAGAATCACTTAGAAAATGTGACTTTTTTACATTTAAAGGAAAAGATCAGTGACTAATACAATTTTACTAAGAAAAATTATGCCAAGCAATTTCTATTGAGTATACTTCTGATCAGTTCTAGATTATGAAATCTATGATAACATAGATGCTCATTAGTTAAGATTTTAATAAAACAAAGTCACTCATAAGACACTGAAGGTCAAAATCTACATTCTTAAGGTGGACTGAGAAGTCTTATTTATCTTCTGCAAATCTGTTCTTGGCTTTTGCCTGTTCACTATTGTCAGAAACAATAAAAATATGCTAATAAAATTTGAAGCAGAGCAGCATTCATAAAATCTTCAGATATTGGATATGGCATGGTTAGGCAATAACCCAGTACTCCAAATAGAAAGGAGATGGCTTTAAAATGCTATGCATGAAGTTGCTTATTTCAGAATTTTACCTCACAGAGATAAAGGAATATGTTTGTAACACACAGTTTACTAAGCAAGTGAGTTTTACTTTAAAAATCTTTAGTATGTACAGGGTGGGATAAAAGTAGGTTTACAGTTCTTATGGAAAATCATAAAATAATTAATGAATAATAATACAAGAATAAACTCTGCTTCATATTGTAGACTGACTTTTGCCCCGCCTTGTTTGATATACATAGACATTTGACAAGGTAACAAATAACCTTCCACATAGTGAGAATTTGTCATGCTTTCTAAATGATCATAAGAATCAGTCGTACATTAGGAGCGAGGCAATGAGAATGTAAAGCAAGGAGCACAAGATGTAGAGCTATTATGGAAGTATAATTATCAAAATATATTTCCTGCATCAGTGTCCTAGCAGGAAAAACTAAGAATTCAAAGTGGTTCTTAAGTTGCAAGCACTAATAAGGCGAAGCAGTATAATATGTACTTTTTAAACATTGCTTCATTTCTAAATTCTAGGCTTGGTCCTGGCACTCATAGAGTAAGTTTAGCTTTCTCTGCACTGCTGAGTCTTCTGAGCCTTCAAAGCTTAGGGTGGAATTGGCTTCCGTTAGATGTGGGTTTGAAACCAGACTCCCATTAAATAGGTGTATGACCTTGAGTCACTGCCTTAACCTCCCTGAGGTTGAACAAAGCTCTTAATGAGCTCGCAACACAGATCACTGAGAGTAGTCCTTACAAAGTGCAATTAGGGCAGGCCAATTAGTAATCAGAAGCAGGAATTGATTCAAATAGGCATCAGAAATGCACACTGCTGGGCTATATCAATCAACCCATCTATCACTCAACCGGAATCAATGTGAGTTAAAAAAAAAAAAGAAAAAGAATTCTGAAAGATCACTTGGAGATATATATACTTATTCTAACTTCTATTGTATCTTAACTCCATGTCATCTGTTTTTAAGAATCAGTGAGGAGTTTGAAAAACTAGAGCACTGACTTAAGAATAAACTAGTATGTTTTAAAATATTTTTTGCTCATTGTCAATATTATGATTTAGAATTATAGAAATAGCAATGGGTTACAGCTAAGGAGATTTTTTTCCATATTGTCTGTTGATCTTACTGCCAGTCCTTGAATATCTCTAAACCTAGTTATCTACTCAGTGAAATGTAATGAGAATTTTTAATGAATAATTTCCAAAGAACCATTTGACATAAAATGTATATGATTCTATTACTGATTTTAACAAAACAACAGAGATAGAAAAGAAAGCTTCAAACAACTAATTATATTCAAATATTAAATATAAGCTTAGTTGGAAAGTAGTACCAAATTAAGAAAATAGTTTGTTTATGTTTTTATACTTATTTATTTTTAAATTTATCTTTATCATTGAAAGTATTACAGCTGTCCTCTTTTAAACCCTCATTGACCCCCCCACCCTGGGCCCACCCCCTCCCCAGGCCTTCACCACACTATTGCCTGTCCATGGGTTATGTATATCCTATGTAATAAAAAGGGGATATGCAAATTGACCATCATGCCATCACAAAGATGGTAGCGCCCACAGCAGAGGCTGAGTTCCCATAACGAGCCTTAAGCGCAATCAGCAGGGACTTGAGGCTGTGTGGCACTGTGCTGAGACAGGGGCCCTTAGGCTGCACCCCCTGCCCTGTTGCCAGGCTGGGGGACCTCAGGCCATGTCCCCCGCCCTACAGGGCTTGATTGCGAATGGATCGCAATCAAGCCCTGATTGGAAGGATCTCACAGGCACCATCCTTCTACCCTCCCATACCAGCACTGGGCCAGGAGACCTGAGGCCATGCCCTCCACTCTGGGGCCTGGCCAGGGGATCTGAGGCCACGGCCCCCTGCCAGGCAGGGCTTGATTGGGGACCTCAGGCTGCACCCCCAGCCTTGGCGCTGGGCTGGAGGACCTGAAGCCATGTCCTCCACCCAGTGGGGTTTGACAGGGGACCTCAAGGCATGTGCCCTGCCCCAGTGCCAGGCCAGGGAACCTCAGGCTGCGCCACCCACCCTGGCGCTGGGCCAAGGGACCTCAGGCCATGCCCCACACCCTGGCGCCAGGCCAGGGGACCTGAGGCTATGCCCCCCCACCTGGCAGGACTTGACAAGGATGGGGCCAGCCGGGTCTGAATCTTGCCCAATGGGGGTGGGGCTGGCTGGGTCTGGGTCTCATGCAACTTTGAGGTGCTGCAGGTGGGTGGGGACTTGTCTCTGTGTCCCATGGTGCACCCCAGACTCTGACAGGAGGAAGATTTTCATATACATTTTACTAATTTTCTTTAATCTCTGACACTTCTATTATAGAGAAAGGGCAAATAGCAATATTAAAATATTTCCTCTAATGAATCCCCTTTTAATGTGCATGAATTTCATGCACTGGGCCGCTAGTATGCATATAAATTCTTTGGTTAATCTTCCCCACCCAACTTCCCTCTGAAATCCATCAGTCTGTTGCATGCTTCAATGGGCAAAGGACCTAAATAGACACTGCTCCAAAGAGGACATACAGATGGGTGAAGGACACATGAAAAAATGCTCAAAGTAAATAATCATCAGACATGCAAATTAAAAGCACCCTGAGGTATTACCTCACACATTCCAGAATGGCTATCATCAACAAATCAACAAATGACAAGTGCTGGCTAGGGTGTGGAGAAAAGGGAACCCTAGTACACTGCTGGTGAAAATGCAGACTTTTTGAGCTACTGTGGAAAACAGTATGGAGTTTCCTCAAAAAATTTAAAATGGAAGTCTCATTTGACCCACTGATCCCACTTCTAGGAATATACCCTATGAATCTTGTAAAACCAATCAGAAAGAATATATGCACTCCTATGTTCATAGCAACACTATTTACAATAGCTAAAATACAGAAACATCCTAAGTGCCCATCAGTAGATGAGTGGGTAAAAAAAGCAGTGGTATATTTACACAGTGGACTACCATGCAGCTGCAAAAAGGAGTATCTCTTACCCTTTGAGACACCATGGAGGGACCTGGAGAATATTATGTTAAGTGAAATAAGCCAGGCAGAGAAAAACAAGTATCACATGATCTCACTCATGTGTGAATTCAATGAACAAACAAAAAAATTATAGACAAAATAGATCAAAAATATTTTTAAATTAATGCATCCTTTTATGAATTTACTACTGGAAATATTATTTTTATTTATAACATATAAATAAGCATATAAATAAACAGGCAGAAAGAAACCAAAAGTGGATAAATATTTGGAAATTTTAATTGGATAAATATAAGAATATTTGTATAAAATTTTGTAAATTTGGCCGAAACCGGTTTGGCTCAGTGAATAGAGCGTCAGCCTGCGGACTGAAGGGTCCCAGGTTCAATTCCAGTCAAGGGCATGTACCTGGGTTGCGGGCACATCCCCAGTAGGGGGCGTGCAGGAGGCAGCTGATCAATGTTTCTCTCCCATCGATGTTTCTAACTTTCTGTCCCTCTCCCTTCTTCTCTGTAAAAAAATCAATAAAATATATTAAAAAATTTTTTTTTGTAAATTTGTAGTAATAGTAGAAGGAATGAAAGCAGGTATTAAATCCTACCAAATTAAGAAATAAAAGAGGATTGCTGTGTTATAATTTAAACAAAAGGATCTAAATATTATTATCTATGAAGTAATGGTATGCTTATCACATTTAATTGAAAAAAGGAGAGCCGCTGATTATTAATATAAATAAAAAAGTAAAACAGAGATGTAAAATTTTATATCAGCCCTTAGTGAAATTCCACTGACATGGCATTAAAAATAGTAAGTTACCTAATTTTTATCATACAATTCTAAGAATTAAAATAAAATATGTGCACTGCATTTCAATCCATTTTTTTCATCACTTCCTGAATCGCATAATGCCCAAACATTTAGAGACTTGTATTCTGAGGTTGTCAGATGTTGACAATGAATTACCACACTACCTGACACTGATTCCATTATTCAGTGCTTTTTTATTTGTTATACGTGGATTTTCTTTTCTCTCATCCTTATTTAATTCAACTTGATAGGGCTGTTAAAAGTGCTGCACTTGTTTTTCTTGTATCCTACGAGCATGGTTGGCCATGAGACATGGTTTTAAATTGAATTCATTAATAGCTCAGCAGCCATTAGTATTCCCTCTAGGAAGGCATGTTGGATTCATAGAGAACAAGCGGGGTCCTGTCTTAGTTTGATCTCACAGGCACCATCCTTCTACCCTCCTAAAATAAGGTAAAATGCTTAATCAAACCATAGGCTTTGATGCATCCTCCTTTCTGAAGACCCAAACCCCAGGCATATGGGTTTGTCTCATTTTTAGATGCACATAATAAAGCAGTCATTCTGAAAGTTCATTCATGTGTGTGTGATACAACTGCTGACACAGTAGGCTTGCATTCTTTAGAACATGGAGCACAGTGGGTGTTTGCAACAGGCTTTATTTGCCAGTCAGCTCTTACAATGGATCACAGTCTAAGTCTTTTCACCCCAGGTTTCAAAATTGAAACGCAAACCCTCTGAGAAATCTTTCATGTATTTCTTTTAAGCTAGGCTGCAAAAATAATGAGCAATTAGCTCTTGTAATGATGCACTGCTGTTTAGATGAACGACTTGTAGATATTTCAAGTAGCCCATTTGGATCCAGGAGAAAAGAAAAGAAGTCTACCTAGGATGAGCCTTCCTATTTAGTCTTCAAAGTCCTAGATTGCTCACCACCAACCTGAGCCTCTGAATAAAATGATTGCTTTTAGCCTTCATGAAATGTTGGCACCCTGTCAGAATCATGTTTTTCAAGTTTCATTTCCTAGTGCCAAATTATCACACTATTTAACTTTTTAGGTAGCCTCCAAGACAAGTGAAAGCTTTGATATAGAAAATCATGTTCCTTTTCTTTTTTTTTCTTTTTCAAACTATATTTTTTATTGATTTTTTTACAGAGAGGAAGGGAGAGGAATAGAGCGTTAGAAACATCGATCAGCTGCCTCCTGCACACCTCCTACTGGGGATGTGCCCACAACCAAGGTACATGCCCTTGACTTGAATCAAACCTGGGACCTTTCAGTCTGAAGGCCAATGCTCTATTCACTGCGCCAAACCAGTCAGGGCCCATGTTTCTTCTCTACAGATTTAGTTCTGTTTAACAAATACCTTTGCGGTTTTTACCACATATAGGACTTTTATTAAAAAGAAAATTGAGATCCTTGATCCTTGAAGCCTTTCTCTGAAAGCCAGTGACGGGCAGATCTGGCAGCTGATGTTTTTGTTTTTCTGCTAAACATGTGTGTGTTTTTTAAAATCCATAGTAGATATAGTTTTCAATTTATCTGTAGCTTTTTAATCCCAATTTATATAGTTTAGCAATTCATGATTAATGAATCAATTTCACATTTTTGTGTTCTATTTTATAAAAGGTGCGGATACTGTCAGAAAGCTAAGCATTTAACAAGTTTAGGTTTGAAGAGTTTTACAAGGGAAAGCGGTGTTTGTTTTTTCTCCGTCTAATTCCTCATGGTGAATGATGGTCTATTTCCATTTATAATGTAAAAAAGGGACTTCAAAATAGTCTTATAACAAAAGAGAAAATAATGAAATATGCTTTCTCTATGAACTGTCACTACATTATATTACTTACTTCTTTAGGTTACCGTATCTTTTTTTCAATTTGTCTTTATTGTTGAAAGTATTACATATGTCCCCTTTGTTTTTGTGTGTGTCCCCGCCCCCCGCCATTTTTCCACCTGGCACCAACCCCTCCCAGGCCTTCACCACACTATTGTCTATATCCATTTGCTATGCATATATTCATATAAGTTCCCTGATTAATCATTCCTAACCCATCCTCCCACTCTCATCTTCCCTCTGAGATTCAATAGTCTGTCCCATGCTTCTATGTCTCTGCATCTATTTTGTTCATCAGTTTATTCTGTTTATTAGATTCCATATATGAGTGAGATCATGTGATACTTTTCTTCCTTTGATTGGTTTATCTCATTTAGCATAATACTCTCCAGGTCCCTCTATGTTATATCAAAGTGTAAGAGAGTCTTTTTTTTTTTTTTAACTGCTGCATAGTATTCCAGGGTGTAATGTACCACAGCTTTTTTCTCCACTCAACTGCTGATGGGCACTTGGGGTGTTTCCAGATCTTAGTTATTATAAATTGTGGTGCTATGAACATAGGGGTGCATATATGCTTTCTCATTGATGTTTCTGTTTTTTAGGCTATATTCCTAGAAATGGGATCACTGGGTCAAATGGAAGTTCAATTTTTAACTTTTGAGGAAACTCCATACTGTTTTTCACAGTAGCTACACCAGTTTGCATTCCCACCAGCAGTGTACTAGGGTTCCCTTTTCTCCACATCCTTGCCAACATTTCTCATATGTTGATTTGTTGATGGTAGCCATTTTGACAGGTGTGAGGTGATATCTTATTGTTATTTTAATGTGCATCTCTCAGATGATTAGTGACTTTGAACATTTTTATATGCCACTTGGCCCTCTCTATGTCCACTTTGGAGAAGTGAAGTGTCTATTCAGATCCTTGGCCCATTTTTAATTGGATTCTTTGTCTTCCTTTTGTTAAGTTGTGTGAGTTCCTTATACATTTTGGAAATTAACCCCTTATTAGATGTATCATTGGCCAATATTAGTATATTCTCCCATGCAGTGGGTTCTCTTTTCATTTTGTTGATGGTTTATTTTCTTGTGCAGAAGCTTTTTATTTTGATGTAGTACCATTTGTTTATTTTCTCCTTAGTTTCCTATGCTTTTGGAGATGTATTGTTAAATATATTGCTTGAGAAATGTCTGAAATTTTGCTGCCTATGGTTTCTTCTAAGATTTTTATGGTTTCCTGACTTACATTTAAGTCTTTTATCCATTTTGAGTTTATTTTGTTGATGGTATAAATTGGTGGTCTAGTTTCATTTTTTTACATGTATCTGTCTAATTTTCCCAACACCATTTATTGAAGAGACTGACTCATCTTGAATTTATTATATGTTCTTGCCTCCTTTGCCAAATATTGAGCATAATAGCTTGGGTCAATTTCTAGGTTCTCTGTTCTGTTCCATTGATCGATATGTCTGTTCCTGTGCCAGTACCAGGCTGTTTTGAGAACAGTGGCTTTGTAATATAGCTTGATATCTGGTATTGTGATTCCTCCAACTCTGTTCTTCTTTCTCAAGATTGCTGCAACTATTTTGGGGTGTTTTTATGGTTCCATATAAACTTTTGGAGTGTTTGTTCTAGCTCTGTGAAATATGCCATTGGGATTTTAATAGGGATTGCATGGAATCTATAGAATGCTTTGGGTAGTATGGACATTTTAATGATTTTGATTCTACCAGTCCATGAACAGGATATATTCTTCTATTTATTTATGTTTTCCTCTATCTCTTTTTTCAACATCCTGTAGTTTTTTAAGTATGGATCTTTTACCTCCTTGTATACGTTTATTCCTAAGTATCGTAACTTTTTTTGTGGAATGTTAAATGAAATTGTTATTTAGTTTCTCTTTCTGAGAGTTCATTATGGTGTATAAAAATGCCATCAATTTATGTGTGTTAATTTTGTATCCTGCTACATTCATGTATTAAATCTAGTAGTTTTTTGGTGGAGTCTTTAGAGTTTTCTATGTACAATTATGACCTATGAGTTTTACTTCCTCCTTTCTAATTTGGATGCCTTTTATTTTTTTCTTCATGTCTGATCATTATGGCTAGGACTCCCAGTACTACACTGAATAAGAGTGGTGAAAGTGGACATCCTTGTCTTTTTTCTTTTCTTAGGGGAAATGCTTTTTGTTTTTGCCCATTGAGTATGATGTTGGCTGTAGGTTTGTCATATATGGCCTTTATGATATTGAGATATGCTCCCTTTATTCCCACTTTGCTGAGAGCTTTTATAAAAAAAGAGTGTTGTTGTTTTTTAAATGCTTTTTCTGCATCAGTTTATATGATCATGTGATTTTTGTCTTCTATTTTTTTGTATCATGCATCAGATTTATTGATTTGAGAATATTGTACCAGCCTTGCATCCCTGGAATAAATCACACTTGGTCATGGTGTGTGATCTTTTAAATATATTGCTGGATCTGATTTGCTAATATTTTATTGAGGATTTTAACATCTATGTTCATCAGGAATATTGGCCTATAATTTTCTATCTTTGTAGTGTCTTTATCTGGTTTTGGAATTAGGGTAATGCTGACCTCATAGAAAGAGCTTGTAAGTGTTCCTTCCTCTTGGATTTTTTGGAATAGTTTGAGGACTAGAGGTGTTCTTCTTTGAATGCTTGGTAAAACTTCCCAGTGAAGCTGTCCAGACCAAAGCTTTTGTTTGCTTGAAGTTTTTTGGTTACTGCTTCAATTTCATCAGTAGTTATCAGCCTATTCTGGTTTTCTGATTCTTCCTGATTGTGTTTGGGGAATATTGTATTTTTCTAGGAATTTGTCCATTTAGTCCAGGTTGTTCAGCTTTTTGGAATATGGTTGTTCATAGTATTTTTTAAGATCCTTTGTATTTCTGTGGGGTCAGTTGTTAGTTTACCTCTTTCATTTCTGATTTTGTTCATCTGGGTCCTCCTTCTTTGTTTCTTAATGAGTCTGGTTAATGGTAAACCAATCTTGTTTATTTTTCAAAGAACCAGCTCTTGGTTGTATTGATCTTTTGTTTTGTAACTCTATGTTACTTATTTTCACTGTGGTCTTTACTATTTCCTTCCTTCTACTTACTCTGGGTTTTTCTTGTTCTCTTTCTCATTATTTACATTGTGGTGTTAGATAGTTTATTAGAAGTTGTTTTTTTTTGCTTTCCTTATTTTTTGAGGTAGGACTGTAATGCTATGAATTTCCCTCTTAGGACTGCTTTCACTATATCCCATAGATTTTGGATTGTTGTGTATTCATTTTCATTTGTCCCCAGGAAGTTTTTTTTTTTTTTAATCTCTTCCTTGATCTCTTTGATAAATTAGTCATTATTTAATATCATGCCGTTTAGCCTTCATGTGTTTGAACGTTTTTATTTTAATTTATTTCTAATTTCATGTCATTGTGATCTGAGATGATGCTTGATACGATTTACACTTTCTTGACCTTGTAGAGACTTAGTTTGTGTCCTAACATGGTCTAACTTTGAAAATGTCCCATGTACACGTGATAAGAATGCATATTCTTTATACATATGATTTTTTATCTAGAAGATCTATCCAGTGATGTCAGTGGGGTATTAAAGTCAGTTACTATGATTATATAGCTGTTGATCTCTCCCTTAATATCCTCCACAAGTTTTTTTTTTATTAAATATATCTGTATGCTCTTGCATTCGGTGCATATCTGTTTACCAGAGTTATATCCACTTGTTGTAGTGATCCCTTTAGTATTATGAAGTGGCCTTCATTGCCTTTTGTTAGGGCCTTCACTTTAAAGTCTATTGTGTCACATATGAGTACTGCTGCCCTAGCTTTTGTTTTTTATTTCTATTTGCCTGGGAAAATATTTTTTTCATCCCTTCATTTCATTCTGTGTGAGTTCTTCGTTCTAATGTGTGTCTCTTGTAGACAGCATATATATGGGTCATGTTTTCTTATCCATTCAGGTACTCTATGTCTTTTGATGGGAACATTTAAGCCATTTACATTTAAGATTATTATTAAGTACTTATTTGTTGCCATTCTTATTCTTTATGCCTGTGTTCTTTTCTTGCAGTGCTGGTTTGGTGGTATTACATTTTTTAAACCTTTTTTTTTGTCTCTGAAGCTCTTTATTTCACTTTCTATTTTGAATTACAGCCTTGCTGAATAGAATAGTCTTTGTTTCCCTTTCTTGGTTTTCATTATTTTGTATACTTCATGCCACTCCCTTGTGGCCTGAAGTGTTTCTTTTGAGAAATCAGCTGACAGTGTAATGGGAGAAACTGATAGTTACCTCTCTTGTATGTAACTTTCTGTCTCTCTCTTGCAGCCTTAAGAGTCTTTCTTTGTCTTTAATGTTTGCCATTTTATTTTATTTTATTTTTCAGATTAAAGGGGATTTTTTGTTAAGGTATATATGTGTACATATCTTACCATTGTCCCCCCCCACCCCCACCCCACTCCCATACATGCCCTCACCCTCCAATGTTTTGCATCCGTTGGTTATTATTATATGCATGCATATAAGTCCTTTGGTTGATCTCTTATTTCCCCCACCTCTCCCTAACCTTCCGTTGTAATTTGACAGTCTGTTAGATGCTTTACTGCCTCTGTATCTATCTTTTTGTTCATCAGTTTATACTGTGTTTTTATTATCCACAAATGAGTGAGATCATGTGGTATTTTTCTTTCATTGACTGGCTTATTTCACTTAGCATAATGTTCTCCAGTTCCATCCAGGTTGCTGCAAATGGTAAGAATTCCTTCTTTTTATGGCACCGTAGTATTCCATTGTGTAGATGTACCATAGTTTTCTAATCCACTCATCTGCTGACAGGCATCTAGGCTGTTTCCAAATCTTAGCTATTGTAAATTGTGCTGCTATGAACATAGGGGTGCATATATCCTTTCTGATTGTTGTTTCTAGTTTCTTAGGATATATTCCTAGGAGTGGGATTACTGGGTTGAATGGGATTTCCATTTTCAGTTTTTTGAGGAAACTCCATACTGTTCTCCACAGTGGCTGCACCAGTCTGCATTCCCACCAGCAGTGCATGAGGGTTCCTTTTTCTCCATATCCTCACCAGCACTTGTCGTTTGTTGATTTGTTGATGATAGCCATTCTGACAGATGTGAGATGGTACCGCATTGTCATTTTGATTTGCATCTCTCTGATAATTAGTGACTTTGAGCATGTTTTCATGTGTCTCTTGGCCTTCCTTCTGTCTTCTTTCGAAAAGATTCTATCTAGGCACCATACACAAAAATAAACTCAAAATGGATACAGGACTTAAACATAAGATGGGAAACCATAAAAATATTAGAGGAATCCACAGGCAGCAAAATATCAGACATATGCCGAAGGAACTTCTTCACTGATAACTACCCCTAGGGCAATGGAAGCTAAAGAGAAAATAAACAAATGGGACTACATCAAAATAAAAAGCTTTTTCACAGCAAAAGAAACCATCAGTAAAACAACAAGAAACCCCACTGTATGGGAGAACATATTTGCAAAGGTCATCACTGATAAAGGTTTAATCTCCAACATCTATAGGAAGCTTATGCAACTTAATAAAAGGAAGATAAATGATCCAATAAAAAAATGGGTTACGGACCTAGATAGAATGTTTGCCACTTTAATTATTATATGCCTAGCTGTGGGTCTTTTGTGGTTCATCTTGATTGGGACTCTGTGTTTTCTGAATTTGAGTGGCTTTTTCCTTCACTAGGTTAGGGAAATTTTCTGCCATTATTTCTTCAAACAGGTTCTCTTTTCCTCGATTAGATTCTTCTCCTTCTGGTACCCTTATGATGGTAAAGTTGTTACATTTTATATTGTCCCAAATTGTCCTTAGACTCTCCTCCTGTGTTTTTGTGTGTGTGTGTGTGTGTGTGTGTGTGTGTGTGTGTGTGTGTGTGTGTGTGTTTTCCCATTTGCTGCTCTGAATGGGTGTGTTTTTTCCTATTTTGTCTTCTAATTTGTTGATTCTCTCTTCAGCTTCTTCTAGTCTGCTATTGAATTCTTAAAGGGTGTTCTTTATTTCAGCTATCTCATTCCTCATTTCAAATTTATTCTTATTTGTGTTTTCAACCTCTTTTCATGTTGGTGCACCTCTCATTAAGTCCCTTATAATTATCATTAAGTTGCTTATAGCTCTCACTGAGTTGTTTGAGCACCAACATTGCTATCACTTTGAATTCTTTATCTATGCTTCCTCTTCCTACTTTCACTTCATTAAATTATCTAGTTCATTAACCTTAGTATTTTGAAAATTAGTACATTGGGTCACATATTGGTACTATCTTTCTTATCACCTTGGGTCAGATTATTTTACCAGATTTTTGATAGAAATATAGGACAGAAAGAGAGAGAAGAGAAATATACTGATAGATAATGCTTAAAGGTATATGTACGTATATGTGTGTGTGTGTGTGTGTGTGTGTGTGTGTGTGTGTGTGTGTGTGTGTGTAGTTAAAACATGGGGCAAAGTTAGAACATGGGGCAAAAGAGTCAACTCTGAATGGTCTACTGTACTAAATTATGGATAATCAGAAAGCAGAGGTTTCCATAAGACAGCAAATAACCTCTTCACCAGAATCTATGTGTTTGAATATTTACTTAACACAGATACACTATCAAACCCCAGCACCTAGCACTTAGCAAGAACTCAAAGTTTGCTGAATAGAGAATGTGTAGTATTTGTTTTGTGGAGTAGTCTTCTGACAAAATTAATGTGTGAAATTGGGGTACAGAAAGTGGAATTGAGTGCTATAATCAAAAGAAAGTTTTCTATCTTATTTTTTCATAGGTAGGTTCTTGTGTATGACTTCCTTTCTGTCACTATAAGAAAAAAGGCCTCTCTTTTAAATATGCCAAATTCTTTGTAGAGTCTTGTGTTTAAACGGGAAACAATTTTAGTTCTTGCTCCCTGTGCACCGCTTATGACAGCAGAATGTTCAATGCAGGGAGTCCTGTTTGAAGCCAGCTAGCTACCACCCCAGAACAGTGGGGAAGACACAATCAGAGAAGCTAATGATTTCAGTGCTACAGAGTAGGAGTTGGAGGAAAGAAGTTCCCTATATTCCAGAGTCCATGTTTTCTATAAATCTACTTTATCCTCCCCAGGGAAATATTCAATATGAATGACATAATTTGGATGTCTTCAAAGCAGGAATACCTCTCCAGTGAAAGATTAGGGAGTTGGAAAATTAGAAACACTCCAGGAGCTAAAGAGGTTGGGAAGTTAATAGATGGTGAGTAATGGAGAGATCAGAACAAAGTGCCTGTGGGGATTATGGGTCTGAAGACCACTTCATCAGAATTTTGAAGTGAGAAAAACCTATCAAGTAGGAAAGCAATGGAACCATTTATCAGTTCACAAAAGAGACTTTAGATAAATCTTATAGAGACTTTCTAAGCAAAAAATGTGTAGTGTGGGCAGAGCAAAAACTGCACACATGAAAAATCAAACAGAATAGAAAATCCCCCATTTTTCTGCATGGCAGAGCTTTAATGCAAGAAAATTTCCTGACAAAGAGAATCTGAGGCCCACAGGCTCCTTGTTCTGCCCCCAGTAATGATCTCTTGCATTCCAGAGCTACAGGCACTTAGAAACACAGAATGCTTACACCTGGAAAATAAGTTTCTGGGTTCTCAAAGTTTGTGACAGCATATATCTCTTTTATTTTAGATATGTTTTTCTGCCTCTAAATATTCTTTCTTAAAGCCAAGCTCCCTGAACAGAGTTTCAGTACCATTTATATTCAACTGCTTACAAAATAAGTAAATGCTTTTGTGTTTTTGTTTAAGGTTTCACAAGTTCAGCTGCTTGAACTTGTTATCTGTAAATAAAAACTTCCTGTTGGAGGGATTTGGTACTGATTAGGCAAAAATTGGGTAAGTATGGTAGCCCCCATAGCTGCCACCAGCAAGCAGCCTATCTGTGTTGTTCTGTTTCTTCATTCTCTCTGTTACCCTGTCCTTCTATCCTTCTCACCTTCTCAAATTGAGTTTCAATTCAAATGGAAAGTTACCATGATAGAGCTATAGAAGTATTGTGGATCAAATCCTAAAGGCTGAAGCCTGTCATCTGAATCACAAAACCCTCTCTGGTTTTACATTTCCAAATGATCAAATGAGTAGAAATAATGGTTTTCCATCTTATCTCTGCCTTGAACACACACCTGGACACTATTTGGGAGGAATTAAAGTGTGAATCTTTTGTATCACACCCTTTAACCTTGCTGTGGCAGACTCTGACTTCACAGTTCTTTGACCATATCTCTCCCAATGTCCTGTTGTCAGATAGTACCTCACAGAAAAATGTGGATATTTGCAATTTCAAATGTGAGTAACTTTGTCTGCATCCAAGTGGCAACAAGCTTTCTTTCTTCTATATATTTATATATAAAAGCCAAGTGACCAAGTGACCAGGATGACCAGAATGACAGGTCGCTATGACACTCACTGTGGCCCACCAACTGGCCCGATTGGGGGCGGGGCTGGCCAGCCAACCTCCTTCGGCCACTCCCCCTGGCCTGTCTGGCTGGGATCGGCCCTGATCTGGGAGGGCTGGCTGGAACCCCACCCGTGCACAACTTCATGCACCAGGCTTGTGGTCATATATAAAGAAGAAAAACAATAGTGATTTGACACAGGTGATCTCATTGGGGATCTGAAGATTCAACTAAATTTAAATACACAGAGTGTACTTTTAAAAGAGGGTTGAAGCACTACTTTAAAAATGTTTGAGAAAGAAATCCCATTTTATTTTATTAAAGTTATTATGAACCTATCTTCATTTAATTAGTCAATCATAAAACAGAAGCCATTTGAACCTGGAAAGGACTAGTTGGAAACAGAAATATTTCTCTATCATTGGAAATGGATTCTCCATACTTAATTATTAGAATTTTTCTTTAAAAGAAAATTTAGAGCCTATATCAATCAGGATCATCTAATTACCTTGGGAATGATCTATCTCTAACAGCAACACATTAAAGAGAAAACAGATGAAGTGGACTGATTAAAACGGGAAATAACTATTTTGTGTTTTAATGTATGACTTCACCAATTTCATATTAAGTACAGCTTCACTTAAAGAAAAAAAATAAAAAATGGCAGGCTTGGAACTGAGAGCACCATCAGAGCCAACCGAGGATAAAGACTGTACAGCATTGAATTATTTTCCTGATTTCCCTGCCTGTTTCGTCAGAGGGACCTTCTATCCCTCTGATTTGTAACCTTAAACTTTTCTATCTCATTAGAGAATTTTTTTAATTTTAATTTTTAAGCCTCTTTCTTAAAATTGATGGTTTTTACAGGAAAGGGATCTTGAATTCCAAATGAGAATATCTCATACCTAAGGACAGAGAAGTGAAGTTCTATAATCAGATTAGAATCATCCTGTCTATTATAGTGTTCCCTTGATCTTTCCTAACTGTTGTCCAGTCCCTTAGCAGAAGGAGTTCTACCTATTAAAATTTCTCCAAAGATCATGGTAATAGCACTCTGATTAAAAATACAGGCTGAAATTTCTATTTCTTAAGTGCTACTTAGTAGTACTTTTACATTTAAGGGCTTTTAAAACTTCTTTCGATTTTTTTTCCCCTTTCCTTTTTATCACTTGTATTCATGAGGCTCTTATTTATTTTCTAAATTGTGTTCTTTTTATACCTTAGGTAAATTTATCATTCATGTGCTCCTCTCCGATTGGATTCCTTTTCCTTCTCTGACCATCAGAGAGCTGTGCTTTGCCTTCCTAGAGATGCCGCCACTGGAGAGAGGAGGGGGTTGGTTTGCAGGCTCAGGGGATCCCTGGGGTGAACTTCTTCAGAGAGACTGAACAAGAAGCAGACCTCTCCAGACTGATTTAATAAGCATGGGAACATGCCTACAAGGCTTCTCTTAGGTGACAGCAAGATGAGTAGGTCTCTGCACATGCTCACCGGTATCTTAAATGTTTATATAGCAGCCTTAATGGGGTTTAGTTACATATTCAGCCCAGATGACCTCAACAACACATCACCCCTCAAGGCTGTATCCTTAAAGTGTCTCTAGTGTGGGAGCAATTGGTGGAATGTACATTCCAAGAAAAGAGGAGGGGTTCAGTGGCCTCTGATAGCCAAGGTCCAGCTCACAGGCCAATGGCTGGTCATGACCTCTCAATGACTTTTTCCAGGAGAATGACAAAGAGCAGAATCTTTGGGACTCAACCCCTAGATTGCCCATTGTCAGGTTATCCTGTGCTACAGTGTGCAAGCCCTGAGCATCTCTCCTTTTGTTCTCTTATCACTTATTATTATTACTATTATTATTATTATTAAAGATTACCTCATAGAAAAGTTGTGAAAAACAGACTAAAATATTCTAAGTAAAGCACATAGACTAATGTGTGACACCTAGGAAGCAGTCAATAAAATTGATTTTTCTAATAAGTCTGAATTGGGGGAAAGGGCATTGATACCATCTTGGAGGGGCTAGAATGTAGTGTGTGCTCTCTAAATTGTAATAAATTGGATCTAATGCATCACATCTAAACTAGAGAAAGCCTAGGGAAGGAGTGGTGCCCAAAAGCCTGTGTGTAAGAAGTTTGCATCCCGTGGTTTGAGATAACAAATATTTAAAAAAGTAAATCTCATAAAATAAGTATGGAGGTAAAATTTAGCAACTTCAGATCAGTTTGTTGTCATTTTAATAGGTTATAATGTTATATGTTATAGATAATGGATTAAACATATATTCATGTGTAAATTATATTTATTGTATTTTTATTAGATCCCAGGTACTGCTACAAAAATAAACTATATTTTTATGAAGTTATTTAAAAGTATAAAAAGGAGAGAAACAAAGATGGCAGCATAGGTAAACACCTGAACTGCTGCCTCGCACAACAATTTCAAAACTACAACTAAAAGACAAAACGGACATCATCCAGAACCACAGGAAAGCTGGCTGAGTGGAAATTCTACAACTAGAAGTAAAGAGAAAAGCACACTGAGACTCACAGGAGCTGCGGAAGGCAGAGGTACAGAGGTGTACTTGCAGAGAGGGCTGGCAACTGAGTACTCAGCTGGATTTCTTAATGGGGAGGGAGACAAAAGCTCCGGACTGCTCTGAACTCCAGTTCTGGGCGAGACTCTGGGGACCCAGAATCATAAGGGGAGAAACTAGACTGTCTGGCAGTGGGCGAAACTCAAGGGCACCTTTCTCTCAGAGGTGCTTTCAGTGATTACCTTGGGACACTGAGACCCAGGGGCCTCTTAGGGCAGGGCTGATGGGAAGCCATTGCTGTTTGCTCCACCCTAAGATCCCTCCCCATGAAGCCATTGCTGTTTGCTCTGCCCTGAGACTCTGCCCCATCCAAGCTGAACGTAGAGGCTTTTGCATATGAATGGCCTTGTCCTTTGAATTCTAAACTCACCTAACAAACTGAAGCAGAGTCAGTGACACCCAGAATATGCAAAAGAAGGCCCAAGGCCCTGCAGCAGCTTGCATTGCTCCACAGCTGGGCCTCATCTGGGCACCTCCAAAACCCAAACAAAGAAGAGGAATATTCAGATCCCTCCATAACTCCTGCTGGGTGGCCTCAGGCAGAGGCTAAATTAGCACCTCCTTGGAGATCCAAGAGCCAGTGTACCCAGGGGTCAGAGTGGGACCATCCAGATTACAACTCCTCAGATCCATGAGGGACACACTCAGGGGGCAGACTCAGTGAGCACCAAAGCCCCACTGAAGCAAATCTTGTCTCATAAGGGTGTCTCCAGCACAGAAGTTCTCCCAGTGTAGACACAGCTGATCCTCACAGCCAATTGGCCTGGAGGTCAATTCCTCCCAGTGATCCCAACAACATTCAAGGCATAAACTACAACAAGACTGTGCACACAACCCACAAAGGGGTGTACCAAGAGTGTCTACTCAGGTAACTGGGGAGGCTGAGCCACTGGGCCCTACAGGACACCTAGCACACAAAGCCACTCTATCAATTTAGGGAAGCAGCCAAAATGCGGAGACAAAGAAACAGGTCACAAATGAAAGAAATGAAGGAAAGCAAATGACTGGATATAGAGTTCAAAACCACGGTTATAAGGTTTTTCAAGAATTTTCTAGAATAGGCCAATAAATTTAGCGAGACCCTTGAGGATATGAAAAAGGACCAACTAGAAATTAAACATACACTGACTGAAATAAAAAATAATATACAGAGATCCAACAGCAGAATAGAGGATCACAAGAATCAAGTCAAAGTTTTGAAATACAAAGAAGCAAAAAACACTCAACCAGAAAAGCAAAAAGAAAAAGAATCCAAAAATGTGAAGATAGTGTAAGGAGCCTCTGGGACAACTTCAAGTGTACCAACATCAGAATTATGGGGGTGCCAGAAGAAGAGAGAGAGCAAGATACTGAAAACCTATTTGAAGAAATAATGACCAAAAACTTCCCCCATCTGGTGAAAGAAATAGACTTACAAGTCCAGGAAGCGCACAGAACCCCAAACAAAAGGAATCCAAAGAGGACCACACCAAGACACATCATAATTAAAATGCCAAAAGCAATAGACAAAGAGAGAATATTAAAAGCAGCAAGAGAAAAACAGTTAGTTACCTACAAGGGAGCACCCATACGAGTGTCAGCTGATTTCTCAACAGAAACTATGCAGGCCAGACAGGAGTGGCAAGAAATATTCAAAGTGATGAATAGCAAGAACCTACAACCAAGATTACTCTACCCAGCAAAACTACCATTCAGAATTGAAGGGCAGATAAAGAGCTTCACAGATAAGAAAAAGCTAAAGGAGTTCAACACCACCAAACCAGTATTATATGAAATGCTGAAAGGTATTCTTTAAAAAGAGGAAGAGGAAGAAAAAGGTAAAGATAAAAATTATGAACAACAAATACATATCTATCAACAAGTGAATCTAAAAATCAAGTGAATAAAAAGTCTGATGAACAGAATAAACTGGTGAATATAATAGAATCAGGGGCATAGAAAAGGAGTGGACTGACAATTATTGGGGGGAAAGGAGTGTGGGGGGGTGTGGGAAGAGACTGGACAAAAATTGTATACCTATGGATGAGGACATGGGTGGGGGGGCAGGGTTAAGGGCAGAGGTTGGGGTGGGAACTGGGTGGAGGGGAGCTATGGGGGGAAAAAAGAGGAACAATTGTAATAATCTGAACAATAAAGACTTACTTAAAAAAATAAATAAAAATATAAAAAGTATTACTTTCTGCCTTTAGCTATCTGAGAGGAAGATATCATTCTGATATACAGATAAAGAATTGATAACATAGAGTGTCTAAGTACCTACCATGTCTAATGCCATACAACTAATGGATGGTAGAACTTAAGTATCCATCAAGACAATTGCCTAGTTATGTCTGTCTGAGGTTCTACTAGTCAGCAGTTTAATATTTCACATGCACAGTAATTTTTTCTAAATCTATACTAATTAATTCATTCAATATTTTTAACAAGTCATAGAAATTTTATAGGGACAATTCTATTATTTTTCCCTTTATTGATGAGATAACTGAGGGTGAGAGCGAGAGCCATAGAATCTCAGCCAAAGTCACCAATCTGGTATGAGGCAGAGCTGTATCAAAATTCAGCCTGTGTGTCATAAACTACCTCTATGTACAGGTAGGGGGAAATTAAAGTATTGATGATTATGGTTACATTTAAAATGGACAATAAGAAATTAATAAATGTTTCATAGAATTTCACAGACAAAAGGGCTTTTACTATTCTTTCCTTCCACCTCTTTATTTTACAGATGAGATAAAAGGAATTGTGAGAGGC
Source organism: Corynorhinus townsendii (assembly GCA_026230045.1). Taxonomy (NCBI): domain Eukaryota; kingdom Metazoa; phylum Chordata; class Mammalia; order Chiroptera; family Vespertilionidae; genus Corynorhinus; species Corynorhinus townsendii. The sequence goes on along the minus strand of JAPDVU010000003.1, from coordinate 74,822,394 downwards.
AGAAATTGTAGAAGAATGAGACAAAAAGGTATACTTCATTCAAAGGAAGTGGCATCAAGTAGATCTTTTAGAGAAAGGTGGTATTTTGAAGTAAAGTTGAGTGATTCAATTTGGCTATGCTATAGTCCAATACACATATTATATGTAGAATAGAGTATAGTCTACATATATGATTAGTGGAATGCATGGAAATGCAGGTTGTATCTAGAAATTGAACATCCTATCTAACAAAAGAGTAATATGCAAATTTACTATCACTCCAACACACAAGATGGCTGCCCCCATGTGGTCAAAGATGGCTGCCCCCATGTAGACACAAGATGACTGCCACAAGATAGCCTGCAAGGGAGGGCAGTTGGGAGTGATCAAACCTGCAGGGAAGGGCAGTTGGGGGGGGACCAGGTCTGCAAGGGAGAGCAGTTGGGGACCATCAAGCCTGCAGGGGAGGGAAGTTAGGGGTGACCCGGCCGGCAGAGAAGGTTAGTTGGGGGCAACCGGGCCTGCAGGGAAGGGCAGTTTCGGGGGGACCCAGGCCTGCAGGGGAGAGTAGTTTGGGGGACTAGGCCTGCAAGAGAGGGCAGTTAGAGGTGACCCGGCCTGCAGGGGAAGGCAGTTAGGGATAATTAGGCCTGCAGGGGAGGGCAGTTAGGCATCAATCAGCCTGGCAGGGGAGTGGTTAGGGGGTGATCAGGCTGGCAGGCAGAAGCGGTTAAAAGCAATCAGGAAGGCAGGCAGGTGAGCAGTTGGGAGCCAGCAGTTCTGGATTGGATCAGGCCTAAACAGACAGTTGGACATCCCTCGAGGGGTCCCAGATTGGAGAGGGTGCAGGCTGGGCTGAGGGACACACACCCCAGTGTATGGATTTTGTGCACTAGGCCTCTAGTTTCAAAATAATTAGCTGAGGCATTTAGAACTGCTTCAGTAAGAGTTGTGGAGCCAAAAAACAACTGAGAACAGGAAATTTGTGACTTGCAAATTTTAATCTTGGAAGCATGCAGGATAGAAAAGGGGTGAGAGGCTATGTGTAATTCTCCATGAATAATCCAGGAAAAAATAGATTATTGAAATGAGTGCTTAATTTGGAAAATAAGATATGAGCAAACGTAAGCAAGTTATTGCTAATGCAAAATCAATAGAACTTACCAATTAATGGGATACACAGAGCAGGGAAAGAAAAGAGCCCATGAAAAACTCAAGTGTTCCATGATTAAAAGAAAAGGAAACCCACTAATAGAAATTAGAAAATCAGCCACTTTCAGTAATATTGAGTTTCATTTATTAAGAATGTTTCAGCTGTTAAAAGGAAGAAAATGTTACCCTTTGTGACAGCCTGGCTGAATCTGGAAAACATTATGCTAAGTGAAACAAGCCAGTCAGAGAAAGACAGGTACCACATGATTTTACTCATATGTGGAATTTAATGAATAAACTGAACTTCCAAACAAAATAGAGATAGACTCATAGATAAACAGCAGGTTTTCACTGCTGGTGTGGTGGGGGAGGTATTGGGATGGGGATGGAGAGCTTTAGCAAAAAAGAAAAACAAATAAGAGAACTCATGGACATGGACAACAGTGGGAGTGTAGGAGGGATGAGGTGGAAGAGGGCATAGAGGGAATAAATAGTGATGTAAAAAATAAAATTAATAATAAAAAGCAAACAAAATTATTTTTATATTATTTTAAGCTAAGATTTTTATAAACTTGGCTTCATTGAATCTTTAATATAGAATTAATAAGTAAATATACTGTACCCACTTTATAGGTAATAAATACCAAGGCACAGAAAAAGTAAGTAAGTTTTCTCAAAATGCTGAGCAACCAAATAGTAGAGTCAGGATTTGATTACAGAGCTACCTTCTCAAAGAACAGAATGAATAAAGTGTCAGTAGTTTGAGTTTGTGTTACGCATTAGAAAGATTATTTTGTAGTGAGGGTTAAGTTTGGATTGAACATAAATGATACCAGAAGCAGCAGGTCAAAGCAGTGGCCACATGAGGGTGTGGGGGGTGGAAATGCAGGACTATAGTAATCAGTGGGAATCTGAAAAATAAATGATTTTATATTTATAAAGAAATGGACTTCTGTCTAGGTTAATAAACACGATAGATTGCAGTTAGAATATGTAAAAATGTGTGTCTACATGCTCCATATATTTATATTGTCAGGGAAATGGTAGTCAGAAGTGAAGAATAAATCCCAATCTAGGGTGTCTATTTAAAATGTTTATCTATAACATTCTGAAAATTGCCCTTGGATGAAGTATATCTACTTACCCAGGCAATGATATAAAGTGTCTAGTATATGAATGACCTTGCAATTCACCCAACATGTCCAATGAATTATTGGACCTAATTGTTGATTATGGGACCTGAGCCTCTCTGTGCAGAATTTAGGGTGTCTCTGTGGTAAATCAACTGAACAGAAGAGTAAGTGATATTGTCAAACTGACTTTTTGCAAATAACATATATTGATATAAGACATTTGAATTTATTCCTTACAATAGCATAAATGTATTAGAAATAAGAAATACATTTTGAATGCAATGATTTTTCACTAAAGTTCACAGCTTCTTGAAGGTCAGTTCTACATTATAAAGTCAGTGCATTCCATTCAATTTAGTAAACACTCATTGATCTCTTTCTATGTGCCAATCACTGCACTAATGCTTGTACTATTTAGGGGTCATGGAAGGGGAATAGACTAGTAAATTACAGCCAGGATATAAATCAATCCATTCAATTAAAACAGATTGGGGAGATAAGTAGTATACCTCCTTTACAGTGAAAAATATGCCATGTATGAACTACAGCAATAACTTCATAATCTATTAATCATTAGGGTTAATAATATGTTAATAATACCTCAGAATTTATATGAAAAGAGGATTCTAATAATAGTAAATATTCACATTTGATTAAAATACAACTATAGGTTAATGGATATAGTAAATGGGTATGAATATAAGTTAATATTTAAGCTTGCTTTGGTAAATATTTTATGAGTGAATACTATCTTTTAACCATATTCATATTCCATAAATTTTGTTTTTTTAACTAAAAAATATATTTAGTATTTTCAGCATTCAAAATGGAGATAAGTGTAATACACAGGCTTTAGAGTGCAATAATTGAAATAATCCACAGCTCTACTGTGAGTTCTAAATTCCCCATGAGTCCTGCTTAGCTATTTTTTTTTTTGGTCTAATTTTAAAGTGATCTAGAAATCCACACAACTATTATAGGTGAATGGATACAGAATTCACATCTGTGGCCTATCAGGAAGATCAAATCCATTCAGTTAACCTGCCATTTCTCAATGTCAAGAGGGACAAATGTACTTTTTAAAAATTCCATTCATTCTGGCACAGTGCAAAAACAAAGTCCACAAAGCTTTCTTAGCTCTTTGCAAACAGACTGTAAAATTACAGAAGTGTGGAGTGAAGCAGCATGCCCTAGTCACAGTTTAGTAGCAATTATGGAGGATGCTTGTGTTTGCTCTCTCCAGGAGATGTCACTAAAGAGACTGGCAAGGCTTCACCTCTTTGTGGCAAAAAATATAACCAGGGGTGATGGAGGTGGCAGGCAGGATGTAAAGCTTCAGTGGTACTGAAAATACATTGTCCATTTTAACCGCATTTTTCCTCTGAGTAAAGGAGGGGGAATGTGTAGCTTACTTTATGTGAATTTTTATTTTTTGTATCTGTTCAATAAGGAAGGGCACTTTTATCTACATTTACAGAAGCATTGATGCTAAAAATACCTGAAAAGGGAAGAACTTGGTTGTCCTTCACTGAAATGAAAGCATTTCCTTTTTTTCCCAAAGAGAAGGGATATATACTTTATTAGAAACTCAGGGCAAGAGTTTGCTCATAAGATTTCCAATATATGCTTTTTATGCATTTACTTCCTTGAATATGAAGGAATAGAAAATATATTTACTTGGTAAAGCTGAAAGTTTCTCTAGGTATTCAATTCAAAGGATCAAAAATTTAAAAGCATATTTGATTCAGTTCTATAAAAGAGATTGAAGCTTTAATCTGTAAGATTTCACCAATATTTTAATGTGGATATTGCCTTAGAAGAAGCATATATGTTATTTCAATAAAGTGTCAGAGTTAAATACTATACCTAGGCTTTAAATTATCACAGGACTAATTTTACTGGCTCTATTTAATTTACTTAAAAATGTAAAAATAGTTCCATTGCTTTTTTCTTTTTGTAGTTGTTAAAAAAGTATTGTGAATTACTGAGACTTAATTTGGATATATGTAAAGACAACTGAATTTTATAAAATAAAAAAAAATTATATAATGTCATATAATATGTTTTTCAGCACTGTCCATTAGCACATATGCTATTACTTAATGCAGGGAGGCACTCAGTAAATATTTGTTTATCAAATAAATGAATTAATGGAGGTATACATTCACATTCATAGAAATTTAATTTAAAGTCACTCATCCTCATCTCATAATTCTTATATGGGCTGAACAACAAATGAGTAGCAAGAAAAAAAATTATTTAATTGATTGAAAGGCAGTGATATTTTCTAGGTAAATATGTCACCTGATCTGACTGTCAGCCATTATTATTTTCATCAATTCCTCCTCCAAATTGAAGGAACTGGTCTGAGAAAGTTACTAATATGGGGAATTTCTCTTAAGTATAAGAAATAATCGAACAATTTATAAAGAAATGTTGGTGCCCAACATTTCTGGTTTGTCTCAATGGATAGAGTGCCGGCCCATGGACCAAGGAGTCCTGGATTCAATTCCAGTCAAGAACACATACCTTGGTTGCAAGGCTCCCGGTCCTGGGTCCTGGTCAGGGCCCATGCAGGAGGCAACCAATCAATGTGTTTCTCTCACATCAATATTTCTCTCTGTCTTTCCTTCTCTCTTCCACTCTCACTAAAATCAGTGGAAAAATATCCTCAGGAAAGGATTAAAAAAAAAAAAAAGACATGTTTGTTTTTTGCTTGTTTTCATCAAAGTAATTGTTTTATGCATGATAAATCGTTTGCTATTTAGCAAACTCTCTAACATATCAATACTATCATAATATCATTTGTAGGTACTAAATATAGTATTTTATAGTGAATAAGAGAAACTGCTTTCATTAAATCAAAATTTACCTACACATCAATGACATTTTAAAATTTTGCTTCAGTAAATAAATAATATATTGATTTTCCAATTTATTATGACATAATTAAGATTTAAATTGAAAACACTATTTTTACAATGAAACTTATCATGGATATGTTTAATTTAGCAACTATGATTATATGTGTTAGAAAATGATAAATAAAATCCATGGGCACCAAACAATAAGTACAAAATAGAAGACTTTATGTGTATGATAATGGTGAAATTTATTTTTGTCTCTTTAGCATTCAGAATCTTAGGGAATTTGTATATTGTTTTGAATTTGTTGGGATTTTTTTCTTTTCCATTTTTTTATTTACCCACCATAGAAGTTGCCAGAATATTAAAGTGAGCAAATCCATGGACTTTGAAATAACTCCAAGAGATAAAGTCCAAGACAGCCTTACCATTTCCCTCCGCTTGACTAGACCTTAGAAAGGCTTCTTGCTATTATTAAGCCCCTGACCTCCTTTCCTAACAGCTCTTACAGAATCCAGAGGGCCCAATCACAGAGGTCTCTCCTCTTCCATTTCTTTATTTACTTTAGAAATTTTGTAATTGTAAATTCTTTCTCTACCCTTTTAAGGTATATGTCAACCCATTAAAAAAGCCTCTTGCCACTAATATAACCCCGTAATGCCTTTTTCAAGAACCTGGGAGCCATCATTTTAAAATATAGCACCCTTATTTGCTATTTTCTGTGGGGGCATAGGAGCCCAACTTCTATGACTTCCTTGTTCCAAGTAGTAAAATGTTCTCTTGTCATGAGCTATTTGGCAGATAAAGCCAATTAGCAAACACAGTTGGCCTACTAGCCATTCTACTAGCTCTTAAAACCTCTCCTGCCCTTTGTTTCTGTGGATTTGAGTTCAGGCCACATTCTGGTCTCTCTATTGCAATAGCCTGGAGTGAAATCTTCCTGCTTCACTTTTTCAGTGCTATCTTTGCTTTGATAGTTACTATCAAGGACTATAAAAAACTTTGGTAAACTAAAGGCCCAAATGAATCTTAAGCCATATTGCCCTCTGAATTCTACCGAGTATAATAATTTATTTGAAAGCCCTCAAACTCAAGATTATTCATAAATTTATAGATTTGATATTAATAAGCAATTGTATGGATTTATTATTTTAAAATAAATCTTCAGTGAATCTCCAAATATTAAACAATTTTATTGACTACAAGTATCTATATAACAGCTGATAATAAGAGCTAAGATTTAATGAATAATTTGTTGTGTAAAAGGAATTGTGCCTAATGGTTTTCACACATAGTCAGAATTTTTATGCAACCCTGTAAAAGAGATAATATTATTCCAATAGGAAACTGAGACTTACAGTACTTAAGAATTTTGACAGATGTCACATACTTTACAAACTGTGATCTTACATAAACTCAAAGACTGAGATTTTATATTACTGTGCTTATTATTTATGGATAAATTATAATTTTTATAATATTATTTTTATAATCATTTTTATAAGGATTACTTTGGAACATATTCATCTCAGAATGCTAACTATATATTAATGGTATGCAGCTTTGTTTATTCTAGGAATGGTGCTTTCCATGTATATTAATTCTGCAGATATTTGAAATTTATACATTTAAGGCTTAACCTTGTTTTAGTTAATTTTAATTAATATAATTCTAGTTTAAAATATTTTCAAGTATGATATAGTACTATTTTTTAATTTATGCTAGCTATATTTCAATGGTAATGTTTTAATATTTTAACAGTGTGTGATCTTTGATGCTTGTTAAGGAATTTGTCCCCCCATTAAATGAGTTCAAATTGTCGCTGATGCTTTCACTGTGCAGATTGATAACATATTCTTCTTTCCAGTTAAAAGCGCCATCAAACACGTTTCAGCTTTGAGTCCAACATTCACAACTGAGCTAAGATTGAAAAACCCAAACAGCAATTTTTGTGCAAAGGCTTGCCCTAATTAAACACAACATTAAATGAATGCCTCTCATCTATTATCATCTATGTATTTTTCATATATATATATATATATATATATGAACTTTATGATAGCTATTCTACTAGATCTAATAAATGTTTTAAATTTTTATTTTAAACCTCTTCATAGAATTAAAGATACACTATGAATTTTGGAGTCAGATAGAATTGGCTTTCAATCCTATAACACATAGTTTCATGAATCACAAAGTTTCACAGATACCAAAAGCTCTTCTATGTAATGGAAATAATAATAATAAACTTTCTGTACAATAAATTTACTTAATACATTGCATTATTTACATGATTGTATAATTTATGTGATACAATACTATTCTCTGGTTGTATCTTTGCTTTCTTTTTAATTTTTATTTATTTACCCATTTTAGAGAGAGACAAAGAGAGACAGAGAGAGATTTGTTGTTCCACTTATTTATACATCCATTGGTTGACTCTTGCATGTGCCCTGGCTGGGAGTTACCCCTACAACCTTGGGGTTTTGAGAGACACTCTACCAACTGAGCTACCTGGCCAGGGTTGTCTTTACTTACTTTATCCTACATTAGTTCACTTTGAGTTTTTATAATCTAATGTATTTTGTAAAATCAGGCCTATTTCAATTTCAATGAATGGAAATCCAATTCTAAGAAATCCAAAAAAAACAGGAAGAAGTTTTATTTCTTAATTTAAAAACAAAGTAACACAAAACAAAACATGATATCAGTTATAAATGGGTAGTTCTAAATCTGTGATTTTCTTTGATGGTTTCATGATCTCAGGTCAGCTAGCTGCTTCTCCAGGCTTATATTCTTATGGTTCTATGATCAAAAGGAAAAATAGCTATTTCATCCTCAAAACAATTTGACAATTCCCAGGAAGGACACACAATGCCTGGACCATGTCACATGCATGCACCTTGGATCAACATCATTGTTGAGGAGGTGGCATAAGTTCATCTCTGTGACAGGGACACAATAGTATGAATAAACTAGAGGCCGGGTGCACGAAATTTGTGTACAAGGGTGGGGAGGGAGTATTAGGTCCTCTCTCAATCCAGGACCCCTCGGGGGATTTCTGACTGTCGGTTTAGGGATCCCTGTGGGATTGGGCCTCAACCAACACTTGGAAATCCCTCTTGAAAGCCGGGACTACTGGCTCCTAACTGCCTGCCTGCCTGATCACCCCTAACCACTATGCCTGCCTTGCCTGATCACCCTTAAATGCTTGCCTGCCTGCCTGATCACCCTTAACTGCCTCTGCCTGCCTTGCCTGATTGCCCCTAACCACCTCTGCCTCAGCCCCCGCTGCCAAGGCTTCATCAGGAATGACATCAAGAAGGTTGTTTGACTGTTCGGTCTAATTAGCATATTACACTTTATAGATGGCTGGTGTGAGTCAAAAACAATATCTCAAGTTTTTATTTCCTAGCAACAGGAATAATTGACAAGGGTGTATGCCAAACAACTGAATTTAAAATTTCCTCTGAAATGTTATGCTGTACTGAATTTCTGTTTCTTTATCAAGCATTAGCATTCACACACAGCATTGTTAATTGCAAATAAAATTAACATCACAACTGAGTAATATAAATGCCATAGGCTAGCTTCATTAGATTAATGAGCCAAAGACTCCAACCTTGATGTCTCTTCTAATTATGTACAATGTACTGTTTCTTTCAAAAGAAGACATCTAATTAATTGGAGACAAATGTCATCTATAGGTCATTGACAGCTAAATAATTCAGTTTAGGCCAAGGCAACTTAATAATCCTCTGAGATTTCCAGAAAATGTCATTTTTGCATCAAAAAGTTTTTCTGTAGTGAAGGATTATAGAAAGTAAAAATAAATCTCCAAATCTTTAACTTTTTCATACAAAGTAACTCTTATCAAACCTGAGAAATGCAACCTTTCCCAAATAGACATAAGTGAAAATTTACTTTTGATCATGTAAACTAACTAGGTGTTTTAAAGGAAGCTTATGTTTGGAAAAAAACATTTCATTGAAAAAGAAAATATTTTTATTGTCAATATTTAAAATGCCATTTGTATTAATTAAAAAATGAATCATTTTATTTTTATTTGATAAAAATACATTTGGACCACCACATAGTCAGAAAAAAATAATTCTTTTTTCCATTTTTTATGTTTATCTATAAGCATATTAAAATTAATGCTCTGGGAATATCTGTTAAATATACATTTTTGAAAAGTAACAAAAATATTTCAATTCCATGATTGAAAGTAGTATAAATACTGCAGTAAACAAATAAAAAAATATTTGCAAACCCTTTATTATTTAAAATTCAATTGAAAGATTACAATTAGGAATAGAACAAAGTTCCCCAAACTTTATGCCAGTTGCCCAAACTGTTTATGTCAAATAATGAATATGATTAATATCCTAGAATATTTTTACACCTATTGTTCTCCCACAGAACAGTATCAAAATGTTTTACATTCTTACTAATGGTATCTTACCTTATCAGTTTTGGCAAATAAAATGCTCTTTATAAAATCAGACATTCCACAAATAATGTTGCACTAAAACACCTACATATGAAAAGGTAAAAACTTTAGATGTGAGATTTGGCATAATATTTTATGTTTATTACAAAAGGATAACTTTATTTTTGCTCAGTAATTTAATATCCTAAAAGTACAAAATATTCCCATTTATTTGTGGAATTGAATTTTAAAAATAAGAAGAGGTGACAAAATACACACATGTACTTTATATTAATTTTTAATAATATTTTAATACAAAAATGATGGAATTATTTTTCTAAGATATCTTTTAACTAAAATTTATTTTTGATAACTTTTTAAACAAAATTTCCAGCCTTATTACCTTTTATGTGTACCTATAAAGCATGAACTTTAATAATACAATAAGAAAATTGCTCTGTTACCTGAGTAGATGCTTCAAGGCTTCCTGGGTTCTAGATTGCCTTATGTAGCCTTATTATTTCCATGGATTCTTATCAAGCATCTGTCTTCTTATATATGATAGGTTAAGATCACATACTCTCAAAAGTAACAAGAGAGATAGGAGAATAATTTTTTAAAGACACCTTTATAGAAGTTATAATCTAAGGGAGTCACTAGGCATAAACATAAGTAATTAAAATTCTAGGGCCCTAACCAGTTATCTCAGTGGATAGAGCATTGGCCTGTGGACTGAAGGGTCCCAGGTTCAATTCCAGTCAAGGGCACTTGCCCTGATTGCAGGCTTGATCCCCAGTAAGCGGTGTGCATGAGGCAGCTGGTCAATGATTATCTCCCATCACTGATATTTCAGTCTCTCTTTTCCTCTCCCTCCCTCTCTCTGAAATCAATAAAAATATATTTAAATAAAAATAAAATACTAGGTAGAAAAGTTAAAAAGCATTAAGAATATGTCTAATTTCTGGGATAAAAAATATGATCAAGGGATTAACGTGACATTTAATTTGGGCCTTGATGTGAAGTTATTACCAAAAGTGATAGGATGTGATAATTAATTTAGGCATATAGTTATACCCTAAGTAAAGATATAAAATGCAAATGAGAAGTGACATTTCTAGGAAATGACAAGCATTACAGGTCTTTATTGGTGTCTAGAATGAATAAATAAGAATATACAAGACAGATGCAGCAAAGGTAAAATGAAGTGAAATAATGCTAGCAATCAGGGGCTTAGTTGTGAAGAAAATTATGAGGATTTTGTACTTTATTTTTAAAAGGATTTAGTAATGGACCCAATGTACCTCATTCTGAATAAAGTCATAAATATTTACTTCTTACAATAGCAATATAAATAAAATATTACTAATAATCTTTATAATATTAATAATCTATATATATATAATTCTCATTAATGCATTGAGAAATGGTGCCTCGTTTGTTATATTCTCCTTTGGTCCTTTCTTACTTTTATGGGTTACTGATAAAAAATAAATTTAGTGGATATGAAGTGAAAATCATTCAATTTTTTAAAGTATTGTGCCCACATTTAAATCAACAAATATGTATAGAAATTAAGCAAATAAAATTATTTCCATATTGGAATACTCCATAATATCAGACAATTAGAGTTCAAAGGCACTTTCATACATATTGGTAGGTTAACAATTTTCATATCCTTAATACTATTTACTTTATTAATTAAAAAGGTTTAGCCATGATTTCATACTAAGGAACATCTCTAGTGGTGTACGCACTCCACACAATTATGTATTGTTATTTTCTTTACTGATCCACCTCAAACACCTAAAAGAGTACCTGAACCATAGTAGGTACTCAATAAATATGTTGGTTAAATAAGTGAGTATTTTATTTTTATCTTTATTGTTGAGAATATGACAGGTATCACCCATTCTTCCCCCATTGCTCCCCTCTACCTGGTTTCCACCCTACCCCAATTGAGTCACTGTAGCATTTTCAACTATTAGTATTTATAGATTTTATTTGTCAAAACATTTCTTTAGTCAGAGAATTTTTAAATATTCCTCAGCAGATGACCATTATTCCAATCGCAGTCTTTTTCATTTATGTAGCATGGTAGGCTACATAAGTAAATGTGTAGAATGTTTTATCATATGAACATTCTTCCTTTAAATAGACATACATGACACAGGTCTTTTATTTTTTATTTCTTATCAACTCACCCTCATTAGCTGGCCAGGATGACATAGCACTCAATTTTTTTTCATAATGTGCTGTCATGTGAAATGAAAGAATCATATGTCTTCTGAATAAAAACCAAGTAGTGAGTAGTCATTGTGATATTAATTAGAGGCAGCTTTTTGTTCATTCTTTTAGCCATGGCAAAGGGGATATTAAAAAAAGAAGGGTAGATTCTCTCACAACCACATCAAAATTACAATTAAACTACAGAAGAACCATCATTCAGAATCACCAAAAATCTAGCTGAACAGAAGTCCTACAACTAAGGATATAAAGTAGAAACCACATTAAGACTAGGAGGGGCAGAGACATGGAATGGGCTTGTCTCACACATGTGGTAGATAAAAATCAGACCATCTATCTTGGCTGTGGAAGTCCCCTTCTGAGGAATCAGGAGTCCTAGCCCCACACCAGACCTTCTAGCCCAAGGTTCTAGTACCAGGAAAAGAAGTCCCCATAACTTCTAGCTATAAAAATAGGTGGGGGTTGTGGCTAAGACAGCTGGAATACCAGGAGGTGCTCTTAAAGGGCCTGCATAGGACATTGGACTCAGGCTCTGAGCTCCAGTGCTGGGCAGCAGCTCAGAAGGCACCAGCTACACACAAGTAAGAACTGAATTGTCTTTCATCAGTGCAAGAGCGGGAGGGGACGCTCTCTCCCAGACTGAAGTGTTGGCAGAGGCCATTGTTTCTCTTCTGAGCCCTGCCCACCCACAGAGCAGGCACTCTGTCACCAAAGCTGAGACTATACCAACCTGGCTCACACTGTTTACTCTATCCTGGTGATTCCCTGAGACCTACCCTACCCAAATTTCAGACCCACCCAAACTGTTTCCAGGATTTTTTATACCCATGCTGTCTTGACTCATGCTTCAGACTTTCCTAAAATCTTTCTAACACGAAGCACCTGGCTTTGGCCTACTCCGTACCTCTCACTGGTGGTCCTAGGCCCCAGCACCAGTGGCAGCCAGCCTTGGTTTGCAGCTTGGCCTCCCCTGGGCAACTCCAAGCTCAGAACAAGTAGCAGCCATCTGCAGATCCCTTTGTAGTTCATGCCAGGTGAGTCTGGGCTGAACACAGGTGGCGGCTGACCTTGGCCTATAATTCCCAGGATGCCCCAGACCCATCCCACCCTGTGAGCAGCTTAATAGTATGTCAAAGTACCACCCAACCACCTCTACAAGTGACACACTCAAAGGAAAGACTCAGGGGGAACCAGAGGCTCACTAAACTAAGTCCTACTCTGTGGGGTGGGCCCATGCACAGCTTATCTTCCATGGTGGTTACAACCAACCTTTGCAATCAATCAGCCTTGGGGTAAATCCTTCCCATTGACATGCCAACAGCAATCAAGGCTCAACTACAACAAGAGGGGGAACAAAGCCCACACAGTGAGAGGGGAGAGGGTACACACCTGGAGTGAATAGGGTGACTATGCCAATGGACCATACAGGATACTCTCCCAAACCTGAGTGATGTAGTGGCTCTCTCTAATACATAGAACCAAACACAGGGAGGCTGCCAAAATGAGGGGACAAAGAAACATGTTCCAAATGAAAGAACAGAACAAACTCAAACTCCAGAAAAAGAACGAAATAAAAGAGAGGCAAGCAACCCACTAGATGTGGAATTCAAAACATTGGTTATAATAATGCTCAATAAACTTAGGGAAAGAGTAGATGGACTTAGTGAGAACTTCAACAAAGTGGTAGGAAACATAACAATGGAACTAGAAAACATAAAAAAAGAACCAGTCCGAGACGAAGAATACATTGATGAAACAAAGAATAATTTACATGGAGGCAACAGTAGAGTAGATGAAGCAGAGAATTAAATCAGAAATTTGGCAGATAAGGAAGCAGATGGTTTAAGGAGCCTCTGAGATAACTTCAAGCATACCAACATTTGCATTGTGGGAGTGCTAGAAAGAGAAGAGAGCAAGGAATTGAAAACCTACTATTTGGAAAAATAATGACTGAAAAGTTCCCTAACCTGGTGAATAAAATAGACATACACGTACACAAAGTGCAGAAAGTCCCAAATAAGATGAACCCAAAGAGGCCCACACCAAAACACATCATAGTTAAAATGCAAAAGGTTAAAGACAAAGAGAGAATCTTAAAAGCAGGGAGAGAAAAGCAGTTAGTAACCTACCTAGGAGCTCCATAAAACTATCAGCTGATTTCTCAACAGAAACTTTGCAGGCCAGAAGGAATTGGCAAGACATATTCAAAGTAATAAAAAGCAAGGAGCTACAACCAAGATTACTCTCCCCAGCAAAGCTACAATTTAGAATCAAAAGACAAGAGCTTCCCAGACAAGAAAAAAACTAAAGGAGTTCATTACCACCAAACCAATATTACATGAACTGTTACAAGGTCTTTTTAAAGAAGAAAAAATATAAAAAAATATGAACAATAAAATGAAAATAAATACAGATCTATCAACAATTGAATCTAAAAACAAAATAAACTAACAAGCCCCAAATTAGCGGCTTACAGACAGAAGTTTTAAAAAATGTATTTTTCCCCCAGCTTCCCTTATATTAAAATGTATCACTGCCTTAGCAACCTCCTATAATTTATATCTTACTTACATTGGGTTATACAAGTTTTCTTTTTTTTTTTTTTAAAGATATATTTTATTGATTTTTTACAGAGAGAAAGGGAGAGGGATAGAGAGTTAGAAACATCGATGAGAAAGAAACATCGATCAGCTGCCTCCTGCACAACCCCCACCAGGGATGCGCCCGCAACCAAGGTACATGCCCCCGACCGGAACTGAACCTGAGACCCTTCAGTTCACAGGTCGATGCTCCATCCACTAAGCCAAACCAGTCAGGGCGGGTTATACAAGTTTTCAAAGCAAGTTTTACAATCCTACATAATAAAGAGGTAATATGCAAATTGATCATCACGCCTCACAAGATGGCTGCCTACAACCAGGCCAGCAGTGGGGTTAGTGAAGGACGACCAAACGAACTGAACAAGCAGGTTGTGTGGGATGACCAGGCCAGCAGGGGGGGGCAGTTAGGGGCAACCAGGCCAGCAGAGGGGGGCAGTTGGAGGTGACCAGGGTGGCAGGGGAGCAGTCAGGGGCAAACAGGCTGGCAGGGGTGGTTCAGTTGGGGGAAACCAGGCCAGCAGGGGGGGCAGTTGGGGGTGATTAAGCTAGCAAGGGGGAAGTGAGGGGTGACTAGGATGGCAGGGGGGCAGTTGGGGGAGACCAGGCAGGCAAGCAAGAGAGCAATTAGGAGCCAGCAGTCTCAGATTGTGAGAGGAATGGCTGAGGGGGTCCCGGATTGGAGAGGGTGCAGCCTGGGCTGAGGGCACCCCTCTCTGTGCAAAATTTCATGCACCAGGCCTCTAGTAAAAAGTATACTTTAGATAAAGCCAGTAAAAAAAAAGTTTTGAAATTTATACCACATTAGGTACATTTTTACAATTTTTTCTCTAGCATGTATACATTCTGATTAGAAGAATGATATGAAACTGATGCATGAAACATATAGATAAAAAATACATTTATTGAAAAACACATTTACATCAACAATATCTTTCAAAATGCTAAACAAGCAAAGTGTCTGAGCCTTTCACATGACATATATCTACACACACACACACACACACAGAATCTTTACAGGAGACCAAACTATTTTTTGTCATACATTACCTTTTTTGATAAAAGAAATCTATATACCTATCAAAATACATGTTTTTATTGTTTTGGCTCTCCTCTTTGAAACCATGTAGGAAAATGTATAAGGACAAGCAGAAAACTTCCATAATAAATAAATATGGACTAAATTCAAGCACTTGTACTTGTCTAATTTACTCCTTTGCAATTGAGATACTCAAGCATAATAGTAGACAGTCTAGATCTAAAGTACATGTGCCTGGGTTCCCTTTTAAACTTAGTCATACCTTTGATGTGAACTGGGCAAGGGAAGTAACTTATTTTTCTTAGGAAAGGGGTAATCTAAGGAGCAAATGAGATATGACATAATGCACTTTGTTCCAACACAGTAATCAAGAAATATGTGCAATCCTTGCTATTAAAGGTAAAAAAGAACAATATGTAAGATATATTATAGTTTTATTTCACGTTTAAAATTTATCTATTTTTATTGTTACTTTTAGACCCCCATCTAAATTAAATTAATTCATTGGGTTATTTTTATAGTAACTTTGATAATTTTATAATAGCTTTTATCAGTAAATGAAACATAAATTTATGTTTTTTATTGTATTGGTGTAGAAAAACTATAGTTTAAATCTACATAATGCTTTTTTTGCTTTTTATTTCTTAATTATTTTATCTGTTCTCATTTTCCTACTCTACAAAAATTCACTAATTTTTTGGAAAAAAAAAAAGTCAAATTGTTTTCCCCCAATTAGGCAGTACCATTCCTATAAGACTGTAACCATTGTTGAGCAGAATAAAATTTCAATTCTATAACACTAAATGCTATTATAATCTTATAAATCTATTTAAATCTTGGTTTTTAACTGCCATATTTACTTTTTTGTTCTGTTATAATCCATTTAACTTTTGTTTTACATTTTTATCAGTTTAGGTGTACACTAATTTGTTTTCTAAAACTTTACTTTCTCATTTATCTTCTCACCTCGGTGCCCTGGTTAATGGTGTGCTCCTTGGTAATTTTTATTGTGACTCCAAACTTCTCTGTTTTTTTCTACAAGATAGCATGATGCCCTATGTTTCTAAAAGAAAAGTGCCTGCATATGGTGAGTCTTTAGTAATGTTTTAAATGTGTATTTCTGATGTTGTGAAATAGAAGTACTGATTGGAGGTATAAATGGACTTCTGTTGATCTTTGCGACATTTTCTAAGAATGAAATAATTTTGTGAAGTTTACTGATTCAGTTGAAGTGAAATCCGTGAATCAGTCATAAAAATTATATATTATGTAATCTTTGCAATGAATTCACTGACCAACTTCAAGGTTTAAAAAAAAGTATCAGAAAAGATGGTGCATTTGTTTAGAAATGTGTAGGATGTGTTAGATCAATCAATCAATACCTAATTACTAGTCTGCAGCCTTCTCTGCTCTAATGCTCAGGCTTTCACAGAGATGAACCACCTGCTGTGTGACCTCATGTGTTTCTTCTGTCAAAAGGGACTGCTCAGAACCTGGCAATAACTCCATTATTCCAAGAGAAATAATTTTCCAAGAGACTTATTTCCATACTTGTCCAAGAAAATAAACAAAGCCAAAGAAATTCATGAGCAAATAAATGTACAAGGTCAAAAATATCCTAATCTAAATATAGCAAGTGAAATGCAGTTGTTTAAAAACATTTCCTTCTTACTATAATTAATGGAGAAATTTATGGGTATTAGTTATAATGTGCATTTCTATGACTATAGACTATTTATGACTATATGTAGGCGGTTGATGGGTTGAAAACCAGTTCTAACTATTATATTATATACTGCCTCAGTGTGATAGTTACATGCACTGCGGAATCTCAGTGGTCCTCTTGGTGATTCCATCAAAATACAATTTAAAAAAATTTAAGATTGTGTATTATGTTATCTATGTGCTGTCACCTGTAACAAGAGAGACCAAGTCCTGAGCTCTGAGTAAAATTCAAGTGTTCATAGTTTATGGACTTTAAACAAGATAAATATGTACCCAGAACATTTAATTATAAGAAAGCATTTTCCTTTTCTTTGAAATTCCAAAATATGTGAGTGCTTCATCCAAAGCATTTTTTTGAGGGGAGAATAAAAGAATGCATCATAGGAACTTTTTTTCTCTTAAAATACTTTTTAAATTTTATCAAATTAATATTATGAAGATGCATTACATGCAAATATTGTGGATCTGAATATAGTCCATGTAGATCTTATATTCAAATCTCAAGGAAACTATTTCTTTTTTTTTCAAGGAAACTATTTCTAATTTCAAAAGCTGCCCTGAAAATTAAGCTGCATTCTGATTGATAGATGCTACACTGACATTCAGTATCACTGTTCCATATTATATCTTCAAAATGCCATCCATTTCTACAATTCATTTAATTTTTAATTTATTTTATTTACATGTCCTTTACTACTGGGAGAAGTTTGTCCTCCTTAGCAGTGATTACAATTTTTATAATATGACTTTTGTCATTAATTGCTTCATATATATATATATATATATATATATATATATATATGATTACATTAATTTGGATTTCTAAAGTTAGTTTTTTTTTCAGTCATATAACATCATTTTCAGTTCAATCCATTGCAGGCTGCTTGATGCATGCTGTGTCCTTTCACTAGAAAGTCTGCATAGTCAGGCATTATTGAGAGTAATAATGGAAATACTCCCTGAACTTTCATTCTGTTTAGTAGGACAATGTTTACGTGGCGAGTTACCTCTGAATATCCTCTTGTGGTGCAGATTGTTCCCTAAGAGCATATTGCTTTTTCTGTTGTTGTTGTTTTATTTTACTTCTTTTTTAGTGAAGAGATATTTAACCAAAAACAGAATTTAATTACTTGTAGATAATGGGGAAACTTCTTTTTGGCTGCTCTGAGATTTTATATCTCAGAGTGTGAACTGAAGTGGAGATTGAATTCCTCAGCTTCCATCCACTACAGTTTTCAGGATCCTCAGATTTCAATCTCATGCCATTTTGGTGGAACGCAGTGAAATGAGCTCTGTCTGCTCCCTGCCTTGATTAATTTTGAAATTTATATCTAATGGGTAGATCTTTTATTGGAGCAGACCTACAAAACTCTGCCAGCCCTATAAGCCAAAGTACCAAGGTAAACTCCTCCTCTGAACTATTACTATACCATAAATATCTGCAATCATTTTTTTTAAGACAAAAAGAGTGCTTGCCTATTCCAGGGTATACTAATCTAAAACCATCTTCCTCTACCTCTTAACTGTTTTTAAAGTTACCAGCTATTATTGTATATAATTAATATTTAAAAGGGAGTCTGTGGTCATATGAAGATAATGTTTCTGAATATGATAGCGAATACTTTTATAGAACATGAAAATATGTATGTGTATTAGAATGGTTTGTACTTCTTTAACACAGTGTCTTAGATTCTTTGGACTGCTATTAACAAAATATCAAAGACTAGATAGCTTATAGGCAATAGAAACATATTTCTAATAATTCTGGAGGCTACGAAGTCCAAGATTAGGGAAACTTCATGGTTGGATGAGGGCCCTTTGCCTGGTTCATAGCTGGCATCTTTTCAATGTACTTTTACATGGTTGAAGGAACTAAGGAGTTCTGTGGATCTCTTCTCTAATTCTATCCTTAAGGTCCCCACTGTCATGACCAAATCACCACTACTAAAAAACCTCACCTCTAACACCATCACATTGAGTGTTAGGATTACAACATGTGAATTTTGGGGGATTACTAATTGCAGAACAATAGCAATAGGCATATCCTTTTTATAAGGTTATTTACATATTATAGACTAGTGGCCCGGTGCATGAAATCTGTGCATGGGAAGGGGGTGTGTATGTCCCTCAGCCCGGCCTGCACCCTCTCCAATCTTGGATCCATCGGGAGATGTCCAAATGCTGGTTTAGCTCCTAACCGCTCACCTGCCTGCCTGCTTGATCTCCCCTAACCACTCTGCTTGCCGGCCTGCTTGCTCTGAACTGACCCCCCCCCAGCCCGCCAGCCTTCTCACGCCCAACTGCCCCTCCACCTTGCCGGCCTGCTTGCCCCCAACTGCCCCGCCTGGCCTGATCACCTCTAACCACTTCTGCCTTGGCACTGCCACCATGGCTTTGTCCAGAAGGATGTCCAGAAGGTCTCCCAGACTAATTAGCATATTACCCTTTTATTAGTATAGATAAACACATATATGTATAGTTTATGCATATTTTATATACATAAAAATCTATGAGGACATGAGTGGAGGAGGTGGGGGCAATGGTGGCATAAGGACACATATGTAATATCTTAATCAATAAAGAAAAATATAAATAAATAAAATACTGAAAAAAATGTTTATATACTTATATGTAGACATACATTTATGTGCATATGAGTATATAATACATGTGTAATTATATATATAGTAGAGGCCTGGTGCATGGATTCGTGCACTGGTGGGGGGCATGGCCTGTGGAGATTGGCCCTCAGTGGGAGTGCCACTCATCCTGGTCAGCCAAGCAGCACTCCCACTGTGGGAGCACACTGACCACAAGGGGGCAACTCCTGCGTTGAGCATCTGCACCTTGGTGGTCAGTGCACGTCATAGCGACTGCTCAACCAGTTGCTTTGGTCATTCTACTGTTCAGTCGCTGGGCTTTTATATATATGTAGATGCCCTGACAGAATGCCAGAATGTGTATTGTGTGTGTGTATGCATGCACATGCAAGCATATGCTCTTGTGTATGATTAATTTGCTTGTTGCAAGGTGTGTGCATAAAGATTGTATATTTTGTTATTATTGTTTGTACACCAAATATAAGTTTGTCCTTTTCTGTAATTACTGTTTGTGCACCAAACATAATTTTCTCTCATCAACTATAAAACTTTTATCTTTCCTCATAAATATGTTTCTCTGAATTATAAATATAACATGCTTCCTATTGGTATAAAACTGAATACATGATATTTTAAGTCTTGAATACTCAAAGGCTTTTTTCTTTTAAAGATGGTGATTTAATGGCCTCTTTTTGTATTTACTGTCAGTCAATTTAATGTTCTACTAATTACAATAAAATATATTCCTAAATGTAATTGTCAATCCTGATATATTTAATGCTTGCTCACTCCCATGCCTCTCTCCTAATGGCACTCATCTGCATGTTATCAGGATTAGGCAGAGAAGACACACCTGTAATCTGAATTTTGTTTCAAAGATGAGTTCTCTTTTGTTTTTTTAAATTATATCTTTATTATTGAAAGTATTACAGGTATTTCCTTTATTTTCCCCATTGACCCCCTGGACCCCACACCTGCCTTTCCCAGGGCTTCACCACTCTATTGCCTGTGCCCATGGGCTTTGAGCTCTTATTGGGCTTTTGTCACTCAAAGGCTTTTTAAATCATATTTCATTTGGATGGTAGAAGTTGATTTAACCTTTCATAGGATCATATTTCTGGATTTTTTCTATTCCTAGAATTTCTGCATGAAGACTACTTAATTATTCCTTTGCTCATCTCCTTCATGTAACATCCTGCTAAAAGCAGCTAATAAAACACAGCACATACTATCAGCCTGACTCTTCCTTGTGACTTCACCTGGCACATCAGACATAGTTGCACAAGCATCTTGCCTCAAGTGATTCCAGGCAACTGTTTTTCCACAGCAAATCACAGCTCTCTAGTCTTCTTACCTTTGGTCTCTGTTCCCTTACTGTGTGTCATTTTACTATACTCCAAGGACATATATTTAATGTAGATTTGATGCCAATACTTCTACTTAATAACATAGTTTTGTATTAGGACAGAGTACTTGTAACATACAACTCCAAAGTAATGGTGATTTAAAGCAATAGGAATATACTCCTGTCATAATGATTCAAGGAGTATTTTACAGGCAGCTTCCCAACCATTAATTCAAGAAGAAATCATCCCTTCAGTATTCTCTAGAACCTGGGATACCTCTTTCTCTCTCCCTGCAGAAGAGAGTGAGGGCACTATGGGGAAGATTTGCATGGAGCACACCTGGGAGGTGCACCTACCTCTCGCACATGTATTCTGTTGGCCAGAACTCAGGGAGGTGGCCCCGACTTCCAGGGAGGTGGTTGACAACGTGCGGTTCTGCTGCATCCACGGAAAAAGGAAAACACAGATGTTGGTGAACATAGTCTCTTCTGCAGATTTTCTAAGAATAAGTGGCCCAAAGAGGCCACATTCTCTACAATATCTTAGTGCCAACTGGGAATATAGAATCACTTACCACAGCTCATAAAAGGGGACTATACTGTAAGGTGCTATGATTATTACAGTGAACACAATTTGACAATTTTTTTTTACAAAACTTACAGTTGGAAAATAATTAGAAATTAAATCTTAGGTTGTATGCAATATTTCAGGCTACATGATTATGTCATTGCCAGCTCTGCCTGTATGTTTAGTTCTCCTGGCCAATTTATTTAGCTTTATTTTGCAAATAGACTCTTAATAAACCAATGTTTTAAAGAGTATGGCTACAGAGACAACAAAGGTCTGTGTGCAGAGAGGCTTTATACTTATCCTACATAATAAAGAGGTAATATGCAAATTGACCATCACTCCAACACATATGATGGCCCCCCCCATGTGGTCAAAGATGGCTGCCCCCATGTGGACACAAGATGGCCACCACAAGAGGGCTGGCAGGGGAGGGCAGTTGGGAGGTGCCAAGCCTGAAAGGGAGGGCAGTTGGAGGCAACCAGGCCTGCAGGGGAGGGCAGTTGGAGGTGACCAGGACAGCAGGGGAGGTCAGTTAGGGGCAATCAGGCCAGCAGGGGAGCAGTTAGACATTGATAAGGCTGGCAGGGGAATGGTTAGGGAGTGATCAGGCAGGCAGGCAGGTGAGCAGTTAGGAGACAGTGGTCCTGGATTATGAGAGGTATGTCCAACTGCCTTGAGGACATCCCTCAAGGGGTCCCATATTGTAGAGGGTGCAGGCTGGGCTGAGGGACACCCCTTGCCCCGTGCACGAATTTTGTGCAGTGGGCCTCTAATATTCTATATATTCACTTGTGAATATATATGTAACATACAAGCCTAGCTTTGCAAAAAAAAATATTCTAAATATTCCTATCAGATATTATCAAATTATTATATATGTGTACTATTATCCAATATAATAAATAGTTAATATGCAAATTGACCCGCACACCATCACAAGATGGCTGTGCCCACAGCGGAGGTGGGGTTCCCATAACAATCCATAACAAGTGATCAGCAGGGACCTGAGGCTACGTGGCATTGGCTGGGGTGGGGCAACCTGAGGCTGCACACCCTGCCTGGTGTGGCTTGGCAGAGGACTTCAGTCCATGCCTCATGCCCAGTGGGTCTTGATGGGGGCCCTCTGTCCACTTCCCCTGCCTGGCGCAGCTTGACAGAGGACCTCAGGCCGCACCCCCTGCCTTGGTGCCAGGCCAGGGGACCTCAAGCCATGCTCCCTGCCTGGCTGGGCTTGACGGGGGACCTCAAGGCACGACCCTCTTCAGTGCTGGACCAGGGGACCTAAGGCTATGCCCCCTGCCAGGTGGGGCTTGATAGGGGTAGGGCCAGCTGGGTCAGAATCTTGCCCAATGTGGGTGGGGCCCACCAGGTCTCGGTCTCACGCAATTTTGAGGTGTGTGTGGGTGGGCAGGGACTTGACTCTGGGTCCTGCGGCATACCCCAGATTTTGACAGGAGAAAGATTTTCATATACATTTTACTAATTTTCTTTCATCTCTGACACTTCTATTATAAAGGACAAATAGCAATATCAAAATATTTCCTCTAATTAATTCCCTTTTAATGTGCATGAATTTCGTGCACCGGGCCACTAGTATGTTATATAAATTAATTCAGGCTTTTCCAAGTGAAAGTGTCTTAATTTAGCCCTAACATTGTGTCTATAAAATAACAAAAACTCATAAAATTCCACTTGTTTTCTCAGAGTCCTCAGAACATGCAAGCTTGGGGATCCATGCCTAAAAGTATTCTATTGTGAAGCACCAACTCAGAACTCACCAGCCACAGGGTTCTCATCCTTTTCTAAGTCACTGAAGTCTCAGGACCATTTGGGGGACTATTATATTACTCTTTTAAAAGTCATTTATATATGTCAGAATTTTCACATTCAATTTCCTATTGAGAGGTAAGTCAGATATGTAGTTATAAATAAATGGGAAGCAGGAAAAATAGGAGGGCTATGGAAGCGTGAGCAGTGATAAATGAAGGTTTTAAGAAGTTAGAGAATATTGCTACTCTGTGACATCTGTGAATTGTCCTGATCCCAAACTGTCAGCCAGGGCATAATTTTGAAAATGTAGTTGAAATTGGTTTTATATTGCAGTATGCAAAATTTGTTTTTTAGTTTCTTCAATCTTAGACTCCATACTATAGGCAGAATTGCCTTTCTGAAACAGGGTCACACTTTGATTCTATAGTTCTTTTATATTCGCAGTCAGGTAATTTGGAATGAAGTTTTCTCCTTTCTTGATATACTTCAGTTTATCAGGAACAGGCAAAAACTCTACTATCTTTCCATAAGTATACTAAGTCCCTCCAAACTTTGTATTGTTTTACAGGAATTCCACAATTCTTACCCTACAATACTAGTAATTTTGTCACTTCTATCCCAGAGTATAAGTGACTTACCACCCTGTAGACAAAACTACACAATATACCTTTCCATGTTTCCTCTGAGAGATTATCTGTTGTCCTATTCTGACTATTCTTTAATGTCTTGCTAGAAGCAACTTCAGTTGCATGGAATAGAGTTCTTTCTATTGAGGGGCAAAAGTGAGGAGTTATTGAAAGTGTACAGTATGCTTATTATTAGGAAATAATAAAAAAGGAACTTATGTGCAAAAAAACATTGTAGGAAGTGGAGCAGGGAGACCATCAAGGCTGTGAAAATCCTCTCTGTCCCTCTCTGGGCTCAGGCGGTGAGAGTTTCTTTTTCTCTACCTTTTTTTTTTTTTTCATTCATTCTTCTCTCACCATACTGAATTTATAAACTTCAGCGTTTATTGCATATGGTCAAACATACTTTCCATTTTTTTATGGTATGGCAACTCTCAATTATAATAATGATCCTATAAGTATATTTTCTCAGTGTCTTTTTTAAAATTTTTAAATATATTTTACTGATTGGAACTTTCCTATTAAAATATTATTTTCTTTCTTTTTAGCAATTTTCTTTTTTTTTCTTGTAGGTTCACAGGAATATTTTTAAAACAAAATACTTAAGTTGTATAAAAAGGGCAAGAAACATTTTGAATTTTTAAATTAGACTATTAGGATATTTTGCTATAAAACTTTAACTTCTAGGCCTAAATTAACAAGGAGTCCAAGCACTAACATTCATGAACAAGTTCCAGATTATGGCAACAAAGTCATCTAAATGAAATTATAATATAAAAATCATAAGTAATTGTTTTAATTCACTATAAAAGTAGCTACTGAATAAAAGTAACAAATTAAAGTTTAGGGATGTTCATCCCCTTAGGTCAAATAGTGTCCAAACAACTTTGGCAAATATCACTTTATTTATAAAACACACTAACAAACTTTTATTAAAAAACTCTTTATGATGAAGACAGTAGCTTTAATAACCTGTTGGTCTTACCAGAATATTGCTTGTAGGAGCTAGTACTTTGGGCTTCACAATAGTTCTAAAACTCAATACAAATGTGAACAAATTCTGAAATGATTTTAGTGACTTTTGCTTTTAATCTAAATGTTACCAAATATAATCACTGACATCATATTGCTAAAAAGTATCCACTTTTGCTCACGGAATCACATTAATGCTTTATGGTCTTAGTTGACTTGTACTTGCAAAACGCATTTCGAGAAATAAATCGATATTAGCATACAGATAGAATTGAATATTATGTCAATAGTGATTGACAAAGTTGATATGTTGCTGTTTGCCTCATTTCAGATTAGTCCTTTTTTTTTCTTGAAGGCAGAAAATGCAAAATAGCATTTCAATTTTCCAATCCATTTAAACTGAGAAGAAAGTAATAATCTAGAGGAAAAATATTAAAAGGCTTTGTGGCTACGATGTGATTGACATACAGCTAAAGTATGTTTCCATTGTAAAGTCAGGCCAGTATCAATAAAACTGTGTTGACTCAGTTGATATCCTCAGGCTCCCTCTGCCCACATATAATTGATTTTAAGCTATGAGTACAAAAGGAAATATAACGCTTTGTTATATCTATATGGAGTTCCACTGTCATAGCCCTATTGTTTTATTTGAAGTGTGTTTGGAGGGAAATGAAAATGTTACCTAAAGCAAGTATAACTAAATTTTCTTAAACATTTCTCATAATAAAAAATAAACTTTGAAGCTTTGTATATCATTTTAATATAGAAAAAGAATATGTATATATGTACATGTATAATGAAATGATAAATAATATATTATAAAAATGGAATGTTAGCCAAACGCAGTTTTAGACACTAGAAAATGAATTATAAATATTTATAAAAGGAAGGAGAAAGGAAAAGAGGGTAGAATTAAAAGGGAATGGGGATCTGACCTATATGTAGAAAATAAAAATAATCTGTGAATAGAACTGTTATATTGAAGAGGTTACAGAAATTTAAACACAGAATAGTTTAAACAAAATATAATAACATGTATATATAATAGAGCTCCTATATATTTGGTGAAAGACACGAATTTAAAAAATATGTCAAGTTTTCATTTAAAACAGGATAGGTAAGTAATTTTTTATAATTTTGTTTTACTTCTGAGTTACCACAGGGCACCAGAATAGCCTTATCAGTTCAAAGCACTTCAAAAATTACCTTAGTCAATATTTTTGTGTGAAAAAAAGTGCAAAATTATCAAAATTAATGTTTATTTATCATTCTTAATATACTGTGTTAAACATTAAAATAATGTATCACAAAATAAAGGCATAAAAGCAAAGCACCCTGACTTCCTCTCTCTTTTTTACTTGCTACCATCGCTGGGCGTCCTGCACATTAGTAAGTCACTGTAGAACCAGGCACCTCAAGGAAGCGACTGATGATAGCAGACACTGTCCTTGTCACATTTTGATCCCACCAGAAGCTTGGCATCCATAATGTGCATGAAATATTCACTTGTTCCTTGATGATTTAGTATCCCAAATCCTATATTCTACAGTTTATATTTAGAAAAATATAACTGCCACTTTGGAAAAGATGCAATTATTTCACTTTTATTTCATTATCAGCAAGCTTAAAAGTAACCTTACAGTCAAAGCTATATTGTGTCATATTTTTCCTAATTAAAGAGAAAATGGCATACTCACTTCCATGTAAATATTATAGCAGGTAATACCAGCTTCCAACTAGAAAAAGTCAACTTCTTGCTTCAAATCATAATGTATATGATGCATGAAGTTCTTTGTACATCAAATCTGGGTATAATACAAAATATAAAATACAAAATATAAAATACATTTTGCTAATTTATATTTTCCTTTGTCAACATTTACCAAATGCCATCTTCAAATAGTTCAAGATGCCAAATCAATATAATTAAGTGTTTTACTTTACCATATGACTAGAAATTTTAATACAGACATTGACAAGAATGTAAAACTATTTAAGTGAAAGAAAGGCTCAAATATAAGGAATAATTAAATGCTAAAATAGGTAATGAGTATACTTGTTTATTTTTCTGCTTATTTTTTTAAGTTGGCTTTGACTTCCTGAAAAATGTTTTTTAGAAAAGATAATGTAAGAGGTATGTTAGTCTGATGAAAAGACAACAAATGCTTTATGTACAAGAAATGACATTATATAATTCAAAAGAAAAAGATAACCAACTTAAATACAAGAAGGCAAAATAGCTATTATATAAGACTAGAGGCCTGATGCATGAAATTTGTGCAAGGGCCTTGTTCCCGGCCCCTGTCCACTGCTACTGTGGCTGGGGGTCTCTGCTGCCTCTGCCTCAGGCCCCACCTGCTGCGGCTTTGTCTAGCAGGAAAGACATTGGGAAGGACGTCTGGTGTAATTAGCACATCACGCTTTTATTATTACAGACTAGGGACCCAGTGCATGAATTCATGCACCTTAAAAGGAACTGTGGGCGGCGAGGCTGTGGTGGGCACAGGGGCGGGTCTTGGCCCACCCTCCATGACACCACCTGGCTCCTCTCACCACAGCCCCTCCCACCATGGCCCTGGTCCCCTGTCTGCCAGAGCACCACTTCTGCTACCACCACTCCCATGCGCTGATGGCACAGAACGATTGGGGCCAGCACCAGTAGCTGGTATGAGTGCCGTGCAGGAGCAAAGAATTTTCAGTAACCACCAGAGGCTTGCCCCAATGACAGCGACCAGTGCCCCACCTTGGTCTGGTGCCTCCGCTCACCTGCTCCACCATCCCGCCACAGCCAATGCCTACTATGATCTGCACATGCCCCCTGGTGGTCAGTGCATGTCATAGGGACTGATTGTTTGGTTGTTCAGTTGTTCCACCACTGTTCAGTCTGTTTGCATATTAGCCTTTTATTATATAAGATACTAGAGTCCTGGTGCATGAATTCGTGCATGCGTGGGGTCCCCCGGCCTGGCCAGTGATCAAGGCCTATCAGGGGTGCTGGCTGGTGCGGGGGAAGGACCCAATTGGGGGTGTGGTTGGCTGGGGGAGAGGCCGCAGCAGATGGTTGGCCAACCAGCCCCATCCCCTGATTGGGGAGTGGGGGCCTGATCGTGGGCAGCTGGGAGGAGAGACCATGGGAGGTTGGTTGGGGGGGAGGGTTCCAATAGGGGCCAAATTGGACCGATTGGCTGCCACACTGCTCATCATAGCAACCAGTCATTCTGATCATTTCAGTCATTCCATGTTCAGTAACTGGGCTTTTACATATATAGATTATTTTCAAAATATTCTTCATTTAATTTTTTTCTTTGGCAAACACAATACTTAATATATGATGGCTTATGGCGTAATTCTCAAACTTTGGCCTGCACAAGAATAATTTGTATAACTTGTTAAGGCAGATTTCTGGAAATAACCCCAGAGATTTTGACATAGTAGGACTGGGTTATATCCATAGCATTTCTATGATTTTGAAGATTCTTCCAAGAAGTGGACCACAATTTGAACTGCTTTAGGATCAAACATTAGAAAAACATAAGCAATAAGATTTAGCCCAGGGCAGTCCTCATACTTTTCTATGAGTCATTGTTTGTCAATGACCGAATGAGACCAATTATACCCAGCTTCCCTCTACTTATGATGTAGTCCCTTTGTTATAGAAGTGTTTTTCCTGCTGTCCACATAACTTTTGAGATTCCCTCTTCATTAGTTTATTCTTCTAACTTGCCTGTTAATATTATGGAATTGTTTTTCAAATATAAGAGTGTTAGATCTAAGCTTTTCAGTGCCAGGCATTCATGTCTGTCCTGAGCATCTAAGCATCCCAGGAGTTTAATTAGTGCCTCTCACCTAGTAAGTAGTCAATAACAGTTGGTAGAATAAATAAATGAAACCTAAAACATAATTCATAGTACACATTACTTGGTCCTTATCTAAATGACCCCCCGCCCCCGTTGTTTTCCACAATATATTATTATACTTTTGTGACATAACTCATTGATAATTATGATACACTAGAGGCCCAGCACACAAAATCATGTGCCGGTAGGGTCCCTAGGCCTAGCCTGCAATCAGGGCCATCTTCCACCTGCTC
Source organism: Corynorhinus townsendii (assembly GCA_026230045.1). NCBI lineage: Eukaryota > Metazoa > Chordata > Mammalia > Chiroptera > Vespertilionidae > Corynorhinus > Corynorhinus townsendii. The sequence continues at coordinate 74,793,255 of JAPDVU010000003.1, read as the reverse complement.
ACCAGCCCCCAGGTCTGCCCCGCCACCACCCATCTGAATCCCCATTGTTCTCCATTCACCACACTGTGATCAGAGCCTGCAGGCCCGGGGGAGGAACCAAGAGGTTGGCTGTTCCACCCACTCACCAGTCACCAGTCCCATCCTGCTACCACCCACCCCAATTCCGTGTTCACCATCCAGCGATCAGAGCCTGCAGGCTGAGGGGGAGGGACCAAGAGGTGGTCAATGCACCTCATAAGAGACTGGTTGAGCAGTCGTTCTGTTCCTTATGCTGTTATGGTTGCTGGGCTTTTATTATATAGGATCCTAGAGGCCCGGTGCACAGATTCGAGTACCGGTGGGGTCCCTCAGCCTGGCCTGCAGGGATTAGGCCAAAAGCAGCTCTCTGACATCTGCTGAGGGGTCCCAGATTGCAAGAGGGCGGTTGTCGAGTGACACACTCGAATTGGGCTCCCTCCTCTCTGGTTCCGGTTGGTTTACCTGAGAACCACAGCTACCAAGTCACTGCAGCTTGGCAGCTCCTGCATTGAGCATCTGCCCCCTGATGGTCAGTGTGTGTCATAGCTACCAGTTGTCTGGTCGTCCGGTTGCTTAGGTTTTTATATTTATAGATAATCACTGATTTTTCTCATGTGTCTCCATTAGTTTGTTTTCTTCTTACCTCTAAATTCTCAGCATCTTGCAAATGATTGGCTTGTTGTGTGACTATTCTTGATAAGTGTTCACAACATATATTGAGTTATTTCTATAATTATTATTTTGAATGTTTCAAGAGTATATACCTTTTTAAAATTTATTATCTTCTACTTAACTTTCATTTTCAGCTCATACTCTCACCCCAGCTCTGATTCCTTCATTAATCCTTTGCTAAACATTCAGCTTATGTACAGTTCTACCATTTTATCCATTGCTCTTTGTCTAAGCACTTATCTAAATGTCATTATATATTTATTTTTCTTTTTAAAACATCTCTCCTACAGTTTCAAAGCATAAAATGTGTCTATTACATCATATTATTTGATTGCATAATGTACTTTTCTTTGACTTTGTGAATAATTATTTATTTGTACTGAATTAATAGGTTGGTCTGCTACTAAATTTAAAATTTCTAATAGCTTTCTGCCCAATCAGTGTGGCTCAGTGGTTCTGTCAACCTATGAATCAGGAGGTCATGGTTCAATTCCCAGTCAAGGGCACATGCCCGAGTTGTGGGCTCCATCCCCAGTGGGAGGGTGCAAGAGGCAGCCAATCAATGAGTCTCTCTCATTGATGTTTCTATATCTCTCTCCCTCTCCCTTCCTCTCTGAAATCAATGAAAATGTATAAAAAATAAAATTTCTAATAACTTTCTAAACAAAGAGTTTTAAGATACAAGTGATCAAAGATTTACATTGAAATTTTCAGCCAAATAGTCCAAGCTGTAAAATAACAGGTAGTTGTGGAAATGTTCTAAACAAAACAAAGATGACTATAATCAATTAAATTTTGCACCTGAAATAATCTGACTATAATTATATCAAAGATTATGTAAGAAATTAATAGTCATAACTCTGTCAAGGATCCAACATCAATAAGACAAACTGGGAAATATAATATGCATAAAATTGATGTTATAATATGCTTTCCCTAAAGGAATTCACACCTTTGTAAAAGGCTAAAATAAAGTTATATATAAAGAGGGATGATACTCACTTTATAATTTTTGATTCTAGATATCATTTTATTCCTAAGCATAGAAGTATTATTTAGTATTCTTTAATAGATACTGTTCTATGAATTACTTTTATCCATTTCAGAGAATCTACCACAACAGATCCTATTTTAATTTTTCAGAAATGTTATGTATACTTTTTAGTTGAAATAAAAATGGATCTTAACATACTATGTACACAAAAACATAGTTTTGCAAACTGATATTAAAATTGCAAAATAATACTAGTAGCCTAAATGACGAAATGGATTTTTATAAACTATGTCCATGGAAGTATGTTATCATTTTGACACTCTCTTACTAGCAAATGTCATTTTAATGGGTACTTTGTTTAGCACCAACAGTATCTCAAAAAGCAGCAAGCTGTGTGACCTTGATAAGACTTATGTGAAAGGAATATATGTAATTTTAAATGCATTAAACCTTGGGCCTCTCATGGCTACTTCAGTGATTACCCCCAAAAATATGAGAACAAAATACTTTTAATTTTAAAGCACTGATAATTTCACTTTCTGCTGTCAAAAATCTTGTAAGGAATAGTGTATGTGTTATCCTACAGTAAAGATAACAATTCTGACGAAATCCTTAAAAATGAAACTATTTCTATTACTGCAAGGACAACTTGTCATGAAATTAAAATGACAAATTATATTCTTCTGCTGGAAACACTACATTAAAATATTCAAACAATTAAAAATTCACAATAATTTTAGAATTCTCCTGGGATAGAAAAGAACTAATGCTAAACACTTTAGGGGAAGTTTACAAATAGGGAAAGGAGACAGATTTACAATTCTGGTTGAAAACCAAATACATTTTTCTCTACTTCTCACGATAGAAGCTTTTTTGGTAAACTGTGAATGATAGTGTTTTAAGGAGCTTTTTATGCAAGTCACCTGTGTTTGATGTTCCTGTGTTTTATGTTCAGAGTGAGTGTGTCTCAGGGTGACATCTTATTATGGAAAGTTTGTAAAAAAGTAAAATAATAAAGTCAAAAGGATATTATATTACAGACCAAGGAATAGGGATGTTTGTACATTTTTCAGGTAAAATACATTAAATAAAATCAGGTAAGATACAGACTAAAGAATAACATTAAAAAACAAAAGAGCAAACAAACATAAAAAACAACCTGGGCTGCCCCAGTGCTGTAAAGTCTAGAAAAGTACAGATTGCCACAAAAAAGTGGGGCAGTGGCTCAAATGAGTTTATTCGTATTAACAGGAGCATTCTTCCTAAAAATCGGGGGTCCACGAACTTTGTTCACTAGTTGAGCCATCATTAAAGAGCTATCATGAAACGAAAACCAGTTTGGGAAACTTGTGCCTGCATTACTTAGAGTTGCATTTAATAACTGCGTGGAGGGCATCCTATTCACCATGAACAATTATAATTGATTTATCTGTAATTCCCTTATCCCAGAGTCCAAGGACATTGCTACATTCTCTGTGGTCTCCATAAATTTTTCCCAAGAATTCCCATCCTCCATGTCATACAGCACACAAACACATATGTGTGCGCAGACACACACACACACACACACACACACACACAACTATTAGAAAGGTATTCTCTATAATTTTCCATGATGTAAAGTTTTCTGTAATTCTTAGAATAATTGTGACAGAGTAGTACTCTGTAAGCATCATCTTATCAATTCTCTCATTTTTTAAAAGATTTTTATTGATTTCAGAGAGGAAGGGAGAGGGAGAGAGAAACATCGATGATGAGAGAGAATCATTGATCAGCTGCCTCCTGCACACCCCCACAGGGGATTGAACTCACACCCAGGCATGTGTCCTTGACCTGAATCGTATCTGTGACTCATCAGTCTGCAGGCTGACACTCTATCCACTGACCCATACTGGCTAGGGTATCAGTTCTCTCATTGTTATAAAAGAGTTGACTTTAGTCATTCCAGACTTTAAGGTGATATATTTTCATGTTTATTGAGCTGAGTAACTTAAGAATGACATAAACCTATCTCTAGTTAGCTTTTCAATTTAAGTAAACATCATCTGGGCCCTAATTCAGTGGGGATGGGATACAGATAAAAACTGCATAACAAGTTGGCCCATATTTTAAAAGAATATGAACACTCAGTTCTAATATTTGCAGTGCATACTGTAAGGCAGAGGATTCCATTTTTCTCAATTTAAGCATATTGATGTACTTGCTGCAGAAGGTGACCTAAGTTTTTAGAATGCTACAAGTATATTGTTTAAAATGTTAATGTATTGGTATTTAAAATTAATTAAAGTTAGGAGATCCAGGAAGATGACGGCGTAGGTAAACACCTAAACTGCTGCCTCCTACAACAATTTAAACTGCAACTAAAAGACAAAACGTCTATCACCCAGAACCACGGGAAAGCTGGCTGAGTGGAAGTTCTACAACTAGAAGGAAAGAGAAAAGAGCATTGAGACCTGCAGGAGCGCTGAAAAGCTGAGGTACTGAGGCGTGTGATCTGGGCTGGCAGCGAGCTACTGGGTGCATTGCTTTTTTCAACCGGAACGGAGACAAGCCCCCGATTACTCTGAAATCCAGTCTCTGGGGAGACGCGGGGGACCCAAACTCCTACAGGGAGAAGCTGGACTGTCTGCCAGAGAGGGTGGCTTGCTTGCAGAGCTGCGCACAGAAATAATTGTTTACTGCACTGGGGCATGGGACTCGCGGATGCCATTGGAGACTCAGAGCCGGCTAACTAGCAGCCATTGCTGTTTGCCACGCCCTAACCTAGTGACACCCTGAGGCCCCGCCCTACAAACCCACCCAAGCTCCAAGCAGCTCAATTAGCATAAGAAAGGCCTGCCCTATCGCAGCTTAACCTAACAAACTTGCAGCCTGGGTCAGACAGCTCCAAAACCTCCAAACCCCAAGCAAAGAGGAGAAAACTGCAGCTCTCACTGTAGCTCCTGCTGAGTGGCCTCAGACAGTAGCTGACCTGCACCCCATTGGAGATCCAGAAGCCAGTGTACCTAGTGGTCAGTGTGAGACACCAGATTTCAACTCCTCACATCCATAAGTGACACATTCAAGAGGCAGACTCAGTGAGCACAAAAGCCCCACTGAAACAAGTCCTGCCCCATAAGCGTGTCTTCAGCACAGCAGTTCTTCCATTATAGACACAGCGAGTGCTCACAGCTAATTGGCCTGGAGGTCAATTCCTCCCAGTGTACCAATGGCAATTAAGGCTTAACTGCACCAAGACTTTGCACTCAGCCCACAAAGGGGTGTACCAAGAGCATCCACATCAGGAGATTGGGGAGGCTGAGCTACTGCCCCCTATAGGTCACCTACCACACAAAGCCACTCCATCAACACAGGGAAGCAGCCAAAATGCAGAAACAAAGAAACATGTCACGAATGAAAGAAATGGAGGAAAGCAAACTACTGGATGACATAGAGTTCAGAACCATATGTATAAGGTTACTCAAGAATCTTCTAAAAACCGCTGAGAAACTTGATAACACTTCTGAGGAGCTTAGTGAGACCTTCAAGGACCTTAATGAGAATGCCAAAAAAATGGAAAAGGACCAGTCAGAAATGAAGCATACACTGTCTAAAATAAAGAATATACAGAAACTCAATTGTAGATCAACATACCCCAAGAATCAAACCAAAGATCTCAAATATGTGGAAACAAAAAACATCCAACCAGAAAAACAAAAAGAAAAAAGAATCCAAAAATATGAAGATAGTGTAAGGAGCCTCTGGGACAACTTCAAGCGAACCAACATCCGAATTTTTGGGGTGCCAAAAGAAGGGAGAGAGCAAAATATTCCAAACCTATTAGAAGAGATAATGACAGAAAACTTTCCCTACCTGGTGAAAGAAATAGACTTACAAGTTCAGGAAGCGCACAGAACCCCATACAAGAGGAATCCAAAGAAGACCACACCAAGACACATCATAATTAAAATGCCAAGGGCAAAAGACAAAGAGAGAATATTAAAAGCAGCAAGAGAAAAACAGTTAATTACCTACAAGGGAGTACCCATATGACTGTCAGCTGATTTCTCAACAGAAACTATGCAGGCCAGAAGGGAGTGGCAAGAAATATTCAAAGTGATGAACAGCAAGAACCTACAACCAAGATTACTCTACCCAGCAAAGCTATCATTCAGAGTTGAAGGTCAGATAAAGAGCTTCACAGACAAGAAAAAGCTAAAGGAGTTCATCACCACCAAACCAGGATTACATGAAATGCTGAAGGGTATCCTTTAAGAAGAGGAAGAAGAAGAAAAAGATAAAGACAAAAATTATGAACAACAAAATGACATCAAACACATACCTACCAACAAGTGAATCTAAAAATCAAGTGAATGAAAAATCTGAAGAACAGAATGGACTGGTGAATATAATAGAATCCGGGACATAGAAAGGGAGTGGACTGACGATTCTCAGGGGAAGCAGGTGTGAGGGGTGCGGGAAGAGATTGGACAAAAATCTTACTCCTTTGGATGAAGACAGTGGCGGGGGGTAAGGGCATGGGGTGGGGTGGGGAATCAGGTGGAGGGGAGCAATGGGGAAAAATAAAAGTGGAACACCTGTAATAATCTGAACAATAAAGATTTATTTAAAAATAAATAAATAAAATTAATTAAATTTAAACAATGCTTTCCACTTAAGCTGAGATAAAATAGCTCACCTTTTTAATAAAAAAATAAAGGAATTTCAATTTAGATAATGTAAATGCTGAAAACAAAGAAATGAAATTGTTTACTACATAGTATTATGAGAGCGTCTGTGGAGTTGTTTTTACTTCATGCTAGGTGAAATAATACTGATCCTGCCATGCAGTGATTTGACGTGACCTCCAAAACTTAGGGTCCTAAAAGCGAAGCCATGCATTTAACTCACGGTTCTTAGATCAGCAGTTTGTACTGTTCTTCCAGGCGGGGCAGGGAAATGCTAATCTCTGCTGGACTAACTCCTGGGCTGTCGGGGGCTGGCCTTGGTTAGAAGGTTGGGGCAAGCTGGTCCTCTTCCATTTATCTCTTACACTCCAGCAGGCTGTTCTTGCCTTGTCTCCATGGTGGCCTAGGGTTCCGAGTGAGAAGGGCAGTGTGGCCGACTTGGGATCATAACTGGCATAACTATATCACTTCTTCTGTATCTGATCGATCAAAGCAAGCCACAAGCCACCTCAGAATCAAAGTTGAGAGAAATGAATTCCATCTACTGGTGGGATGATCTTGAAAGTACTGTGGCTGTTCTGGCCATCTATCACACATGGCAGACTTGTTGGGATGATTATAAGGTAAATGTTTCACAATGCAGCGCCACATCTCAATGTCATTCATTCCCAAAGAGATCCTGCAGAGTTGCAACGATAAAAAAAAATGCCTTGTTTAAAACAGGGATTTCTTTAATGTGTTATTCAATCAAGTAAATCAATTCTAACACAGAACATGACAGTGTGGGCAGAAACCAAGAGGCTCCCCTGTAAACATTCTGTTAAGCTACGCTGTGCACACATCCTGTTTCCTGTTGATAAAGATTAGTCACCTCAACCCATGTATTAACCAGATCGTCTGGCTGCTTTATATCTGACATGAGTAGTCCCAAATGGCCAGAAGGCAAACTCACATTTCAGTCTAATGGATACATTGTTAAACTGAGTAATGAAAACCTTCCTCCCTTGGGCATCAAAGCTCATAAAATGCAGAGGACAAAGTCACAGGGACAGGAAGAAAACCTTCTAGTTCCATGAGGTAAAAAGTGTGCAGCAGCACTCCTAAATTCATTCCGTGTTTCCTGAGTTCAGGTGGACTGGCTGTTGTGGAAACAGCCTCTGCACAGTGTGCTGGCTAACGGCACAGACGCCATCCTCCACTTCTCTGCTAGAACCATCCATCTGGAACACAAACTGAGTCTTCTTGAGCCGGGGGGCTATTCTTTGTGGTCAGCAATTATTGGCAAGGAGGCAGGGTAAAATCAATGGATTCTACAATCTTCAGCTTTTTGAAAAATAAATTTTGCTTTAATATCAGAAAAATGTTCTATACTTAGAAGCAATGCTGGATAGGACAAAATGATGATGAATAAAGCTTTCAACAGGTTTCCAGATTATGGTTCCAGTGGAAGGGTACATGACAAGGAGAGCAAATCAGTATTCTATTCCAATAAGATGAACCACTGCCGTTTCCATAACAGTATGTGTCAATGTGCTCATCCTGACACCAGTATATTCATTGGAGGGCTTACTGTAATAGGCAAGTAAGGCACTCACTAGTGACAGTATCCAGGACCAGCTCGGTGAGAATAAATGTACACCTTTTCTGAGTGCACAACTTACTTTCCACTTCTATGCCTTCCATTTCCACACAAGTGTCAGTGACAGTAGTGGTGTCTGGGCAAGAAGTCACCTGATGCCCGACCTGCATGGCTCAGTGATTGAGTACCGACCGATGAACCAGGAGGTCACAGTGGTTCAATTCCCAGTCAGGGCACATGCCCCCAATGGGGGGCATGGAGGAGGCAGCTGATCAATGATTCTCTCTTACATTGATATTTCTATCTCTCCCTCTCCCTTCCTTGCTGAAATCAATAAAAGCATATTTTAAAAAAAGAAGTCACCTGACATCTACCAAGTAAGAGATCTTAGTCAGATAATTGTTGAAAGTGACAGTCTCACACTTTGCAGCTTATTTTAAGAAATTTACTCATAAACTTTTCTCTAAAGTTCATTGTTTTAAATCATCTCTTCTTATCATATCTGATCTTAGAAATCCCTGACCAGCTAAAGCTAAACACCTTTTTAACAGGCTAGCAATCAGTGGAGATCTGTACATAGGGATCTCTCTCCTAGATAGTTATTAAGAGATTTACTGTCTTATTTAAAAAATATATATATATATCCCCTTCCTTCAGAGGGTTTTCTAAACGGAACATGTATGACGCTATTTCTATTATGCCATACTTCTATAAATCAGTCTTGATATTTTTCCTACTGAGTCTACTAGTCTTAGAAAATTTTGTCATCTCAGAGTTATGAATTGAAGTTAAGATGGTGGTGTGATAGAGGAACTGACAGGTTCTCTCTGTATATATGAACATGCATGCATAGGTATACAAATGCATTTATATACCTATTAGAGGTCCGGTGCACAACATTCGTGCACTGGGGGGATGTCCCTCAGCCCAGCCTGCACCCTCTCCAATCTGGGATCTCTCAGGAGATGTCCGACTGACGGTTTAGGCCCGATCCCTGTGAACTGCTGACTCCTAACTGCTCGCTTGCCTGCCTCCCTGATTGCACCTAACCACTCCCCCGACAGCCTGATCGATGCCTAACTGCTCTCCTGCTGGCCCGATTACCCCCAACTGCCCTCCCCTGCTGGTCTGGTCACCCCTAACTACGCTCCCTTGCTGGCCTGGTCACCCCTAACTGCCCTCCCCTGCCAGCCTGGTCCTCCCCCCCAACTGTCCTCCCTCCCCTGCAGGCCCAGTCTCCCCCAACTGCCCTCTCCTGCCGGCCATTTTGTGGCAGCATCTTTGACCACATGGGAGTGGCGATCTTTGAGCATACGGGGGTGCCCATCTTGTGTGAGGGTGTGAGGGTCAATTTGCATATCAACTTTTTCTTATATAGGATAGGATTTTTTCTGAGTCAAGCCACTAACACTTGACGATGGAATTATGCTGCCTATGTTCATTTTGGCATGGTGAATTACACACAGTTCATAATGAAGATTTAAGTCACATCTTGAATTATTCTATGCTCCTATTTTTAATTTCAGGGAGGACTAAATAATAAACCAGAGCTATTTGTTTAAAGAAGAATTAAACTTATTGAAGAGAAGATCACTTTGCACCAAAACTAACTGTTGTATGTTTCTTATCAGAACTTGTCAATGGCTGATGCTGTGGGTATCACTGTTTTCTCAATGAGTATAAGCCAGACAGCCTTTCTATCCAGTGGCCCTATTGAAACCAGCAGGCCTATGGGAAATGCAATAAGTGGATTTGAGGTCTGATTTCCCCCTTCCAAATTTAAGAAGTTTTAAGCATTGTGTGAATTTCTTTGAGTAAGTAATTCACAGTAAGTAATTTGCCTTTCCCTGCAGAGTGTATAGTCTAACATACTAAACACAGAGCCTAAGTGATGCTATGGAAATGGCAGACCCCTCACTTTTTGTGGGATTTATTGCTCAGAGTTTGATACCAATATTTTCCCAGTAACATTATGTGATTCCTCCAGGTCACCATATTGGCATGTTGTCCCAGTGTAGTGGATATGAGTAATGATCTGCAAGATGACAAGGTGATCAAAATCTCTGTGGTGTGAATAAATCGCTAATCCAGAAAGTTGAAAGGCCCTGAGACAAAATGGGGCAGAAGGCCTGATAGCTTTGCTGGCACTCTGGCTTGGATTTTACTATATGCAAGATGCTAGGCTGTGATTTTTTTCAACATTTTTCTTCAGGAGCCATGGCTCAACAGCTACTGTAAATGAAGTTACTATTTGATTACAATAAATCAGCCAGGTAATTGAAGTGGAGAAGCAATAAAAAGTTTATGATCCTTGCATTGTTCAAGTCTTTAATGAAGTATTTATTTTGGTTAATCATGTTATTAGACGAGATGAGCTAGATTCTTATATGAGTCACAGAGCTAGAGAGGACTTTGACAGTGGCTTTATATACTCCTTCCAACTATATATTCAGAATTGGAGGTGGGGAGGGGGAAATCTCAGGTTGTACTTATAGAACTACTGGATTCACTGAGAGATTGAATTAGGTCAAATTCTGTTTGTCCAAGTGATATTCTGGGTCCCAAGCTATCAATATTTTCTTTGATCATTAATTGCTGAAATGATTACAGTATTTTACTTTCCATGGTACAGTTACCTTGGTTATAAGTATCAGGTACCTGGTACCTTGTATAAGTCTCTTCAGGCAAAGCCAGGTGGGCGATTTATAATATACATTTTTGCTGAAAGTGTAGAGTCATTTTTCAAAGATACCCCTGATTATTCAAGGGTTTCCAGGTCTGAGAAAGATACAAAATTGGGAAATTTAGCAGGGACCGTAAATCTTTGGGATGGCTCATTTTTTGTTGTTGTTGTTGATCTTGTTTTGTTTTAAGATTTTGGTGGACCAAAAAGTGGAGGAAGTTTCTATTATTTAAGTATAGATTATGCATTTATTTATTTTTGCCCCTGCGTACCATGATCAATTGGCCAGTATTGTACTTGCCTCTTGTTTTACCATTCTGGTGACTTTAGTGACTCTGCTGTTGATTGTGACAGCCATACCAATGTCCTGGCTTCCTAAATGATGACACATTATTCTGGTCATCTAGAACCCCATCATCCACATTGAAATCAGAGAGTCCATTCCAATGAAATATAGTTCTTTAATCACTATGGTATAGAGCAGATACTAACATTCTTTTTAATGATACCAATGCTTTTCACATCAATATATACTTCAGTACTACAGTATAAAGGGTATCTTTTGTATTCTCTTATACAATAAATTGAGAATTGCTTAGAAAGCATTGGACATTATAAATTTATTCAACATTTCTATCAAACTAGTGTTTTTCAAATCCTCACCCAAGGATGGTTTTTATTGATTTTAGAGAGAGAAGAAGTTGGGAAGAGAAGGAGGAGGGGGAGGAGAGAGAGAGAGAGAGAGAGAGAGAGAGAAAAGAGAAATATCAATTGATTGCCTTCAGTACTCACCCCAACTGGGGAATGAACCTGCAACCTAGACATATGCTCTGACTGGGAATCAAACCCACAACCTTTTTGGTGCATGGGACAATACTTCATCCAAATGAGCTACCCACCTATGCTCAACCTAATTTTTATATTTTACATTATTTATTCCATGTTTATATTTAATCCAGGTTTTGAATAACCAATAAAGTATCTATCAGAAAAAAATATTTAGACATGCAAGTTCAAACATTACTGTCTAAGCGGGCAGTCGGACATCCTTCTCACAATCCAGGACTGCTGGCTCCCAACTGCTCACCTTCTTGCCTTCCTGATTGTCCCTAACCACTTCTGCCTGCCAGCCTGATCACCCCCTAACCATTCCCCTGCCAGCCTGATTGATGCCTAACTGCTCCCCTACCGGCCTGTTTGCCCTTAACTACCCTCCCCTGCAGACCTGGTCACCCCTAACTGCCCTCCCCTGCCAGCCTCATTGCCTCTAATTGCTTTCCCCTGCTGGTCTGGTCCCCCCCACCCAACTCCCCTCCGCTGCAGGCCTGGTCACCCCTAACTGCCCTGTCCTACAGGCCTGGTCCCCCCCAACTGCCCTCCCCTGCTGGCCTGATCTCTCCCAAATGCCCTCCCCTGCTGGCCACCTTGTGGTGGCCATCTTGTGTCCACATGGAGGCAGGATCTTTGACCACATGGGGGCAGCCATCTTGTGTGTTAGAGTGACAGTCAATTTGAATATTACTCTTTTATTAGATAAGATTATTGCCTAGTCATTCAACATAGAATATGATAGAGCATATAATGTTTTGGAAATATCTGTGCCTTTGGAATCTAACCAAAATGGGTCAGAATCCACCCTATGAAATGTATTTGATCTGTTATATTTGGTAAGTTCTTGAACCTTTATGAGTATCATTATCATCAACAGAAGCATCATCATAATATATAATAAAAACTGTATTTCATATAAAGGCCATAGTAAGAATTAAATAAGTGTCTATTAAGTGATAATGTTATAAAAGCAATCCTATCTAATAAGGAGAGAATATGTTAATTAACTACCACACCCTCAAAGAGGTGGTGTCCAGAGCCACAAGATGGCGGCACCCAGTCCCCTCAGCCCTGCTGGGTTGGCAGGCACACAGCAAGGCTCGGCCCACCCCCAGGAGGGCCTGTTATGCCCAGATTTCGGGGTCCCCAAATTCAACCACCAGGGAGCCACTTCCGATGTAAAAAAACAAAAGAGTCTTTATTCAAGCCCGGGCTTGGCTCCCAGCCTCTTTACCAACGCAGCGGCGAGACGAGAGAGCGAGCCCCAGGGGAACAAAGGTTATATAGGTCTAGTCATTTGGGTGGGCTTAGGTGGGTGACGTGGGTTACAGAGAGTGGTCACTTTGGTCAAGGTTTTTCTGCAGGGTTTTACGGCACAAAGGTCAGGAGGTGGCCAATACATTCCAAGGTCTGAGCCATCCCCCTACCTTTGCTTCTTGATAGCCTTATTAGGACCTTAGCTACATTCCTGGAGCTTCACTTGTCTACTCAGGCAGCGGTTGGGGGAGTTAGGACAATTCTGACATTCCTGTGGTGACCCCCAGTGGGGAGGGTCACCTGAGGATCTAGCTCTGCAAGATGGAAGATAGTCAGTTCTGCTTTCTTCTTTCAGGCCCTGTAGCTCCATGTGCCTAACTCCGGAGTCCCCCAATACCCACAGCCTCCCAGCTACCCAGGGCCAACCTGAAGCACAGGCAAGCCTCAGATGGTGGCTGCCCAGCCGCCCAGGGCTGCCCGAGGCTCAGGTAACCAGGGCCGGCTGAGGCTTGCACTTCTGGCAGCGGTAGCAGCAGAGGTGTGATGGGGGTGTCGCCTTCCCCCGATTGCCAGGTCACCTCCCTCCCCGAGGGCTCCCAGACTGTGAGAGGGGGTAGGTTGGGCTGAGGGACTCCCCCCACCCTAGTGCATGAATTTTCTTGATCTTCCTTTTAAGAAATCCACTGGTTTAGACAAATGCTTAAACCAGGGCCTCTAGTCTAGTATAAAAGAAGGTGAAAATAAATAAAATGAAATGGTAGTAATTGAATTAAAATGTTCACAGTGTCTAACAGGTAGCTACAAAGTGTTTAATTAGAATGCATTAAAATTATGTGAGAGTTAAACTCTCCTGTCCAAACGATGTGTATGCTTCTATTGTTAGTTATAAGTAGTGCCTTAAGTGCTTCTGAAACTGAATTTACAAAATATATATAAAGCAGTGCATTTACACAGGCAATTGAAACACTACTCTTGAACTTGATTACTGCACAAAAAGCAGTTCCATGTTGACAGGTAACTATTATTTATGAGAAGATGATATATTACTTTAAGTTCTCCTGATAGTCTTTATGTATATTTCTTTTACCCAGGACAGTTGCAATTTAATAGTGCATTAAAAGACCATGTGCTATGCCATTTGTCATATGCTATATTTATATAATCTATTCTACTTCCTGCTTGAGTCCTAATTAATCTACCAAACACCTCATTACCTTTTTAAAAACCAGACTCTATTTAAGGTTAATTATTAAATTGTTGCATTACTAACACATTAAGTATACACACACATACATATATATTTTTTTTCTTTTTCTTTTTTCTTGATAACCAGAAAATTCACAGGGTATTGGGGAAACTTTTTAAAAATATAACTTTAGTCATATTAAATTTAAAACTTTTTTTTCCAGAAACCACATAATATGTACTTTTTAATCATAGTATCAGTGAGTAATGGAAAGATAATATATGGTATTTAATTGAAGGACAGCCATGTAAAAAGTGGTAAAAAGACAATTCTGTAAACTTTTCATATCACACAATGACTCACAGATTACCCAGACATCAATAGCTCATCGAGAAGCATGCATCCTGCTATTCTCAGGGGGTCTTCCTAAGTTTTCACCCTTTCTGACAATTTTATAGACTCTGGCCCAAGTCTATACTGCATGACTATGTTTATTGAAAATCATTTTTCCAAGCATAATATCTCCTAATTCCACAGAGAAAACAGACAAACATACAAAACCAGAAACAGAGAATAAATCAGTGTTTTCTGCCTTTAGATTAAGAGTTAGTTAATAGCCCTAGCTGGTTTGGCTCAGTGCATAGAACGTCAACCTTTGGACTGAAGGGTCCTGGGTTTGATTCTTTTAAAGGATACATGCCCAGGTTGCATCTCAAACCCAGTAGGGGGTGTGCAGGAGGCAGCCAATCAATTATTCTCTCTCATCACTGATGTTTTTATCTCTCTCTCCCTCTCTCTTCCTCTCCAAAATCAATAAAAATATATATTTTTAAAAAAGAGTTAGTTAAATGCTCTGAGTCCCCACTTTAAGAAAGGAAGTCACTGAAGAAGCAATGGAGATGAAGCCTAGATATCTATATTTAAATAGGGATAGAGTTCCTTGTCTAAATTTTGAGAAACACAGTTCTAAACCATCTGGGCTATCATTTCTGTTTTTCTTCTAGATCTCTATTAGATTAAATAAGTCGAAATGTATTTTATTTTACATGTTCTTTAAAATGTACCTAATCTTTCCTTAAAAAGACATTTAAAAATACTATTTTACTCATTCCAATTAACATTATTACTACCATTTGGAGAAAAACTAGCATTTGTCTAAACCAGTGAATTTCTTAAAAGGAAGATCAAGAATGAATCATCCATTTGCCCCATATGCACAAATGTCAGTTTGGATACACACCAATGTACAACAATTAATAGGTCTGAAAAGAAAGCTATGGAACAGTGAAAAGCTGAATGATTGAATATGTAGTTCTTGGCAATAAGAGACTTAGAAATATATTATCAATTTGGATAAAAATTGGTTTCCAATGCATTAAGGACTAAAACCTGAAATGTTAGCTCATCAATTACCATAAGATTTCAATTCCAAGCCATAGTATAATTTCATAAAAGCACTCCTCCTGGTATTTAATTTAGACTTTCAATAAGTGCTGCATTTCAGACAAAAAAGAGATATGATTCTAATAATTATATTTTAATATAACAACTGGTCCTACTAGAGACAAAGTCCTCTACTAGTACCTCTAGGGCAGAGGAAAATATAAAGTATGTCATTCTCAGTGAAGAGAAAAATTAGTTCCATAAAATTGGCTAAGTCTCCCTATATAGCCAATTTTACTTGGCATCCTGGTGTCTTTGTAGCTTGCTTTATTAATGCATAAAACAAACATTTAATAAATGCTCCTTCAGTGCCTAGGAACTGTGCAGCATGCTGAAGTAACAAACATAATTGAGATCTTGATCCAACACTATATGTGAAATAGAGACAGTGAAGTGTTTTTTGCGTATAAAAATGAGTAAAAAAAATGTCTTTTCAAAGTTATAAATCAGAGGTTCAAATGACAAATAGCAGGGATTACTTTTATTAACAAAATAAAAAAATAAGACAAATATCTAAGCTTTTTTGTAGATGCTATGCAAATATAAATATATAGATTCCACTTTTGTCCCCTGGACCTTATCTCTATATATAAAATCTAAGCTACTATCTCATGCGAAACAACTGAATGGACAACCAAACAGGCTGTGTGGGGTGACCAGGCCAGCAGGGGGGTTAGTGAGGGGCAACCAAATGACTGAGCAGCAGGCTGTGTAGGGCAACCAGACTGGCAGTGGGGTTAGTGAGGGTCGACCAGGCTGGTGGGGGGGGGGGGCAATTAGGGGCAACCAGGCAGGCGGGCAGGTGAACAATTAGGAGCCTGTAGTCCTGGTTGTGAGAGGGATGTCTGACTGCCGGTTTAGGCCTACACCAGCAGTCGGACATCCCCTGAGGGGTCCTGGATTGGAGAGGGTGCAGGCTGGGGTGAGGGGAACCCCTCCAGTGCACGAATTTTGTGCACCAGGCCTCTAGTCCTATATAATAAAGAGGTAATATGCAAATTGACCATCACACCTCACAAGATGGCTGACTATGACCAGGTTGCAGGGGTTTATTGAGGGATGACCAAACAGCTGAAAAATCAGGCTGCATGTGGTAACCAGACCAGAAGGGAGGGCATTTGGGGACAACTAGGCCAGCAGGGGGCAATTGGGGGTGACTAGGACAGCAGGGGGCAGTATGAGGCAACTAGGCCAGCGATGGGACAGTTAGGGGTGACCAGGCCAGCGGGAACAGTGCAGTTGGGGGTGACCAGGCCAGCAGGGGGAAGCAGTTGGGGACAATTAGGCTGGCAGGTGGGGCAGTGATGGGTGACTAGGCTGGCAGGGGGTAAGTTGGGGGTGACAAGGCTGGCAAGAGGGGCAGTTAGAGGTGACCAGACCAGCAGAGGGGGGCAGTTGAGGGTGACCAGGCTGGCAGGAGAGCAGTTAGGAGCAACCAGGCCAGCAGGGAGGGGGCAGTTAGGGGTGATCAAGCTGGCATGTAGAGACAGTGAAGGGTGATCAGGCCAGCAGGGGGGCCAACCAGGCAGGCAGGCAGGTGAGCATTTAGGAGCCAGAGGTCCAGGTTGTAAGAGAGATGTCTGATTGGCGGTTT
This sequence comes from Corynorhinus townsendii, assembly GCA_026230045.1. Lineage (NCBI taxonomy): Eukaryota > Metazoa > Chordata > Mammalia > Chiroptera > Vespertilionidae > Corynorhinus > Corynorhinus townsendii. The sequence continues at coordinate 74,776,331 of JAPDVU010000003.1, read as the reverse complement.
AGGCCCAATCCCCAGTCAGACTTCCCTTAAGAAGTCCCAAATTGGAGAAGGTGCAGGCTGGGCTGAGGGGACCCCCGCCCCCCTCCCCCCCGCCCCCATACACAAAGTTCATGCACTGGGCCTCTAGTCCTATATACTAAAAGCCTAATATGCTAAGTGTCTGGTTGAGTGGTCAGCCATTCAACCAATCAAAACATAATATGCTAATGATATGCTAAGGCCACTCAACTGCTCACTAAGATGTGCACTGACCACCAGGGGACAGACGCTCTGACTGTTAGGATAGCTTGTTCCTGGCAATCAGGACTGAGCAAAACACCTTGGAGCCATTCTCCAGTTCCTCTCTGGCTGGCCAACCTCCCATGTTTTTCCCTGGCCCCAATCATGCACCAGTGGAGCCCCTCAGCCTGGCCTGTGCCCTCTCACAATCAAGGACCCCTTGGGGAATGTCGGAGAGCTGGTTTCAGCCCAATCCCGCAGGCCAGGCTGAGGGACCCCACTGTTGAACGAATTCATGCACCCGGCCTCTAGTGTGCTAAATAATAGTAAAAGAATCCTACATAATAAGAGAGGAATATGCTAATTATCCATTATGCCCTGAGGCATAACGACCAAGTGCGTAATGACCTGATCACAGATCTGTAGGATGGTGGGGCAGCGAACTACAAGCAGGTGGCGGAGAATTACAGGACGGGGAAAGGCAGCAAGCTATGCGGGGAGGCGGGGGGAGCTACAGGAGGGTGGGGAAGTGGGCAGAGAGCTGCAGGAGGGCGACAGTGACCTACTGGTGCACGGATTCGTGCACAGGGCTACTAGTAATAAGATAAATACATAAACATGTCATATAAAGGGACCATATTCAGCTTTGAAAAAGGAGAGTAGACTACACCAGAATCACCATAAGTAGAATTTTTTTAAGGAATATGTGCATTGTACTCAAAATTAAACGTCAATGTGCATGATGATAGGAATAATCAAATAAAGGAAACAGATATCTTCCTGTTTGTACTTCAGGCAAAGGTCATTTAAAAAATTAACATTGAAATAGCCCTTAATGAAAGAGGTAATGATACAATGAAATCCAGGCCAAAAAATAACATTTCATACATAGGCAGCATAGATGAGAAATGATGTAAAACTTAAAATTAAGTGCATATGTTAAAAATTATCATTGGAATAAGACAGAATATACATGATAGTTACTATATTAGTTACCTATACTAATAATAGAGGAATATGCAAATTAGCTGGGATGCTATCACATAACAACCATTCAGCAGGGTGGGCAGGGCTGTGGGATAGAAGGGTGGCACTGTGGGTCTCACACGATTTCGTCATGCACAGGCAGACGCCCCTGCAGCCCTGCAGCTGAATCCCCATGAGGACTCGGGGTTTACTAAACCTTACTGGAGCTGCTCCCCACATCTCCACCCCCTGCCCCAGGACTGTGCTGCCCACAGCAGGGCACCCTGACAGCATCCTGACAGGCAGGTGGCTGGGGAGAGCCAAGTGGGGTGGGGTGGCAGGGAGCCATAGTGGGGTGGGGTGGCCAGAGCCAAGTTCCGGGGGTCTGAGGAGAGCACCTGACAGGAGCCCAGACTGCAAAGAAAGAAGAGGAAGTGGCCATGGGGAGCTTTTCCAATCCCCCTGCACAGACATCCTACCCCATCCCCCGCACCCCCGGGGAGATGGGGTGGCTGACCAGATGGGGAGAAGAGCCAGCCTTGGGGGTAGCCACAGCCCGCACCTCCATCTCCCAATTTCTTCCCCCGCCACCCCCACCAGGGGCCCCCACAACAATAGCACACTGGTGACAACCCGTCAGCGCCCCCAAGGTACCTAGGACCCATGGCCCACCGCTGTCAGGCCCCCTACACTGGGGCGGGGCTCACCTCACCTCCCTACAATTCCAGAACAGGGTAGAGGCAGGCCCAAGCGGCCCCCCAGGGTTAGACCCACCTCCCCCCACCCCCACAGCAGCGATGCCGTCTCCACAGTGGAAGTGCAGTGAACCTTGTGGGGTCCCATTTTAAACCTGCCCTCCTAACCTGCCTGGCCCCACCCTGGCCTGGCCTGCTCACCCCTCTACCTCCCTGGATATTGGAGACCTGCTCTGAGCACGTTCAGCTGTGAAATGGCCACATACAATTTAAAGAACAGCACCAAGTGGGCAGATTTGACAGTTACTCTGCCTTCGGCCTTGCCAGCCCCTAGTGCCCCCTAGAGCCCTCCCCCCCCCACCAGCCAGTGCCTTCAAGGACGGCCACTGCTACAGGGCTACTGGCCAGAACCCATCCCTCCTAGGCCCACGTAGCCCTCTGTAAAGCTTCGATAGCTACAGTCCCAAGAAACAATCATCCTCTCCTCCCCTAATCAGCACCTGCTACCTGCGAGAGTACTCGTGGGCTTAAAAATAACAATCCCTTTGCTTTTAGACATCACTTACTTGGTGAAACATTTCTAGGTTTATTAGCTCAGAACCTCCTCATGACAACCCAGTGAGGTAGGCAGAGAAGAGATTACAATTCCTATGGTTTATGCATATGTATTCAGAAATGAAGCTCAGAGAGGAAAGTGTCAAGCCCAGTGGTTCCCAAGGTGCAGCACAAACCCCGCCGGGGAGGGTGGGCAATTTGATTTTAAGTGGGAGAAATGTGAGAATGAGTGAACAGTGAATTTTTTGCATTTCTTATGGTTCTAGGGGGCCTCATCTACAGCATATCCTACATAATAAAAGGCTAATATGCAAATGACCGAATGGTGGAATGACAGGTCACTGTGATGTGCACTGACCACCAGGGGGCAGACACTCAGCGCAGGAGCTGCCCTCTGGTGGTCAGTGTACTCCCACAGGGAGAGCGCCGCTCAGCCAGAAGCCAGGCTCACGGCCAGCAAGCACAGGGGCAGTGGTGGGAGCCTCTCCCGCCTCTGTGGCAATGCTAAGGATGTCCAACTGACAGCTTAGGCCCACTAAGTCATTATTCAGACATCCCCCAGGGCTTCCAGACTGTGACAGGGCACAGGCCAGGGTGAGGGACACCCCCCCACACACACAAACACATGAATTTTGTGCACCAGGCCTCAAGTCATTTTATAATGGGCCAGCTTCATATTCCCTTGCTTTGGAATTTGGTTAGGAGTGACTCATAATTCTTTGGGGAGCTAGAGAACATAGTAAAAATATATGTGAAATGATTTATTTGGGGGATACATTTACCATGCAGAAAAGCTAATTGATAACTTGCAGTAATTAGAGGTAAAAATGAATAAAGGTATTGGCTGTGGTGACAAAAACTTGACAGTGAGAGAATGCACCAGAGACATAAGAGAAAGAACTATTGTGAAAAAGTTAAGTTTGCAGTAGTTAAGAGTTAAAAGAAAAAGAAGAGTATATAATCATTAAAGATTTCAAGAATTGGAAAGACAGCCAATTATTTGGGCAATGACAGTGGTGGAATTGGTTCAAGGTGCTGGAAACCTGGGGTAGTTACAAAGTAAGGTACACCCCGCATTTAGAACTTTTTTCTTGTTACTCTTATTTTCAGTTATGTCTGTGGATTATGTCAAATGCTGCAAATGACAATTCACAGGCAAAATTAGTATAACAGAATGGTGAGAATGAACTAGCAAAAGCAAAGCACTTGACTAAAGCTACTGAAGATAAGAATGTAACCTGTCTTCTTCCAGAAATGTTGGCTATTTGAGTATTTAAGAGAATATATCTATTTACTGGACTAAGTTGGTAGATAAGGCTTGATATTCAGCAACAGCACAAAGGGGAAAAATAATGTAGGTGATATTGCCATTGGAGAAAGAATTAAGAGCTAATTGAAAAATGACGAAGTAATTATGAGAATGCCAAGAAGTAAATGACATAAAATAAAGGTGGGCTAGTGACAGCAATAGTTTAGATTATGACATGGGGTGCAGGTAGCATGTGGGAACTGGAGGTGGCTATCAGAGAGAGAATTGCACTGTTGATGAAAACATCCTATATAATAAACAGGAAATATACAAATTGACCCTCACGACCTCACAAGATGGCCACACCATGTCATCACAAGATGGCTGCCCCCACATCATCACAAGATGGCTCCTACAAGATGACTGTCCCCACATAATCACAAGATGGCCCCCCCACGTGGTCACAAGATGGCTGGCAGGAGAGGGCAGTTGGAGGTGACCAGGCCTGCAGGGGAGGGCAGTTGGGGGGGACCAGACCTGTAGGGGAGGGCAAGTGGTGGTGATCGGGCTAGCAGGGGAGCAGTTAGGTGTCAATCAGGCTGGCAGAGTAGCGGTTAGGGATAATCAGGCAGGCATGCGGGTGAGTGATTAGGAGCCAGCAGCCCCAGATTGTGAGAAGGATGTCTGACTGCCAGACATCCCTGTGGGATCGGGCCTAAACTGGCAGTCAGACATTCCCTGAGGGGTCCCAGATTGGAGAGGGTGCAGGCTGGGCTGAGGGATACCGCCCCCCCCCCCCCATGCACGAATTTCATGCACTGGGCCTCTAGTATTTAATAAAGCAATATAACAGCTATTTGGGAGGTTCACAAGGTATTGAAAAAAAGGTAGAACATGTTCAATATAGCATTCAGATGAATAAAATGAATTGACTATAAGGTTAATATCATAAAAAATCATTGGGGAAATGTTGAACAGAGCATACCTTCACATATAACAGAACACACCAGGTCACATTTTCTTTCCATTCTCCAAGTTCTTGTCTGTCATTCAGTTTGAAATAGAAACAATATATTAAGTTGTATAGTTTCAGTTAGACCATCTATACAGCAATCAAACTTTAATAGGTTTACTGAGTGATGTAAAATTTCTCTGATGCATATACCCACATATTTCCTTTCAGGAACAACTGCTCTTCAAGAGTTCAATGCATTTTCTGACAGTGAGTCTCTAAATTCTTTGCCAATAATTTAAAAATGCGACCTACCTGGAAAATCACTGTTGTATCAAATATAGTTTGATAGCTTATGGAATTGGAACAATAAAATTCTATTTCATTCACTTATTTTCTAGTTCTGCTGGTAATTGTATTAATGTTTATTAGAAATACATCTTATTTATTTCAAGCAAAATTTTTTATGGTTTTGACCTTATTTTTATAGTTCTGTTATTGGTGAGCAGAGGTCCACATCCCCACCTTCACTCACAGGAGCGGCTTCGTATGATATCCCAAGAAAGGGAATTTTCTGAGACTCACACAGAGTGCCAGGGCTGACCAGCAGACCCTGAGAGACAGAGGAACAGATTGCTTTAACACACGTTTCTGTGAAAGAGAGGGCTAAGGGACTCTTTTACTTTAGTAGTAAAAGCAGTCTGTTCGCCTGCCTCCTTGGCTTTTTATTGTAACAACAGCTTGAACTCAAATTAACCTCTAGATACAATCAGCAGGGCAAGTATCCTTGAGAAAGTATATGCTTCTACAAGGTCAGGTCTTTAAAGACTAAACAGAGATTCTAGCAAAATACCCCAGGGGATTGGACTTGTTTGGAAAAGTCAAGGTAGGGGCTTCCTCCTTTGACACGGTCCTGTCAGAGGCCCCCGGCCTTCCAGAGAATCCTCCTCAAAGACTTCCAACCAAAAAAAAAAAAAAAGACATTCCAACCAAATCCTCAAATCCTGTGCTTCCCCACATCTCCCCCCTTTTTGTTTTGCTGGCTGCAGAAGACAGAGGGAAATGGTGAACTTTCTGCATTGGAAGGTCGGAGTCTGTGAAGTGTGTTCACTGTTCAAGTTTTGATTTTGTGGACTATAAGAAAAACAAAGAAAATTACAACAGTAATGGTTAGTCTAATTAAGAAGATAGGGTACTTACAAGCATTAAATCTTGCCTTCTAGCAAGATGTAGGGGACAGGATTATAAAGGGGAAGGGGCTAAGGTGAGGAATATAGCTACGTGCAGGCCTGGGGTTTGTAGATATCAGCTATTGTCAGGAGATGAGATGATGTTGATTCCTGGTGGGTCGGTCTGACCATGCTTTATTGGTTCTGCTTACTGAATTCACAACTGAGTCATCTCCCTAATTACTTTGCACAGGCCTTGAAAAGAAAACTTTAAGAAAAACTTAATCCCTTATTCACATATAAGTATATGTGTTCTAAGATTTAACATAATATAATTACTTTTCAGATTAATTTAGGTGTTCTATCAGATTTATTCTTTAGTATACTTATAATTCCTTTTAAGATTTTTCTCTATAAATTTTCTATGATTTTTATAAATATTCTTATAACTTTCATAATGATCATTCTTATAACTTTTACAAAATATTTCTACTCTAATTTTCTTTCTTCCTGTTATATTCCTTTCTTTATATCCATTCTCATAATTTTTGCTTCCTTAACTTTAGTTCTTTTTTACTTGTACAGACCCTTTATAACATACTAGAGGTCTGGTGCACAAATTCGTGCACCAGTGGGGTCCCTGGGCCTGGTCTGCGGTTTCGGTCTGAAACTGGCTCTCTAACATCCCCTGAGGAGTCCCAGATTGCAAGAGGGCACAGGCCAGGTGGAGAGACCCCACTGGTGCACGATCAGGGCCAGGGAGGGACCGCAGGAGGGCTCCAGGGCGTGTTCGGCCCATCTCACTCAGATAGGCTGGATCTCAGGCGCAAGCTAACCTACTGGTTGAAACGTCTGCCCTCTGGTGGTCGTCAGTGCATGTCATAGCGAGTGGTTGAGCAGCCTTACCATATTATGTTTTGATGGGTTGAACAGCCAGCTGACTGGATACTTAGCATATTAGGCTTTTATTATATGATACATACTTTTTACAACTTACACATACCTTCTGCAATTTATATATACCTTCTGTAACTTACACATGTGTCTTCTGTAACTTACACATACTCTTTTAGTTTGTCTACTTCACTTTCTTTTTCCTTTATTTCTATACCTTCTATTATACGAAAACTATAAATTCCTTCTAATTAGTTATGATTAAAGGTTAGTTCTACACAGGTTCCTCTATTCCTAGCTTTAGAGCAGTTGGAGTGGTGAGAAGTATGTCTCAGAGTCTGTCTCTCCTCTAGTTGGCCTATTGTCCTTGCTCTGCTCATATCTGTCTAACTTCCTACTATATTCCCCTCAAGGATCTTGGCTCTGAATTCTTTTAGGGACAAGGGATGCCAGATTTCTTCTCTAATTTCTTCCTTCTGAGGCGGGTCAGAGGTTTCTCTCAGAGCCAACAGATCCTTACTCTCTGTCAGAGGGACAATGACGCCTGGGCACAGAAGGAGGTGGCAATGGTGCCTAGAGGTGGTATTATTCCCTAGGTGTAAGTAGGGCTTCTAATCTGATGGGGACAAACTGTGTTATAAAATTTAGTATTATTGGGCAAAAATTAGAACAGTTTCTAATAATTTCCTTTGAAACAATTTTTCTCCCTAAAATCATCTTTATTTTTATTGAAGACTAATTTACTTACTGTATTAAGTCTAGTTATAATTTGGCCTGATTGTTTGCATGAACACAGTAAGAATAATAGTTGATTACATAGGCTATTTTTAAGTATGCTTCGCTGGAATTTCATGAGAAAGTTTACTCCTAGGGCAAAGAAGCCAAGCCACACAGTTGCTATCAGGCTTTTCCTGCAATACCTACAGAATTGGGGTACATTTCTCAAGTTGAGGTCCCTACAGGTGTCTTGAGGTTTCTTTCATGACATCTCTCAGGAAAGCAACCTTTGTTCCTTACCTGGAAAGACTGCCATGAGCCATGTGACTAAGCAAGGTTCTAGGCTACTTATCCAAGGGCCTTACAGGCTTCAAAGCCCATCTTCATTCCTTAGAGCTTTCTGGTGACATCCAGAGCCCTGGCATGTCTCTCTTTCAGACATGACATTCCAGTAAAGTTTTGGTTAAGAAAACTACAATTGGAAACTGACTTATATCCTGTTATGAAGAAACCAGATTCTTATTGGATTCATGCAAACAAATATATTGCCATAAGAATAATAATTACTAAATCTATAATTATTTTTACTTTATTCAGTCCTATAGTCAAATTCTGTTTCTCCTGATTTTTCCTGCCAGTATTTCTATAAATCTATCTATAGATACTTTATAGAATAATATAAATGACATGGAATCTTGTCCTTTTTGCAAAACACAATATTCCACAATATTATAACATAATAATTAGATATAAATTAAAACATGTTAGAATCTATTTAATATGCATATATAAATAGAATATAATTATTATTTCCTTATTTGAAAGAGGTTTCTATATACTTTTAGTATAAAATGTCCTTCATAAGGAGAGAAAGTACATATTAAATTTTAAATCCTGGGAAGGTAATCAAATATATTATATATTATTATTATTAAACAATATTAAGTAATCTATTCATTTAAAGTAATCAACTTCCTAATTAACATAATGTAATTATTTTAATAATATATCTAAAACCTTTGCTTCCTAGGCAAATATAGGAAAAACCTTTCTTTTTCCTGACTTTCAGAAATAGGCTTATTTTTATAATGGAAAACATAATGACATTCTTAAGAAGATAGTGAATTCCTTAGTGAGAAACAATTCCCTGGAACTTGGAAATCCCAAGCAGACTCCAATGACTTACTGCGTAGTTACTTTCATTTTCTTACTCTTAGTTTTTGAGGGTTCCATCGCATTTCCTGGCATTCCAGGTTCCTCCTCTACGGGGCACCATTTTGCTGAGGCTGACCAGCAGACCCTGAGCGATGGAGGAACAAATTGCTCTAACACACATTTCTGTAAAAGAGAGGTCTAAGGGACTTTTTTACTCTAGTAGTAAGAACAGTCCTATTTGCCTGCCTCCTTTGGCTTTTACTGTCAAACAGCTTGAACTAAAATTAATCTCTAGGTACAATCAGCAGGGCAAGTATCCTTGAGAAAGTATATGCTTCTACAAGGTCAGGTCTTTAAAGACTAAACATAGAGATTCTAGCAAAACACCCTAGGGGATTGGACTTGTTTGGAAAAGTCAAGGTAGGGGCTTCCGCCTTTGACACGGTCCCCCCAGAGGCCCCCAGCCTTCCAGAGAATCCTCCTTATAGACATCCAGCCACATCCTGTGCTTCCCCACAACAGAGGATGAAATATTGTTGAAAGCTTTATCTTTATGAAGTTAAGCCCCTAGTTTCCAAGGTTCCATTTCCCTTTGACCCTCCAGGAAGTGTAGTTGTGGCTTCAGCAGAGCTACAATCAAATCCAGGATCCAAAAGTTCCATTCCAAGTTGAGACAGTCCAATTCAGCATCAGGCTAGCTTGGTTTATGTTCCCAGCTGCAGGCCATTAGTCCATTGCATGTGGGGTCCACATGGCCACATGGCTATGCAGCTATGGAAGGAATATGGGCAGGAGAAAAGCCAAAAGAAGCACAAAGCTGAGAGAGCCATGAGCCGAGAACCAAGAGTGAGCTCTTTTGTTTAGGGGTCTATGTATTTCCAAATTTTCACAGACTTGCAGTGGCTGTGCCTATTCTGGCCAATCATCTCTGTTTCCAGTTTGACTGACAGGAAAGTGCCTTCCCTATGTCACCCCAACTTCACTGTGCATACATCTATCTCCCCTTTGTTGGACCTCTTCCCCCAGTGACCTGTGGGGAATGGGCTGGGGGAAATGCAGCCTCCTGGTGAAGCCGCCCAATTACCATGTGTATAATGTCTAGCCTTCCCTTTTTCTCCTTTCCTATTACTAATAACTAGTTAATTATACCAGTATCATTTCCACTTCATGTTTTGTTTTGCAGTTATCTCTTAGGTCATTTACTTTTGGATAGATACAACCAATTATTAAAATAATGAGCACAGATGATTTTTAGTGGTCTTTTATTATACTTTTAACATCTGTAGATTCTGTAATGTTGTCCCAGCATTTGTTCTTAACATTGGTAGCTTATATTTTCTTTCTCTTTTTTCCCTTGGTCAATTTAGGGAATAATCAAATTGGTAAAATAGGCAAGTTTAGGGAGTTTTAGGAATTAGGGGGTCCATGGGGGAGAACTGCAGGGCTGCAAATCTGGGGGGCTGGGAGCTGCCAACAGGTATACATTTACAGAATGAAGGGAGAGGAATCCACTCATTCACAGAATAAAGGAGAAAGCCACAGGGAGTAGAAGAACATAAGGGAGAAAAAGAGGGGGATCCCACATGGGGTTTGAGCTCTGAAGCTGCTATAGTGGCCAATAAGAGGGGATATCAGGACACAAAGAATTGCAGCCTGTATAGACCTTAGGAAAGAGAAACTTAGGGGTCTCCCTCCCCTCCCCAAGTGGGAGTCTGTGCTTGTTTCCCAATAAATGTCCACCTTTTCCTATACCACCTTTTGTCCATGGCTTCATTCTTCCAATCCACCTCGACAAGAACCCGGGAAATCATCTTTGCCTCCTGCCCAGAGGAAAACAACACCTTTCAGTTTAACTTTCACATTTCAGCACCAGCTTTTTCTTTAATCAAATTTTCTTCTTTGTTATATTTTTGACAGTTTTGTACATTTACACTCTTATTTTGATTTTCTCCTTTGAGCTTGTTTTGATTTATTGTTCTTTTTCTAGCCTCTCGAGGTAGAAGCAGTTTATTTTCTTTCTAAGTATAAGCATTTAATGCTATACATTTCTCTTTAAGGTTTGTTTTATCTGCATTTTATACATTTTGATATATTGTGTCTTTATGTTCATTCTCTTCAAATTGTTTTTGTTTTTTCTTGTCTTATTCTCTTTGATCCATTTGTTACTTCAAAGTGATCTAATTTCCAAATATTTGCAGATGTTCACATATATTTGTGTTAACTTTTCTAATTCAGTAAGATCAAATAGCATGTGTTATATAATGACTAGTTTTTAAAATATTTCAGGGTTGTTTTAGGACCCATAATATAGCTTATCTTTATGAATATCCCATGCAAATTTAAAGAGAATGTGTATTTTTCTGTTCTTAATAAAGAGTTACAGTGTCAGTTATGTCAAAAGTTTTGATATTTTTGTTCAGATTGTTATGGGACAGCCCCCTGAGTTGGAGGGATAGGGTTAGTGCTTAAGAGAGGGTACCCTCCTGGGCTCTTGTCAATCTCATAAGAAAGATTTCAGATGAGTGATGATAAATAGCATTATAGCCAAACAAGCAAAGTTTTTAAGGAGGCAGGGAAAGCAAATGTATTACAAATACACTTGGCATGTAGGACAAGTGGGTACCCAGCTAGTCTGAGCACACTGCCTAGTGGGGGTTCTGATGGGGAACATAAAAATACATTTTTGGCAGGGGGCTAGCAATCTGACTCTGTACCTAGTTAATCAGTATCTCTAATCACATTCTTGCTAGCCCATAATTAACTCACTGCCTCTTCCTTAATTATCTGGTCTTGCAAGACCTATTTACCTAAATACTCACATTTTACAGAGGCCATAATGAACCATACACAATCCCCAGAGGGGGTTATCCGCAGGGGCCCCAGGCCAGGCCTTTAGGTGTGGTCTCACATCCCCCATCCCAACACACGGGGCATTTTGTAAAGCCCGAGAAAGGTCCGGAAGTCTGATCTATATTTGAGGGACAAAGAAACCAAAAGGTATAAAGGGAAAGCTTCCTCCATATCGGTTTGCTCAGATTTGGAAACAGGTTCCCCAGAGTCACCGTAAAGTACATCTGGAAATAAATGGGTTTTTCCTGAATCTCTGAGTACTCCTGTGTGTATTTTCCTGTCGCCTGGTAAATTCTGTAACAATTGAAGGATTTTTTACTTTCAACCTATAGGTTTCAAAGCTTCCTGTGCCAGATATCTTGGGAAGCAGACAAGGTTTCAAAGTCCCCTGCTACATTATTGTGGCTTATCTTGGGGTGTTTGTACAGACACCTAGTCATCCTATTTGGTAAATCCTAAGGCAACTGACTTCTTTGTTTAGTAAGTAAGATAAACACCTTTTCTTTTCTTCCCACTTTCCCCCTCCTGCCTTAGCAGTCCCAGGGTGATTTAAGATATGTGTTTTTTTTGTGTGTGTTTTTGTTTGTTTGTTTGTTTTTGGTTAGGAAGGAGAGTTATTAGCCATTTGCTCTCAAGTTTGGGGAAGATAAGGTCTTGTGATTCATATGCTGGCTGTAAGCTGCCCAAAATATTTGGCCTTATTTAATTTTCTTGTCTCAATTTCTCTATTCCACTTTCCCAGGAATTTTTCTAGCTTCTTATTATCCTGCCATACGATCTGGTTCAAAAAAATATTAATGGAAATACCAATGCCTCAAATATAATTGTGGGTGTGTCTACATTCCTTTCAGTATTACCAGCTGTTTTTTTTTATGCTTGCTTTGTTATTAAATGTGTACACACTTAGGAACTGTGCAGTTTCTTAGAGAATTGACACCTTTAGACTTTTGTAATGTTATTATTGAATTCTTATAAATGTTTTTGTTCTGAAGTCTAATTTACGTGACATTGAGGGGGACCAAAGTTTTCCCATTCCAAAATATGCCTTTTGGGCTTGTTAACTTTAAGTTAGTTACTTTTAAGAAACAAAAGACGCAGAAAGAACCTCTGATCTTCTCCCATTTCCTGCCAAAGCAATTCAGATTGAAAACCCTGCTTAAGGGAAGAGAGCATCATCTTAGCAGCTTAATATATGAGCTCAGTGTGGCAGACAGGGAGAACTCTAGCAAAGCCTGATGGATGGACTTCCCTCCCTGTTCCTTGTATCTGGGTGCGCCAGCAAGAATTTTTTTTTTAACCAAACGTTTTCTTTTCTTTTTTTTCTCTTATCTATCTGTTATTTGCCTACTTTCCCTTTGAAATTCAAGACCCTTGCCCCCTTGTCCTTAGTAAATAAGGGCATATAAGCCTCAACTGCCTAATCCTGGATCTCATAGTCTAATGGCATCCCCAAAGGTACTTATATATTTAATTTAGTTGTGTTCTTCTTTTAATCTCTCTGATGTTAATTTGATTATTAATCCAACCAGAAAAAATTAGAAAGTTGGGAGGAAAAGAGTTTTCTGTGTCTCTTACAACATGAATATAGCTGTTCCAGCTTTCTTTCAATGAATACTTCGATGGTATATTTTTCACCCATTCACTCTCAGAATTTCTCTATCATTATAGTTAAAGTAGGTTTCTTGCGAGAGTATACGGATTTTTCTTGCTTTATATCCAATGACAGTCTGCTTTTAATTAACTATTTAAACGTAGGTTAAAAGTTATCATCTTGCTAGCTCTTTTTCATTTATTCATTCTGTTTATTTTCCCCTCTTACTTTATATTGTTAGAGAGGGGGAATTTTTGAGCATACTGAGAAGGTTAACCCCTATTTTGTAAAACTACTGTTTGGAATTCTCTGCTGTTTTTTTAGAGGGACTCTTATTCTAAAAATAACTTTGCTTTCTAGCCTGCTTAAATAATGAGGAAGATAAACTTAGCTGTCTGACCTTGTAGGCCAGAGACTAGATATGCCTATAATCTCAATGCCATGCCAGGTATATTTTTTAATTATATAGAACTGTGTTGTTTTCAAGGCCAGCAGCGAGATAACCACTAAGCACACATAGGGCTGGCTCTTTAATAAAAAGGGAAGTTCTGCTTGTAGTCTTGCTTAGAATTTGAATTCATTTTGGCCATAAATCTCAGCTGCAACTAACAAAATAGCCTTACAGGATAAATTAGTGTCAGTTTTCTGGAGAACAGGATGCCAGTAAACCTTACAAGATAGATCACTGTCAACTTTCCTGATAACGGGATGCAGTTACTTACTCCACCAGGCACCAGGACCCTGTAAATTACAGACTGACGTTAATTAAGGAAAACTGCTTTGTTTTAAATTGTTTTAGACTGTTTGCTCTGCAAAAACAGGATGTAGTGAATGGGTTTAAATATGGTCAGACACAAAGGGTGGGGGCTGCTCTCTGGGCTTGCTGCATCGAGAGAGAGAGCAGTCAGCCTGCCGATTATTAAAAAGGCTCCCTAAATTTTAATTTGGTCTGGACTCTAGTGGTCATTTACTCGCGTTCGCACCACAACAATATTAGTTATTTTATAACTCTGACCATCTCAACTATTGGCTTCTTTTTTATACCTTCCATATAATGGCCCTGGGATTGAAAATATCCACATTTTATTAATAATTTTCTACCTTTCTATAAAGTTATACCTGCTTTACATACAGTATAATTACCTTAAAGTATACTCATTCAATTTTTCCTTCCTTTGTACTCTTTTTATTATACACTTTATTTTTTTAAATATATATTTTATTGATTTTTTTACAGAGAGGAAGGGAGAGGGATAGAGAGTTAGAAACATCGATGAGAGAGAGACATCTATCAGCTGCCTCCTGCACACTCCCTGCTGGGTATGTGCCTGCAACCAAGGTACATGCCCTTGACTGGAATCGAACCTGAGACCCCTGAGTCTGCAAGCTGATGCTCTATCCACTGAGCCAAACCGGTTAGGGCTACACTTTATTTTTATAGATGTTATAAACACACAATACATTACTACTGTTGAAAAAGAAAGGACTGCGGCTTCAAATCAAAGCAAAAGTTTATTTGGGGTCTTAATTCAAATTCTTGAAACAGATTTCAGAAGAAACCTGAAATGTACTCTGAGGACGGTGGAGAAAAAGTTTATAAAGTAAAAAAATCACAGGCTTATATAAATTGTTTTAAAAGAATTATGACTGATGTAAGCCAAAATAACCAGCAGTAACCTATATGGAGCAGGTTACTCTGCTAATTGTTAGGTTGAAGTTCAATATAAGCCTCATTCTGAGAACTGGAACAGAATGTAGCCATTTGTTCCTGGCACAGTCTAAAAGTTCATGTTCCATCCAGGTGTGGCGGTGCATAAACACAACTTTCCCCGTGGCCTCCCCCTCCACTTTAGAGCCCCCTGACATCAATGAGTCCATTTCGGATGTTTCTGTTCACACTACTATTTTTTCTTTAAATATTCAGTTACCTTTTAGAAACATTAGAATAGGCAAAATGGGTTTATAGTCTGTTCTACTTTCAGTGCTCTTTATTAACTCAGTAGATCTGTTGGTGGTAAAACTAGACTTTGGTTCAGCAACCCCAGCGCTAGAGTTCTGACTAAGATGAATTCAGAGCCAAGACTCAAACTGTAAGAGAAAGTATTTAGAAAGACACAGAAGTAGACATGAGCTGAAAAGATATGGGCTCATGAAACAAGGTACAGAGGCAAAAGAATGGTCTGGGAGTTTAGGAGAAAGAGAGAGGCAAGGCCAATGCACCTGGGGGAGGGGTGGGGAAAGGTGTGGGCATCTCCATAGTGAGAGCCAGGCACGGGGTCCCTCTCCTAAGGGCTTTTAAGGATGGGGATTTTAGAAGAGGTTCCAGAGGAGGACCCCAATAGAATATTCATAAGCTTCCAGGTGTGCTCTTTCAGGGTTGTGGTCTCCACTGATAGGTCAGCACCAAGGCAGGGCGTCGCTAGTCAATGCAGCTGACCCTGAGGTCAGCCATGCCATCACTTGTCTGGTTTTGCTGCTTTTCTGGGCCTGAAATTGAAATGCAACTGAGGCCTAGATCTTATTTCTCCCTAGGAGTTAGTGCTTAAGGGAGTGGTAGTGCAAACCCATAGGAGAGTCCCATGAGGACACTTTTTGGGCCCCTGCTCCTCCTCTACCAAATGACTAGCGACTTGCTAGAGGAGGAAAGTATTGCTGGTGTGCACAATATGTCTTTATGTGGTGACGTGAGCAAAGAATTCCAAATGCACACCCATGGAGAAGTTTAGTTGTGATGGTAAGATTTTATTGTGAATTAAGGGGAATTAATACAACCTGAGGGACCTAGAGAGTGGGCAGTCTCTAGAAGCACTGCCCTGAGGCTCTGTTAATTCTCCATATATCTTCTTGCAAAGGACAAAGAACCATTTAAATTATCCAACCCAAACTTCTAA
The DNA here is from genome assembly GCA_026230045.1 of Corynorhinus townsendii. NCBI lineage: Eukaryota > Metazoa > Chordata > Mammalia > Chiroptera > Vespertilionidae > Corynorhinus > Corynorhinus townsendii. The sequence goes on along the minus strand of JAPDVU010000003.1, from coordinate 74,760,428 downwards.
GTTTTCATGGGCTTGGATTAAGCCCTCTTCCTTGTACATTCTATTGGGGTTTCATACCCTCTGTCCCATCTAATTTCTTTCTGATTGTTCCCATGATAGGCCCTGCCCCTCTGTTTTGTCACCCGGACTCACATTGTGCGTGTCCACAATTTTCATTACATCATCTAGTTCTTCTTGTACATGCACCAGATAGAGGAATTCCTACCCCACCTCTGGTACCTGGCTTTTAGCATGTCTAAGAAGGTTTCCTGTCCAGTTCTGGGACTAGTGGCAGCCCTGCTAGAGTGTGTTAATGGATCTTTTTCCCAGTAAGCTAGATGGAAATCCTGTTCTGTTATCTGTTCCCAATTCCCAGTTTATGGAAATTAATTAATTTCCTTTTGCTTTCTTCCTTATGTTCATAGCTCTTACTGCCTACACTGACAAAAGATCAGGAGAGTGTCTGAGCTGCATGACCAGAGGTATGAAAGGTCAGGGGTCTAATCTGAAGAACCGGTTACATGAAAGGTCAGTGTGCTTAAATGGCATGCCCAGTGATATGCTATGGGAGGCAAGGTCACCCTGGGGGTGAGGTCCCAGTTTTGTCATTTTCTAGGCACCTGGGGCTTTCCACCTTGGACTTTCCACCCTGGACTATGGTCCTTGCTCTGGCCATGTGTGTTTAACTGCCTACCACAGATCCAAATTTCTGTCTTGTATTAACTCTTCCTTCAGAAGAACTTCCTTTAACATTATATAGTGCAGGCCAACTGACAATATAAGCTTTTTTCCCCACCTTGACCTTTGAAAGATTTTTGGCAAATTTACAATTCTGATTGGAATATGGTTTTTTTCCTCTTAATGTTTAAATTATTATTTAAATTATAATATTTAAAAATATTTTATCCATATTATTCTAGCTTTTACTACTGTCGGAAAGAATGAGTTCCAGGTAAGCTAGTACTTACATTTTATTTTTATTGGGGGCCATCTGCTTTCTTTAGTATCAGGTGATTAGTCAACATCACCTTGGCTCTCTGATGGGTTAAAGAGAAATTATGAATTTATAGATTGTCCAGAGATTGTTGTTGGTGGTGGTAGTAGAGAATGTGCTTGTTCAAACTCTCTATCCTAAGTGGAAACCAGAAGTCAGTCAAGTGTCATCAAATAAATCTTAATAAGAGTTTCAAAGAAGATATCTATTTAAAGTGTTGTACCTTTATTTACTCATGTTTAATTGAAAAAATTGAAATTTATTTTATTTTTATATCTTTACTTCAAATTGAGATATAGAACAGCTTGTCTTTCTCCTCCGTGTAATAATCTTTCTTATAGATTGCTTTCCTTTTAAATTGCTTAGTAGTTTGTAATGTAAAAAAGTGCAAATTAATAGTAATTTTTATATAAATTTACAAATGTTTGCTGTATAAATTATTCTATCTATAAACTATTTGATGGAATAATAAGACTCAGAACAAGCATTGTGCATACTGTCTCTTCATTTTCTCCTGAAAAAATAAAACCTAATAATAAAGATCAGGTATTAAAACAGTAGTTATGTAGCGAAGATTTTTTTAAGATGTCATATTGTATTTTGAAAGTAATTTTAATTAATCTTTGTGGATATTTAAAAATTGGATAATATAATCGATCTTATATCCTCACAGTCTGAGAAATATGTGTTTGCCAAGAACAGAAAGTTAAAACATTTCATACTTCCTCATCCACATTTTTTCTGATTAATGCCATCTTGTAGTTATCTTGTTGGTAATAATCTATGTTCTCTAATGCTCCTCTCCCAGAGCTAGAGAAAAATAAATAAGGAAAAAAATCTTAAATGTATTGTTAATGAAGGTGAAGGTATTAGCCAAAGAACATATATGTATAACCCATAGACACAGACAACAGTGTGGTGTTGGCCAGAGGGAAGCCCTGCCCCCTTGCAAGCAATGGAGGTAGGCAAAGGAGCAGAGGACATAGTGTGAATAATTAAAAATCTATTGTTAATGGAATATCTCTAAAATATGTGTGCTATTATTCACAAATGATTATATTATTGATGTAACCTAAAGACATAGTTTCATTTTTTTTTCAAAAATGGTGATGACTTCACTTGATTCTGTATTTTGCATAATTTATAATAAGCATCGCCCAACCATAGCATTATATGCATATGGCTATAGTATCTTGAATTATTTAATACTCTATATTCATACAAGCAAGACTACCATATGGGTGAGCTAAATTTTTTGTTATGTAGGCTTTAACTTTGTTCTTTAAAATTTTATCAGTGCCATTCATTATAATTTAAACATTAAAAAATAAATAAACAACTGAGGGAATAAATAACCCACACTTTTTCTTTGAATTCTTTCATAGTAATCACTTTTTATTTTAAATTCCAAAGGAAGCAAACATAATCTAATTTGCACTGGTATATCATAAATTATGTCAGATGTATCTTGTGAGATGGGATAAAATATTTATACAAATATGGCAATAGAACATTTGGTATTCAAAATTTGACATGACTATTTCTTTATATTAAATTGAACTTTTCTCATTAGACATAACCACATGGTTCTAATTTATAAAATTCTCTAAACAGCTGCATCATTTTTTAAATGTGCTTTACTAGACTCATCAAAGTATGTCAAAGGAAACTTCACTTTAAAAATTTAGAATACTCCTTCACTTTTTCAGAAAAACAAGTAGCTCACTATATTTTGAAATATGTATATATTTTTACATTGATGCTTCAAAATGGTCACATTTTAAAAATTGGAGTACATGAATGTTCACAGTTTTTGGATGCTGAAAATGTCTTATTTTAATATATTTTATTGATTTTTTACAGAAAGGAATAGAGAGTTAGAAACGACAATGAGAGAGAAACATCAATCAGCTGCCTCCTGCACACCTCCTACTGGGGATGTGTCCGCAGTCAAGGTACATGCCCTTGACCGTAATCGAACCTGGGACCTTTTAGTCCACAGGCTGACAGTCTATCCACTGAGTCAAACCAGTTAAGACTTGTTTTTGTCTTTACTTTTTTGGGCATTAAATTCACATTATTGTTTCTAAGTCTAAGAAAAAATATAAATAAATACATTAACTACATATTTAATTATATCTCTACAATGTTGTAACTAATTTTTTTAAATATATTTTTATTGATTTCAGAGAGGAAGGGCGAGGGAGAGAGAGATAGAAACATCAATGCTGAGAGAGAATCTTTGATTGCCTGCATCCTAAACACCCCCTACTGGGAATCGAGTCCACAACTCAGACATGTGTCCCAACAGGGAATCTAACCACCACCTCCTGGTTGACAGGTCAGTACTCAACCACAGAGCCACACCAGCCAGACTGTAAGTACATTTTAAAAAGGAACTCGCACAAACTCATAAACAAAAGAAAATATGTGTCCAATTATCAAAAAAAAAAATATATATATATATATATAGAATGGGAGTTGGGCTTATATCTTTGATAATAAATTATAAAGAACTATACATCTAAAATGATAAGAGCAAGAAGTTAGATAATAAATTCAGAAAATAAAATGGAACATGTATAGAAAGCCAATAATTTCACATAAGATAAGAGAAAAATGCCTTGAGATTAGTAAGAATCCAAATCTGCAGATTGAAATAACTTATTGAGTTTCAGACTGCATTTATAAGAAAGCAATTGCCTCTATGCATATATTGATAAGATTCTGGACCTCAAAAGGAAAATAAATCATAATAGTCTCATAAGCTTCCAGGCAGGAAAAACAAAGAAGAAAAGTCAGACTGGCCTTGGGTTACTCCATTTCCAGTCTTTATACCGAAAAAACAGACTAAAGAAAAAAAAAAGGCCATAACCCTTAAATTACATAACCCGACAAAGTAAGAGTGTCTGAGGATATGCAAGAATTTCAACAGCAAATTGCTCATGCACTATGTCAGAGCCAAATTTTGAAACTATACAAATAATAATTAATGATATTGGAAATATTTAAAACAACACAGTAGTCACATCTAGTTGGAAGAAGATGAAGATTGGAGAAGAATGCAGTTAGCAATGAGGTTTCTATATAAATTTTATTTACATATAAATAATGGGATACATATTTAAATACTTTAAATATCCCTAATAGTTTAATATATATATTAAACTATGCCTATCCGTAAATAAAATGAATAAAAATATAATCTAGGACATTTTAATATAATCTATATATATAAAAGCCTAAGCACTGAACGACCTAACGACCGAACAACCAGTTGGCCAGTCGCTATGATGCACACTGACCACCAGGGAGCAGACACTCAATGCAGGAGCTGCCCTCTGATGGTCAGTGTGCTCCCACAGCAGGAGTGCTGCTCAGCTGACTGACCCATCCTGGCGGCCTACCAGCCCGGTGGCAACCACTCCCTCCCTCAGTAGTCCTGTGGGCCTAATCTCTGGAGAATGGGCCAGGCACTGATGACCAGCGCCACTGGCACGATCCCCACAACACCGCTGGCCTCCTGGAAATCGACCTCAGGCACCGTGCCAGCTTCCCCTCCCTGGATACTTCGAAAGGAAGAAACAGTATAAAAGTGGCCACCAGGTGGCTCCCAACAACCAGCGTGAACATCAGCTGGACGGATCCGGATCCCAGGCCAGCAAGGGCTTCCCACCACCAGCCCGGAGGGCCAATAGTTTCCCTTCCCCTCCCCCCGCTTGCATGGGCGCCAGTTGTAGGGCTCATGGCTGGCAAGCACCGCTGCGGCAGTCTGGGCTGACTGTGAGTGAGCACGCGGCAGGGGCAGCAGGGCCAGGGTGAGCTGGAGCAGCAGGCAGGAGTGGCAGGCAGGCAGTGTTGGACTGCAGGTTTTGGCCGGATCCCCACAGGCCCCCCTGTGGGACCCCACCCATGCAGGAATTCATAAACCGGGCCTCTAGTTTGTAAATAAGAGCTCTAAAAGCAATAGAACCATTCCCTAAAGAAAAGTCAAATAAGTATTAAACTATCTTAGCAAATCCAAATAGGGATGGAGTAAGGAAATGTAACATAAGCCATAAACTGTAATGTAAAATGAAATTAATAATGGTAAACATGACCACCATTATGGTAAAGGAAATTCATTAAAGTCTTTCACTCTAATTCAGGCTCTTGGGTTAGTTTAACAAATGAAATCTGGCTACATTCCAATTGTAGGAAACATACTGATTTAATAAGTAAAGCTTAATAAATATGGTAAACAACTAGATTTTAATAAATTATAAAATTATTAAATAGTCATATTAATGTCAGGTAAAATATAAAAGTAAATCACAAAAAGATTAAAATAGAAAAAAATTACATAGTACAATATCTGGCATGAAACAAGTTACATGTTAGTTAAAAATATAAAGAAATATATTTAAAATACAAGGATATACTTGATAATTAGAATTTTGAAATATTTTTTTTCTTGGAAAAATTCAATCATTACCATAAAAGACAGTCCCACTTTAAAAATATAAATCATAATAGCACTAAATAAGACAAAATCCTTGTCCTATAGGAAGCTTATATTTTTGTTGGGGAAACAATAAAAAAATCAGTAAATATATTATTTTATTTAATAGTGCATCATAGCTGAGGATATGGAGTCTATATTCATTAAAAATGTAACTAAATTATACTATACTAGAGGCCGGGTGCATGAATTAGTGCATGAGTGGGGTCCCTCGGCCTGGCCGGTGATCGCGGATGATTGGGGCGATCTTGCCCAGTCCGGGGGGCAGAACCATGGGAGGTTGTTTGGCCTCAGAAGGTTGGCTATGGGAGTGCACTTACCACCAGGGGGCAGCTCCTGCATTGAGCATCTGCCCCCTGGTGGTCAGTGTGCATCATAGCGATCACTCAACCCTTCATTCAGTCGACCAGTTATGATGGTTGCTTAGGCTTTTATAGATATAGATAGTAATTACTGTTGTCAATAAAAGAAGGGAAAAAAACAGTTAAGTGAGATCAGAGTGTAGGCAAGTGGTGAGGAGTTTCAGTTTCAAATATATTTCAGAACAAGCTTCATCAGGAAAATGACATGTAATGACAAATCTTGGACTAGAAAGGGGTTAGCCATGATTTATCTGGTGGCAGGACTTCCAAAGCATAAGAAACAGTCAGTAACAGTTTGGAGCAAGTGGGTAAGAAAGAAAAAAAGGACAGGATGAGAGAAGTAAACGAAAAAGTGGGTAACTAGTGAATAATCAATAGGGCTTTATAAGTAACTACAGAATAATTATAGAATTTGCCTTTGACTTTTAATAAAATGGGGTGTCACTTTAAAGTTTAAGCAAAAGAATTGTGGAAAATAAAATCAATGTAATCCAGCTTAGGGTATAGAGTAAAATTAATCATGTAGTTCCCCAGCCTGTAAGTGAAGGAAAAACATTCAAATAGGTTGGCAACATACTATATATCACTATTGAGTTGAAACGGAACAACAGATGAGTCCTGGCCTCTTGTCACTACTGGAGGCAATTAAGCAGAGACAGGGTTGACTCATGTCTGAGCGTCTACTCCAATACTGCCGGCAGTATGGGAGAACAGCAGGTCATCCACAAAAATCTGCTGTATCCCTCCCCATAAAACAGCGGCTTACACGGGGAGAAGGACAAAGATTACATGGGGAAGTAGGAATTACAGGCCTGTGGAAGTAGGCAACAAATAATGGTTACAGGTTACAGGCAATGCAGGCTGAGGGTCTCAAAGGGCAGGGGAATCCGAGACCAGATTGTTTTGGCAACAAGGTTGTTAATCTTTCTATGCAGATAGGCAGTTCTTAGAAAAGGAGAATGGATCACATCCTGAGGTTAACTCCTATGTTCCAGGGTGTACAACTCTCAGCCAGGTAGGAATGTGCTTCCTCTAATCAGAACAGAACAATCATGGTTAACAGAGAATGATCACTAGTTCTTATAACTATAGCTACTCCCCACTATTCTATTTCTGCCCCTAATAGGATTAGAAGACAAAGATGAAATGTCAGTATTAATATTGTAAAAATTCAGATTTATTTTTGCCTTAAAATTTTGTCCTTTTCTAAGTAGACTGATTTTTTAGCAAAAGAAAATATTTCCATTTATGATTCTAAGCTTAAAGATACATATTCTAAAATGTTCACCTTTGTCTATATGTCTTAAAAATGTTTTGGACAACACATTTTTAGAAGTAGCGTAATATTTTACGTTGTCTTTTAGTAAAAATTATCCAGAAACGTACTTTTTCCTACATAGCAGTTTTAACTAAAATATTTTCCTTATTTATAATTTGCAAAATTTACATTTCAAAATAATGTTTACAGTGTTTTAGTACTGCAACGTATGTATTTGTGTGTGTGTATGATTTATTGAGACATTGATGGTTAGCTCGCTGCTGGGGTTCAGCCAATCGGGACTGAGTGTAACGGGCCAGACATGCCCTGGAGCTCTCCCATGGCCTTTCCCCAGCTGGCCAACCTCTTACGTCCCCCTCCAGCCCCGATCATGCACTGGTGGGGTCCCTTGGCCTGACCTGCAGCCTCTTGCAATCTGGGACCCTTCAGGGGATGTCAGAGAGCCGGTTTCTGCCTGATCCTGCAGGCCAGGCCTAGGGACCCCACTGGTACACGAATTTGTGCCCTGGGCCTCTAGTCATATTATACGAAAACATTTTGCAGATGCTAAACATAGGAGTACCACATGGCTCTGTGTAGCAAAACTGAGTTTCCCACCTTGCTCTGTGTACTTTCTCTTAAGGCACACATGAGCATGGATGCAGATTACATTATTAATGAAGTGATGACCTGCCCCTCAAAAAAAGAAATTTAAATATTTCTCCTTTCAAAGTAAATATCTACCATATACTATTCCATTATGCTCTCCTAATCTCACTTTGAAATGTATGTGTTCACACAGAATTTAGTAGTGTAGGCAGGATGCTCAATACAAAGTCAAATTAAGTTTGTGTCTGACAAGTCCTGTTTTCTTGATTGCAGCCAATGTGGAGCGCTCATGTATATGCACAAACCCTGGCGTTCAGCAGAGCCCTCATTACCATGAGGAGAAGTGTGGATTCAAATTAGCGTTGCATGTTAGACAAGGGCTTGCATAAACTGGGGCTTGTTCGAGCAATGTTAATGAGCCCCCATTGTATTGAGCAGTTTCACTTTTCCAGTCTTTTGTATTTGTTCGCATGAGGCCTGGGAAGATGCTGAACAGAATAAGTCTGAAATGGGGCTGGAAACTCTCTACTATGCCACTGGGCTGAAGGGAATTAGAAAAATCAGGAACAAAGTCATTTAAGGTTTGTTTTAGGTTAAAACATGGTCTTGTAACTTACCCCATGTGTCAGAATTTTTAGCATATTTTAAAAATCTGGCCAAATAAGCCATGCATAAGATTGTTAAGCCAATAGTTAGCTGCATTTGTATTTTCTAGTGTAATTTGGACAGAGCTTCCTAAGGCTTTTCTGACTTATTTGCTACTGCTACAATTACTGTCCCCACTGTGAAAACCTTTTCATGTGCCCAGGTAAAATCCATCCTAAGGGGGAAAATTACATCAGAAAGCATGAAAACCTGGTCCCTTCTCAATGATTATTCTTGGGATTTTAGTTTTGTACCTTATAAGATTAGAAGGGAAGACTTGAAAGTGAAATTTAAAATTAGTATAGTCTAGCTTAGTAATTCTAGCAACTGTCAAATTATACATAATGAAATCTCAATTTAAGAAACACTGTATTAAGTATTAAAAATTGTCACTTTACATGATCACCATGCCACAGAGCAGGGGTACAAACACAGGCATAACCATAAACATGTACTTTGACATACTCCTAACATATTTGCTTAGATCATGGGCTTTGAGGTTATCAAGTTTTAACTTTTTTTCAAGATTTCAGATATAGGAAGTTTAAAATTGATAAAAAGAAGTGATATTTATCTTACCAAACTGACAGAGTATAGAGAATATATTTTTCATCATCCCACTAAGGATTTTAGTAACCACTGTTTGAGGAGTTCTTACCCGCTGTTTTTAAAACTTTCAATGTTTGCCATACCCTTAATGGACATCAAATGTCAGTCACTCTGGGTTACTCAAGAAGTTATACATTTTTGAAAAATATGCATGAAAATAACACCAATCTATACTAATAATAGAGGAGTATGCAAATGGGTCAGGACACCCTCATACAAGGACCGAACAGCAGGCTGTGTGGAGCAACTAGGCCAGCAGGGGCAGCAGTGAGGATGCCCAGGCTGGTAGGCAGAGGTGGTTAGGAATGATAAGCCTGGCAGGGGGGGCAGTTAGGGGTGATCAGGCAGGCAGGCAGAGGCTGTTAGAGGTGGTCATGCAGGCAGGCAGATGAGCAGTTAGGAGCCAGTGGTTCCAGATTGTGAGAGGGATGTCCGACTGCCCGGGGATCGGGCCTAAACCGGCAGTCGGACATCCCCCGAGGGGTCCCGGATTAGAGAGGGTGGAAGCTGGGCTGACTTGACTCCCCCCCCCCGCCCCATGCATGAATTTCATGCACTGGGCCTCTAGTCCTATATAATTAAAACCTAATATGCAAATTGTCCCCTCAACCAGGAGTTCGACCGGGAGTTCAACCAGGGGACAGGATTGGCTGGCCAACTGTCCATGGCCCCTACTCCTGGCTGGCTCCACCCCTTATTGCCCCTCCCCCCCCAAATCGGAGTGGGCTGGCTGGACCCCACCCATGCATGAATACGTGCACCAGGCCTCTAGTATAATAGTATAGGAACTGGGAAGCAGTCTCCCAGCTATTCAAGAAACATGATAGAAATCATTTCCTAGTCTATATATAGACCTTTTTATAAGAGCCACCTACTGTCCATGGGAAAATATTTCTCCTACCACTATTTTATTATTGTGAGAAAAAATTAAAATGATCTAAATATATCCTGAAGATTAGTAAATGCTACAAAGTACAGCTACAAAGTTTAGAAAGTTGAAATAGTACACAGTTTCTCATAGGAGAGGAATTAAGGTTTTACTTTTTGCTGTCACCTAATTGAGGTCTTTGTTACTTTTACAATGAACAGTATCTGGATAACATAGAATCATAGTATGTCAATGAAGAACAGTACTTGGAGAATGTATTTACTATTTATAATACTGGCCTGAATGGCTACACAGTGGTGTGGGAAAATGCAGTTTCTTTTCTAGTAGAGAAATGTTTAGGATTTATCATTATTAAAATTAGAGACAGCTAATAGATCTGAAGGCTCTTTTGTAAAAATTTAACCTACATAATCTTTAGAGTTATAAAATCTAATAACACCAAATTTAAGATTTGTTTCAAGAGCATCAATAGGCATACACTGTTATTTGAGCTGACCAAAATTTCTGAAACCTCTAAATATTTTGAGTTTCATAAAGAACCTCATGTTCCCCACTTTGGTGTTTTTGCTCTATCCATCCACTCTGCACAGAGAGGGTAGTGTCTGCCTGCATCTCAGCGTGGTGGTTTCCTTCCTTCCTTTAGGCTTCTACTTCTCTCAAAGATCTTAACCTTATTTGTAAGGGTACTATTTATAAAAGTCCCTGCCACACATTTTTTTTCTTATTGCATCTTACAGGTGTTTTTTTGTTTTTAATGACATCTAGCAAAAATTATTTATTTGTATGTTTGTTTACTTACTGTCTAGCAACCTCACTAGGTAATAATTTCCAAGTAAATATGGGCGTGACTGTTTTGTTCATCATTGTATACCTAGGACCTAATGTATTTTCTGGCACACAACAAGAACCGAGTGAATATTTATGGCATGAGAGCACCGTGAGGGAAATAAAATACACGTGTTATCACAGTTTGTTTAGTATCTTAAGGGTTAACCATTAAGTGAAAACTATGTTGAAATAGGAAATCCCAAAGCAAGTCCCTAAGACTACAAAAGCACTTGTTACATGTGGCATCTAAAGGTCAGCAAGTGCTTCATGAAAGCCTTTTGCTGACAGCTGTCATTACAACTTTACTACAAAGTACTGTGCAGCCAAAAAAGCACTCATGGGGAATGGTGGGCACTCTGAGACCAAAGGTTTAAGGCTGTAGCTATTTTTACATGTCAGGTCTGCTTACAAATAGAGCAGTGAGCAAGGCGAATGGAGGGTGTGTTCCAAGCTGGGTCGGGGGCAGGTGGGAGACCGTGACGCTGGCTTTGGATGAAACATCTGCAGTTTATAAGTTTAGACCCTGAGCTGCCTCACTGTAAGACATGGAATATTAAAACAGAGATAAACACACACAGGAAAAAAAAAAAAACTATGACCCTTCTGTTAACAATGATCTCTAAAATGTAGAGCAATTTAAAGATCTCAGTCTCTAGATGGAATGGAGAAATGGATTGCAGCATTTGTTAAGTCTCAAAACGGTGGGCATGTCTGTTGTGTTTCTTAAGTATGACAAAAGGACAGTTTTGCATAATTGTGAAGTAAGATTTTGCTTTCACAGAGTTAGTCATTTTGGTTTATATAGCTTGAGAATTTCAGTGGCCAAATATATTATAAGAATGTAACAGAAAGAAACAATGCTAAAAAATAACCCAGGCACATTATTTTTAACAGAGGATGGACCTGGCATTGAGAGGTTGTCAATAATTGCATAATCATATATGTAAAAGCCACGTATTGATGATTCCTGCTGTGAGGATCACATGAGATAATAGTGCTGAACAAAGCAAACATCGGTTAAACTGATGTGCTTGTATAACTTATATGTAAGCTGTGTTCCTGACAGTGTTTAAATGTGTGTTTTGTTTTTTTTTTTGTTTTGTTTTGTTTTATTTCTTTTTGATTGGTTGAAAAAATTCTGCCATTGGTGCCCTGGATTAGAAAAAGTATTCAACTGACAATCAGACTTTCTAATTGTGTAAGTTTTGGACTTCCAGATTTTATTTTCTGTGAATTTTAAAGTAAGAGGGGATAATGTAGTTGACATAACACATGTTATAAAGTTAAAAGTCAGGCACAGGGAGAAAATATTGTATTTATACCTGAGATTCTCATATCCCTCAGGTGTTGGCCCTTCAGTCAGCATCAGTCCTGGCATCAGCTATAATTCCGTTCCCAAATCTCCTGCACTGAAGCGATAGGATATTTTCTCAACTCTGAATCTTCCCCTTCAAATAGAAATTCCAAGGGTTACTGAGAAGATAATTCCTAGCTCAGGTACCAAGAAAAGAGAGATCAGCAAAACAATAACATACCATTCTTACCCTATAAAATCCTCAATTTTAAGAGAAATTCACTAAAGTTAGCCTAAAAATATTGTCTTTTCCAAGTTACAGAAATGTAAATATGCCCTAAGTGATTCATAAGCTTCTTCTTCTAAACTATGTTCTGATGGATACAGATATGCCCAGGCTTAGCTTCTGTAGAGATGTGAAACAGCACGATAGTAGAAATAACTCCCTTAAATCACTAGAGTTTACCCTTTCCCCTATTTGGTTTTACATTTCTTCACCTTTAATCTCCTCATTACCTTTAATCATCTCTCTTTTATTTTATTTTCTTCCCTGCCATGAATTTTATTTTGATAATTTATTTTTAACTAGAAGCCTGGTGCACAAAATTTATAAATAGGAGTAGGTGGTCCCTTAGCTCGGCCTGCACCCTCTCACAATCCAGGACCCCTAGGGGGAATGTCCCTCTTGCAATCCAGGACCACTGGCTCCTAACTGCTTGCCTGCCTGCCTGATCACCCCTAATCATTCGCCTGCCTGCCTGATTGCCCCTAACTGCTCACCTTCCAGCATGATTGCCCCTAATGGCCACTGCCTTGGCCCCTGCCGCTGTGGCTTCGTCCGGAAGGATGCCCAGAATGACATCTGGAAGGTTCTTTGGCTGTCCAACCTAATTAGCATGTCATGTTTTTATTATTATAGATTAAATTTATTGGAGTGACATTAATTAATAAAATTATACAGGTTTCAGGTATACAATTTTACAATACAACATCATCTGTATTTTGTATTATATGTTTACCACCCCAAGTAAAGTCTCCTTCCATCATTATTTATCCCCCCATTCCCTTCCTCTACCTGCCCCAAAGCCTCTCCCTCTGGCACTTACCACACTGTTGTGTATGTCCATGAGTCTTTCTATTTTTAATTTGCTAAATTACTTCACCCTTTTCACCCAGCCCCTAACCCCTCCCCTCTGACAGCTGTCAGTCTGTTCTCCGTACCCATGAGCCTGTCTCCACTTGGTTAGTTTATTTTATTCATTAGATCCCACATATAAGTGAAACAATCATCTCTTCACTTTTAAAATCCATATCAACCTCTGGATCAGTCTATTCGAGTGAGTGTCTGCTGGTGATCATCCAGAAGACCTTTGTTATAATGTAGTCTTCTTCAGTTTTTTTCTGAATTTTGTCCGTTTAACATTGGAAATTACCTAAGTTTGTTTATTCTGGCCTACTATTTATTTTATTTTATTATTTTATTTTAGCCACACTGTGGATATTTTTATTTATTTCATAGAGAGAGGAAGGGAGATAAAGAAAGAGAGAAACATTGATGTGAGAGAGGATCATCTACCGTTTGTCTCCCCAAAGCACCCTGACCTGGATCAAACCCTAAACCTAGGTATCTAGGTAGGTATCTACCCTTACCAGGAATAGAGTCTGCCAACTTTTGGTGCACAGTATGAGGCTTAACCAACAGAGCATGTGGCCATGGCTTTCATACCATTTTTAGAGCTCTTTAAACTGAGCCTTTCCTGTGAGTTTTTGTATTCATTAGTAGATTTCCTTATACAGAAGGCTTGAGTAATAGATGAAGATGGGGCCACAGTGATTGTTAATCTGAGGGTGCTGGTAGTCAAAGAGCAAGGCAAGCTTCACCCAACATAGAAGAATTGTGCCTTGTAAGGGAAGCTATGAGGTATCCAAGAATAACCCCGAGATCATTAAGGAACTGTTTTTCTTTGGGAATTTAAATATACATGAAGGAATGCAACCCTGGGAAGACAGTATGTGACCAAGGCAAGAGTGGAAGTTATAAAGGCAAGAGCTACTGGTTGTTCAGTTTAAGCAAATCCCTGTGTTTGTAGCTCAGGATCAGTTTGCTGTAGCATCTCTACTCTGGCCCATGCTTTCTCCTCAAATTCTGGCCATCCAGAATCCCGCGGGTGGTGTTCAGGAAGGATGCCCAGTCTACCAGCTGGAATTCAAGGAGTACAATGAAGTCATAGGCCACAAGCATTGGAAGGCGCCACAGCAGCATGCTTTAATAGCAGTTCTGGCCATGAGACTGTTGCTATGCATTTTCCTCCTTGGTCTCTGACCCATTATATGGAATTTTGCCATATCTTCCAGACTCAAAGTCATGCAGCAGCCACATTCTGAAGCACATGCTCAAGGATCATTGAACATTTCGTCACCATAGGAAAGGATGTGATTCTCTTCTTTATTTATAACTCTAGCCTTTAAAGACAAGGGATCCGGTTTGAGATTTTAAATTCACTTTAGAAAATGCTTCTTTGTCTACTCAATGTTGTTATTAAAGGCCTATGCAAAGAAATGATGTTGTCATATAGCAGGGTTGCTGGGGTCTTTCTTTGATAATGTGCTACTCACTATGCATTTTAAGTGGACTCACGTGTTACATTATTGTTATGGAGAGGAAACTGATGTAGCAGCTTTCTTAATAGTGAATGAACACACAAACAGTGAAAAAATGAGATAATTTGCTGAAAGGTTAATGTATACATTTTAGGCAGGGATATTTAGGGTTCCCTTAAAACAGTCAAGAGCATTTAAAACAGAGTGTACATTTAAAGTACTAGTAATGACTTCTTTCCCCAAACAACATACTAGAATACTTGGTGTAATTCTGCCTTCATCTCCAACAATTAGCATGTTTTCTTAAATTGTTGCTGAATGTCCTAGTTAGCAGAAATTTAGTCTTGAAGGGATTCTTGCTTTAAGTCATTTCTGGATAACTAAAGCATGAATAACTGTGAACCTAAGCACTACTAAAAGACCAAAATGTATAATCTCCTTGTAGAAGAAAATCTTCTTAGTCATTTCATCACAAAATCCTCACAGATACCTCTGCCTTTTCATAATCCAATATGAAAAAGAATCCTATCAATACAATAAACACTATTCAACTATAGGTTTAATCAGTTCTCAAATATCAAGAGTAGAGGAGGATTTGGAGAGGTGAATATATTTCTTCAAAGCTGCTTAACAGTAGATTAGTCTCAAGCAGCAAAAAATGTTCAAATTTGTGTTATTTACATACCCAGTAATTTCTAAGCTGAAGAAGTGACATATATTTATATCCTTAGTCATGTTTGTACAATTATCTAACTATGCAATCATATATCCCAAAATTATAAATTTTACATTTAACATAAGTGTAATTGTATATGCCCAGTATATAATGTATTGCATAATTGTAAATTTCACTTCTATTTAACATATTAGTTTATAAATATAACTTTATTTTTTAACTTTATGTATTTATATATTATATGTTATTGAAGGTTTCCTTCCTGAACAAATATATGCTCACCTTTTATGTCTTCCTATTTCATAAATAAGTAATAAATAAGCATATGTAGAAGCAAGATTGCAATTTTCTGACTTTTGAATAATGCAGTCAGTATTTTGACAGATTTATTTAATTTTGGAATAAGGCCTCTGAGCAAAAATCATTTTAACATTTTGGCCAAAGAATTCTAAACATGTCACATAGCATTTTAATGTAAAATTTTAAAAATAGCCAACATTGAAAACATTGTGACAAGGTAAACTTCTCAATTTATCTGGACAGACTTGTTTAAAATCAGTTATAGAGAACCCTAAGATTTCTGTGATTTTTACTGCTCTTTTTATCTTAGTGTTACTATATTTTAACACTCTTACAAAACAGGATTACATGTAGAGGAGGTAGTATTCTTTGGAAGGATTTTGTAGGGAGACCAGTATATTTCCAGATCCCATGATAAGAATTGTGTTAGACCATCGGGGACACAGATTTTATTTAACTTACTTAAGGTCAATTACAAATTTCACACTACCTTATATGTTTCTCCCTTATGCTACTTGCAGATATGTCCCATGCTCTTGCTCTGTTGCACCTCTACTTATAATAACCAGGATCTCCAGCTGAGCAGCTACTATAGGCAATAAAGCACAACTGCATTAAGAGTCACTATGTGGGGTATCCTAATAATAATCCTATGAATTAAGTACTTTTATTTACTCCATTTTATAAACAAGGAAACAGACTCAGAGAGGTAAAGTACTTGTATAAAGACAAATATCTATGTGGTAGACACTGGATTTGAACTTAGGGGTCACTACTCTAAAATTCATACTCTTCACCATTAAGTGAGATTGCCTGTTCAAAGAATTCCTGCCTAAGCACTGGCTTCTTCTCACATCACCAGTATCTACGTCATAAATTTACTGTCCCCTATCCACACACAATTCTGGTAAGTCATTTCCTGTGCTTCTATCCAAATAAGAGAGCACTCATCTTTCAATGGCTGTATTATTTATCTTTATAATATACTTCTTCTCACCCTAAGTATACACTAGTATTTTCTCATAGGCAAAGATACACCGGGGATCTTTGAGTGTAGATGGAGAATATATTGACAGAGTTGATTTCCATATCTAAAGGGAGATCATTCCCTATTGATCTTTTAATTTCTCTTAAATTTCCAAATTACAGTCCCTTAAAACATTATGAGTAGAAAGAGGAATTGTTGTTTAGTGAGTATAGAGGTTTAGATTTGCAAGATGAAAAAGTTTTATAGATTTGTTTAAAAAACAATGTGGCCCTAGCTGCTTTGGCTCAGTGGACTGAAGGGTCCTGGGTTTGATTCTGGTCAAGGGCACATGCCCAGGTTGAAGGATTGATCCCCAGTAGGGGGCGTGCAGGAGGCAGCTGATCAATGGTTCTCTCTCATCATTGGTGTTTCTATCTCTCCCTCTCCCTTCCTCTCTGAAATCAATAAAAATATATTTTAAAAAGTAATAAAAATAATGTGAATATACTTAACACTACTGAACTGTACATTTAGATGGTTAAGATGATAAATTTTAGCTGCTCTGTCTGTGGAGTAGGCACTCAGTGTCACTGATTCACTAATAAATTCTCTTTCATTTTAAATTCTAAAAACATAAAAGATAGTACATTTTAATTATGGATTTGTTACCACTACAAAAAAAAATGGGAGAAAAGCACATTATACCTTAATATATGTTTATTAGAGATATACATATTTAATATAATATTTTAGTTTACATTTTTGAAACCTTAAGAGTTATTTTATAAATCTATACCTTTCAGCATATACCTGCTTTTCTTAACTTCTAACATGTATTCTTTCTCCCATTTAATTCCTTTTTTTGCTACTCAGCAGATGGCTTCATCTGTACTTGATTGTTGACTATACTATGTAATATTTAGTAGTAAGAGTTATAGAATCAGATAAGCAGGATTAAAGGCACAGAATATAACATTTTTGGCCAAATGATTTTGGGTAAGATACTTTCTTCTCTCCATTACAATTTTCTCATTTGTAATGTAAATAACAATGGTATTTATTTCAGATGCCATGATAATTAAATATTATGCATTTAAATATCTTACTACAGCTCTTAGCATATGCAGACCATCAACTGAATAAAATATAGAATACAATTTTTAACATTATCTTTTAAATTATATGATTCTGTCTTCATAGTTTCTCTTCTCTCTGGCTTGAATCCAAGATTTGTTCTCCAAAGAAAATTATACAACCTGAACAAATCTAAGTAAATATGGGCAAATATAAGCATATATTTGTGAAATTAATTTCCTTTTCTTATTGGACAACAAATTGACTAAATTTATGTGCTTCTCATGCAATTAAAACTGTCATGTGGCCAAGTTCTAATTCACTAGAAATTGAGCAGAATGGCATGGTCCCTTTCCAGTGCCCTAGGCCCATAGCATTTTCTCATTTACTATCATCCATGCTCTCAATATCCTTGCAAGCTTAAGATAACACAGAAAATCTGAAGTCATATCTGACAAAGATGGTGAAACCATTAAATGGAAAGAGTCTATTTGAAGAAGAGTCACCCATTAAATAGGCATGTGTGTTTTGGACTTTATATAAACAAAAAATTACATCCTTTGCCATTTATGGTAAATCTATTTTATGGATTGTAAGGTTTGTTTGTTTGAGCTGCTGAATAAAGAATCTTAAAGTAACAGTGCAAAGGAATATCACAAGGCCAGTCCAGCCTGATTTTGCAATCACTGTGGCCAATGATTGCTGTATGGCTCAAATGCTTCCCTCTTGTGAATAAGAGTCTTCATTATAGGTTTCCTGGACTGTCCCACCACTGTTAACTGGTCAAGGGGCAGTAGAAACCTTGCTTTTTTATTTCAGGTCTTGGGTGAGGGAAGTACAAGTTCAGATATGGTAGTGAGGACTAAACAGCAGTTGGAGAGCCTGTGATATTATTGAAATAATATCAAGCATCTTCTCAGATCACAATGGCATAATATTAGAAATAAACTACAATGAAAACAATAAAAAGAGTTCAAACACTTGTAGGCTAAATAGCATGCTATTAAACAATGATTGGGTTACCAAAGAGATCAAATAAAATATAAAGAATATCCTGGAAACATATGACAATGAAAACACAACAATCCAAAATCTATGAGACACAGTGAAAGCAGTCTTGAGAGGAAAGTTCATAGCATTACAGGCCTACCTCAAGAAACAAGAAAAACTGGTAATAAATTATCTAACTCTACAACTTAAAGAATTAGAAAGAGAGCAACAAGAAAAGCCTAGAGTAAGCAGAAGAAAGGAAATAATTAAGATCAGATTAGAAATAAATAACATAGAGACCAAAAAGCAAAACAAACAAACAACAGATCAATGAAACCAAGAGCTAGTTCTTTGAAAGGACAAACAAGATTGATGAATTTCTAGCCAGGCTCACCAAAAAGCAAAGAGAGAGGACTCGACTCAAATAAACAAAATCAGAAATGAAAAAGGTGAAATAACAACAGACCTCACAGAAATACAAAGGATTGTAAGAAATTACAATGAAAAACTATTCCAACAAACTGGTCAGCTTAGAAAAAATGGACATATTCCTAGAAAAATACGACCTTCCAAAACTCAATTAGAAAGAATAAAAAGAAAAATCTGAAAAGGCCTATAACTATGGAGGAAATGGAAGCAGTAACCAAACAAATTCCAGCAAAAAAAACTCTGGGCCAGATGACTTCACAAGGGAGTTTCACCAAACATTTAAAGAAGAACTAAAACCTATCCTCCTCAGACTATTCCAAAAAATTCAAGAGGAAGGCACACCCCCAAGCTTTTTCTATGAAGCCAGTATTACCCTAACCCAGTGGTCGGCAAACTGTGGCTCGCGAGCCACATGCGGCTCACCAGCCACGGTTTGCCACTCTGTTGACTAATGAGTCTGCCGACCACTGACCTAGACTCTCAATTCCAATAATTACAGGCTGTTGTTGTTCCACGTGATTAAGCCCCTATTCCAGTGGTCGGCAAACTCATTAGTCAACAGAGCGGCAAACCGTGGGCTGCAGTTTGCTGACCACTGCACTAACCCCAAACAAGATAGGCGCATTACAAAGAAAGAGAATTGTAGGCCAATATCTCTGATGAATATAGATGCTAAAATCCTCAACAAAATTCTAGCAAAGCAGATCCAGCATTACATTAGAAAGATCATACACCATGACCAAGTGGTATTTATTCCAGGGATGCAAGGATGTTACAATATCCACAAAGTAATAAGCATGATATATCACATAAACAAATTGAGAGATAAAAATCACATAATCATATCAGTTGATGCAGAAAAGGCATTTGACAAAACCCAACACCTTTTCTTGATAAAAGCTCTCAGCAAAGTGGAAATAGAGGGTTCATACCTCAAAATAATGAAAGCCTTATATGACAAACCTATAGCCAACATCATACTCGATGGGCAAAAGCTGAAACCATTTCCTGTAAAAACAGTAACAAGACAGGAATGCCCACTCTCACCACTCCTGTTCCACATTGTCTTGGAAGCACTAGTCATACCAATCAGACAACAAGAAGAAAAAATCTTCCAAACTGGAAAAGAAGAAGTTCATTATTCACAGATGACATGATATTGTACATAGAAAACCCTAAGGACTCCATAAAAAAAACAAAAAAAAACCTACTAGCTTTAATAAGTGAATTTGGCAATGTAGCAGGATACAAAATTAATACCCAGAAATCTATAGCTTTTTTATACACTAATAATGAACTCACAGAAAAAGAAACTAAAAAAAAAGCAAACACACACACAAACAATCCCATTTACCATTGCACCAAAAAAATTAAGATACTTAGGAATAAACTTAAGTAAGGAGATAAAAGACCTGTCCTCAGAAAACTACAGGTCATTAAATAAAAAGAGATAGAGGAATACATAGACAAATGGAAGAACATACCGTGTTAATGAATTGGTAGAATCAACATCATTAAAATGTCTATACTACCCAAAGAAATCTATAGATTTAATGCAATCCCCATTAAGATGCCAACAGCATATTTCACAGACCTAGAATAAATGCTCCAAAAATTCATGTGGAATAAAAAAAGAAACTGAATATTTGTAACAATCATGAGAAAATAAGAAGAAAGTTGGAGGGATCACAATACCAGATATCAAGCTATATTACAAAGCCACTTTTCTGAAAACTATCTGGTATGGGCACAAGAACAGACATATAGACCAATGGAACAGAACAGAGAACCCAGAAATTGACCCAAGCCATTATGCTCAATTAATGTTTGACAATGGAGGCAAGAGCATACAATAGAGTCAAGACAGTCTCTTCAATAAATGGTGTTGGGAAAATTGGACAGATACATGCAAAAAAATGAAACTAGATCACCAACTTACATCATACACAAAAATAAAATCAAACTGGATAAAAAACTTAAATGTAAGGCCAGAAACCATAAAAATCTTAGGAGAATCCATAGGCAGCAAAACATCAGATATATGTCATAGCAATATCTTTACCGATACAGCTCCTAGGGCAATGGAGACTAAGGAGGAAATAAACAAATGGGACTACATCAAAATAAAAAGCTTCTGAACAGCAAAATAAACCATCAACAAAACAGCAAGTAAGCCCATTGCATGGGATAACATATTTGCCAATGTTATATCTGATAAGGGCCTAATCTCCAAAATTTACAGAAACTCATACATCTTAACAAAAGGAAGATAAATAATCCAATCAAAAACTGGCAAAGGACTTAAATAGACACTTTTTGAAAGTGGACATACAGAAGGCCAAGAGACATATGACAACATGCTCTAACTCACTAATCATCTGAGAGATGCAAATGAAAACAACAATGAAGTAACATGTCACACCTGTCAGAATGGCTATCATCAACAAATTGACAAAGGACAAGTGCTGGCGAGGATGTGGAGAAAAAGGAACCCTCATGCACTGCTGCTGGGATTGCAGACTGGTACAGCCACTGTGGAAAACAGTGTGGAGTTTACTCAAAAAATTAAAAATGGAAATCCGATTTGACCCAGTAATTCCACTCCTAGGAATATATCCCAAGAAATCAGAAACACCAATCAGAAGGGGCATATGCACCCCTATGTTCATAGCAGCACCATTTACAATGCTAAGATTTGAAAACAGCCTAGGTGCCCATCAGCAGATGAGTGGATTAAAAAACAGTGGTGCATATACACAATGGAATACTAAGCTGCTATAAAAAATAAGGAATTCTTACCATTTGCAAAAGCATGGATGGAACTGGAGAGCATTATGTTAAGTGAAATAAGCCAGCCAGTGAAAGAAAAATACCACATGATCTCACTCATTTATGGATAATAAAGAACATTATAAACTGATGAACAAAAATAGATACAGAAGCAGAGAAGCAAGAAACAGATTGTCAAACTACAGCTAGAAGTCTGGGGAGGGTTGGGGGGTGAATAAGAGATGAACCAATGGACTTGTATACATGCATATAGGCATAACTAATGTACACAGACACTAGGGGGGTGAGGGCATGTGTGGGGTTGCGGGTGGCTGGGGAGAGGTCAATGGGGCAAAAAGGAGACATAAGTAATACTATATGTAATACTTTAAACAATAAAGAATTTTTTAAAATTTTGATTTTCAAATGGATGTGCTAAATTAGAAATCTGTATATATAAAAGCCTAAGCAACCATCTGACCATTCAACTGTTCGACTGTTCCACCAGAGCTATGATGTGCACTGATCACCATGGGCCAGACTGGATTACGAGAAGGTGCAGGCCAGGCTGTGGGAACCCACCGGTGCACAAATCCATGCACCAGGTCTCTAGTATTTAATGTTTCTCATCAAAAGGCACAGGAGTATGCAAGCAACCTTCAGGACAGTTAAAGGCACAATGTGTTGTTTTGTTTTTTTATCTGTTTGTTTTTTTTTAATTCACAACCCAGGGCAACTATACTGTGAAAATTAACAAGCTCTAAGTACAGGAATACTTGTAAGCCGTGTCCTCTAACAAGCTTCCTTTTATTTTCCTTCCATCCCTTTACACGGTGACCTTAAGGATGTCATAATAAAAATGGATGATGGTGAAAATAAGAAAAGAGTATCTTTAAGCACTTTCCTATTCAAAAAGGAAAGAAAGCAAACACCTGGTGTTTTAACTACTTTCCTTTCTGGGCTTTTCATGTGATTGACCTCTCTTACCTTTTATTTATTTGAACTAGCATCCAAAAATTAAAACAGATTGAGTCCAAATCAGTCTGTATGGTGCACCTGGAAGAGAGAAGCTGTACTCAGCATGAACGCAGCAGTGCAACCGGCATCCTCAGGGCTCTCCATTCCTCTTGCTGGGCACATAGTAACAGTGAGAATGTATCTCCAACTTCATTTGGGACAAACGGCGTGCTTATCCAAGGGAAAGTGTCGTCCTACAATATTCTCAGAGATGCACAGCTCCTTTTGTTTCCTGTTCTCTGCTGGAAACAAAAGCCTGAATTGGAGAAGACACATGATGGGAGAAGACGGGAACACTGAGTCATCACTTACAGAGGAGCCAGCCCAGAAAAATATGGTGTGTGCTGGTTTCCAAGAAGCCACAGTTATTTGTCTGACCACTACACAGTGAAGTGTTAAACAGAGAGCACAGCCCTAAACAAACAGAAGTCAAACTGAAAGCGATATTTTATGTGAAAGCAAGTCATGGGCATGTGAGACTCAGGGGACAACAGTGAGCTATTTCTTCATTTATAGCAACACATCTCAGGGTGTGCACTATGCAGACTGCATTAGAGTAGGGAAACTTACTAGCAAGTATATGTGGAACGTCTCGGGGATAGGGTATAAGCAGGCAGAAGAATCCTTTCTAAAACCTGTCAGGAAAGTGAACTTTGATGGTGTGCTGGCATAAGATAAGGGAGCAAGAAGACTGTTGCCCATGGCCTGCTGAATCAATTGGATCACCAGGGGTGACTTATTAATCATTGAGTTTCCTGAATTCTGCCCCATAGCTACTGAACTAGGTTCTCCAGGGAGCCCTGAGAATCTATTTCTAGCCACAAGCCACGCAGGTGATCATCATGATTAGATACAGCCAATTCTCCTACAGGGTCTAACCTGTAGGAGAATTACCTGAGCTGTGACCAGTCAGTGAGTGCACTAGACCTCTCCAGGACTCGTGTCCACGGGCCCTTTTTTTGTTGGTTGGTTTGTTTCAATCCCTGCTTTATAGACATATCTCCACAAGTCTGATTGTTAAATCCTTATCATGTAAAACACTTGTTCTCTACTGATTAAAATGTCAAGTTCTGACGCTGAAGATGTTAAACTTCCTAAACAAATAAGTTGCTTGTGACAAAGTACTTATCTTGGGCACAAAGTGACGGCTGTGGGGAGAATTCACTATTAAGGCTCATACACCTGTAAATGGCAAGTGTGTTTGGCCTTGCTCCTTATGAAGGTGAAATTTAAAAATCTGGAAAGACGGCTCTAGAAAGGAACCCTGATGCTTCCCTGGTGCTGGTTTAAGTGGGCGAGTCACTGCTGACTCCAAAGCAATCCGTGGTGTCTCATGAGGAATAAGATGATGTGAGCATGCACATAAATGTCGCCCTACAAGTGGGGCACCGCCTAATAGAACTTATAATTCTTGGTGTACTTTTCCCTTTGGAGCACTGATGCATTGTTAAAATTTGCTGTAAAGAGTGCATTGTAGTTTTTTACTCTGTCATTGTAGCAACAGAAAAGGAAACAGTGGGCTTGGCTATGTAACCCCAGGGATTTCAGGATTAAAAAAGAAAACAAAACTAAACAAACACAGAAAGCTGCATAAATGTGCTCTGTGGGGGGATATTTTTATTTTATGTATTGAGCTTATAAAACAGTGATGAAAGGCCATAGTAGTTATTGAAGTAAAAAGACTTAGGGGAGAGCCTAAAACATCTTTATTGAAAACTGAGGAATTTGTCTTTTTTTTTCTTTTTAGGAACATGGGGTCAAAAATTTCTTCTAACTTTTTACTTTTATTTGATTTGATTCAGTGAGTTGAGATTCAAGTTTAATACTGTGAAGAAGAAATAGAATCAGGGCCCTTTCTATCTATTATCTGATTCCTGTATAGCCCATTTAGCCCATGTCAAATGTATTGAAGTTTGTTCTATTCTAGGTATATAATATACAGTCATGTGTCACTTAACAATGGGGATACATTCTGAAAAATGCATCCTTAGGCAATTTTGTCATTGTGCAAACATCATACGTGCACTTACACAATCCTAGATGGTACTGCCTAGTTCACACCTAGGCTATATGTATAGCCAATTGCTCCTGGGGTACTACACTGAATACTGTGGAAAGCTATAACACAATAGTAAAGATTTGTGTATCTATGTAATCTAAGCATAGAAAATGTACAGTAAAAGTATAGTATAAAAGACAAAGTGTGTGCACCTGCCTGCATAGGGGGAGCAGACAGAGGGCTGAGGAGAAGAATAGACATCATGTGGAAGGAAAGGAGAGAGGAAGAAAGGGAAGGGGAGAGAAAGGGTGAGAAGAGATAGAAGGAGACCCAAATAGATAAAGCTCCAGACAGAGATAATAAAATAAAAGGAGAGAGAGGGTGGAAGAGAGGGAACAGAGAGGGAGAGAATGTGGGAGCAGGAGTAGGAAAAAAGAAAGATAAAGAGAAATGGAGGGAAGGGAAGTGAGTGTGTGAGTCTGTGCAGGAGAAGGTGTGGGGGTTGAAGGGGCAGTTATTTGGCTCCTGGGTCCCTCACTCCCCAGCTCATTCCTCTTGCTGCCTGGTCAGCTCTGGGCTCTGGTCTGCAGCCCAGTCCAGGGCAGTAGCAGGGCAGGTAGACAGCATTCTGAGCTTCCTTGTCTAGTTAAACCACCCAGAGTAGCAGTAAATTTCACATTGTAGTCCAGTTCAGCCTTTTCTTTCAACATTGCAAAATTTTTATTATAACCTATAATAATAAAAGGGTAATATGCTAATTAGACCAAACGTCCTTCTGGACATCATTCCAGATGAAGCCAGGGCTGGAGCAAAGCCCAGGTCCTGGGTGCCTGCTGGCAGCAGCCGGAGGGAAGCATCCTGGGTCCAAGGTGCCTGCAGCCGGGGGGAAGGAAGGCCTACTCTTGCACGAATTTTTGTGCATGGGCCCTCTAGTCCATTATAATCTTTTTTTAAAAAATATATATTTTATTGATATTTTTTACAGAGAGGAAGCGAGAGGTATAGAGAGTTAGAAACATCGATGAGAGAGAAACATTGATCAGCTGCCTCCTGCACATCCTCCTACTGGGTATGTGCCTGCAACCAAGGTACATTCCTTTGACTGGAATCGAACCTGGGACCCTTCAGTCTGCAGGCCTATGCTCTATCCACTGAGCTCCATTATAATCTTAAGGGACCACTAGTGTACATGTGGTCCACTGTTACACAGTGCATGACTTTACTAAATATTTATATATTACATATAATATATGCAGATATAATCAGTACATCATACATTATAATTACATTAGGGCACACGTTCATTGTTGGTTGTTGTTTATATGCACGAGTCCAATGTGAAGATTATAATAGACTAGAGGCCTGGTGCACGGGGGAGAGGGGGTATATGTGTCCCTCAGCCCAGCCTGCACCCTCTCCAATCTGAGACCCCTCAAGAGATGTCCGACTGCCCTCTCATAATCCAGTATTGCTGACCCCCAACCACTTGTCTGCCTACTGCCTAATTGCCCCTAACTGATTCTGCCAGACAGCCTAATCACCCCCTATCCACTCCCCTGCCAGCCTGATCGATGCCTAACTGCTCCCCTGTCAGCCTGTTTGCCCCTAACTGCCCTCCCCTGCAGGCTTGGTCACCCTTACCTGCCCACTCCTGCTGACATGGTCACCCCCAAATTCCTTCTCCTGCAGGCCTGGTCCCTCCCAACTGCCCTTCCCTGCTGGCCTGATCACCCCCAACTGCCCTCCCCTGCAGACCATCTTGTGTCCACATGGGGGTGGTAATCTTGTGTGTTAGAGTGATGGTCAATTTGCATATTACCCTTTTCTTAGATAGGATGTTCTGTGTTTTTTTTTTAATTTAATAAATCTTTATTGTTAAGATTATTACAATTGTTCCTCTTTTTTCCCCCCATAGCTCCCCTCCACCTGGTTCTCACTCCACCTTCTGCCCATACCACCCCCCCCCTCGCCACACTGTCCTCATCCATAGGTGTACAATTTTTGTCCAGTCTCTTCCCGCACCCCTCACACCCTTTCCCCCCTGAGAATTGTCAGTCCACTCCCTTTCTATGCCCCTGATTCTCTTATATCCACCAGTTTATTCTGTTCATCAGATTATTTATTCACTTGATTTTTAGATTTACTTGATAGATATGCACTTGTTGTTCATAATTTTTTATCTTTACCTTCTTCTTCTCCTTCTCCTTCTCCTTCTTCTTCTCGTTCTTCTTCTTCTTCTTGTTCTTCTTCTTGTTCTTCTTCTCCTTCTTCTTCTTCTTCTTCTTCTTCTTCTTCTTCTTCTTCTTCTTCTTCTTCTTCTTCTTTTTCTTCTTCTTCTTCTTCTTCTTCTTCTTCTTCTTCTTCTCCTTCTCCTTCTCCTTCTCCTTCTCCTCCTCCTTCTCCTTCTCCTTCTCACAGAATACCCTTCAGCATTTCATATAATGCTGGTTTGGTATTGATGAACTCCTTTAGCTTTTTCTTATCTGTGAAGATCTTTTTCTGACCTTCAATTCTGAATGATAGCTTTGCTTGGTAAAGTAATATTGGTTGTAGGTTCTTGCTATTCATCACTTTGAATATTTCTTGCCACTCCTGTCTGGCCTGCATAGTTTCTTTTGAGAAATCAGCTGACAATCGTATATGTGCTTCCTTGTAGGTAATTAACTGTTTTTCTCTTGCTGCTTTTAATATTCTCTCTTTGTCGTTTGCTCTTGGCATTTTAATTATGATGTGTCTTGGTGTGGTCCTCTTTGGATTCCTTTTGTTTGGTGTTCTCTGTGCTTCCTGGACTTGTAAGTCTATTTCCTTCACCAGGTGGGTGAAATTTTCTGTCATTATTTCTTCAAATAAGTTTTTAGTATCTTGCTCTCTCTCTTCTTCTTGTACCCCCATAATTTGAATGTAGGTATGCTTGAGGTTGTCCCAGAGGCTCCTTACACTATCTTCAACTTTTTGGATTCTTTTTTCTTTTTGCTTTTCTGGTTGAGTGTTTTTTGCTTCTTTGTATTTCAAATCTTTGACTTGATTCTTGTGGTCCTTTAGTCTGCTGTTAGGTCTCTGTATAATATTTTTTTATTTCAGTCAGTGTATGTTTAATTTCTAGTTGGTCCTTTTTCATATCCTTGATGGTGTCACCAAATTTATTGGCCTTCTCTAGGAAATTCTTGAAAAACCTTATAACCAAGATTTTGAACTCTATATCCAGTCATTTGCTTTCTTCCATTTCTTTAATTTGTGATCTGTTTCTTTGTTTCTGCATTTTTGCTGCTTCCCTGAGTTGGTAGAGTAGCTTTGTGTGATAGGTAGTCCTATAGGCCCAGTGGCTCAGCCTCCCCAGTTACCTGAGGTGGACACTCTTGGTGCACCCCTTTGTGGGCTGTGTGCACAGTCTTGCTGTAGTTAAGCCTTGATTGTTGTTGGTATCACTGGGAGGAATTGACCTCCAGGCTAATTGGCTGTGAGGATCAGTTGTGTCTACGATGTGAGAACTTCTGTGCTGGAGACACCCTTATGAGACAAGACTTGCAAACTTGCAAAAGCCTCGGTGCTTAGCTGGATGTGGAGGAATCTCAGGGCAGAGCAGACAGCCTTGGCTTCCCATTAGCCCTGCCCTATGAGGCCCCTGGGTCTCAGAGTCCCTCTGTGATTGCTGCAAGCACCTCTGAGAGAAAACCGCCCTCAAGTTTCTCCTGCTGCCAGACAGTACAGTTTCTCCCCGAATGAGTCTGGATTCCCAGAATCTTGCCCGGGACTGGAGTTCAGTGCATTTGGGAACTTCCATCTCCCTCCTGCTTGAGAAAGCCGGCCACACACTCAGTAGTCAGTCCTCTCTGCACTTGCGCATCTCTGGACCTCTGCCTCCCACAGCTCCCCTGAGTCTCAGTGTGCTTTTCTCTTTTCCTGACAGTCCAGATTCCCCTTGAATGAGTCTGGTTTCCCAGAGTCTCACCCGAGACTGGAGTTCATCGCAGTCGGGAGCTCCCTTCTCCCTCCCACTTGAGAAATCCAGCCATGCACTCAGCTGCCAGTCCTCTCCGCATACCCGCGTGTCTCCATACCTCAGCTTTTTGCAGCTCCTCTGTGTTTCAATGTGCTTTTCTCTTTCCTTCTAGTTGTAGAATTTCCACTCAGCCAGCTTTCCTGTGGTTCTGGATAGTGTCCGTTTTGTTTTTTAGTTGCAGTTCTGAAATTGTTTGCAAGGCACAGTTTAGGTGTTTACCTATGCTGCCATCTTGATTTCTCCTCTATAACACTTATTTCAAAGACACACATATACACCCAGTCACAAAGCATGAACTCTTGAGTACTTGATGCTTTTGAATCTCCCTGTAAATTCCTCTGAATACAGGATCTGTCAAGTTGATACCAATATCGAAGAAACTTGTAGCTACTCATGACTGCAGCGCCCAGCTCTCCATGGAGGAACAGGATGTTCTCTTTTGTAAAAATATATTTAAAATACTGTCTTACCTCAGAACCATAAAAAAATGTTCTCTGGGACCTTTCACTTACTCCTGAAAGATGCACTTTATGCAAGTGTCCTAAATTAGGTTTCTCTGCAAACCTTTTCTTCTCAAAGGAAAAGTTTACATATGAGGTCAAGGAACTGAGAGCCAAGTCAGCTCCATGCATTTCATGTCCACCAGCATGATGCTGCTGCATTTCATGTGAATGGGCAATAAGAAGGCTTCCTCTTCACCACTGTCTTTACTTAATCATGCCGAGGTCTCCTGAAAGGCTACCACTAAAGAGTCAGTGCTCACAGAGATAATTGCTTTATTTTAAAACAGAATCCTTTGGGGGTGCAATGATGCTTCAAGTTATTTATCTTTTTTCTTCCACAGCATTGATTTTATGTCAAGGATATGATTCCAGCTCTCAGAGGCAAATAAGTATAATTAGTCACTTATTCACACTCTTCTAAGATATGCTGGATTTTAAAATTTTGTTTTCTGACTATTGTTTTGGTTTATTTTGTTTCAGGACTCTGAATCTCTGAATCATTTCAACAGACATCTCTTACTCTTTTAGGAATCCCTAGGAAAAAGTGAATGTGATATGAGGAAAATGCCCATGATTTGTTAGCCTAAAGCCTCAATTTCAAGCCCAAGTGTAGAACCTAGGTCATGGTAAAGTGACATTGACTAAGCAGGACTTTGTATTTCTCTCTTTGAGCCTACATATTTTCATTCTAAACGGTCTTTCCCTCAGAAATTTCCTCATCCTACCACCTCCAATATCTGATCAAGATCAAATCTCCCACACAGTCTGCCTACTAAATATCTATAATTTGTGCAGTTCTTGTTGCCCCTATTGACACTATATTTATCCAGGCCATTAAACTCTCTCATTACAATATTCAACAACTTCCTCTTAACTCACATCTTCCTCTGTTGTCTTCCCAAATCTATTGTCATTGAGGACTCCCTTTAGCTTCTTATTTTCCATCAGCCTTTTTATTTTCTCCTCCTGTTCTACTCTAGACCCTGCAACTGCTGCTTCTATGCTGCTTTGTATTAAGTAATCCTGCTATGGGCATATTGTACGTTTCTTACCACAGCAGCATACCGGTATTCAAATTGTTAGATCTCATGTCTATGTAATGGGTAAGCCCTGTGAACTTTGGGGCAAGGATCACATGATCTTGCTCAAATATGCACCATCAGTGCCCAGGAAGAATAACTGGCAAATATACTTATTTGTGGGGAAACACATTAATGGATAGTGAAGAAAGCATGACAAACTAAAAGGAAAGAAAACTTATGGGCAGGAATAGAAGTTGCTTGATTGTAGGAGTTTTAACACTCCTCCCCCTAAAAGTTCAACCCCTTGTAACACAGTCCTATTATATTCTTGGCTTTGACAAATACCAGGAGTCTGCCTAAGTGATATATTGAGAATGGGTGAAAGTGAAAAAAGGGTGCTTGAGCCAATTTTAAATATTAGATTTGATGTTAAATATAATTAGTAGCTTAGTGATTAAAAATGGGTTCCCTATGAGACAGATTAGTAAGCCAGGGCAAGTGAAATAGGGAAACTGAGACAGATGATTAAAAGGCCAAGTAGTTTACAGCCATCTAGTGAATTACAAAAGTCCTATGGTCTCCTCTCCAACCAGAAGATAAACACCTGAAATCACCCTACTCAGGGAGACAGATAACAGAAGTCCAATTAGTGCCATTTGTGCCAACCACACCCAATGACAAGGGAATAAATCTCATTATGGTTCATCAGCATTAAGCAGATAAATATTTTTATTGAGATCCTCCCCTAGAATCCCCACCTTTGGAAAAACACATACAAACCTTAAGACAAAGGATACAATGCTTGCTCTTCTCCGCCCACCTCACCCCCTCCTTCCCTTTCTTTCCCTGGCCAGCTCTCTCTGAAGTGTGCCTGTGCCTTTCCCTCCTTCTTCTTTCCCCCAGGCATGTTACCTTTTTCTTTCTCTCTCTTATGCTCCAACAGCCCTTCTTTTGCCTCTCTACCTTATTTCCTAAGCCCATGCATCCCAGTTGGCTTACCTTGTCCTACCTGTGACTTTCCAAATAAACGTTCTCTTATAGTTGGAGTCTTGGCTCTGAAATCTTTCTTAGCCAGAACTAAAGTATCAAGGTTGCTGAACTGAGGTCTAATATCTGGTGTCATTTTGTTGCTAATATCTGTAGTCAAACTATTAGATTCATTACAAAGCTATAGGACTTGAGGCAGATTACATATCTATGTGATACAATTTACTCTTTTTTTTTATTATTGATTTCAGACAGAGGAAGGGAGAAGGAGAGAGAGAGACAGAAACATCAATGTTGAGAGAGTATCATCTATCAGCTGCCTCCTGCACACACCTTGCTGGGGAATGAGCCTGAAACCAGGAATCAAACCTCAACCTTCTGGTTCATGGGTCGACCCTCAAGCAGTGTGCCACACCAGCCAAGCCAATTTACTCTTCATAATCCTATATAATAAAGAGGTAATATTCAAATTGACCATCACTCCAACACACAAGATGGCTTCCCCTTGTGGTAAAAAATGGCCGCCCCCATGTGGACACAAGATGGCCACCACAAGATGGCTGGCAGGAGAAGGCAGCTGTGGGCGATCGGGCTACCAGGGGAGGGAAGTTGAGGGTGACTCAGGCTTGCAGGGAGGGCAGTTGGGGGGACCAGGCTTGCAGAGGAGGGCAATTGGGGACAACCAAGCTGTCAAGGGAGGTAAGATAGGGGTGACCAGGCCTGCAGGAGAGTACAGTTAGGGGCAGCCAGGCCAGCAGGGGAGCAGTTAGGCCTCGATCAGGCTGGCAGGGGAGTGGTTAGGGGGTGATCAGGCTGGCAGGCAGAAGCGGTTAGAGGCAATCAGGCAGGCAGGCAGGAGAGCAGTTGGGAGCCAACAGTCCTGGATTATGAGAAGGACGTCCAACTGAACGGGCAGTCGGACATCCCTCGAGGGGTCCCAGATTGGAGGGGGTGCAGGCTGGCTGAGGGACACACCACCCCCCATGCACAAATTTTGCGCACCAGGCCTCTAGTATGGAAATAATAATAGTCTCTAACATAATCATTTTTAAGATTAAATTGGATTATATAATATACATATAAAGTACTTAGAACAATGCTAGACAAAGGGACATTGATATAAATTAAACTAAGATAATATACATGGTATATTAAATTAAGCAGATCTTGAAAGGTTAAATTGGTTTTTAAGTAGGAATATAAAGGAATAAATATTAATTTGTGAAACTTAACATATAACAATAAATTAAATTATCATGAATCAACCATCCAACTTAAGGGCTTGAATATTATTAATAACTTTTGAGAACTGAAAATATAATTCCCTGTCCCTATGTTAAACAAAATTGACAGACAGTTGCTTTTTTTCTGTTTCTGTTAATCTAGAACAGTCTACTCGCCATATATGTATATATTTTTGTTTGTTTTTAGTTTTCATATCACAATTATTCTTGCAAAGTTATATAGTTATTCATGGTATATCTTATGTTGTACATTTTTCCAATTGTTTCTTAATAATTAGATTCAGGTTAAAAATATCTGCAAGAATACTTCATTGTTAACATTGTGTATCTCATTATATCACACCAAGAAGCATATCATTTTATCCCATTATTAGTGATGTTAATATTAGTCTCTTTGTTAAAATTATGTCTGCCACATTTCTCCATTTTAAAGGTAACTTCCTTCTTTATAATTAAAAAATGAATCCCTAGATACTTTGAGAATCAATAACCTTTTAATCAATGATTTTCTCATTCATTAACTATCTTTGTCTAAATCAAATACTATATTGGGAGTTTTGAATCGACAGTTTTATGATTCTGTCACTTTTACCACATTTATTAGCTGACATTTCATGAAAAGAAAAAGTTTTTCATTTGTTTCCTCCTCTTATCTTTTTCTTTGGTTTCCTCTTTGTGTATTACTATGGATTCATAGATTTCCTTCAACTGAAATTTATAGATGAAATAGAACAGCTGTACTTTTATTTAAAAAGTTTGCACAGAGCTACAGAGATGGACTGCAACAGAAAAGATGTATGCCACAGAGAGAAAAAATAAATTATTAGGTAAAATCAAGCACTAGGATTCTATGATTATGATTAACCTAAAGTTGAAATATAATTCTTATGATTCAGCATCCTATAATAGAAAATGAGGAGACCATTGCATAATACCATATGATTGGTGCTGAAACCAATAATTAGTAATACTGCTCTTAATTGAGGTGACATTACTCCAAGAAATAAAGTGAAATCTTACTTAAAATATTACAAAAAACATTATTTTAGCGTGGAGCTAGATAGTGCTAATAATAAAGCACAAAATCAGTGTTTGTTAAATGAATCTGTTATTAGAATTAGGTTAAAAATTTTGCAAAGTTTGAAACTTAACTGGAACATTGAAAGTTCTTTTTCCAAACTATTCAAATTGAATAACCCTTCAAAGAATATTTACATAGGATTTAAAGCACAACTAATAATACAGTTTAAATCTTAAGGTCAAATGCCTACTGCTTGGCATTTAGCATGCTTCTGAAAACTAAACTGTTACAGTAATCACCAAATAAATGTGAGGCCTAGTTAAAAAAGTTTATGTGCATTCAACTCTTTTAATTTTTACAACAACCTTATAAGAATTGGCATTATTATCATCCATGTTTTGCATGTGAGACATAGGAGGAGACTGATAAGACTAGGGAGTTTAAATTGCCAAAATTTACAGAGATACATATTTAAATTACAAAGTCATGTAAGTAATGGTGTTTCCTCCTAATCCAAGAAGTTTTATTTTTTTACCTAAACTCATAATCCCTGTGATATATTGCTCCCTAACTTTTCATAGAAAATCTGCTTATCCTCATCTGCTCCATTTTGGATCAATTATACCAACTTTCTACCAGTCACTAAATATCCATACATTCTTATTAATTAATTAACTAATTTATTTATTTATTATTTTTAAGAAAACAATTTAAATATAAGATTACATGCAATAAAATTAATTCTTTCAAGAACACTTATTTTAAATATTACCAAAATTGTGCTAACACTATAATATCACAAAAGTTGTAGGAAATATTAAAAATCTGCAAATAACAGGATTACTTCTATTATATTCTAAAATCTTTTTTTTTCCTCTGGCTCTATTTTGGTTCATCAGTTTATGTTGTTCATTATATTCCACAAAGGAGTGAGATCATGCGATATTTACCCATACGTTCTTGATAACTGCAGTACCTCAATTCCTGAATTAATCCATAGTCAAGCCTCTTATGTTTATGCAAAAAAAAATGTCACTTGGGTCAGCCCCTATTCCTCTTGCTCACTTTCTGGTACTATTTAAATCATAATTGTTAAAAACTCCAAGTATGTTTGTCTACACCACCACATTTTCTCCCATTTATAACCTATGAAGGTGCTCAACTACTTATAGAATTAATTTCAGAATAGGACCTACAAAGCCCTGATAAATCTCCATAAAAAATGCCCCTCAGCTCCATCTCACCTCTTCCCTTGTGCACTTCATTCAAGTATTTTAGTGCCACACAAACATGACATGTACTTTTTACACTGCCATCACTCACTTCTTGCTACTACATCTACTGGACTGCTCTTCCCACCTATACATCTTGGTGAACTCCTATTCAATCAAGACCTAACTCAGCCCTAGTCAGTTTTTCTCAGTTGTTAGAGCATCATCCTTCAGACTGAAGGGTTGTGGGTTCAATTCCCGTAAGGGCATGTACCTGGGTTGCAAGCTTGATCCCCAGTGGGGTTATGTGCAAGAGGCAACCAATCAATGTTTGTGTCTCTCCTCCCTGCTCCCTTTCACACTCTTAAAATCAGTGGGAAAAAAATATCCTTGGGTGAGGATTAACAACAAAGAAAAAGGACCTAACTCAAATATTCTCTTTTTGAAAACATTCTGTATATCTCTATCTCTACTTACATATCTATATCTACTCTTCCCCAGGACCTCATACACTGAAATATAATTGTTTCTTTACACACTGAACTCCTTTACTAGACCTTGAGCTTCAAATACGTCAAAACCATGTATTTCAATTATAGACTATGTTTATTTTATTTTCATGTTCAGTGTACTCAGCACAATATTTGACAGAAAGAAATTGCTCAGAAAATATTTATTGGATGATTGTGCATAAAGCTGCCCCTTTTCCACAAGGGTCTATTATGTATTTGTTGGGGAAAACTCTTCAAAATGAATTATTTTAAAAATATATATTTTATTGATTTTTTACAGAGAGGAAGGGAGAGGGAGAGGAATAGAGAATAAGAAACATGGATGAGAGAGAAACATCAATTCAGCTGCCTCCTGCACACTCCCCACTGGGGATATGCCTGCAACCAAGGTACATGCCCTTTGACCGGAATTGAGCCTTGGACTTTTCAGTCTGCAGGTCAACGCTCTATCCACTGGGCCAAACTGGTTAGGGCCAAAATGAATTATTAAAGAACTGTAAATTCATAAAAAGCAATCATATCTTCTGGCAGTTATAATTTCCCTTTACACTTCATTTTCCTTTCCTTTTCTGTGGATGTCACTCAGGAGAAGACCTCTTTTTTCTTCTACAGTGTCATTGCTGTTACTTTTCCAGAATTGTACTATTTCTTTTTTCTATTTTCCTCAGATAACAATAGCTATAATAGATGAGTAGAAAGAATGTTCCTCTAAACACAAAAAACATATTTGTCCTAACATTGTATTTATTCAGGTGTCACTAGTGGTGAGAAGTAAAATGCATTTCTCACCTGACCCTCACCCCCGGTCTATTTTAGTGATGCATCAATGTCAAAGGTATTTATACTGCACATATTAGATAATTCAAATCAACAGTTTGAGAACACTGACCTATTACAGTAGTGGCTAAAACTTTTTTAGGTGTGAAATCTTTAGGACATGACTCTATTACTTATAAACCTTAACACTGAATTTAATTAATTAATGGATAATCAGTGAGCATGAACCTGTGGCAGACCTTTGCAAGCCATTCATAGGAATCTAAAGATGACATGCTACCTTTAGGAACCTCAAGACAGAGACTCAAATATCTACTGCCGAAGCATTTTATACCATTCTCTCACACTCTTCATCTAATTACTCTTTTCATTTGCAGATAAGCCAAAAAGCAATAAATAAATAAATAAGAAAGAAAAAGTAAAAAAAGACAAAATTTGATTTGATTAATATTATCAACAAAGCTAAGTAGAAGAGAGCATAAATTAATGCCTAAGACAGAATAAGGGAGATTTTTATCATTGATTTCTATTATTAAAAATAATCTGTATATTGACATATAAGAGAAATACAGGGATCTGATTAAAGCAGTGGAATAGGAAAAAATTACAATATTTTTTCTATACTACCCTGGTTTTGTCTTTGGTTTCTTTTATCTCATTGTTTTTATATGGACACTTTTCAACCCCCCAAATCAGCAAAGTGCTGGTAAACTGACAATAGAAATAAAAAAAATAAAAAATTCCTGAGTTGTATCCTTTGCTAATGTCCACTATGTAAATACACCTGCCATGACTAACTTCAAACTGCTAAGTGTGGATTTAGTAACAAATGCTAAAATTCACTTTTTACCAGTCAGCAAAATATGGCTCCCAATGACCAGTGGATTCCCTTCACAGGTACGTGACTCCACACAGACACACCAACCCCTTACTCTCTGCTCCCACCAATGGATACTACGTCAGTTTTTTACAAATTAACATGAATTTTAGTCATTGTATTAACTCTCCCAACCAAGGACATTGGTTTTCAAATGTTATCACTGCATTTAGAGAGTAAAATAAGAAAATTTTGACCCCCAGGTAATAATTGTAAACCTCATAAGCCAATTGAAATTATCCACAGTCATACGAATATGTCATCTATTCCCTGAGTTGTATAGCTATTTGCTAAAATGGTAAAGTTAAAAAGTTTAGATAGATGTAGTTTAGGAAGATTACCATTTATATTATTCATTGTTAAACTGTACCAGTTTAAAATGCATGCATCGATTTCTGATTATGAGACAGTTGATACTATAAACATTTTTTTATATTTCATGTGATTGGGAAAACATTATTATTATTACTCAAAAGTTAATGCTTAAATAACTTCAGGAAAATATTTAAAAAGCAAAATGAATGTGAATTAAATTATTTAAATAACAATAAAAATAAAATACACTATAGACTAGTACTTTTTAAATGGTAAGCAACAATATGCATTGAATTAAAAAATATAAATTGGCCTTAGCTAGCTTGCTCAGTGGTTAGAGCATCAGCCTGTGGATCGAAGTTTGATTCTGGTCAAGGACATGTACCTGGCACCTCAGGTTTGATTCTGGTCAAGGACATGTACCTGGCACCTCAGGTTTGATTCTGGTCAAGGACATGTACCTGGCACCTCCGGTTTGATTCTGGTCAAGGACATGTACCTGGCACCTCCGGTTTGATTCTGGTCAAGGACATGTACCTGGCACCTCCGGTTTGATTCTGGTCAAGGACATGTACCTGGCACCTCAGGTTTGATTCTGGTCAAGGACATGTACCTGGCACCTCCGGTTTGATTCTGGTCAAGGACATGTACCTGGCACCTCAGGTTTGATTCTGGTCAAGGACATGTACCTGGCACCTCAGTTGCAGGTTAGATCTCTGCCTGTAGGAGGCAACCAATTGATGGGTCTCATTTTCTCTCCCTCTATCCCTCTCCCTTCCACTTTTTCTAAAAAAATCAGTGGAGGAAAATATTTTTGGGTGAGGATTAACAACAACAACAACAAAATAGAAATTGGTTCTTAATTCACCCAGCTAGAGTCTGAAAAGGCAATGTATAGTCACTGAGAAAAATGTTACAATGACTTTCACAGATTTTGCCACATGAAAATGCCTTTAATAGAAATAAGTAAGAGAAAAATTAAATGGCTCAGTAATTTTTGGTTTTTCAAATGAATCACTTTTTTAGAGTGTAATGCCTTGAGCAGAATTCTGTCCTTGGAAATTAAATTAATTGTGTATTTTATTTTTAATGCTTTCTAACTGCAATTCACTTTGCTCATTTTACACGCACACTATAGTTCTTTAGACTGAGAAAGGCTGTGACAAAATGTTTCCATGATACCTTTCTGTATTTTGACCCTGGCTTTTCTTTTTTTAAAAATTTTATTTAGCTATTTTTTATTGTTTTAAGTATTACAAAGAGTAGTACATGTGTCTCCTTTTTTCCCCCCATTGACCTCCCCCCGACCTCACCTACTCCCAGTACATGCCTTCACCTGCCCGCCCTCCCCTGGCTTTTCTTTTAAATAAATTTCTGACCATTTCTTTAGTAGAGTATTAAATATTTATGCTTCTGATTACTTCATGTGTTCTACATTTTTTAACTGTACAAGAACATAAGATCAAGTTGTAAGGAATTTATATCTGAGAGACTTACTCATTACATTTTTTAAATAGTCTGATAATTGCTAATACTTTATCTCAATTACTTGAAATAGTATAGCCTTTGATTTCAATTGTAGAGCTAGCATGCTCAGAAAACAGTAAAAATGTTAACCAATATAGAATTGGAATTTGTGGTTAGATTCTGAAAAACACATGCACCTTGTCAAAGTATGCCTCCTAAGAATCTAAGTATTGGTTTTACTATCATATCTTTCAATTGAATCTCCCGCATTTTTCTTCTTTTATATTAATTACTACATGGCCCTTCGTGCTTGATGCTATACAGATGTGCAGCATCTGCAAGTTTGGGACTCACTGAATTCAGAATTCAGTGTGTGTGTGTGTGTGTGTTTGTGTGTGTGTATGTGTGTGTGTGTGTGTTACTGATTTTAATCTTCTGTGCTCTTTCAAGACTAACTTTAATCTACAATAATAAAAAGATAATATGCTAATTAGACTGGACATCATTCTGGACATCCTTCCTGATGAAGCTGGGGCCCCAGGGAAGCCAGCCAGGGTTCTGGGTGCCTGTGGGCAACCGGAGGAGGGAAGACTGGGTCCTGGGTGCCAGAGGGAAGCCAGTACTGGCAGCCAGGGAAGGAAGGCCTACTCTTGCACAAATTTTCATGCATCAGGCTTCTAGTACTAAATAAAAATCTCTCACTGAAGAATATATATTTTTATAATGGTTAGTAGATGTTGAATTATCTATTGTGTTCTGTGGTGTCCAAGTTTTGCTTATAGCATTGGAGTATGTGCATTCTAAAATAAGTACTATGCTTTTCACTTTTTTTTTCTTGTTTTAACTGGGACTGGGTGAATTTATTATGCATGAGATCTTAGTGTTCTTATCATATGGAAGTAACAAAATATGTTTACTTTATGCTGCAGTTCACGGGGCCCTGTGTTTTGCCTTAAGAAGCTGTAACAAGATTGCTTGTAAAGAATAGACTGCCAGGTTTTTCAACAATAGAAACAATGGTCAAGGTAATTGTGACTTGCATTGAATTACAATGGATTAGGATTTTAATGTGCCTTCATTTCAAATACTTAGACTACAGTGTTTATAATTCAACTAGCAACCCGGTGCACAAAATTAGTGGTCCCTAGGCCTGGCCTGTGATCAGGGCCATCTTCCCCAGCTGCCAGCAGCTGGCCCCGCGCCCCCCTCTCACCCACCCCTGATTCCCCATTTGCCATGATGTGATAGGAGCCTGCTGGCCTGGGGGAGGGGCCAAGAGGTCAGCTGTTCCCGCCCACTCGCCAGCTCCACCCACACTGTGGGTTGCCCTTTGTGTTTGGGGCAAACTGGTGGGATGGGGCCCTTGGTCTGGTGCTGCTCATATCCCCCCCCCCCCCACCGATCCCCTGTTCCCTATTTGTCATCTGGTGATGGGAGCCTGCCGGCTGGGGAAAGAGTCCAAGAGGTGGTCAGTGCGCCTCATAATAACTGGTTGAGCGGTTGTTCTGGTCATTCCACTGTTAGGATCAATTTGCATATTACTCTTTTATTATTTAGGATAAGAAAATACCTATGAACAAAATCAAATCTTTTAGAAATGACTAAAAAATCATCCATTTTGCCAGATGCAAAGAATTTACAGCATTTCCAAAGTATACATCATTTAGTGCTGCATGAACTTGAGCTGCACTATGCAGTTCTTGAAGACCCTTCCTATATGTTCATACATACAGTTTTACATGCATTGTACCAAATAATTATGTAGGAAAAACTATGAATAATAAGGTGAATCAGAGTACTTACTAGAGATACCAGTCATACATTCTTGAATGGTTATATAAATCCTTTATTTATTTTCTTTTACAGTTATTCTGTCAGTTAATAGACCTCCAACACAAAAGAAAGGAAAACTCTACAGCAAAGATAGTGCCACATTGTATTAATAGCAAAACATAAAAATAAATCATTTCCAGCGTTTCCTCTGTTACTGATTTCAAATGTTTGCATTTCATTGGCTCTGAAAGACTTCTATGAAGAAAGGGTGCCAGAACTAAACATATATGGGAAGTGGAACACCCTATATACAATCCAGGGAGACTCATAACCCAAAAATCAAAGGTTCTGAACAATCTGCAGTGAAGAAAACTGTTTAGCTTTGTTTATCCCAGCTTTTCACAAGTGTGCTTGTCTGGAGAATACTTGCAAATAACCTCTCTAAGATATCCCATAGATATATATTCCACAGAAAATTCTTTCTGGGATGTTATTCAGAGCTAAGCAACTATTCCATTGTATGTAACCTAAGTTACTTGCTAACCTTCTTACCTTTCCAGCACAAAAATTGATGTAAATCTGAATTCACTCTGTAGAGCATTTATATGTGTATGGATTACATCTCCAAAACCCCATCTAGCCTCAACATCTTGTCACCACTCATACATAAGGGCTGCCATGGAAGAACTCAGCTTTTTATAGAAATGTGTTGCTCAATTTTGCAGGCATGTAAACTTTAGGCATTCACTGTCATATCAAAGACCTATACATGTATGAACAATATTCAACCATCTGTGTGGAGCTAATAGAACTGACTTGCGTACTCATCTATTTAGGATTAACTTGTCAGATTTCACAAAAGTTTAGCTTCCCTAGCTTAATGATAACTCTTCTGCTGCAAAGGAGTATGCAATTCCTCTTTCCAAGCTAACATGATCAGAATGAGTATCTTGTAAATGACTGAAAATCTTGTGCCATATTTCACCCACAGCCTCCTGGGAGAGAGAGCACCAACACCTATGAGGAATAAAATGGATCTGGACTGGTGCAAACACTCATCAATAGGTGAGAATACTGTAGCCTTATCTCCCCACCATAAGGAAATCTGTGTTTTTGTGTTATGTATGTCGACCAAAGTTTGCTATCTAATGCAAACAGTAGTCCACAATCCGGGTGTGGTAAAAGGAAAAACTTTATTGAAGTAAACAATTTGCAAATGAGAGAAACACAGGTACATCTTCTGTAAACAATGGGGCTGCCACTTTTCATAAAGAAACTTTCCACCCTGGTTCCCCATTTGTCCATTTT
Organism: Corynorhinus townsendii; assembly: GCA_026230045.1. Classification (NCBI taxonomy): domain Eukaryota; kingdom Metazoa; phylum Chordata; class Mammalia; order Chiroptera; family Vespertilionidae; genus Corynorhinus; species Corynorhinus townsendii. The sequence continues at coordinate 74,718,621 of JAPDVU010000003.1, read as the reverse complement.
TATGTACACAAGGAAACCAAATCACACAGTTCTGATTGGTCCAGATAGCATGGTTCTGATTAGTCAGAATTGTGTGTTCTGATTGGTTGCTCTAGGCTGGCTTCAGTATATTGCAAATGAGGATATAGTTGTTGAGCTCTGATTGGACAGGGCAAGTCTAAGGCCATTTGTGAAATATGAGTCAATCCAGATAGACTGAGTGCACATTGTGGCAGGCTGAAGGTTCAGCCTGTAATCTTCCCTGACTTGCAGTTTGCTTGAAAGGCTTTGGTCCTCAATGGCTGCTAGATTCTTGTTATGAATTTGTGTTTAGTTAACCAGGAGGAGTCCTGCTTGGCAGATATATTCTTTCTCAAGGTCGCACATGTATAAGATGCAGTTTAGATATCTACACTAATAAAAGAGAAATATGCAAATTGATCAAACCTCTGCTACATCCACCAGCCAATCAGGAGTGAGTATGCAAATTAACCCCTAAGATGGCGGGTTAGTTTGCATACACAGGCATCCGGTGGCCTGGATCCTGGGAATATCCTCAGGACCCAGGCTGCTCCGAGCCTATAGGCCTGAGTGTAGGCCCTGAGCTTCCAGGGTCCCAGAAACCCCCGGTCACTCCTAGCCTACCAGCCTTGGCCCAGATCGACCAGGGGCAGGGCGGCAGAGGATTCAGCAGGGCCTGAGTGGAGCCGGGGGTGGGGCCCTGCCCAAGCTGAGGCAGAGGCTTAATTAGAGCCAGGGGCCCTGCCCAAGCCATGGTGGAGGTTTGAGCAGGTGGGGGTGGGGTAGGGGGTGCCAGCCTTGGCTTGCCAGCAGTCCTGCCTCTGTGCCTGAGCTGCTGAGGAAACACCTTTTCTGACCGCTCTTTGGCTAAGCTCCCTGTACGCCACTGGTAATGTTCTTGATAACTTGGGTAATAAGAATCCAAAAAGGTGATCTAGGGTTTTTCCACCTCACTCTGGAGGAAAAAACGAAGGTCTGTTGCTGGAGGGCTAAGAAATGTCATATCCTGCCCTAGCCAGTTTGTTTTAGTAGATAGAGCTTTGGCTTGCCGACCACAGGGTCCGGGTTTGATTCTGATCAAGGGCATGTACCTAGGTTGCAGGCTCCTCCCTGTCTGGGGCCCAGGTCAGGGCTCATGCAGGAGACAACCAATCAAAGCGTCCCTCTCACATTGATATTTCTCTCTATCTTTCCTCTCCTACACTCTCTAAAAATCAATGGAAACATATCCTCAGGTGAGGATAAAAAAAAAAGAAAGAAAGAAATGTCATATCCTATAAAAGACACGTCTTGAAAATGCCTAAAGAAAGTTGTCATTTTTTCATGGTGAAGGGACTGGAGTCCGTGTTGATGAAAAGACCTTGGTGGCTGTGGTGACTGGCAGTGGCTGCAGCAGTGGGGTGATGGGGCTGGTGCCTTTCCCTGATCAGCCCGGTCGCCTCCCACAAAGGGAGACCAGACTGCAGCTTAGGTCCGCTCCCCATGGGGACATCCCCTGAGGACTCCCAGTCTGTGAGAGGGGTCAGGCTGGGCTGAGGGACCACCCCCCCCCAGTGCACGAATTTCATGCACTGGGCCCCCAATGTGTGTGTGTGTGTGTGTGTGTGTGTGTGTGTGTGTGTGTGTGTGTGTTGAACACTCCCAACAGAAAATAACTAATTTAAAAAGGTTAGGTTTTCTAGGTTTGCCCATTATTACGTCAAAATTAATAGCAAGAATATAGAGAGGGTTTCTGTAGGTCTTAGGCCCTTCTACAGTTCCCTCCTCCTTGATATTCCTGTTTAGATCAACATGAAAATACTTACTATAAAAATCTATATATATACAAAAGGCTAAGCAACTGGCCGACCTGCTGACCAGCCAGTAGGTATGAAGCACACTGACCACCAGGGGGCAGACACTCAACACAGGAGCTACCAAGCTGTGGTGACTTGGCAGTGATGGTTCTTGGGTGACGCACCCTGGAACCAGAGAAGAGGGAGCCCAATTCTGGGGTGCATCATCCAAGAACGGCCCTCTCACAATCCATGATCCCTCGGGGGATGTCAGAGAGCACGTGTTTGCCTGATCCCCTCAGGCCAGGCTGAGGGACCCTGCTCACTCCGCAGACGCCCTTTGAGCCACAGCACTGCTGCAGGTGCGGCTGGACAGGGAGGGACTGTGGGAAGCTGGCTCCAGGGGGTCTCCAGCTCGTTTCATCAGTCCCACCCTGCCAGCCACCTTCTAATTAATTTCCTTTCAATGTGCATGAATCCGTGCTCTGGGGCACTAGTATAGATATAAAAACGGGGGATCACCTCAAGTGAGTGTGACTGCATCTGGGGAGAAAAGAAAGAGAACTCTTCTAATGAAGAAGGTAGCCCCTTCTTGTTTTATGAAGTCACATATGTCAAATTCAAAAGACTAATTTTTAGCGGAGTGAAGCTGATATTCTTGCTCTGAATTCATCATTTCATGCTTTATAACATATAAGTGCAATGGAAAATTTTTAATAATTACTTTCTTGTCCATTTGGGTTTCTTTTCTGAGGAGCCTCCAGGTGTTCTCTGAGATATACCTAGAAATACGTCAAGTCTTCACAACTCTATTTTAATGTGCTAGAAGGAAAAAAAAGGGTGGGGGGGCAATCTTTGAGGACTTTTTACTCTTTCAGGCCCAAATGTACAGAGTGAAATCTACTCTTCAATACAGAAATATTTAGATTACATCATTAAGATAGGGAAGTTTCTATGACACTAAAAAATAAATAAAAGAAAAAGTAAATTTAGCAGTACAATAATATCTACTCATTCTTCACCTTCATCTTTGAGGAAACTGCAGGAGTCATCTGGGATCCCTTGAAGTGAATAAAAATAAAAAGACACATGATAACCTAAAGGGTTTTCTGCTTTGTTGGGTAAGAACTCCTTGGCAGTGGGAGGAATTTCATTGTAGGTTACTCAGATTTAGTTACTTGGATGAGTACCTCCTTCCCACTAGGATGCAGCCTGGAGTATAAGCACCCTGCCCAGTATCTACATGGTATGAAAAAGAGGGAAATAAAACAAACAAACAAAAAATAAATAAGGGGACTTTTCTCAGCAGATGAAACATAATGGAAAAATTCTATTATTGTTGATTTTTTACCATTTGATTTCATAAAGACTGTTGTCTCTTTATAGCCAAGAAAGATTTTTTTTTTAATACAGAAATAATTACAGGATGAAAGTTATTATTTTGTGTACATGTCTACTTATTTTTGAATAAAAAAGCTCAAGCTGATAAATGTATGTGAATATGACTTTTGGAAGATCCATCATCAACTATACAGGTTTTTTTTTACATTTACTGAATGTAAATGTAAAAAAAAACTATATAGTCGATGAATTGGTTTTTACCTTGATGCATAAGAAGGCATAAGAAAGCAATATCTGCTTTCTTTTTTAAGATGTAAAGAGGTATTTAACAAATAGGAATATTTTGGGGAGAATATATAAAACTATATTCTTAACATTTATTGTTGGTAATTTTTCCTAAAGAAGAACAAGAAAATGTATTTAAGTGAAATTTGTGATTTTGAAAACTTTATTTGAACTGGTATCCTTAGTTTCCTTTGCACAAATTTGTTTTAAAGAGATACAAGTAAATATTTGCTTTCCTTTTCCCATCTTTTACAGAAGGTATCAGGCTGAAGTGAAATTAGTATGTAAATAAAGGACTAAACTTTTACCTGAGTTACATACTGCATAAAATTGACCCTTCACATATGTGAGGTAATTATAGATTTGAAAGGTCACTAGCTACAAAGCAATATTAATTCATAGGCAATCAACGATATAATATATAAAAGGAAAATCAAATTTTGTGGTTTGTCTCTTTTCTATAATGAGTTCAAAAATATATCATTTATTTAGACTGAAAGACCCCCCAAAAAGCAAGCAACCATTGTTTAAACATTAACTCTCTAGTTTTGAGGACATTACTTGTCAAAAGTATTTTTATTTTCTAAACTCTCTGGGCTAAAGATTTCTGATGGTTGTTCTCTGTTCACAGTATTCTCTAATTTTCTTCCACCACCCTGTGACAATGCAAAAATAGTTCTTTCTTTTTGTACTGTTACATTCCAACGAGCTAATTATGGACATTAATAGCCTGTTTTAAATGACAGTATTGACACTATTTTTTCTGGTTTACTTTTTATTCAACCTGCTGTTTCTCAGAAATCTCAACAGAGTTCTTTCTTTTCCAACTATTCCTTTTCTTCCTCTTGTTCAATAAAAAGGCACTGTCTTAGTCTAAGCCCTTAAACTTTTCTCTCTTAACTGATTATAATGCTCTCTGTTACAAAAATAGCAATTAAAAAATATCTTCATTAGATGAATGTGTCTACCTAGAAATGAAAAGAAGTAGGAGGGTTTGGGGTTTGTTATTTTTTTTCCTTTCTCAAGTCCTCCTAAAAAAAGTAGAGCATGCAGGGAGTATGGCATTGAATTACATTGAGACTCAGGCTTTAAAACGATGAACATGGAGAGGGTGGTCACTATCTAAAATTGAGGGAATTTTAATATTTCGGAAATAGTTTTTCCTTTCTTTTTGCACCAGTCTGTTTCTCCTAAGGACATGTGTCTTCTTTCCTACCTCTCTCCATGCTACTTTCAAATATTTCAAAATTCTCTGGTCTCTTTGCCAGTTCTGCTTCACTCGTATTTTCTTTTTTATAGATATCTACAATATAGCTTTAAAATTAGAATATCATTTCAGGCAAAAGGAACTGATTTAAAATAGTTTACCTGTGAGAATTTATGTTAAGGTCAGCAAGCGGGGATAACATTTCAGAATTTGAAATGTCTTTGAAACTCCCATTGAGTATGTGTTTATGTGTATATATATCACTGTATAAACATTGATGTATCCTAATTTACCTAAAAAATTCTTGAGTATAGATACATAAGCTATAGTTAGTGAAAATAGAGATTGTATACTTTTAAAATAATTTTATGATTTATTTGTCTGCAGATGAAACAACATAGAATGCTATTCTAGGAGAAATGTACATACGTACATTTGTTCATTGTTCTATTTAAAATTGGAAATATTAAATAGCGTCCTACTATCCTGAGAGACAGGGCCATTGGAATGTTAAAAATAATATTGGATTGAAATAAGCAAATCAACTGTTTGAATTACAGTAGGAATTTATGATTAAGGGAATGGGATCTTTTAGGATATACGTGATTAAATTAAAGCTTTAACCTTGAACTCAATGGATAAACACAAAGAAACATCCCTGATATTAGGTATGTAACCTATACAATACCTACAATGGAACACTAGGTGGCAATGTTTACTCACTTTTGTTTTTGAATTGCAGCAATTCAAAAGCTGTACTAGGTCAAACTGAACTTTCTTGTCCTCAAGGTTATTTGTGCATCGTAAGACACAGAAAAATCTTTCGTTTAAAACTGTTCTGGTTTCTTTGTTTTGAGCTCTGCAGAGCTGTGCAGTACATCTCTGAACTATTGTTCTCAATCCATTAATTGATCCTAGCGGAGAGGAACATACTACAGAGAATTAGCAGTAGAGCCAGAAAAAGGAAAGAATTTCTAAGGAGCTAGAAAAAACAAACACCCATAATATATAACAACAAGAAAATACCTTAGAATTTGTGTTCCTGTGATTTAAACATTGAGGGATGCCAAGAAATTATTTCTGAATCAGAGTCAATATGGTGAACTTATCTTTTTGATTTTGATTGATGTTCACAACTATTTAATAGGGCAAATTAAGTTAAAAATTAAAAACACATTGATAAAAACAGTAAAAACCAAGTAAGTGCTTAACAGTATTCTAATTAAATTTCCTCTGCTACTTCTTACATTCAGATCTAGAGCTGGCCTTGGGGTGTGTAAAGACGGCAAAGGGTTCACTGCTTGGCGTGCCCTGCCAGAAGGAGATGTGGTTGTCGCAAGGCAGTTCTGTTTACTTGCAGCAGGTAAAGAGACAGGGCATTAATGCCCAAAGCTCCTTCTCCGCCGGTAAACTTAGCCATCGCTTATATATATGATTTGATGAATTGCATGTTGATTTCTTCTTTGCAGTTGGCTACTTTGCATCTAGTTGAGTTCCTGTGAGCTCATCCTGTTTACTAATGCATCTACAAAACGCTGGGCTGTATTTTTACAGTTAGCATGAGTAATAAGTGGGACTTACCCAGACATTGAGACTCTTGTCCTGTCTTACATTGCTTTGCTGGAGAATATGGGAAAGTTTTGTGAGATCAGTTATTTTGGTTTCCTGGTGAATACTTTCTGCCACAGGCGTCAAAAGTATTAAATGGCAGTGACCCGGGAATGATCCCTGGAATGATCACAGGGGTTGACGAATGTTCTCCAGGGGAACCCAACTCCAGAATCATTGCCCTATGAGAGTTCTAGTTATGAAGGATTCCAACCTGGTTGTCACACATAGGATGCGTGTTTGATAATATTAGTAGCTTCACTTTACACAAAGTAAGATTGGATATGGTATCTTTTTTTATTTTGCCCTAGAAATAGACTTTTAATCATGTATTTGCTTTCCCTATGTTCTCTGAATTTTATTTTTTATCATTGTAACATTTATTATCTTACTGTAATTATTTGTACCCTTGGAAGTGGGTTGAAAAGATGGCATTATGAATGAAAGGAGCTTTCAAACCTCTCAGAAATATAGTAAAAATTCTACAGAGAAAAAGTAGAGGAAAGCATTTTCATCCCAGATAGTTTAAGGGAGTTAATGACTGCATGCAATATATACATGCTGGAGCTTACTGGAAATAAGGCAGAGGCGAATCTCTTACCATACAATGCAATTTTTCTTCCATAAAATGCAAGGCATTATGAGAGATCAAGAGCAAGAGAGAGACGGAGAGTGAGGGAGAGAGTAAATATTAGGCCATCACTCATTTGTTTTATTAAATTTTTATCTCATGTATATACCATGTGTAGACAACATCTTATATAATTTTTCCTTGTTTTAAAACTATGTAAAGAATCATGTATTTCTTTGTAATTTACATATACTTTTTAAAAAAAGTTTTTATTGATTCTATATTAGTTTTCCCTTAATATGTAAATCCACAACTTATTTAGCTATTCATCTCTTGATGACTAACAAAGTCCATAATAAAATAAAACTTGCTGTTTGACTAATTTCATCTATAAGGCATAATCAGTGTTTTTGCAAGACAGTTGGTGCTATTTTGTTCACTGCCTCTTTGTTGAAGACCATTCCTGAATTTTGGGTGCATCCCATTAATTGGTATTGATATCTTAAACAAGGTGAAGATCACATACTACAGTATCCTTTCACATACTTATACATATATATGTGTATTTGTCATTGAAGGTGCTGAATAGGAGGCAATGAACATGGGCACCAGGGATTCATATCCTCAATCATGAACATGTGCTTTCATCATTGATCCATAACCCTGCACCCTTTTCCTCTTTTGTGGTAAAATATGAGGGAAGGGAATAATTATTGACAGGCTGTGAGAATGATACATGAATACATAAATGTTTTATCCTCAAACTAATCCATAGTATTCTTGGCCTTGTGCCCTAGCAGCATCTTTTCTCTTTGATCATAAAACACAAGCAGAGAAATATGATTCTTGATCATCCTTCATAAGACTAGGTAAGCTGTTAGGGGGAAAATAGTGTGTGTGTGTGTATATATATATATATATATATATATATATATATATATATGTAGTACTACATATATATTTAAAATACATATATAGGTTTTAAAATTTAAATATATATGTATATGTTTTAAAATTAGATAATCTATTTAAAATTAATTATAATCATTTAATCAGCACTTCACTATTAGCTTATTGAATTTTGGTGTTCTTGGAGTCTAAAATCTAAGGGTCTCAAAGTATTCCTTATCCTTTAAACAATTACAATTTATAATTTTTAACAGTTTTCATTAAAGTACTAGAGGCCTGGTGAATAAAATTCGTGCAGGGGCAGGGTGGCCCCTAACTGCCTCAGCCTCGGCCCTGCCACTGTGGCTTTGTCTGGAAGGACGTCTGGAAGACGTCTGGTCTATCCTGTCTAATTAGCATACTACCCTTTTATTAGCATAGACAACTTAGAGTGATTCCTTCAAGTTTAAGGGTACAATTTGATGAGCTTTGAAAAATATATGCAAAGATGCAATCACCAGGGAAATCATGACATGGAACATTTCTATAAATTTGAAATTCACCAGTTCTGTTAATATCCTTTCTGCTTCAGGATCCAATACAAGTGTGCTAGTCTCTCAGTCAGACATAAGAAAACACCATAGAGACTGAGTGGCTTAAACCACAGGAATTAGTTTTTACAGCTCTGGAGGCTAGAAGTCCAAGGTCAAGGTGCTGGCAAGTTAGGTTTCATCCCAAGGCCCCTTCTTTTGGCTTCTCGTTAACTACCTTCTTGCCAAGTGCTCACATGCTCTTTAGAAAAAGTGATCTCTTCTTCTTGTTGTTTAAGGTCACCAACTTTATTGGATTAAAGCCCCACCCTTATAACCTCTCTTTACCTTAATTACCTCCTAAGGCCCTATCACCAAACATAGTCACACTAGAGGCCTGGTGCATGAAATTTGTGCACAGGGACAGGGGGAAGGTGTCCCTCAGCCCAGCCTGCACCCTCTCCAATCTGGGACCCCTCCAGGGATGTCCGATGTAGGACATCCCTCTCACAATCCAGGACAGCTGGCTCCCAACTGCTCGCCTGCCTGCCTTCCTTATTGTCCCTAACCACTTCTGCCTGCCAGTTTGATCACCCCTAACCACTCCCTTGCCAACCTGATTGATGCCTAACTGCCCTTCGGTAGGCCTGGTCACCCCTAACTGCCCTATCCTGCAGGCCTGGTCACCCCTAACTTCCCTCCCCAGCAGGCTTGATCACCCCCAACTGCCCTTCCTTGCAGGCCTGGTCCCTCCCAACTGCCCTTCCCTGCTGGACATCTTGTGTCCACATGGGGGCAGGATCTTTGACCACATGAGGGCAGCCATCTTGTGTGTTGGATTGATGGTCAATCTGCATATTACTCTTTTATTAGAATGGATAGAGGCCTGGTGCATGGGTGGGGGCCAGCTGGTTTGCCCTGAAGGGTGTCCTGGATCAGGGTGGGGCTTCCCTTGTGGCATGGGGTGGCCTGGGCGAGGGGCCTGTGGTGGTTTGCAGGCCAGCCACATTCCCAGGCGACCCAAGCAGAGGCCCTGGGATCTGCGATTTATTTATCTTCTACAATTGAAACTTTGTAGCATGGAGTGGAGCCGAGCCTTCTGCTCACTCCATGGCAGCAGCCATTTCTGTTGTGATTTATGTATCTTCTGTAATTGAAACTTTGTAGCCTTAACTGGAGGCCAAAGCAGGCCAGGGATGCAGAAGCTTGGCTTCCTCCATGGCCATGGGCAACCCTAGCCTCCTGCTCTCTCCAGCTCCCTGGCTGCCGCCATTTCTGTTGGGATTTATCTTCTATAACTGAAACTTTGTAGCATTGAGTGGAGGCCTGGGCCAGCAAGGGTAGGCGGAAAGCTTGGCTTCCTCCATTGCCAGGGAAACCCAAGTCTCCCTCCTGCTCTCTGTGGCTGCAGCCATCTTGGTTGGGTTTATTTGCATATTCCCTCCTGATTGGCTGGTGGGCGTGGCTTGTGGGTGCAGAGGAGATGCGGTCAATTTGCATATTACTCTTTTATTAGATAGGATTGTGGATTCCAGTTTCAACATATGGATTTAGTAAGAGATACAATTCCTTGCATAACAAACAGTTTATCTTATTTATTTGTCATGCTTCCCAGTTCCCTCTGGGCTGTGATATTATTCAAATTAATTTTGATTATGGTCAAAGTTAAGGGTTGATGTTCTTTTTTTCTTCTTTCTTATGAATGATTGTGATTTGATTAGTTGAAAAGATATCCTTTCTCTATTGGGTTATTTTGCACTCAATTGAGCATAGACATGTGGGTCTATTCTGGATTTTATATCTTGTTTCATTTGCTAAATATATGCCCTGATGCCAAAACCACACTCTCTTGATCCCAGTAGCTTTATTGACAGGATTGATACTAAGTATTTTAGACATCCTACTTTGTTCTTCCTTTGAAATATTGTTTTCATTATTTTGATTTCTGTGAATTTATATTAAAGGTATCTTGTTAATATCTATAAAATAAGATTATTTTAGTTTTTAATGTAATTGCATTTAATCTATCTATCAGAGCAGAATTGACATCTTAACCATATATTTTTTTTCCAATTCTTAAACTTGGTACTTCTAACAAGATGTAATTTTTATTATTTTTCCATAATATTTGTAGTTTTTACTGTATTGTTTTGAACAAACTTTAACATATTTCCTATGAATGTTTAATGCATCCATAACTGATTGTTTTAATTCCAGTTTAATTGTTCATGATAGCATATAGGAATTGTTTATTAACCTTGTATTTTGTAACATTATTCACTAACTAATGTTGGTAGCTGTTTTGTAGATTTCTTATGATTTTCTACTTAGAAAATCATGTTGTCTGTGAATAAAGACAACTTTTATTTTTTTCTAACTTCATGCCTTCATTTCTGTTCTTGCCTTATCGCCCTAGCTAAGACTTACAGTACATTGTTGAATAGGAGTAGTGAGAGTGAATGAATATCCTGGCCTTGATATTCTTGTCTTAATGTTATCTGGAGACTTTTCAGAAATAACCTTTTCTAGATTGAGTAAGTACCTTGAAATCCCTAGTTTGCTAAGAATACTTCTAGGAAACCTATTTAACTTTGCAAAATACATGATAACATGTATTTTGTTTTTTAGTCTATTATTATAGTGATTTACATTCATGGATTTTCAAATGTTACATAAAATTTGCATTCTTAGGATAAAAACCCACTTGATCATAATGTATAGTCCCTTTAATACATATATATGATTTTGATTGCTAAAATTTTAAAAGATTTTTGCATTTACATTCAGAGTTTTTGTTCATTTCTTGTAATGGGTTTGACTGGTTTTGGTTTCAGGGTATCCTGGGCCTATAAAATTATTTTTAAAATGTTTCCTCTTCTATATGTTGAAAGGGTTGTTGTGGAATTCTTACAATTTCTTTTCCTATAAATTTGGTAAATTTACCACTGAAGCTGTCTTGGTTTGGTGTCTTTTTTCAGTGGCAATGTTTTTAATGATAAATTCAATGTTAAATATATATGAAGAGAATGCTTTTGGCGAACTATATTTTTTTTGAGTGAGTTTTGATAATATTTATTTTTAAGAAATTTATTCATTTGATATATTAAATATATTAGAATAAAGTTATTTATAATATTCCATTTTATCTATTTAAAATATGTATGATTTGTTCTTGTCCCTTCTTAAATTCCTGACATGGTGTGTCATCTTGCCTTTTTATTTAACTGATTGGTCTGGCTAGAGGTTTATTACTTTTAAAATTCTATTCAAATAACTAGTATTGAAAAGCTGGAAGCAGCTTAGATGATTGATTTGAGTCATTTTTTTTCTTTTATTTTCTAAGCACTAGTTGAGCTACATCCAATAAATTGTATGTAGTGATTAATTTCCATTCATTGAAATTAAGTGAAAAATATAGATATTTTTTCTTGTGATTGCTTCCCTGTTCTAGGGGTTATTTAAAAGTATGTTGTTTAATTCCTGCATATTTGGATATTTTCCATATCTATTTCTGTGTTTCATTTTCAGTTTAATTTGTTTTTGATCATAGAACATAATTTATATGACTGCAATAAGCTTTATTATGAGTTTTATCATCCAGAATATAACTAACTTAGTGAACATTCTATATACATTTGAAAAGAAAGTATTTTTGGTTTTTGTTAAGTAGAAAATTCAGTAAATATCTTCAAAGACAAGTTTTTTATTAGTGTTTTGCAGATTTTCAGAGCCTCACTTATTTTTTCTCAACTTGTCAATCAGTTATTAAGAGAGGAGTATTGTAATCTCCAAAGTAATGTGGAATTGTATATTTCTCTTTTCATTTATTTCAGCATGTTGCAGTTACTCTAAAACACTGTTGCTATGCAAATATACCTTTTTGATTATTTAGTCTTCCTGAATTTTTTATTCCTTTATTATTACAAAATAACCTTCTTATCTCTGGGAATATTTTTGTTGTGAATTCTATTTTCTCTGACAGTAGAATAACTGCTGAACGTTTTTTAGCCTGCATTAATGTTTTCTTTATTCATTGACTATTATGTGACCTTTGTCTTTAAAATGATTTTCATGTAGCCCTAGCTGGATTCACTTAGTGGATAAAGTGTAGGCTTTGGGACTAAAGGGTCCCGGGTTCGAGGGTACATGCCTGGGTTTCAGGCTCAATCCCCAGTAAGGGATGTGCAGGAGGCAGCCGATCTATGATTCTCTCTCATCATTGATGTTTCTCTCTCTCTCGCTCTCCCTTCCTCTGTGAAATAAATAAAAATATATTTAAAAAATGATTTTCATGTAGCTACATATAGCTGTTTACAGTTTTTAATTCAATTAGATGATTGAAATCTTTAAATTTTTACATCTAATTCTATTACCAACATTTAGTGTCAGTTTAAATTGACCATCTTAGTTTTTTTCTCTCAGATGTTCTTTGTTCCTTTCTTAATTTTTCCTGTTCTATAACTATTATTTATTATTATTTGAATATTTTTTAGTATTTTGCTTCTATCTTTGTGTTTCAGATATACAGCTCCATTTAATTTTTTAGTTGCTGGTTTAGGATTTGTCATATACATTTTAGCATGTCACAATCTACACTCAAATAATAGTCTACTAAGTCATATATAGTTTCCTCTCCTATTTTGTTATGGTTTTCACATATGCTACTTTTAATTATATTGTAAATCTCTTAATATATTAGCATTATTTTTCATTTAATAATTTATTACCTTTTAAATAAATTAATATGTGAGAAAAATATGTATTGTTAATTATTGTGTATACCATTCTAGACCTTTTTCATTCTTTTTCTAGATTAATATTTCCATCTTGTATCATTTATTTTCTGCCTGAAGCATGTTTTTTTTAACTTTTTTGTTTGTTTTTAGTACATGTCTCCTAGCAATAATCTCTCAGTTTTTGTTTTTGAATAGCATTTTACTGAGAATATATTTCTAAATTGACTTTCTGTTCCTTTTTTTTCAAACGATAAGATAGTTTATTTAGAATGTCACAGAGGTGGAAGAAATGGGCTCAGGGAACAAGTGACAGAGGCAAAAGAAGGAGCCCTTGGAGCTAAGGAGAGAGAAGGGTAAAGATAATGCGCCTGGGGATGGGGATGGGGAAGTGGTGATGGGGAGGGGGAAGGTGCTGCTCTCCAGAAGGAGAGCTAGCGGGGTCCTCTGTCCTAAGATCAGCATAAGAACTTTTAAGGGCAGAGATTTTAGGTGAAGTCTCTTTCCATGCTTTAAATATGGTATTCCATTGTCCTTTTATCAGCATATTTTCTGATGAGAAAAGTTCTTATTTCTTTGTTCATATCTGTATTCATTGATATGTAATGTGTTTATCTCTCCCTCTCTCCACAATTGTTTTTTATTTAGATATATTTTTATTGATTTCAGAGAGGAAGGGAGGGGAGAAAAACATCAAATGATGAGAAAATCATAGATCGGCTGCCTCCTGCACTCCCTCTACAGGGGATCAAGCCCACAACCCAGGCATGTGCCCTGACCAGAATCAAGCCATGACCTCCTGGTTCATAGGTTGACCCTCAACCACTGAGCCATACTGGCAAGGCTCCACAATTCTTTCAAAAATTGATTTTTATTACCTTTTTAAAGCAATTTGATTACAGGGTGCCTTGTGGCCTATTTCTATTTTATTCTTTAATGCTCTTCTAAGACCTTTGCAAGATTACAGTTTTTCTGAAATTTAGATAAAAGTTGGCCATTATTTGTTAAATTTGTTTCATAATTTTTGTCCTCATATCTTTCTTTCTGGGACTCCAATGTCACATATTTTAGATAACTTGATATTTTTTTCTCCTGTGAGTCACTCATGCTCTGATCATTTTTCTCCAATTATTTTCTCTGTCTTTTTTTTCCTTTGTGCCTCATTTTGGATAGCTATTATTTGCTGTTATCCTGTTTGTTGACATTTTCTTCACCAGTATCTATTCTGGTATTAATCTTATCCCAAGTATATTTTTTACCAGATACTAGTTTTTTAACCATGTAAGTTTTACATGTGTGTTTGTTTTCTATAACTTCTGTTTTCCTCATATTGTTTCTGTTTTACTCTACTTTCTTGGACATATAAAGCAATTTTATAATTGACTAGAGTCCCGGTGCGGATTCGTGCATTGGTGGGGTCCCTGGGCCTGGCCTGCACCCTGTCATAATTCAGGACCCCCCAGGGGATGTCGGACTGCTGGTTTCAGCCTGATCCCTACAGGCCAGGCCGAGAGACACGAATCTGTGCACTGGGCCTCTATTATGCATATACGATCTTTGGCTAATCTCTCCCTGCCCTCCCTCCACCCTCCCTTCCATGAGTTTCATCAGTCTGTTCCATCTTTCCATGGCTGTGTGCTGAGCGTCAGCCCCTGGTGGTCAGTGCACACCATAGCTACAGGCTGAACAGTCGAATGGTCAGACACTTAGCATATTAGCCATATATATATATATATATATATATATATATATGGCTAATATGCTAAGTGTATTAAAACATATATATATATGTTTTAATATACTTGCGGTCAAAACTATAAAGGGAATGAGATTTTACCCCATTTTTGAGCTAATAAGTTGGCTTGCCACAGTTTTATGGATGATTTCAGAAAACATGATATTTATGGAGCATAAACCATGGACAGTTTAGTACTCACAAAACTATCAACAGCCAGAGTCTCTGCATCTTCACCCTGGCTCTTCAAGTCCTGTTGCCTCCAGGGCCATGCAAAGAAAGTTGCATGACACCTGCACACAAAATGTGTTGTATATCAGGACAGGAATCCTGCGTTGGGAAACCTGAATCATTTTTAATAACAGCAGGCTTCCTTCAACAGAAGACATTTCTTATTATTGTGGGCATTGAAGATGCCTGTGCTTTGTTTTGGAGAGAGACACTGTCTCTATCTTTCAAGGCAACAGGGAAACCTACCTTTTGCTCTGAAGAGAGAAAATGCCTGTATTACCAAGGTTGTTCATTTTACAAACATTATTAGAAATATGGTCAATACCAAAAAGCAATCAGGGCACTTTACTCACAAGACATGCAGAAATATAAGGGAGCAATGGAAAACAATTACCTCCCAATATTAACATTAATTCAGTGTTCCTGTAATTGCTGGGACAACATATTGGTTGTCCCAATATTAACATTAATTCAATTTTTCTGTAATTGCTGGACAACATACTCTCTTTGGGTCATATTTTCCTGATTTTTTTATTGTCAGGCAATTTCTATTTGGATGTCATATATTGGATACTAGATTTGTTGCATTGTTTAAAGTGTTGGACTTTGTTTAGGCACACAGTTACGTTTCTTTGAGATCAATTTGTCCCGTGAGAGACTCACGAACTTCATTAGGACAGCTCCAGAGGTCTAAGTTAGCCAAACTATTGAGGCAATAGTGTTCTAAAGATTCTTCCCAACCTCCTGTGTATTAAGAGACCTTTCCATTTCAGCTAATGGGAGCATGAGCTATTCCTTGATTTGTTTGACCTAGAAATTGTTTAGACTATTGCTTTCTGATAGCTATTTCCTGGCCTCAGATATGGCTCCTCTCATGCATGCACTGATTAGAAGGCAGCCAGAGGCTCAAGGGGACTCTCTGAAAACATCTGGAGGTTTGTTTGGTGTTTTCCTTCTCTTTGGTCAGCTGCCTTCTTTCTAGTACTCTTCCAGACAAATTCTGTCTCCACCTCCCTGAAGTCTGATCTGTCTGCTTAACGCAAGCCTTGGTTGATCTTTTATCTCTCTGTGTGGTGACCTTGAAAACGGCTTGCAGGCTGTTAGCTGAAGCAATTGTAGAGCTCATCTCATTTGTTTTCCTCCTTTCCACATCACACTCCTCTGCTGTCTTTTTTCAATGTGTGGAAACTTTTATTTCATATATTTTCCTTGTCTGTCTAGTTGTTTAAAAGAAGAAGGTAAATCTGCTCCCTGTTACTAGGTCATAGCCTGAAGCAAAATAATCAGAAAGGTTTTACTTGTCTCTTGTCGTTTTGCTAACACCCATGTTTGGGAACATTGTTACCAACGATAGTCACCATGTTGTACCTTAGATTCTCAAAACATTCATCTTATAACTTAAAGTTTTTACCCTTTATCCAACTTCTCCCTATCATCCTGTCTCTCCCTCCCCAGCCCCTGGTAACCATGTTTCTGTTCTCTGCATCTATAAGTTCAAATTTTCATTTAACATTCCACATATACTGGTAAGCTATACCCTGCAGTATTTGTCTTTGTCTGTCTTGTTTCACATATAATAAGGCATTATTTTAAATATGAAACAGTAATCAGAACAGCATGGACACTGAATAATCAGAATGACATTAGCCATAGGATCACACATGTGGGTACCTGGAAACAGTATTTTTAGTACACACACACACATCTATAAGTGTGTATTTATATACACACTGGAGGCACGATGCAGGAAATTCATGCAAGAGTAGGCCTTCTTTCCCCTGGCTGCCGGCACCAGCTCCCCTCTGGCACCCAGGATCCAGGCTTCCCTTGCAGCACCGGCTTCATCCGGAAGGTAGTCCAGAAGGACATGTGGTCTAATTAGCATATTATGTTTTTATTATTATAGATACATACACACATATTTTTCATTACTGAATTATTTTCTACATTAGAAGTAAGCCATCCAATATGGTTGTATATTTACTCTAATCGCATATTCATATGCCACAATTTAACTCATTTTTACCTATATATCAAAGAGAATGTTGACCTTACAAAAATAAACTCCTTTTTCATTATTTGAAAGTAATTTTTTTCATTGAAAGTCCTGTTGTTTCCATGTTTTCATATTGTGTCTTTAAAGTTACAAAACTGGAGATTCTCATGGGTCTTACCATACTAAAGTTCAACAACTGAGGAGTAATTATGAATCTCAAGATAAAATAAATATGATTAAATAGTCCTATCTAATAAGGACTAAATATGCAAATTGACCATCACTCCATGACAAAGACGGCGGTGCCCAACAGCCAATAAGGAGGAAATATGCAAATTTACATGACAAAGATGATGGCAGCTGAGCCAGGATGCTTTTGTTGTAGTCATGGCGATGATTCAGGCTTCCGCCCCGCCCCGCCTACTCCAGGCCTCTGGGCAGCGCGTGCGCGCAGGTGCTGAGCTGCCAGGGTGGGGTGGAACGCCTGTTATGAGTGGGGGGTGGGGGGTGGAGGGAGCTACAGGAGGGCAGCAGGGCCGGAAGAAGGCAGAAGGCAGCCCTGGCCAGAGCAAAGATGGAAGGCAGTGGCCAGAGCGAAGGCCTGGGTTCCGGGTGCCGGAGGGAAGCTGGTGCTGGCAGTCAGGGGAAGGAAGGCCTATTCTTGCATGAATCTTCATACATCAGGCTTCTAGTCAGTATATAAAGCATTCTTTCTACATTAAAGAATTCAAGGGGTCCTATGACATAAAAGCAATTTGAGAAACTTTTTTCTCTGAGAAGCAACTTTCATAATTTTCAATAGTCTTCTAGAGCAATTAGCATTGACTATATGATTAAATTATTGGATGCATAATGATCAACTTTAACAATTTCAAATGTATGGAGCAATTCATGGGAAGCTAATTGAGTAAAAGCTCAAACTGCTTGCCACATGACAGCCAATATGTTGAGTGACAAGATGTTGGGGCAAGGAAAGCAACTTTATTCAGAAAGCCAGCAAGACAAGAAGATGTAGGACTAACATCCTAAAGAACCATCTTGAGCAAGTGCAGAATTCTGACTTTTTTAATGTCAAGGGAAAGGGGAAAACAAGAGGGGTGTGAGATCAATAGGTAATTGATGAGTGCAGACATCTGGACATATGAAAGGATTCAAGGGTGATGGTGAAACTTCTTTGCTTTTGGTCAACAAACTCTGATTGCCATGATCCAGTCACAATGTTTCTATAAATCTTTTGGTTAATAAAGATTATTTTGTACATACCTTCCTCATCTCTTTGGGAAGGTAGTTTTGAGCAGGGCTACAGGTTAAATTTCTTTAATGATTAGCATATCTGCATGTAATGCTAAATAGAAGTTGCTAACTGACATGTCAGGCTCAAGCAAGAAGAAGTCAGAATGACTGATTATTTTATTCTATTACAAAACTTGTAAATATCAATTAAGGGAAAGATTTTACATACCTAACTTAATGAAACATGCAGTCAGTCTCTAAAAACTATTATTGACTAATTTAAAGTTTAATAGGAGAGTTATATGGTTATAAAACTAAATTTTAGGCCTGTATACTATAGTTTTGTTTTCATAAGATCAAATTTGTTTTGTGTTATCTCAACCAAATATAATTATTAATTAAATTCTATACTTTTTCCAAGGATAATTCCCAGTGTATAACGCTGGCTAAAAAAAAACAAAAAACAATTAATCTCGTGAATTTATTTTTCTTACTAACTTTGGCTCAAAAGCAGTAAGATCTTGCCTGGTTGGTGGGGCTCAGTGGTTGTGTGTTGACCTATGAACCAGGTGGTCATGGGTGGATTCCAGGTCAAGGCACATGCCCCAGTTGCAATCTCAACCTCCAGTAGGGGGCATTCAGGAGGCAGATGATCAATGATTCTCTCTCATCTTTGATGTTTGTATGGCTCTCTCTCCCTTCCTCTTATGATTTTTGAAGAAATCATAAACTGCAATAATTATATTCTTAATTTTCTACCACAACTGGAAGAGATACAAGCGAAGGATATTGCCAACAATCACTTCAAAAAACCATTGAAATGCTGTCATTCTGCATTCTTTCCAGCAGAAATATCAATAGTCACAGTCATGCACTGGAGTCCTAATATTGCAACAGGTTTATTTCATAAACTATACCTGAGAGAATCATTTCCACTGAGGTTCTTGTTAACTATTAGTGTATATTAGTTAATATGGAAAGTGGCTAAAAATTTACAGGCTCTGGAATGACAAGGGCTAAAAATATTTTTATTTTAAGGTGAAATAAAAATATTATTTCAGCAAACTTTATTTACCTACATGTTTTTCTTATTTTTTTGCCAACTTCCTTTTCACTTTAATGTGTTTTCATCTATAAAGCTGCAACACTTTCGATGTAGTTGTTCCTCACTTAACATGAAGATGATATTTATGTCAACATCAAATAGACTTATAATTTCATAACAGCCAAATTTGTAAAAAATAAAAATATTTCCTAATTAGCAAAATAATAAAATAGATTGCTCAATATGAAACAAAATACCCTACTTATAAAGGTGCTTATTTTTTTCATAGAGCAGAATACCATATCCATGAGTTTATTCTTTTGTAAGTGGATGTTAGTACTTATGAGATAAAGAAAGCAAATGTCACCAGAATAAGACCTATTGGCTGGTCTCCAAAACTTCTATAGGGTACTATTTCCTTGATGACTTTACCACAATCAAGGAAGTATATCTAAGACTAGCAGGCTCCAACATAATTTTAATAGGAGCCATGGAATGCATCCATTTCTCCAGTCATTTAATTAAATTGCACTCACAAAACTGATCCATAATATTAGATTTGTTTTCTGGCAATATAGTTATTTCAGCTATAATCCAATATATGCATCCCTAAAAAATCTGTAAGCATTAGCAAAAATAGTAATTTTATACATTGTTTTTGTACCATTGGAGCTAATTTGAGCTGCTCGAGCAGGCATTTCTGCTTGAGTGGATACTGTCAGAAAGAATACTTAAAATTAATAACAACATATTTTTGGATTCTTTTTTCTTTTTGCTTTCACGGTTGAGTGTTTTTTGCTTCTTTGTATTTCAAATCTTTGACTTGATTCTTGCAATCCTCTAGTCTGCTGTTAGATCTCTCTATATTTTTTATTTCAGTCAGTTTATGCTTAATTTCTAGTTGGTCCTTTTTTATATCCTCGAGGGTATCACTATATTTGTCGGCCTTTTCTAGAAAATTCTTGAAAAACATTATAACTGTGGTTTTAACCTCTATATCTAGTCATTTGCTTTCCTTCATTTCTTTCATTTGTCATCTGTTTCTTTGTCTCCGCATTTTGGCTGCCTCCCTGAGTTGGTAGAGTAGCTTTGTGTGCTAGGTGTCCTATAGGGCCCAGTGACTCAGCCTCCCCAGTTACCTGAGGTGGACACTCTTGGAGCACCCCTTTGTGGGCTGTGTGCACTGTCTTGTTGTAGTTAAGCCTTGATTGTAGTTGGTATCATTGGGAAGAATTGACCTCCAGGCCAACTAGTTGTAATGATCAGTTGTGTCTACTATGGGAGAACTTCTGTGCTGGAGACACCCTTATGAGATAAGATTTGCAAAAGCCTCTGTGCTCAGCTTGGATGGGGCAGAGTCTCTGGGCAGAGCAGACAGCATTGGTTTCCCATCAGATCTGCCCTAATAGGCCCCTGTGTCTCAGTGTCCCATGGTAATCACTGCAAGCACCTCTGAGAGAAAGCCGCCCTCGAGTTCTGCCCGCCACCAGACAGTCCAGTTTCTCCTCAAATGAGTTTGGGTCCCCAGAGTCTCACCCAGAACTGGAGTTCAGTGCAGTCGGGAGCTTTTGTCTCCCTCCCGCTTGAGAAAGCCTTCCAAGCACTCAGTCCCCAGTTCTCTCCACGCGTGCGTCTCAGTACCTCTGGCTCCTGCAGCTCCTCTGAGTTTCAGTGTGCTTTTCTCTTTTCTTCTAGTTGTAGAATTTCCACTCAGCCAGCCTTCCTGTGGTTCTGGATGATGTCCATTTTGTCATTTAGTTGTAGTTTTGAAATTGTTGTGCTAAGCAGCAGTTTAGATGTTTATTTGTGCCGCCATCTTGGTTTCTCCTAGGAGCTTCTGGTACAACTTCAAGTGTACCAACATCAGAATTATGTGGGTGCCAAAAGAAGAGAGAGAGCAAGATACTGAAAACCTATTTGAAGAAATAATGACTGAAAACTTCCCCCACCTGGTGAAAGAAATAGACATACAAGTCCAGGAAGCACAGAGAACCCCAAACAAAAGGAATCCAAAGAAGACCACACCAAGACACATCATAATTAAAATGCCAAGAGCAAAAGACAAAGAAAGAATATTAAAAGCAGCAAGAGAAAAACAATTAGTTACCTACAAGGGAACAACCATACAACTGTCAGCTGATTTCTCAACAGAAACTATGCAGGCCAGGCGGGAGTGGCAAGAAATATTCAAAGTGATGAACAGCAAGAACCTACAACCAAGATTACTCTACCCAGCAAAGCTATCATTCAGAGTTGAAGGTCAGATAAAGAGCTTCACAGATAAGAAAAAGCTAAAGGAGTTCATCGCCACCAAACCAGTATTATATGAAATGCTGAAGGTATTCTTTAAGAAGAGGAAGAAGAAAAAAAAGGTAAAGATAAAAATTATGAACAACAAATACAAATCTATCAACAAGTGACTCTAACATTCCAGTGAATAAAAAAATCTGATGAACTGAATAAACTGGGGAATATAATAGAATCAGGGGCGTAGAAAGGGAGTGGACTGACAATACTCAGGGGGAAAGGGGAGAGGGAGGTATGGGAAGAGACTGGACAAAAATCATACACCTATGGATGAGGACATTTTGGGGGGGTAAGGGCAGAGGGTGGGGTGGGAACTGGGTGGAGGGGAGCTATGGGGGAAAAAGAGGAACAATTGTAATAATCTGAACAATAAAGGTTTATTAAATTAAAAAATTTACAACAGGAAATAGAATGGAAATACTTATATCACTGTAATTATTACATTGCTGATAAGTGTTGAGACCATGAGAAAGAAGATAAATTATGTGCATATGTGATCACAGTAAGGATGGAAAGAATTGTGGGCCTTAGAGATAAGGCTCAAGGTGCTCTATTCAAGAGTTGATGCTTGTTTTTTACTTTCTTTTTTTTTTTTTCAACTTTATTTATTTATTTTTTAAAATAAATCTTTACTGTTCAGATTATTACAGGTGTTCCTCTTTTTTTTCCCCAAAGCTCCCCTCCACCTGATTCCCCACCCCACCCCATGCCTTTACCCCCCACCACTGTCTTCATCCATAGGAGTAAGATTTTTGTCCAATCTCTTCCTGCACCCCTCACACTTGCTTCCCCTGAGAATCGTCAGTCCACTCCCTTTCTATGTCCCTGATTCTATTATATTCACCAGTCCATTCTGTTCTTCAGATTTTTTATTCACTTGATTTTTAGATTCACTTGTTGGTAGGTATGTATTTGATGTCATTTTGTTGTTCATAATTTTTATCTTTACCTTTTTCTCTTCTTCCTCTTCTTAAAGAATACCCTTCAGCATTTCATGTAATCCTGGTTTGGTGGTGATGAACTCCTTTAGCTTTTTCTTGTCTGTGAAGCTCTTTATCTGACCTTCAACTCTGAATGATAGCTTTGCTGGGTAGAGTAATCTTGGTTGTAGGTTCTTGCTGTTCATCACTTTGAATATTTCTTGCCACTCCCGCCTGGCCTGCATAGTTTCTGTTGAGAAATCAGCTAACAGTCGTATGGGTACTCCCTTGTAGGTAATTAACTGTTTTTCTCTTGCTGCTTTTAATATTCTCTCTTTGTCTTTTGCCCTTGGCATTTTAATTATGATGTGTCTTGGTGTGGTCCTCTTTGGATTCCTCTTGTATGGGGTTCTGTGCGCTTCCTGAACTTGTAAGTCTATTTCTTTCACCAGGTAGGGAAAGTTTTCTGTCATTATTTCTTCTAATAGGTTTTCAATATTTTGCTCTCTCCCTTCTTCTGGCACCCCAAAAATTCGGATATTGGTTCACTTAAAGTTGTCCCAGAGGCTCCTTACACTATCTTCATATTTTTGGATTCTTTTTTCTTTTTGTTTTTCTGGTTGGATGTTTTTTGTTTCCACATATTTCAGATCTTTGGATTGATTCTTGGGGTACATTGATCTACAGTTGAGTTTCTGTATATTCTTTATTTCAGACAGTGTATGCTTCATTTCTGACTGATCCTTTTCCATTTTTTTGGCATTCTCATTAAGCTCCTTGAAGGTCTCATCAAGTTTCTCAGCAGTTTTAAGAAGATTCTTGAGTAACCTTATAAATGTGGTTCTGAACTCTATGTCATCCAGTAGTTTGCTTTCCTCTGTTTCTTTCATTCGTGACATGTTTCTTTGTTTCTGCATTTTGGCTGCTTCCCTGTGTTGATGGAGTAGCTTTGTGTGGTAGGTGATCTATACGGGGTAGTAGCTCAGCCTCCTCAATCTCATGAGGTGGATGCTCTTGGTACACTCCTTTGTGGGCTGAGTGCAAAGTCTTGGTGTATTTAAGCCTTAATTGCTGTTGGTACACTGGGAGTAATTGACCTCCAGGCCAATTAGCTGTGAGCACTCGCTGTGTCTATAATGGAAGAACTGCTGCGCTGAAGACACGCTTATGGGGCAGGACTTGTTTCAGTGGGGCTTTGGTGCTCACTGAGTCTGCCTCTTGAATGTGTCACTTATGGATGTGAGGAGTTGAAATCTGGTGTCTCACACTGACCACTAGGTACACTGGCTTCTGGATCTCCAATGGGGTGCAGGTCAGCTACTGTCTGAGGCCACCCAGCAGGAGCTACAGTGAGAGCTCCAGTTTTCTCCTCATTGCTTGTGGTTTGGAGGTTTTGGAGCTGTCTGACCAGGGCTGCAAGTTTGCTAGGTTAAGCTGCGATAGGGCAGGGCTTTGTTATGCAAAAGCTGCTCCTTAGAGCTTGGGTGGGTTTGTAGGTTGTGCAGGGCGGGGTCTCAGGGTGTCACTAGGCTAGGGCGTGGCAAACAGCAATGGCTGCTAGTTAGCTGGCTCTGAGTCCCTGTCGGCAGTCCAGTGCCCCAGTGAAGTAAACAATTATTCCTGCGCGCAGCTCTGCAAGCAAGCCACCCTCACTGGCAGACAGTCCAGCTTCTCCCCGTGGGAGTTTGGGTCCCCTGCGTCTCCCCAGAAACTGTATTTCAGAGTAATTGGGAGCTTGTCTCCCTTCGGGTTGAAAAAAGCAACTCCCGCCGCCAGCCCGGATCACGCGCCTCTGTACCTCAGCTTTTCAGCGCTCGTGCACGTCTCGATGCTCTTTTCTCTTTCCTTCTAGTTGTAGAACTTCCACTCAGCCAGCTTTCCCGTGGTTCTGGGTGATAGACGTTTTGTCTTTTAGTTGTAGTTTTGAAATTGTCGTGGGAGGCAGCAGTTTAGGTGTTTACCTACGCCGCCATCTTGGATTCTCCCCTGTTTTTTACTTTCTTAAAGCATTTGAAAGTAATCCACTGCCAGTGGCAGCAGCCAAGCCTAATTTTGTGTTTTCTTTTGTATTCCCTCCTCCCCCAACCTACTGCCACTCTCATTATCATATTCTGATATCCTTTGCTTAGGGAAAAACAAAATCACATATGCACTAACAAAACTACAGATTGTACTGATATCTTTCTCCATTTGTGAACCATATATATAGTATTACATGCACCGGTTGTGAAAGAAAAGACTGAATGAATATAACTTCAATGCCAGCTTCATTCTATATTATTTAGAAATTAACATAAAAGCTAAAGGAGTAAAGTCACACTTGGTGAGTTATAATAAGAATAAGGTGAGATATGTAAAATTCAAACGTTTCAGAGAATCAAGCTAAAATAATGCTTTGTTCTTTACAGTAGGCATTTCTTGCCGATGCAGCATTATACACAATACTAGAGACCTGGTATATGAATTCGTGCATGGATAGGGTCCGGCTGGCCCACCCTCATGGAACTGATCTGGCCAGGGCGAGGGGATGCGGGAGGTTGGCTGGCCATCCCTGGCCCCTCAGGCGAGTTGGCTGGCTGCAGTGCGTGTGAAAGAGACCGTTTGTTCTGGTTGTTCCAGTCATTCTGGTCACTTGTCTTTTATATATATAGATTACTGGTTCAAACTTTATTGTGAAATTTTGTATGAGCACTTTTAAGGTTTCCCTTATTGCACCTCTTTCTATGTCTCCAGGGCTCAAGAGCACCCAATTATGTTTATGCTTTGTTTCTTATTATATCCTAATACTGCATCATACTTACTATCAAGATCTACTTACCTGAATAGCTTTTATATACTGTGGTGACTGAAAGTTTAGCTCTAAATCAAGGTTTGTCACCTTTGACATTTGGGGCTGGATAATTCCTCACTGTGAGGACTGTCCTGTACATTATAAATGTTTGTCTCTGACACTGCTAAAATAACCTGGAGGTAAAAAAAATTCCACTGTTTGGGACACTGCCCTAAATGGCAGTATTAATACAATGGTGAAATAGTGAATTAGGGAATTGTTTGTGAATCGTATTTTCCTCCTGCGGCTACATTATAAGCCCTAGAAATAGGAAGGATTAGAAAGCAGACTTTGGTCCCCTCCAATGCCACATCCTTAAAAAGAAGGAAGAAATTTGAAAACTAATTGCAATAAGTATGTGTTAGTGACTTTTTAATTTATATAGCTGCAGCCTTAGAATATTGGTTATCACTTTTGTATTCAAGGTTTAGTTAAAGTGATGTATATGTGTTTATAAGTTTTCTATTTTTCTTTAGAATTTATTTTGCTAGTGCTTACCTACAATAATATTAGAGATAATCTTCCTTCAAGATTGAAAGAAGATACTTCATGGAAGTAATCAGACATTCACAATGACCAACTTTTACACACTATTGTTATCCAAGATATTATTTTCCTGTTAGAAGTAATGTAACACTTAGAAAAAGATAAAATATATCAGTTGAACATTATTTCATCTTTAAGAATCTTAATACATATTAAAATAATAAATATTATGTACTTCTATAAAGAATATTGTTCAACAGTTTTAAAGCCATATATTTCAGTGTTATTTGAAATTTGAAATTTTCTGTATATAACCTTTATCCTTCAAACCTGATAAGAAATGTTTTCCTAATGTTTCCTATTTCCAACTGAATACTTTATTTTGCTCTATTTTTTAAAGAATATATAGTGTTTGTACTTGAAGCAAAAAGATATGAAGGTAGAACTTAGTAAAATGTAGCTCTTTTACAAGTTGAATATTTTTAGACTTCAGTTTACAAGATTTTTTTGTTTTACCATGTTCCACTTGTGGTACACAAACATCTTGCTCTCAGAATAAGGATTCCAACTTACAAGGTTATTTCCTTTTGTTGAATTTTTGTTTAACCTTTCTCTGCTTCAAGTCCTCTATCTGTGAAATAGATATGAAAAAAACACCTTTACATGCATGTATGAACAACTCAAGAGTGACCAATCCAGAGTGGATATTTATCATTCTCTATCATAGGTTAGAGAAAAATAATGAATTTTAGTCAAACAGAAAAGTCAAATGCTATGTCTGCTGACTAGTGTGTGTGTGGGGGGAGGGGGTCACTTATCCACTTTAACATTAGTCACTTTATCCTGTAATGACTCTGCTGATGTGGACCTAATCCTGTGGATCTCACCTAATTCTCCATGTTGGCAGTGGGCTCTAATAACGGGACTAAGACAGGGAGAACATATCGTGTGTGCCTGAGCCGAGCAGTCAGGCTTTGGGAGAGTTAAACCTCAGAAAGGAAGCCTGTCTTTTATGATAAACACAGCACCCTTGGTGTTGCTGCAGGAGTAACAATAAACAAATTACTTAACATCCATGAATGCTATTTCCTTTACTTCTAAAATTAGAGTATCTATTAAGTAAACCAGTATCTACTGTGAAAGTCGTACTGGTACCTCCAGGAATAGATTTATGGTATTCAGGACAGATCCAGGCATATACAGAAATACTAATTTTCCTTAAACATATGGGCTCAAACTTGAACATGTAAATCACCAGAGGGCTCATTACAACACATATTTCTGGGCTCTATACTAGCATTTCTGACTTGGTAGGTCATGCATGAGAACTGAGAGTTTGTCATTTCTGACAAGTCTGGAGGTGAGTTAACGGTCACGGTGCCAGCCTTTGGGAACCGTTGTCCTGGACAAGCAGTTTTGCAGGACAACTTGTGTCATCCACATCAGATTCAAATATATAACTAGAATTTTCATGTTAAAAATCACAAACAAACAAATACAATAATTCTTACAATATTTTCTACCTAGTTTTCATTTTAATATGTTGGTTGCACCATTTGTATTGGGATTAGTTTAGGGGTAAAATTAATACATCACACCATTTACATATTTTAGGCCTACACCTTTCTAATTCTATTGGCCTTTCTGTTAATGTTTAGGACAATATGAAATCTGAAACAAAAAGTAGTAAATAAAATATATAAATTAGAAATGTTACATCTATGCTTTACATTTGTGCTTCAAATTATAGTTACTGTTTTTATTTCTTCTTTTAATTATCTTTGTAAATCTTTTACCTTTGCAGGCTACACTGGTGTTTGATAATTTGTTATTTTTATTTGAAGCTGTAATTAAGTTAACATACTTTAGGTTTAAGGCTAGGTTCTGTAGAAAGACTACATTTCCTTTTTCTTTTCAGTTTTGCTGAAACAGGAAGGAGACAGCAATGTCCTGTCCTGGGACTTCTCCCATAAGTTGCCATTATAGGAATTTTGTTAGGGCTAATCCAATTTTGCTTCGAATCTTTATGTTGCCTGGTAATCTAAAGAAAGATGAAAAAAAATTAAAAAAATAAAAAAAATAAAGTAAGATGCCATTGGTATGTATTATCTGCAATTTTTGTAATAAGATTAAACTATGTAGGATGCCAATTATTTATTTTATTAAGTCTAATTCACTTAAATACTTCTTTAAAAATCATATTCAAGTAGATATATATACACAATCATGTTAGAGTAGGATTCAATTTTAGCCTTGTGATTTTGAAAATGTATTTGATTCTACTTCAGAGTAGTAATTCATATCTTTCATAGAAAATTAGTTTCTATTATTGCTCTAATATTGCTTTCATGCATATACATTTGCAAGAAAAATATTTATTATCAAGCCTGATTCAGAGGTCCATAACCATGGATCACTAGCAAAAGATACTTTTAGAGGAATAGGGGTGGGGTGGGGGTGGGGCGGTGCAGAGAATAAAACCAATACTATATTCTCTTATTTAATTCTGTTTATATTATGTGTAATTGAAGAGGGAAGTAACATTAAAGATTTGTCCTACTTAAAAGAAAAAAGTGTTGTAAACAAGTCAAAATAGCTTCCAGTGAAGCAAAAACATTAGGTACTTCAACCTTTCCATCAATTCCTTACTGTTGAATTCTGGACAGAATCTTTTTTCTAGCTGTGAAATTTGAGTCTAATCTAAGAGTAGTGATCAGTTCCATGGTTTTAGTCAATAAAAGAGCTTTTTATAATTAATATGTGCCAACCATATCCAATGCTTATTTTACCATAGCACTCTCCTCTTCTCAGGAAAGAATAATGGAATGTACCTGTTTAATATTTTATTTCAATAGCACACATCAATCCATTTGTTCGTAGATTAAAACTAAAACTAGCAAAATTTTCTCTTCTATAGGCAGTGCAAGCCCTAAATACAAATTTTAAATTGAGTTTTCTAAGACATTTGATTCTGAAAATATGAAGTCAAATAAAATGACAAAATCAACAAAAATAAAAATATGCCATAAGAATGAGACTAAGAGACTGAAAGAGCACTGTAATTTTAAGAGGGTTGTGTTTCTTATCCCAATTATTAGTTTAAGCTATTGGGGTAAGAATAGTTAACAACCTGGTTGATATTCAGGATCTTGAAAGGATTTGGTGGCAGTGGTAGGCAAACTGCGGCTTTCGAGTTTGCCGACCACTGGGATAGGGACTTAATCACAAGGAACAACAACAGCCTGTAATTATTGGAATCGAGAGTCTAGGTCAGTGGTTGGCAAACTCATTAGTCAACAGAGCCGCAGTTTGCCGACCACTGGTAGGGCTTGCCTTTGTGTCTTTGTGTCACAAAACCAAGAACATGATTTGCTTCCAAAGTTTCTTTTCTTTTTATTCTTTTTTTTTTTTTTGCTTTTAATTGGCATTTATCTCTCACTTCCTGAGTGGTCTATGGAAGGTGGAAGGTTTGCTGGGGTGATTATTTCTTGAATACTAACCCAATACTGACAACTCCTTTGAAGAATATTTTTAAATATTTTCTTATCTATGTATTTACATTTCAGTGATCATAACTTTAAAATAAATAGTTTGAATGCTAACAATTTGCTGGCAATGCATATTTGGGATTATGTAATATTTTAAAATATTCATGCAGATATGATATGATATGATATGTAATGTTTGACATTTAAAACGAAATGCAAACTTGGGAAACAAAGGAAGTCATAAACTCAAAATTCCAGGGGTTTATGCAGTTAAAACTTTCACATAATCATATTGTGTTTTTATTTGTCCTCAAATTTTATGAGAAAAAAACCAGAGGGCATATAAAATGGAAGGAATTTTATGAAATAAAATTCCAGGGTTTTTATAAAGTCTGTGCAGATCTAATTTAACTCCTGCACCTACCTCTGGAGTTCCATATAGTCATTGATTTTCTTCAAAACTTGTCCTGTAGTTTATTGCTTTCATTTATTCACACAATTTTTTCTGTAATAGCTAAACCCTGTCCTTTCTACCTATTGAAATCCTATTTATCTGTCAAGCTTCAGCTAGCATGTCACCTACAAAGAAGCAGTTTATGACATCCCCCAGAAGTTAGCAGGGATTGCTCCCTTTTCTAAACCCCCATAGTATTTTTATGCCCCTCTTCCAAAAACTTACCATGTATTATCATAATCACTTGCAACCCATAATGATTTTATGCTTCTTAAGGATAGATATTCATTTTTTAGTCCCCAGAGTACATTGAATAGCTTTTAGTAACATATAAATTGTTGGTAAACAAGTGAGACATTTCTTGTCTTCCACAAAGTTCAAGAAAGAATACATTTCACTTGTTAATTAAGCATTTATTAAAAGATAGAGATATTTTATAATTTCTTTACATGTATTGAACCACTTAACCACTTAATTATCTTTGTGAGAGATTGATTGCATTGATGGCTCTAATTTTTTATCCATTCCTACATTCTGAACCTTACCACTCACATGACTTCGCAGCTCTTGCCACCAAGAGATCATTGTGTCTCCTGTTTAGGTCTGTGATCTATCGGAAAGAAAGAGGGGGTGGAGGAAGCTTGAAGAGGATAAAGAGGGTATATGGTAACGGAAGGAGACTAAATTTTGGGTGATGAGCACACAATGCAATATATAGATGATGTATTATAATATTGTACATTTGAAACTTATATAATCTTACTAACCAATGTCACCATAATGCATTTAATTTTTTTAAAAGAGGATAATTGGGTGGCTTGACTTTATTTCATGTTTAGCATCTCTCATCAGGTGCTTAAGCATGCCTTAGCCTAGGCAAGCCTTGAAAAGCTGATAGCCAACTGATCCGCTCCCTAATATACCAGGAATCCAGCCAAGCTATCTGACAACCATTCCAAAATGTGTTAGCAGGAAATGCTTTTCAATGTTTACTACTGTTTTACTCTGATGCTTCTCTGAATGTTCTTGCAATCAACTACAGGTCTGCGTGTTTTGTCTTTTGTTAAAAAGTACTATGCCTTGTACTCTTGAGTACTGATTTCTCTGCATCAGTTTTAAGTTAAAGAATCATTTAACTATCAGACCATACTAGTGGACTGAGTTAGGTTTTTCAGCACATTTATCTCGAAGTGAATGGGTTCATGAGACTGTTAAGCCATTGGAGCAGAAGTAGAATTAATCACATATGACTGAATGAACTGATTGTGGGTTTTGTTTGAAATACTGTTGATTTTTAAAAAATATATATATTTTATTGATTTTTTACAGAGAGGAAGGGAGACAGATAGAGAGATAGAAACATTGATGAAAGAGAAACATCAATCAGCTGCCTCCTGCACACTCCCTACTGGGGATGTGCTCGCAACCAAGGTACATGCCCTTGACCAGAATCGAACCTGGGACCTTTCAGTATGCAGACCGATGCTCTATCCACTGAGCCAAAACGGTTAGGGCAGAAATACTCTTGATTTTTTAATGTTATACTTTTTGAATGTATAAGGAAGGCTTTTATTGTTTCCCTTAAGCTATTTATAAATTATGGCAATTAGTAGACTACATTATTGTAAACAGAAATTAAACATTCTTAATATATATTTTCTCTCTGCTTGACCACTCCAGAATTTGGTACCTCTTATTCAGCTTTCTTATATAGTGACATACTTGTTTGCGTAGGTTCAGTTTAAATCTGTCCTTTTTGTTACTGGGACTAGATTAGAAACATTAGACATATAACAAAGGCCTTAGCTGGAATGTCATATTTGAGAATAATGCTCATTTGAAAGGTATAACTAGACACTTCAGGGGAAATAAGCTTCATGCTTATAAAGCCCTTTTGAAAGAACTGGCCTGATACCTGACCAACAGTGTTCATGGACGTGTGTGTTCCCAATCTTACCGGTGAGTAAGAAAGGTCATTTATACTTTAAGGACCTTAAGAAGAGATGAATTAACCCAAATTTATAGCTAGCATAGGGTAAATATTGATGTGAATACTTGGCTTGAAAACTTCCAGCACAGAAAACAGAAGGAGGGTAATATGGTAAGTTACCATTCTTGCAACACGTATGTAAAAAAAAAAAAAAAAATCTGGCAAATCTGATAAGACCACCACATTTTATGATGAAGAATACAGTACCTTTGATATTATATTTTATAAAAATGTGGAGTAGTGACTATAGAGAGAAATTTCAGGTTTCAGTAGAATAGCATGCATAATCTAAAACATGCCCCTCTTGGAGGAGGAAGTTTTGGTCTTATCCTGCAAATTAGACTGAAGTTGTTACCTTGTCCAAATTATCAATCCCTTTCAAATGATAAGTTATTCCAGTTTTCTTCAATATGTAACGACATCACTCCAAATTGGAAGTTTTAAATATTCAGGTTTCCAGTGCTTGCAGTGGCCACGCCCATCCTGGCCACTGATTTGTTTTCAGGTATGATTGGCAGACAGGTGGGCATCTTCTCATATCACCTAGACCTTACTGGTCATGTACCTAAACTGTCTCTGTCTAGTCCCTTCCCCTGTCAATCAGCAGAGAACAGAGTTGGAGAATGTTAAATGCAGCCTTTGGCAAAGCTATATAAATGGCATGCCTACATTAACCGGTTTTCCCTTTCACTCCTTTCCTGTTAAATAGTAATTAGGTGATTATAACAGCATCATTATGAGGCTTGAAGAATCATTTAGCAGACCAGGCCTGGGACCAATTTCTTCCTGGATAAGTCATTATTTTTGTAAGTCCTGCAAAATGCTTAAGTAATAATTGCTGTTATACAATAGATAACTAATAAATTTCTTATACTAAAAAAATCATCTAAAAGATATAACTTTAATACATTTTTACAATAGCATTTTATCAGATCAAGGGGCTGTCAATAATCACTAAGAGTTTTTCTGATTCTTTTCAAAATCTTCAAATATATCGCAGTTTACAATCTCATCATATTTCACATTAGCTCTAAGAAACTTGCAGCCCAAATGAATAAGAAGTGGTTTCAGGATGTAAAGCAAAGTTGTCATAGGCAGAGTGTCTCAGGAACTGAAGTAATTAGCTTCTGTCTACCATGCCAGCTTACAATGCAGTTTTCAATGACTGCAAATATTATGGTGACTTGGCAGTTTTTCTTAAATTGGACTTTGATTTTCAGACTTGAATTGCTGAATTTGCTTATTGCCAGGAGAAGCTAATTAGAAATTTCTCTATGCAAAAGTTGATAAATGGGCCCCCATTTGGTCATTCAATCTAGTCAAGTCAGGAAGAATTATGGACTTTCCAAAGGAAAGGTAAGTGATTATGTCAACATAGCAGAAATGGGAAATACATATTTTAGTTATCATTTTTAAAATAAAATAATATAAATTGAGAATTCTATGAAAATTTATAAAATGGGATTCATAAAATTATAATAATATGTTAAAGAGAAAGGTGAAGCAGCTAAAGCCAAATGTTAACTTTATTGATTCAAAATATTTTATCAAAATTTATACTTTTATCCCTAAGCTGGCATGGTTCAGTGGATACAGCATCGGCCTGTGGACTGAAGGGTCCTGGGTTTGATTCCAGTCAAGGGCACATTCCAGGGTTGCGACTCAATCCCCAGTGGGGGGTGTGCAGGAGGCAGCCAATCAATATTCTCTCTCATCATTGATGTTTGTATCTCTCTCTCTCCCTCTCCCTTCCTCTCTGAAATCAATAAAGTATATATTAAAATGTTATACTCCTATTGCTAGTAGAAGAATTACTATATATTTAGTATCAGTTCCACCAACTTGGAAAACATGTTGTCAAAAAGCTTTCAAAGAGAGCCAGTATCAAAGCTTTCTCCCCGAAGTCTATGTTCTACTCAATTATTTGAATAAATTTTCAGATAGAAGTTTCAGAAAGCATTGTGTCTATCCATCGGTTATGTTGCAAAAATAATTGGCTACATAATATTTGTTAAGCCTAGATAGATTTTTATGATCACCAAATAGATACAAATATTTTTCAGTTCCACATTCTTTAGTACAACTTAAGAACAATGAGGTTTTCAGCCTTGTCTAAATGACACAGACACACAGTTTCTGGAAATAGCTGCTCAACTTTTATGGTAAAGTTATGGCTGTGATTTCGTATTTCATAAGAATAACTTTCCAGCAAAAAAAAAAAACAAAAACAAAAAACAAACTTGAGTGATAGTGTATCAGTTAACAGATTAAGCTCTAAGAGAAGAACTAAATTTAAACTCTATCTTTTTCATTTTCTTGCTTTAGGATTTATTTTTTTTAAATAAATCTTTATTGTTCAGATTATTACAGGTGTTCCTCTTTTTTTTTCCCCCATAGCTCCCCTCCACCTGATTCCCCACCCCACCCCATGTCCTTACCCCCCGCCACTGTCTTCATCCATAAGAGTAAGATTTTTGTCCAGTCTCTTCCTGCACCCCTCCCACCTGCTTCCCCTGAGAATCATCAGTCCACTCCCTTTCTATGTCCCTGATTCTATTATATTCACCACTCCATTCTGTTCTTCAGATTTTTATTCACTTGATCTTTAGATTCACTTGTTGGTAGGTATGTATTTGATGTCATTTTGTTGTTCATAATTTTTATCTTTACCTTTTTCTTCTTCTTCCTCTTCTTAAAGAATACCCTTCAGCATTTCATGTAATCCTGGTTTGGTGGCGATGAACTCCTTTAGCTTTTTCTTGTCTGTGAAACTCTTTATCTGACCTTCAACTCTGAATGATAGCTTTGCTGGGTAGAGTAATCTTGGTTGTAGGTTCTTGTTGTTCATCACTTTGAATATTTCTTGCCACTCCCTTGTGACCTGCATAGTTTCTGCTGAGAAATCAGCTGACAGTCGTATGGATACTCCCTTGTAGGTAACTAACCATTTTCTCTTGCTGCTTTCAAGATTCTCTCTTTGTCTTTTGCCCTTGGCATTTTAATTATGATGTGTCTTGGTGTGGTCCTCTTTGGATTCCTTTTGTTTGGGGTTCTGTGCACTTCCTGGATTTGTAAGTCTATTTCTTTCACCAGGTAGGGAAAGTTTTCTGTCATTAAACATGTTATTTATCCTATAGTTACTTTGTTCCTCATCAATACATTTGAGATTCTTAAGTTTAATTTGAAAACTTAATAAAGTTGAAGTATACTAATGCAGTGTATCCCAAACTTTTATTATTTATGTTCCACTCTCACAAATTTTCCTTTCTTCAAACCATCCTCAACGAATTATTTAGTATTTGTAAAAGCTTATCCATATAATTAAATATATATAATTACAAAAATGTTTATAAAACTAATTAAGGAAAATGAACTACTATTATTGGTGGTGGCAGTGAAAATGGGACCCGGTGTTAGACCAGTGGAGTCAGAATGAACCTTGGTTCAGCAATCTTGGTATTTGAATTCTGGCTAAGGAAAAATTCAGAGTCAAGACTCAAACCATAAGATAGAGTTTATTTACAAAGTCACGGAGGTAGAAGTGAGCAGTAGAAGAAATGAGCTCAGGAAACAAGTTACAGAGGCAAAAGGAGGGCCCTTGGAGCTTAGAAGGAAGGTAAAGGTAACCTGCCTGAGGGAAGAAAAGGGGGACCAGAAAGATGGGGGCATGCTCCTGAGAGAGAGAGTATGCTGGGTCCTCCTTCCTCCACCTTAAAGGCTGAGGATTTTAGGGGCATTCCCAGAGGAGGGTCTCAGTGGAATATTCATCAGCTTCCTAGGCCTGTCCTTTCAGGTTCTGGTTTCTACTGATTGGTCAGCACCAAGGTAAGGGGTTATTATTAGTCAGTGCAGATGGTCCTGCTTTTGCTCTTTTTCTGGGCCTGGAACTGAAACACAACTGAAGCCTAGATGCTATCCATAGGGGTCAATGCTTAAAGGGGTGGTCCTGCCAAGGCCCACATGGGAGTTCCATGAGGCCATTCTTCAGCCCCTCGTGTCTCATTCAAGTGGGTTTATGGCACGATTAGCAACATGCCAGGGGAGGAAAGGTATGAGCTGCATGAGCAGCTGGTGAACAGTGACATGCCAGGGGAGGAAAGGTCACTCTGGGGATGAGGTCTTTGTTTTCACAGTTTTGCCCCTTGCTAGGCATCTGGAGCTTTCCACCCTGGTGACCTTCTGTACCTGGCCCACATTCCTTGCTCTGCTCTTGTCTGTCTATCTACCACATAACCATAAATGGCAATTGACTTTAAAGAAAAAAATAATCCTATAAAAATATGCAAATCAACCAAACGGTGGAACAACTGGTTGGTGGGGGGCATGGCTGGGGAGCGGGCAGCACCAGGCCTGCCAAGGCAGGTACCAGCAGGCAGAGGGAGGGGACGGTGATTGGGGGGCGGTGCCAACCGGTAGTGGTGGAGGGGTAATCGGGAGGTGGGGCAGGCCGCTCACTGGCTGGTGTTGTCCCCCGATTGCCCCTCCAGTCACCTCCCACAGAGGGAGGCCGTCAGCAGCGGTGGTGAGGTGATGGGGGTGGAGCCGACTGATCACCGGCTGATGCCATCCTCCAATTGACCTACAGGTCGCCTCCTGAAGAGGGCTCCTAGTCTGTGAGAGGTTGCAGGCTGGGCTGAAGAGCCCTCCCCCACAAGTGCACAGATTTTTGAGCACCGGTCCTCTAATGATGATATAATGTTACTAATCTTATATAATAAAATATGCAAATTGTCCCCTCCGGCAGGATTTCCACTGACTGGGAGTTCAACCAGAGGGTGGGGCCAGCTGGCCAACTGCCTGTGGCCCCTCCCTCCAGCTGTGGCCTCACCCCCTAACCCCCCTCTCCCTATTGGGTGTGGGGTTGGCCCATCAACCTCCTGAGTCCTCTCCCTCCAGCCAGCCTGGCCCAATCAGCCCTAATCTGGGCAGGCCAGCCAGACCCCACCAAGGCACAAATTCATGCATCAGGCTTCTAGAATTTATATAATGGCATTTGGTTCCCATGTAAGCATATATGTCTTGTTGAGCCTAATTACTTTATTTAAAGGTAGCATAATCTATATATATAAAAGCCTAAGTGATCATTATGACCAAACAATCAGAATGACTGGTTGACCAGTCACTATGATGCGCACTGACCATTAGGGGCCAGACACTCAATGCAGGAGCTGACCCCTGGTGGTCGGTGAGCTCCATAGCCCTTCCCCCCAGCTGGCCAACCTCTCATGGCCCCTCCCCCTGGCCAACCTCCCACAGCCCCTCCCCCCACCACCACTGGCCAGCCTCCCCAGTCTTTCCCCTGGGGCCACAATTGGGGGGCTGGCCAGCCAACCTCCCAGGATCCCTCCACCTGGCTGACTGGTTGGGCCCCCAATTGGCTCTGATCACCAGTCAGGCTTAGGGACCCCATCTGTGCATGAATTCGTGCACCAGGCCTCTAGTTAAATATAATTAGGTATAAAATATGGGACAAAAATAGCACAAAGTCCAGCAGGGAAAACATTAAAGTAAAATATTGAATCTTTTTATGCTAAGGGGATGTGGTATAAATCACACTTTGAAAGAAAACTATGGTAAGTTACATATATGTATTATAAACATTAAAACAACCATTAAAATAATAAAACAAAAAGGCAGAGAAAGAAGAAAAGGGAAAGCAAACAACTGAAGGGACGTATTAGGAATCACAATGTACTAGTAAATAGTTGGCTTAAGAAAAATAAAGACCTGATTAATTGCAGGGATATATATATTGTTCTCAGTCAAGGAGGCTTAATATTGTTAAGATGTTAATTCTTCTCAAATTTATCTTTATATTCAACACATTCCCATCAAAATCCCAGCAGCATACTTTGAAGAAATTAAAAAAATTAAAAAGCTGATTCAAAAATGAATATGTTAATACCAAGGTCCTAGAACAGAGGTTGGCAAACTGCAGCTTGTGAGCCACAGGCGGCTCGCGAGCCGCGGTTTGCACTCTGTTGACTAATGAGTTTGCTGACCACTGTCCTAGAATAACCATGCCATATTTGAAAAGAACAGAGTTGGAGGTCTATCTAGCAACAATAGCAACAAGTCTAAACAATAAAAGTGTTTCTGTTTTTATCACATCTGCATTTAGAATATGCTTCTCTATCAACTTTCTAAATACCCAGGATGATCATTTTCAGAGATACAAATCTGATTTAACTGTCTACATTTTCTTTTCTTCTTTATAGTGAAAAACTGTCTTTATGTCCTTTTAATGTAACTTTCTAACATGTAACTTTTCTAACATGTAGTCATACTAAAGTTAGTGTTTGATGTTTAAAAATACAGGTGGCAAGATTCAGTAGAGAGCAGATATGCATTTGGTTAAAGGCTCTTCTGTGGCTAATGTATCCTCCATAAATGCACTATCTCATTTCCCTGTAACTAATATAAATCTATGTAAAATATTAACATTCATAGGTTAAATTTGAGGGATATAGAATCATAAAACATTATATTCCCAGGGCATATTGATTGCTATCACACTGGGGAAAGGGGGGAAAAAAAAGCCTGATAAAGAAACAGTGACAAAAATGATAATAAAGAATTTTTGTCAACTGATTTTAATGTAGTGGTAAATGAAGCATTTATTTTTATCACCTGTCAAGTAAGAACTCATTTGTTTTAGAGAGAGAAATACCAGACATTGCAAAATGAGACACTGAAGGGAAAAAAAGTCCACATCAGTGAAGGTGTTCATATAGTCACAGACATTTAGATCCTTGATGCATGAAAATATTATTTACAGATATGTGAGGTGCATAACAGTTCGGATTGAGGCTTGAGCTAACCACTATATCAAAAAACATTAATTGTCAGTCTTACTGCTCTTATATGATGTGTGTTAGTATTAAACAAAAGAAATATTGGAGGATACGTTATGTAATTTGCCAAGCGTTGAGGTTTTTGAGCACTCCTTCATACAATTTGCTTATAACAAGAAAAGTTTGTAAGCTGCTTATCTTTCAGTTGCCTTATACACACAGTAACCATCTTTTTGCCCTGCTGGGAGATCCTGGAGAATGAGCCCTGTGAGCCACATAGTCTGGGCCCCATTGTCCTCTGGCTGCAATGGGGCCCATTTAGGCTGGGAACTTACTGGCCAGAAATCTGAGGGCAGGTAAGAGGGACATCAGCCATGTCTTCTCTATTCTTTCCCTGACTTTGTATATCTCAGGCAGTGGTTATTATAGCTCTTCTAAGTCTGTTTCTTAGTAAATGCTTGTAATACTGTTTTTCCCCTTAACACTAGAGATTTAGGTGTTAGACTAGCATCTCACAGGTGCTTTTCTCCAGATACAATCCATCAATTTTTTTTTTGAAAAATACAATTTTTATTAAATGTTAGTTTATGAGTCATGATTTTAATAATATGAAAGATGGAAAGATCTTATATATTAAATATAAGTTGAATATATCTAGTATTGCACTCATCAAACCTAGAAAGGAAGAGAGATTTTTCTTTTATACTTGCTTGCTACTTCTTTTTATTCTTTTTTTTTAAAATAAATCTTTATTGTTCAGATTATTACAGGTGTTCCTCTTTTATTTTTCCCCATAGCTCCCCTCATCAATTTTTTACACAGCACCAAAAGAAATTTTGAAACATGCAATAGCTGACTATTTAAAATTGTACCTATTTTTTTGTCAGATTGGCAAAAAATATAATACATATTTTTGTGTGTTGCAGAATTTTAGTAATTAGTTTACACATGCCATGAGATAAAAAAGGTTGAAAATCATGGCTTTAGTCCATAAATATGTAAGTGGTCCCTTCATTTTGGAGCATGTGGGGGCATTCTGTTTCCTACAGTAATGCTAACTGATAAAATATGTTAAGTATAACAAGGACATTGTATACATATTCATAGTGCAATTACCAAACTCAGAAAATTTAACATTAATTTTAACATTAATACTACTAAAGCAAAAGTTGCAACAGTCAAAGGTAAACAGGGTAAGAAAAACCTTCTTCAAGGCTGTTACAAGAGTGGAGAGAGACCAGACACAACCTGAAGTAGACACCACTGAAATACAAAACCAGAGAGTTTCTAAGAGCTGGGGCAGTCCTCTGTTTTCGAGTTGACCTTACCAGAAGGAAAAGGAAACTTTCCTTTCCCATTATGACCGGACATAGTTTATAGCATGATGCTAGACACACACGGAAGTTAGGTCCCTGCCCTGCAGAGACCAGGTACTCCATCCTCCTTGTTGATTACATTTCAAGGGGATAGCTCCAAGGTCCTTGAGAAAGACAGTCCTGGTTTGTAAAACTGACCAGAGGCTTTAGAAAGATTTACATCTCAAAGAAGCAGAGAAAGGATTTGCAATTATAAGTTTACTAAACTAGGAAAGAGAGGGCCCTAGTAAGAGGGAAGCCATAGCCTAGAGTCAGGAAGAAGCCTAACTTTAGTCTAACTGAGGAAAATATTCAGACCATCTTGGTTGATAAAATATTTATTAACTCTATTAAACTAGTAGCCCTGCACATGAATCCGTGTGCCAGTAGCTCTCCAGTAGCTCCTTGCTGCCCTCCAGTAGCTGCCCCACCCTCCTGTACCTCCCCCTGTCCCACCTTTCCCCCACCCCCTCTCATTGCTTGCTGCCCTGCCCCCTCCTGTAGCTCTTTGCCATCTGCTTGTAGCTTGCTGCCCCACTCTCCTGCTGATCCATGATCCGGTCATTACACTTCACAGCTTAACAACCATTTGCATATTACATCTTTATTATATAGGATATTAATTATCCACTAATAGAAAATCAATATTAAAATGTCATCAGTTGTCCCAAAGTGCCTTATAGCAGTTTTAACAATCTGTGATCCAAGAAATTAACATGGATTGTGTTTAGTTTTTATGGGTTTTTAGTCTTTTTAAAT
Organism: Corynorhinus townsendii; assembly: GCA_026230045.1. NCBI lineage: Eukaryota > Metazoa > Chordata > Mammalia > Chiroptera > Vespertilionidae > Corynorhinus > Corynorhinus townsendii. Next base: position 74,678,060 of record JAPDVU010000003.1, on the reverse strand, counting down.
TTAGAAAAAGGCTTTAGCTGTTATTTTTATATGACATTGACATTTGTGAAGAGTACACACTGGTGTGTTTTTCAGAAGTCCATTTATACCGTTTTTTAAAAAATATATTTTTATTGATTTCAGAGAAGAAGGGAGAGGGAGAGAGGGATAGAAACATCAGTGATGAGAGGGAATCATTGATAGGCTGCCTCCTGTTGGGGATGGAGCCTGCAACCCGGCATGTGCCCTGACCAGGAATTGAACTGTGACCTTCTGGTTCATAGGTTGATGCTCCACACGGGAAGGGCTATACTGACTTTTTATTATAAGTTAGCACATATGTAATATAACATGTAGATATTATCTTTGCCAATTTTTATAAATGAAGAAATTGAAAGGGAGATTAATTCTATTGACCCAAATCACAGTTTCTAAGTAACTAGCAAGGTCAGGATCTGATGCAAGTAGCAAGATTTATCACTCTTAATCATAATAATGTATTGTAATAATGTCTAACATATCCCAATTATGAACTTATCTTGTCCTATGCTTATTACTCAGCAAAACTGTGGTCATGGCATATATTTTTCTCACATTGCCTACACACACAGATGCATATATACATACATAGTGTGCTTCTACCTGCTGGGCTTTGTTCGCAGGCCTTTGTAAACAGAGATGCATATAATCAAATCACTACCCTAAAAGAATATGAATGGTGACAGATTAAAAGACAGCAATCCAAAATAAGGCAATAAGCCTTATTTGATTTTATCGAATCAGTTTAATCCAGAATTAAAATCATGAATGATTTCTTGAAGGAGAAGCATTCATTCTTGTTTCCTCATAGTTAAATTTACAAATACCTAATAATATGTGCTTACTTTTACTAGTAATAGATTGTTAACTAAAACAATTTAGTGATTATATTAGCAATGCATTTAACTTCAGCAATTTTTAAATCTTCAGTTTAAAAAGATGGTCTGAACATTTTTCTCAGACTAAAGTTAGATAGGCTTCTTCCTGACTCTAGGCTATGGCCTCCCTCTTACTAGTATTCCAGGCCCTCCCTTTCCTAGTTTAGTAAACTTATAATTGCAAATGCTTTATCTGCTTATTTGAGATGTAAATCTTTCTAAAGCCTCTGGTCAGTTTTACAAACCAGGACTGTCTTTCTCAAGGACCTTGGAGCTACCCCTTTGAAATAAAACACACATGGTGTCTAAATAAGACAAAGGAAAATAGTTTGGGTGAAAATAAAAAGGATCCTAAATCGATTATATAGAAAAGATTCTTTTATTAACTTTTGGCTGAGAATATGTTTGTATATTATCAGAAAACAACTCCAAGACCATGTGGATTCCTGCAACAGAGAGGAATTGACAGGTGTGCTCCAACCACGAAGACAAGAGGAGAAACAGTCCAGAGATGGAAGATGCTGACAACGCCTTGCCATGCGAGCAGTCAGCAGCTGTGCACCGCTGCAGGTTGCCTAGGACCAAACCAGAGACGGTCGGACCTGCATTGCCAACATGTGCCCACCATCCAGATATCATTGCTGACATGTACACATAAGGAACTGTTAGACATTGAAACGGGGACTCAGAACTGTTGGACATTGAAATTGGGACTCAAACATTTTTTGTTATTATATGTTTATTTCTAGTCTTCAGAGGCAAGATTTTTTAAAGGAAAGAAATGGGGGGAAAATAGATACAGAGGTAAAGAAGCATTGAACAGACTGTCAAACTACAGCGGGAAGGCAGAGGAGGGTGGGGGGCGCTGTAAGAGATCAACCGAAGGACTTGTACGCATGCATATAAGCACAACCAATATATACAAGACACTGGGGGAGCGGGCAGGTGAAGGCATGTACTGGGGGTTAGTGGAGGCCGGGGGGAGGTCAATGGGGGGAAAAAAGGAGACATATGTACTACTATTTGCAATACTTCAAACAATAAAAAAGAAAGAAAGAAAAAAGAAATAAATATAATCATCAAGGAGAATGGAGTACCACTGGTCTCTGCAGGGCAGGGACCTAACTTCAGTGTGTGTCTAGCATCATGCTATAAACTATGTCTGATCATAATGGGAAGGGAAAGTTTCCTTTTCCTTCTGGTAAGTTCAATTAGAAAACAGGACTACCCCAGCTCTTAGAAACTCTCCAGTTTTTTATTTCAGGGGAGTTTACTTCAGATTGTATTCTGGTCTCCAATATATTAGCAATGAATTTAACTTTAGCAATTTTTAAATCTTCACACAAGTATGAAGAATAAATTGAAAGTTCAAACACAGGGTCTTTCAGTTTAAAATAAAATGGTAAATAAACATGAAGTGTTGACTGTTACCCTAAAATAACAGCTTTAAATAAATTACAAAAGTGAGAGAGAAGCATGGATTTGACCAATGGATATGAACAATGAGAAATTTCAATGTAGCTTAAGGACTGTCCAGAGCCTGCATGGAGTAGTGGAACCTGGTGACAGAACAACCCCAGATCAGCGGTGAGGATATAGTTTGGGGGATGACTTTTAATTTCTGTTCTTACATCTTTTTCATAAGCCCAATCCACCCATTTTAGTGTTGGTGTGAAATGTCAGAGCTGATAAAGGACCCTTGTGGAAAGAACCAGCTTCTATATCAGAACTGATGAATCACAGTCCAATACTTTCAGTTCTGATTATTTTTCTCTAAATGATTTATGGTTGAGACTTTTCCAGAGACATTGCCAGTTCAGACTCAGCAAACAGAGGTAGTTGATTATAGTTCTGTAGTCCCTGGTGCTCTTGAACCCTGCGGTTCATTGTCACTCATAGTTGACACAGAAAAGGGACAAGTTCTGGCCAGTGTGGCTCAGTTGGTTGGAGCATCATCCTGTACACCAAAATAGTGCAAGTGCTATTTTCAGTCAGGGCACATATCTAGGTTGTGGGTTTGACCTCAGTCTGGAGCATACAGAGGCAACCAATTGCTACTTCTCTCTCTCCCACTTCCTCTCTCTTAAATTAGTAAAAACATCCTCAGTGTGGATTTTACAAAAACAAACAAACAAACAAACAAAATGGACAAGTTCAGAATATAAATAAGATCATTTAAAAATATTGAAAGAAGAGCAATTCATAAGTCAATTAATCTGTTAAAGTGACTAATGTCCAATTAGAAAATATAAAAACTATATTAGCAACAAAAACTAAAATACCTAGGAATTGACTTAAAAAGGAATTCATAAGATCTAAAAAGAGAAATGCTTTATAACTATAATAAGTGAAAAGACTTAAAAATATGGCCCATCCTATTGATTTGGAAGACAATAACATAAGATATTAATTTTGCTAAGATGAATTTATAAGTTCAATGCAATCTCAATGCAAATTCCAACTGGATATAAAGCATTTCATAACATTATTATAACATATGATGAATAGTTCATAAACATTCATATTAAACTTTTTAAAATTGTGTGTGTGTTTTTAAGCAAGACCCCAAGGCAGAAACCATGAAGAATAAAATTGATACATGATTCAATAAAATTAAATATTTCTATTTAATGACAGCAAGATAAATTGTCAAATGTTATATTTAGGAAAGTTATTTGCAATATCTAAAATCAATATAGGCTAATATATAGGTCATATAAAAATTCCTAAAAACCAATAAGAAAATGTAGAAACCAAAGGAGAAAAATAGATTTTAAAAATGTAGTTCAGGCCCTAACCGGTTTGGCTCAATGGATAGAGCGTCGGCCTGTGGACTGAAGGGTCCCAGGTTCGATTCTGGTTAAGGGCATGTACCTTGGTTGCAGGCACATCCCCAGTAGGAGGTGTGCAGGAGGCAGCTGATCGATGTTTCTCTCTCATTGATGTTTCTAACTCTCTACCCCTCTCCCTTCCTTTCTGTAAAGAGTCAACAAAATATATACATATAAAAAATGTAGTTCATAGAAGAATAAAAGAAAGAACAAAACATGTCCTCAAACACATTAATTAATTAATGCTATTGTAAAACAATGTTGCTCACTACTTTGTACTTTTCAGATTAGCAAGAATTATAAAGTTGCACAGGCCATATGCTGTCAGGGATATGGAATATGGAAGCTTCAAGCACTGCTGTCAATGACAAGATCTGATGCAGCCATTGCAGAGCGATCTGCCAGTATGTGTTCATAGAAGCATGTGAACACAGTATCCAGCAATCTTATTCTTTTAGTAGATATCCATCGAAATTCTTACACACTGATAAGCATATATATACTATTACAGGTTATGGTATTGAGGTATGAGAAAAAAACTTAGTTGCCCATCAAAGGGCAATATATAAGAACAATTTAATGAAGCACATAGTTGAACACTGTTAATATTCATAAGTAATATAGACATATTTGTAAAATTTTATTTGAATATAAAATAAATAAAATGTATGAGGGCTATTGCACAATGCAACTAAACTACAAATACACACAACCAATGTTTAAAGAACACATATAAGTAAAAGAATCTTCATCAAATGCATTAGAACAGTTGACTGTGAAGGGGGCATGGAAGGGAATTAGGCTGGGAAATAAATAGCAAATAAATGTGACTGTTGACTAGGGAGGTACAAAAATATTTACCAAATGACTTTCCTTCCTCACAATTTGACTCTCAACCTCTGAACCCAAAATGCATTCCAGTGCAACATATGGGGACTTTAGAGAGGTGCATTTGATCATCACCTACTAATATGATGGGATTGTGTCCTCCAAGAATCAATGAAAATGCTTCATGTTGTACAAAACCAGGATTTTTTTTCTTTCTTTCCCTCCCTCCTTCTCTTACTCTCCCTCTCTCCTTCCTTTCATTCCTTTTTTCCCTCTTTCTTTCTTTCCTTCCTTCCTTCTCACTCTCACTCATTCATTTATTCATTCATTACAAGTTAACACTTTGTGATGGTGTACACTGATTACAACAGTGGGATTTCTTTTAGATCTATGAATCAAAATTGCTAATGTACTTTTGGTTGAAAAAATAAAGGGGGTAGGGAAAAGAACATGATAATTTGATTTCAGAATATATGTGCATCCTTTCATAACTTAGATGTAGCAAATACTTGCAGCAGATTATTTGGGGAAAGTCTGGATACATTTTGGATGACACAGATCTGGAAATTAGTGTGAAACAAGAAGAACTAAATAAGGGGGGATTACAAGGATATTTCCTAGCTATTGTGACAGCACTGGTCAATAAAATTTTAAAATAATGGTAAAGGTATAATAAAGATAGAAACTAAAGTAAAAGAAATGAAATAGTACTGGTTCTTCTAGTTACTGTAAAACTTGATGTTTCTGTTGTTGTTGCTACTTGAGAATAAATGGTGTTTATTCATAAAGGAACACAGCTATTCATTATCCAAAAGACTCTACATGTATAGAGACTATAAACAGGTAACAACAAAGTACAGCTTGTATTCTGTTAAAGAAAAAGCTGGGACAATGGAAAGATAAGTACAAGCAGAAGATCAATTAATCCTTGCTAGCATCAACTCTCAGAATAAATGATCAGAAGAGTGCATCACTTAATCTTTGTGGAAGCGATTATTCCATTCCATTACAAACTTTTGCAAGTAGACACCTCCAGATTGTGTTATAAGTAACAAGTTGCAAAAGGTAAAGGTGGAAATGTAGCAAACTTAGCTTGAAAAAGTGAAACTGCTCTATACATCCTTCAACTTACAAATAGAATATTCTTTCCAAAATAATAGGAATGTTAAAGACACAAGCAAAACTTGATCAGCAAAGTGAAAATAAGAGAGCAGCCCTCATTTGGCACTGTGGATATGAATCATGCATCCCCAGTTTCTGGAACTTTATGTAACCTGGCTTTGGGGTCTGCAAGAAAACATGCAGAAGGGAGTCACCACATGAGTGTTAGATGATCAGAAAGATGGAACCTGTTTCCCTTCAGCAACTTACCTCTAGACAAGATGGCATTAAAGTGAAAATGAAGAAAAGGAAGAAGGACTAAACCAGTGAGATTGTTTATATGGCTATTGTAAAATAGAAAAAAGAAATAAAATAAATAAAATTGTTGGAGTTGCTACTATAGAACTGGTAGCACATTATAAATTGTTGACCAGTTTTAACTCTTGCCATATTATTTGCTACTTTGGATAAATTAAAATTCAATTATGAGAATCAAAACTAAGACAAAATTAAGTTGATGAGGAGTTAAATTCCTTCTCCCTTGGTTAAAGAGGAAAGAACCTGAATATTATTAACTGAAAGGCAAAGATCTTCTAGCATAACAGCTGAGGGGAGGAGCCACGGTCTTAGTTAGTGGTGCATGAGAAATGGTTACCAGGTATATGCATACCTTTTGGAGATGACTGGATATAGGTAATTAATATGCAATACCCATGGGGGATAGAGAGCACACTCTAAGGGGCCCACAGGTAAAATGCAGATAGGCTCTAGCAGAAACCTGAAAACTATCACAGGATAATATTTTGTTTTATGACACCATTACATTAAAGTATAATTGAGATGGTATTATGAGCAACTGGAGAGATCTGAATATATTGTTTATGAAATTAGAAATGAGCCAAATTTACCCTTGACCCAATTAAAAGTGAACATATGGAAACTTTTGAAATTTCCCTGGGCCTCTTCTCGAATAAAAAGCTACCCAATGCAGAATTCTGAGAAGGCAACAAGAGTATATTCCTCTGATTAAGAAAGAGATTGAAGTGAGACTATTGATTTCCACTACCTTTTTAACAACTCCATCTGATAGATACACAAGGCGGTCGGTTCGTGGAGCCTGACAGGAAGGCTTTTGGGGAGCAAACAGGCAATTTTCCTGAGAGATTAGTCTGGAAGAGATATGGTAAAATCCCTGTAACAACAAATGCAACAAGACAAGGGTTATTGATACTTCATAATAGATTTGACTTGCCCCTTCTTTACCATTCCTTTTTTTAATAATATAGCTAAACAGTATCTGCTTTTATGTGGAGTGGACTTCAGTACACTTTCACAATTCTTCCAAAAGAATATTTAATTAACTGGCACACTGTCATAAAGTAGTACAATAGCACTTAGACTTTCAAATCATTGGAATCCATTGATGCATTAAGTTGAAAATATAATGATAATTGCTTCCTTGGAGAGACAGAAAGATACGGATAAGGACAGTAGTGACCCATGTGACAAATTAAGATGGGCTGATCTAGCCAGACAAAATGCAGGATCCAGCAAAGTCTATGAAATGTTGAACAATTACAATGGGCTGAAGTCTCTCCAAACATGAGAAATAGATTACCATATTTAACTGACCCCCTGAAACAAAATAAGAGGTGAATCATCTTTCTCTTTTAGGGATCATGCTGAACCCTATCCACAAGGTCCTAAGACTTGTATTTGAATAGGACCTGAAAATGAGTAAGTAAGTTTTATTTTTTTTTTACTGTTTTTATTTTTAAAATATATTTTTATTGATTTCACAGAGAAGAGAGAGAGAAAGGGAGAGAGAGGGGGAGAGAGAGAGAGAAAAAAACATCAGTGATGACAGAGAATCACTGATTGGCTGCCTCCTTCATGCCTCCTACCAGGAACCACGCCCAAAACAGGGGCATGTGCCATTGGCTAGAGTTGAACCTGAGACCCATCAGTACTCAGATTGACACTATCCACTAAGCCAAACCGGCTAGCACGAGTAAGTAGTTTTTAAAAAAGCAATAGATAAAACATTGTTTGTAGAAGCTTGTGATTTAAATAATTTTAAGTCTCCAAAATTAAAAAGAATAGAGAATAGGATTTTGGCAAAAGCTGAAAAGTACACTTCAGTGAAGATTGTTTGAATTTGGATTTGAAATATACCTGTTGGAGCCACTCAGTACAAGTGTTGTATAAGACAATTAGTAGCTTGCTACTGGGCATAAAAGAGAGATTGCTTTTTAACATAAAATGACATCACAAAGCTCTGAGAACAGAAAAACCTGTCAGGTTATGTGAAACATCAGAGAATATTTGAATGAAGAGGCAGCAGTTTAAGATGCAAGATCATGTGACAGGAAAAGTTAAGGGGAGTCCATTTCCTTTCTGAAAAGTCTGCTTCGGTTTACTATAGGGCCAATAATGGAAACCCCAAGACCTCCTTTCTCATATTGTTGCATGGTTTGAACTGCATTTTCTATTGAAATAAGGAAAAACGGGCTTTTTATTTACTGATGAGAGTCCCAGGAATGAAGGTCATGCTGTCGTTTGGAAATCAGTGAAAATAAGCCCTGCAGTTGGTCAATTCCAGCTGAAGGGCAGTGGGGGTAAATTTATACCATAAATACAGCTGAGTGCTCAGTGTTGAGCAGTGTGAGGGGAATTAGAGATATATCCTCAGAAAAATATTAAAACATTCCCAGACTCTTGGACTAGATTTGCAGTCTTGAGATGCAGTCAAGCAAATAGACCTTGATGATATCGGGTGTTTAGTTACGGAAGTACTATGGAAATTTAGACCCAGTAGTTGGCACAGAAGGGGACTGGGATTTTAAGGCAGATGCCTTGGACAGATCCTTAGTATCAGATACCTGAGTAAATGAAATGAGGTGACACAATGGTGTTCAAGAATCCAAAGATAGAATCAAATTATGAAAAATTAATTTCACATTCAGTGAAATATTGCTGTGTTAAAGGATGTACATATTATCATCAGGAAAACAAAAGTACCTGAAGATAGCTTACAAATAATATCTTGAGGTTAAAGACCTATGGCTATTAAGTGAATTATATTGAAATTTACTGCCCGATACACAATTTTTTAAGGTTAACTCCCATTATTGGTGATTTTTTAAAAATTCCAAATTGCACAAATTCCCTGAAATCCAATGACAAAATTACATATGATAGTTTAATCAGCACCAGCTTCAACAGGCCAAGCACAAACATTAGGAATAAAATTCATAATTCTGAATCACACCAAAAATTAACATCCTGGAGGCTTGTCTTCATGCTGAAGAAGATTTGATAACTTTAATATGTTACTAGGGGGAGCCCTCTTCCAAGACTAGTCATGACTGGTGGTCAGTATAGAATGAAATAAAATAATTTATAATGGATTGAACATGTTAAGTTCATAGACCACCACATCAAAATGTCAGGAAGGGCATGGACTCTCACCAAAAGAAACTAATGATTCTTTTACCTTTATGAAATCTAGTATTATAAAGTTCAGTGGCCAAAAATACTAGAGGTCTGAATGGTTGGTTATTTATAAAAAAAGGAATACTATGCTGAAATTACAGCAGAGCATTACTCAGGAGTGAGGGCTTTTAATTGTTTTCTATTACCTCAGGTATTATGTATATAAAGGGAAACATATATTATTTCTGATTGTTTACTTTTACTTACGTCAGCAATGAAAAATTAACACTATGTTCTTCTTATGGGGCTTCAACTTTTGGAAGCTTAAGTCCGGAAGAGCCTATTATCATATCTGAAATATGGTTATCTCTAGAACCAGATTGAATCCAGAATTTAATGAACAACTGCACAACTTCTAGGCACAACTGAAGGCATTAAACATGTCATTTCTGTAAAGAAGGAATGGGAAATGGTACATTATTGTGTATGGGTGTTAAGCTTTTAAAAATCGGTCATGCACAGTTGCAGAGGGGCCATCAGGAGAGAACTTGGGGGTACAACAGAAGTGGGGCACAGACCCTCACCCCCCCAACATTGCAGGGGCTTGAACCCTCGCCCCTTCTGAAGGAGGTCTCCTGCCCCCATGGCTGCTTTGCGCCTCCCACACCCAGCTCAGATAGGGACCAAGGCAACAGAAAGAGACTTGGCCCAGCTCACATTGAGATACAGGTGACAGACAGAGACTTGGCCCAGCTCAGATCGGGACCCAGGAAATAGACAAGAGACTTGGCCGACAGCAGCTGCCCTATATCTAAATTCAGCCTAGCATCTGGAATGCTCAGGGCCCACTCAAGAATGCAATTAATCCTTCCCACTAATATTTACAGGGTAAACTAAGTTTGTTGGTAGAGTATTAAATTTGACAGTAAAATAGTAATCAAGTTTTCAGATTAATTTAAATAGGCTAATTGAAATAAGTGAATATTCAAGTAAATTTAATTGTACTGGACAAAAAGCTGTTCTTAAAGTAATAACTAAAATTTCTATTGGTAGTTCATCTCATGGTAAAATTCCTGAATATGCAATGAACCTAAAGCAGTCATATTTTTGGGCAAAAAAAAAAATTAAATTTAAAGTTATCAAGACTGCATTATAAAATTTACAAAAACCTCCATTAATCAAAAAAAAAAAGGGAGGGATAGTAGGGCAATATCATGTAAGGAAAAATATCCTATAAGTAAATTACATCTAGAAAATTTTTACTTTACAAAATTAATTTTCATTTGTAATGCTAACAGCAAGACGGCCATTAAAAACACACATGGTGTCTAAATAAGACAAAGGAAAATTGTTTGAACAAAAATAAAAAGGATCCCAAATCAATTATATAGAAAAGATTCCTTTATTAACCTGTGGTCGAGAATATATTTGTATATTTTCAGAAAACAACCCCAAGACCAGATGGATTCCTGCAACAGAGAGGAATTGACAGGTGGGCTCCAACCAGGAAGACAAGAGGAAAAAAACAGTCCAGAGATGGAAGATGCTGACAACGCCTTGCCATGGGAGCAGTCAGCAGCTGTGCACCGCTGCAGGTTACCTAGGACCAAACCAGAGAGGGTAGGACCTGCATTGCCAACATGCGCCCACCACCCAGATACCATTGCTGACATATACACATAAGGAACTGTTAGACATTTAAACGGGGACTCAGAACTGTTGGACATTGAAATTGGGACTCAAACATTTTTTTGTTTTGTTTTGTTATTATATGTTTATTTCTAGTCTGCAGAGGCAAAACTTTTTAAAGGAAAGAAACGGTGGGAAAAAGATACAGAGGCAAAGAAGCATTGAACAGACTGTCAAACTACATTGGGAAGACAGGGGAGGTTAGGTGACGGGGGCTGTAAGAGACCAACCAAAGGACTTGTAAGCATGCATATAAGCACAACCAATGGATATAAGACACTGGGGCGGGGGGGAGGGCGGGCAGGTGAAGGCATGTATTGGGGGGTAGGGGTGGTCAGGGGGAGATCAATGGGGGGAAAAAAAAAGGAGACATATGTACTACTATTTGTAATACTTAAAACAATAAAAAAAAAGAAAATGAAAAAAAAAAATCGGCCATGTCTTTAGTACTCATATATATATATAAAGCCAGCGACTGGAACGCCAGAATGACCGGAATGACCAGTTGCTAGGACGCCCACTACAGCCTCTTACCCCAGCTGGCCCCACCCCTAATTGGCCTCTCCCACCCCAATCCAGGGCGGGGCAGCTGGCCAAACCTCCCCCGCCCCACCCCCGCCAGTGGGCCTTTCCCCCGGATGGACCACCCCAGTGCATGATTTCATGCACTGGGCCTCTAGTATAACTATAACAAAGGTTGGTAAATTCTAATTGATTTTATATTTTATAATTTTTAAAATTTATCTCTATGTTGAAAGTATTACAGTTGTATCCCCTTTTTTTCCCCATTGACCCCTCCCACCTGACACCCACCCCTCCCAGACCTTCACCACTCTATTGTCTATGTCCATGGGCTATGCATATATGCATATAGGTTCTCAGTTAATCTCTCCCTACTCCCCTCATCCCCTGCCGCACACATACATACTCCCACCTTCTCTCTGAGATTTGACAGTGTATTCCATGCTTCTATGTATCTGGATCTGTTTGGTTCTTCAGTCTATTTTGTTCATTAGATTCCACATATGAGAGATACCATATGATACTTGTTTTTCTCTAACTGGCTTATTTTGCTCAGCATAATACTCTGCAGGTCCCTCAGTGCTGTCTCAAAGAGTAAGAGATCCTTCTTTTTTAGAGCTACATAATATTTCATGGTATAAGTGTACCACAGCTTTTGTATCCACTCATCTGATGGGCACTTGGCCTGTTTGCATATCTTAGTTATTGTAAATTGTGCTGCCATAAATATAGGGGTGAATATATTCTTTCTGATTGGGGTTTTGAGTTTCTTAGGACATATTCCTAGAAGTGGGGTCACTGGGTCAAATGGAATAAAAGTTATGTAGATTATTATCTCAAGAACTGAAAAGTATTTTGAGGGATTATTCTGATAAACCTTAAATGTTATGATACCTATGGTAAATGGTCAGAAAAATAAGTCAATTTGGTCTTAGATTATAAATGTAATTAATTACTTCATCTATACCTATTACAAGTTTCAAATAACTATAGATTACAACAAAAAGAATATTGACAAAAATCTAACCACTAAGTTGTACACCAGAAATTAATACAAAATAAAATTGAATAAAAAAGTATGAACAGTAGTCCCCCTTTATCCATGGTTTTATTTTCCATGGTTTCAGTTATCCATGGTCAACCACAGTTTAAAAATATTTTATGGGAAATTCTAGAAATAAATTTTAAAAACAATGTTTTAAATTGTGCCCCATTCTGAGTAGTGTAATTAAATCTCATGCCTTCCATGCATGCCACCCATACTTGAATCATCCCTTTGTCCCCACATCCGCACTGTATATGCTATCTGTCCCTTAGTAACTTAGTGGCCATCTGGGTTATCAGATCTATTGTCAAGGTATTGCAGTGCTTGTGTTCAAGTACCCTTCACTTAATAATGGTTCCAAAGTCATTCATGTACCTTTAATTATAGTGTATTGTTACAATTGTTATATTTTATTGTTAGTTATTGTGCTTAAGCTCATTCTGTGCCTAATTTATAAATTAAACTTTATATATGTATGTATAGGAAAAAACATAGATATATAGGGTTCAGTACTATCCATGGTTTTAGGTATCTACTGAGGGTCTAAGAACAGACAATGGAGGTCTACTGTACAAATATCTATTAAGGGACATGGTCACTATTGCAAATAATTATGTAAGGAATTTACAATCTTCATTTGGTAGCTGGTGAATGACATGCAATTAAGAGTGTATTGATTCCTTTGTAACGCATTTCTCTATCTGTTAGCAATCTCTTTGCCTTGTGTTTGATCAGTAAATACTTACGAAACTCCAGTCATATTTAATAAATTGCTGTTTCCTAAATATGTCATGTTTGCTCTTCCAGGCTTATCACAATGTTATTTCCTAGAAAGAACCTGCTCTTTTTGCCTCATTATCTCTTAAACATTTTTCAAATTAACTTCTCATGGAAGCTTTCTTTATCCCTGAATTTGGGTTAGTGCTTTTTTATTTGTTTCTCTATAACTATAATCAATTTTAGTCCAAATCCCCACTTACTTGTTCATCTTGACTTTTACACCACAGTGCCTCAGAGTGCAAATCACAGACCACTGCATCAGCATCACATGCAAAGTAATTTAAAAAATGTGTATCCTTGGATCTCATCCTAGATTCATTATAACAGAAACTCTGAAGCCTGGGAATTGGCTCAGGTGACTCCTATGAACACTAATATTTGAAAAACCTGTGCTCTATTCTATACTCTTAGATAGCTTATGCACTAAGCCCGTGGTCGGCAAACTGTGGCTCGCAAGCCACACACAGCTCTTTGGCCCCTTGAGTGTGGCTCTTCCACAAAATACCACGACCTGGGCAAGTCTATTTTGAAGAAGTGGCATTAGAAGAAGTTTAAGTTTAACAAATTTGGCTCTCAAAAGAAATTTCAATCGTTGTACTGTTGATATTTGGCTCTGTTGACTAATGAGTTTGCTGACCACTGTACTAATCCTTCTGACATAAAGTATGATAAAAGTATAGAACTTCAACTCTGCTTCTGAATACAGTTTGTTTCCTACTGTATCAGATTTCTTGATCAAGAATAATTTATAACCCATTTAATAGGAATAATAATAACAACAGTAATAAAATAGCATGGCCACAGCATTATGATTAAAAGTTTTCTATTACTATAAATCAAAGACTATTTAATAGTTATATATGAACAAGAGTGGGTAGAACTAAAATTAAGAATATTAATTTAGTGGAATAGTTCTAGTTTGCTAACATTAAATTACTGCATTAAATAAATCCGGAATAATTGACAGTTGCAACATAGGAGGAAGCGAGTCACCTTGGTACTCCCAGCCCTGTCCTAGAACCAAACATTCAAACTCAGGCCAAGCTCCACAGCCTTAATGTCCCACGGAATTACCATCCTGTGCGGCTCCCTTTAGGAAGGGCCAAGGAAGGAGGCTGCCATGGCCTGGCCTGGCCTATAGCTGGTGGGAATGTGGGAGTGTGGGTAGAGATGAAGGGGATCTCATTGAAAGGATCCACAGAAACAGAGAGAAGGCCATGAGAATGAAGAAGTTACAGAACCCAGCAGGGCAGGCGAAGTGGTGGCCGGCATCCTCAGTGGGGTTGCCCTGAGCAGCCACAAACCACTTTTGGAGACACTGCCCACTGTTCCAGAGCTCAGGGCTCGCCTTGGAGGAGTTATTACAAATCTTACACAGGTCAGCTGGGTGAGGCAGTCATGGGAAAAAGGGTGTCAGAGGACCCTTGCAAGGCTGTAATCCCCCCCTCCAACCCTCAAATCCCCTATCCTCAATTCCAATCCCAGCAGACATGCCAGTTGGATTTGCAGGGATGGGATGCATGACAGTGGGCCCACCGCTGCTCACAGTCCTTCTCGCATAGGAGCTTCTGACCATCCACAGAGAACCAAGCTGAAGTTGTAGATCAGAACAGATCCCGGTGGGCTCCGCAGCTTGTGTTGGCCACACAACAGGCATTCAGTGAGTCCTGAGAAAGGGAAGCTCAACAAGATGAATCTTAAATGTGTCCCCACTAACTGCCTAAGGAGACTTTCCTGGAACTGGTGCAGAGAAGTGTAACTCTGGCAGATTCTGCCTGTCACCCTGAGCTGAGCAGATGCAATTCAGAGTCTGTGGAGACCAAGGCAGTGGTTTTTAGTACAAATGAAATAGAAGCTTTACAGAGAGAACTTCAGAGATCAGCAGAGAATCCCCCTCAAGGATGGGATGCAGCTGAGCACTGATCAACACATGTTTGAGGGAAATACCTGAGGCTAGGGAAAGAATCACCTGAAACATGTTTAGAGAAACCAGGCTCCAAAGCTCAAGCAGAGCAATGAGTAGTTTGTGTTCTAGCAGCCAAGGTGGGAAAATGTTGTAAACCATGGAGGATTGTGTGCTCTGAAAGGTATCACCTCAGTAGTGGGGTACAATTAGACTAGAGACTTGCTCTGGCCCTATGTAAGATTCAAACTCTTTTCAAGTAACCTAATTGGGTTGAAAACAAGAGTATTTTAGGCATATTAAAATACCAAGTCCTGCCCTGCCAGTGTGGTTGAGCATTGACCCATGAACCAGGAGTCACGTTTTGATTCTTGGTCAAGGCACATGCCTGGGTTTTGGGCTCAATCCTCAGTAGGAGGTGTGCAAAAGGCAGACAATCAATGGTTCTCTCTCATCATTGATGTTTGTCTTGCTATCTCCCTCTACCTTTCTGTCTCTTAAATCAATAAAACATTTTTAAAATATTCAGTCCTCAACATATAGGCTACTTATTTTTCTATAATCAGGTTTCAGATGTTAAATCTCTATTTAAAAACAATATTTACTGTAATGTGTTTTGGAAATTCTTATAGATTTATTTGCTATTAAAATTTTAATTTTCTATTCATGCCAATGCATATAATTTTTAGTTATTGTTATTTGGTGGATGTGCCTTTGTTAATTGTACACTTAAGAAACAATAGTGGTAATTGAGGTGTTACTTTTTATATTTTATCTTATTATGAGGCACTTGCGAAATGTCAGGTATTGTTTTTATTTTCCCAATCTAGTACTTTTCTTCTGTTACATGTAATGAATGGCTCCTTTAAACTATCGATTGCTGCTATCTGCAACCTACATTTATCACTGCTGCGTCTCTGTTTTCTATTGCATAGTAATTTGCTCCTCATTTATTTATTTTATTACTCACAAAGCTAAAATTCATAAACACCATATAATAGGGAAATCTACAAGGTGCATATTTAACATGATATTATTTTATGAGCATTTTATTAAAGGCATAAGTGGATTTAAAATATAGATATTAACAGAGGGACAACAAAATTCAAAAGAGGTTTAAGGAAATGAAAATAAAGATTTTCAAGGTGTTACCACTGATGATGGAAAGACAAATAATAATATTTCTCTATTTAAACATATTTTATAATATGCTCTCAATTGATGTTTGTAGGGCTGCTCTAATTCCACTTATTTATGGTCTTACTGCATGGCCTTTTATATATTTTTTCTTTCAATCATTGAGTTACCCTTATCCTTTCAGTTTTGTTTCAGTTAGCTGAGTTTAGGTCTTGTTGATGCAACCAGAGAAATCTTGACCCACAGAGCTTTCAGGCCATGAACACTCAATTATTATTGTGCATGCTGCACATGTTGGCAATTTCTGTGTAGTATTCAAAAATAAAAAAGCATAAATTGTAAGGAACTGGAGATATGGTAGAGATCTTTTTAAATCTTCACCATGGATATGTTTTTATTGATTTTGAGAGAGAGAGAGAGACACTGATGTGAGAGAGAAACATATTTTGGTTGCCTCCCATACTAATATGTGCTTAAACTGGGGTTTGAACTTGCAATCTAGGTATGTGCCCTGATCAGGAATCAAAACCACAACTTTTTTTGATGCAAAGGACAACGTTCTAACCACCTGAGCACCAGGGAAGATATGATAGAGATTTTAAGTATGAATTTGTATAATGGGTATTTCAATCATAACACTTTAGACAAATTTCAGAAAGATGTTTGACAAAATTTGCAAACCAGTATTCGTAATGAAAGTCTATGAACAAAATTTTACAATGAAAATTTAGGCATATACTGATATTGTATTCAATGACTTACTTTTTCACTTATTTTCCAGAGGAAATCTAAGACAAAGGGGAAAAAATAAGTATTGCTAAATTAGATCTTCTTGGATATAAGAAATTCCAGGATTTTATGAACTTTTTTCCTTAAACTGTTCTCAAAGTTCCAAAAACTTAGCTCCTATTATTGTTCTTTAAATAATTAATTATTCTAAGCAAAATTAATATCCTCAATTACTACATGGTTGAAATATGTGTGAAGTCAGATAATTTGTTTAAATATGAAAGAAAATGTGCAGTTAGCTCTTTAGTAGTTTAAATTGCTTGGCTGATCATTCAATAATCAGCCTCATAACAGCCAAAATAAAATATTCACTCTTGCCTAAAAGTCCAGAAAATGGATTTTTCAACTGTTTGGAATTTTGAAGCTCTCATATCAAAATTAGGTTGATGCTAACAAAATTCACAAGAGATTGATAAATAAATCAGATTTTCAATATATTAATTTATTCCCGTGATCACATTTCTAGCTTGGCTAGCTCTCGTCCTGGTATTTGAATTATATAAGAAAATTAATTATTGATCAAAAGATTGCCTGATGACCACCGAATGAAAGAATAGAGAAGCAGATACCCTCAAGAGATATTTCATCTATTTCAAGAAGATGCCTAGTAAATTATTCCTACCCCACAGAGCAGAGAACACTCTCAAGGGGCCAAATTTCTCATATCTCCACAAATTATTTCTTATCTCTGAAGAGTGATGAATCCATACTGCTGAATGTTGCTTCTTTGGAATTTGATTTTTTAATCTATCCTTTTCTCTGTTGACAATTTCATTCTTTTGATGCGTTATCATCACTGAGCATACTGCCTATATTGAGTTATTTACATATAAAGAACACAGGAAATCTTTTCCTGCTCTTTTATAATGAATAATTTGAGGAGGTTTACCTGTATCTTACATTAAGAGTAATTTCATTCTCCCCAAATTGACTATTTTCAAACTCAAAGCTTCCATTTTATTTTACACATGAAAATTAGTAATCTATTCATCATCTATGTTGACATTTATATGATAAAACTGCCATTAGCCCCTTGGAAATATAGGCCAAAATGTAAGGTACTTTTAATGGATCTCTGCCTTTCTCTCTTTACATCCTATTTAATCATCAGTTCTTTCTGGGCAATATTTTGTGTTCTCTCTTTTTCAGTCTAATTCTCTCTGCCTTAGTTAAGAAGCATTTCATATTTTCCCTTGACCATGACATATTAATTAAATAATAATTTATTCATTTATCAATTTTTTCAGTTATTCAACAAATATTTATTGAGCTCTTCTTACTGGTCCATTTGCTGAGGATATAGCAGTAGATTGAAATGAAGAAACCTGTCCTTGTGTATTACCTTCTAATGGAGGAACACAATACACTACAAATAGTAATTAAATAAATGTACCTTTGTGCTATAAACATTGAGAAAAAATAAAGTAGGATAATAGGTAAGAACATGGTGGGGAAGTACTGTGGTATTTCAAGATGAGTAACCAGGGAAGACTTTTCTGAAGAATTGAGAATTAGATAGAGACCTAAGTGAGGTGAAGAACCAGAGGAATAGGGGAAAATGTGCAAATGAATAATCTCTCAAACAATAGGGGGATCCTTGAAAAGTTTGAAAAATAATAAAAAAAAAACAGTTACTGAAGTGCACTACAAGAGGGAGAAAACATATTTTTGTGCAAAAAATTAAAATTTAAAGTGATCAAGACTACATTATAAAAATTACAAAAGCCTCCATTAATAAAAAAAAAAAAGGGGGGATAGTAGGGTCATATCATGTAAGGAAAAATATCCTATAAGTAAATTTCATCTAGAAAAATTTTTACTTTACAAAATTAATTTTCATTTGTAATGCTAACAGCAAGACACCCAATGAAAAACACACATGGTATCTAAATAAGACAAAGGAAAATAGTTTGGGCAAAAATAAAAAAGATCCCAAATCAATTATATAGAAAAGATTTCTTTATTAACTTTTGGTCGAGAATACGTTTGTATATTTTCAGAAAACAACTCCAAGACCATGTGGATTCCTGCAACAGAGAGGAATTGACAGGTGTGCTCCAACCACGAAGACAAGAGGAAAAAACAGTCCAGAGATGGAAGACACTGATGAAGCCTTGCTACACTAGCAGTCAGCAACTGTGCACCACTGCAGGTTACCTAGGACCAAACCAGAGAGGGTCGGACCTGCATTGCCACCATGTGCCCACCATCCAGATATCATTGCTGACATGTACACCTAATGAACTGTTTGGCATTGAAATTGGGACTCAACCATTTTTTGTTATTATATGTTTATTTCTAGTCTGCAGAGGCAAGCTTTTTTAAAGAAAAGAAATGGGGGAAAAATAGATACAGAGGCAAAGAAGCATTGAACAGACTGTCAAACTACAGCGGGAAGGCAGGGGAGGTTGAAGGGGGGGGGGCTGTAAGAGATCAACCGAAGGACTTGTATGCATGCATATAAGCATAACCAATGGATACAAGACATTGGGGGGGCGGGCGGGCAGGTGAAGGCATGTACTGGGGTGTAGGGGAGACCGGGGGAGGTCAATGGGGAAAAAAAAGGAAACATGTACTACTATTTGTAATATTCAAACAATAAAAAAAAGAGGGAGAAAACATTGGAAATAAGACCCAGGAGGCAGTGGCTAAGTAATCTGGGGTCTTGTAGGTTAAGGAAAATATCTGGAGTTTATTCCATGCTATGATAAACCATTGGAGTGCAGTGAACAGTAAAAGAACACCGTCTGAGCCCTGGCTGGTGTTTCTAAGTGGTTAGTGCATCGTCCCATGCCTAGAAGGGTAGAGGTTCAATTCCTGGTCAAGGGCATGTACCTGGGTTGCATATTTGATCCCTGCCCTGGGTCGGGCACCTGCAGGAGGCAACCAATCAATCTGTCTCTCTCACATTAATATTCTCTCCCTCTCACTCTCTCCCCA
Organism: Corynorhinus townsendii; assembly: GCA_026230045.1. Classification (NCBI taxonomy): domain Eukaryota; kingdom Metazoa; phylum Chordata; class Mammalia; order Chiroptera; family Vespertilionidae; genus Corynorhinus; species Corynorhinus townsendii. Next base: position 74,658,164 of record JAPDVU010000003.1, on the reverse strand, counting down.
CCCTTCCCTTTCATTCTCTCTAAAAATCAATAGAAAATATTCTTGGGTGAGGATTAACAAAAAAAAAGAAAAAGAAACATCATCTTATTTTCAGTTTCAAATGCTATTCCCAGCTCTTATTCATTGTACACCATTTTTAAAAAGCAAAAATGGAAGAGAATGATTAGATTTAAGATGAATTTTGAAGTCAGAGTCAGTAGGACTTGCTGATGAAATGAAATTCTATATAATAAAAGGTTAATGTGTAAATTGTCCCTATAGGAGGGAGTTGGACCAACAGGGAGTTATCAATGCACTGACCACCAGGAGGTGATGCAGAACATGGCGGGCGTCGGCGATGTGGTGCTGGCAGCAGGTGGCAGTGGAGGCGCTGCTGGCCCTAATGGGCCTCCATGAGAGCGGGACCATGGCAGAATGGTAGAGCCGGTGAGTGGGCGGCACCAGGCCAAGGCGGGTGTGAAGGGAGGCCCCAGCCAGCAGCCAGGAGCTGGCAGCCGCTAGGGACCCTACCCATGCATGTATTTCGTGCAGTGTGTCTCTAGTGTAAGATAAAAATAAAGGACTGGTGGATTTTGTTACTATTTATTTAGGTAGAAAGATTGAAAGATAAATGGTATGAGGGAAAAATAGTTTATTTCAGAAAAGCTGTCAATATGTTATGTTTTGTAGGTTCTGATTCAAAAACGTAAATAAAAGAAGGACATTCTGACATATCATCTTCATTTCGTATTGTCAACTTTTAAATTTAGGGTTTAGACATCAAATCATAAACCATGAGACCAAGAAACAATTGAAAGTGCTTCAAGCAACTTAGACTTGAACAGTATTGAATCAGAATCTGGAATCCAAATTAAAAAGTAGCTAAAGATGTTGGAATGGGTACATCTCCTGTAATGACAATAACAAAAGCATTGGAGAGAACAGCATCAGAAATTTGATAAATCCTTCAGAGATGATAATGTGTGATGCTGCTATTGAAATGGCCTTTCTGATTTTGAGGAGGACATTAGGATTCTGGGGTGGCACAGGCCCGGAATCAGTACTTTTGTCTGCAAAACAAGGAAGGTAAGGCTCCTTGGTATCCAGCAGAGACTGGAATGGTCATGGAAACATTCTGATTTGCAGGATTCTTTGATGGGGGCTACCAGATCATTAGATAAGTCATATGGCTAGATTTCAAAGTTTGTCAATGGATTCCCAAGGTTATAACAAATGCTCTTGTGAGCCTAGATTCCTATCGTGAATTTGTTATCAACTGATCTACCAACCATGAGGTTGGGCACAATCAGCAACATTACATTATCAATTAGAAGTGGTATATTCCAGTAGGGTTTCTGATTTTCTGCAGACATAGGAAAGTTCTGTAAGCAAATGGTTCAAAATGTCATCTACTTCTGCATCACTCTCATTCCTCCTTCAGCCCACAACAGCAGGGAGTGTTCTCTCTATCAGATGATTTAGGAGATAACTTTATAGCCAATAGCTCTGCATAATATGCTAACACAAGTCAGAATTGCTGGGAGTTGCTGAGCAAGACTCATAATTACTCCTGAAGTCTTCTTGAAAGATAAATTCTCCAGGTGGGCAGACTAGCAAGCAGTGCATCTTGTGGTCACTTTGCATTAAATACAGAGACAATGTGAGGTTAAATTCTACTTTGATAAATGGAAAGTGGCTAACAATATTATCAGCTAGTGATTGATTTAAATAGATAGAGGTTGAAGGATTTGTGGTTTATTTCATTACAGTGCAGTTGCTGGTTTGCTTGTCCTAACTCTCATAGAGGACAAGATTACATTCGGTTTAACTTCGCATCCCGTGCCCAGAGCAGGCCGTGCAATCAGAACTCAGGGTACTGTTATCCAATATTCAGTTTGTGGAAGACACAGTTCAAATGTTAGCTAATCCAGACGTTGGTTATGATTTTTTTGATTCTCTTTGAAGTGTTACTAGCATATCCTACTTCAAAAATTCTACCATTGTATTGTTTAACTTTTCATATTTGTATTACTTTGTCTCACAACTCACTAGTGTACATTTTACCTGTTTCTTTTTCATATGTATAAGCACCCCCATGCCAGTTTACCAGTTAGTCAATCTGTTTACTCCATCAGCAATAATAATAACTATTTTATTGAATGTCTATTATGAGAAACAAGGACCAAAAATTAATTAAATTCTAAACCAGTGAGAGGCAGAACCAGTACTCAAATCTACACCTGCAAACTTCAAAGCCAAACTCTTTACTATATTACACTGCCTTATATTTGAGCTGCAAAATACCTAAAAAAGAAGGTCTAAAATTATTTGTAGATTCATTGTTCGCTTAGTTTTATCTCTCAGAATGACTCGGAGTGCTCAGTAGAATTGAAGGAGCAGGGGGGCAGTAGGCAAGGTTTTCTGGAGACCAGGTTCTGGCCCTCGATAGCTGCGCCTCCCTGGCCAAATGAAAAGCTCTTCGTACTGAAGTTGCCAGATGATTTCAAGCTAAAATAAAAGGTAAAACTTGCTGCTAAAAAGTGAATATTTGGTATAAGGAAATTTTATATTTTATAATGTATATGTTTTATATTTCATTATTGTTTAATAAGCAATTTTTTCATTTTTTCAAAAACTCATTCTATTTCCAAACATAAAATGAATATTGCAATGTAAAGTTCATTTATTGCTGATTTATATATCACAATCTGTTCTGACATTTTATTGTAGACTACTTATGATACTAAAATATCTCTTCATACCAACAATTGAAAAGGAAAATAAAAAAGAAAATTAAATATATTTTAAGAAATTTTGAGCAACAAGTTTCTTTAAAAGGAAAAAAAATCATTTTTCAAAAGAGTATTTTTCTCTAAAGAGAAGTGTACATCATTTCCAAAGTACTAATTTCCTTGTAAAACAAATTTGGAGGAAGCTCATTTCACCATGGTGACAAAATCTGGATGTAGATTACTTCATCAGAAAAAGGCAATTTTCCATAATCAGCTGAGCTCAGGACACTGTTACATTGAATATTTGATACAAAACTACTTTTGTAGATATTTGGGAATATTTGTGTTCTAACTCCAGGCTTTAGAGATATAAGAACAAACTAAATTGATAAATAATCTCTAGGCAAAGCAAATCCAGCTTTCATAACAATGAAGTTGTCATTATATATTTTGAGGATTTTGTGAGCTAAGGTTAGTTACAAAGAACAAAGTGGCTGAGAAAAAAGACCAACTCTAATTAATTTTAAAAACCCCTACATATGTAATACTTTAAACAATAAAAAAAAGTAACTGGAAAATATACACAAAAATGCCTCTATGTGACTTAAACACTCCTACTTTAAGTTATATAATATTTAAAAAATACTTCCTATTTATCAATCAATTTGGTTGTTAAGAACCAGTTACTTTGCATGCAGAAATTAGTAAAGTTTACATGGCATTTATAAAAAGATGCAAAAAATATTAAAACTCCCTGCTTATTGCTGATTCCTGATAACACTACATGTCATTGCCAAGCATGGCCCCTAAGTTCCTACACAGTCACAACAAAGTTCCTGTTCCTGTTAAACATTGTAGAAGCTAATACAAACGAAGACTTATGAGAATGTCACAGAATTCTGAAGTTCCCAATTTAAAAGCAGAAAACACGGTCTATTATTTACATATCTCCCTGAGCTTCTTCCCATGTGATGTTTTCCTGGTTTGTTGTATTAAGAGATAGACCTGGGAAAGAATTACCTAGGTGTGTTTATGACAGTATCTGCCCTTTAGTGTTTCCTTTTCTGTATCTAACCAGTGGGTAGATTACATGAGTTTTATCTAAAACAAAGGATAGCCATCAAATGCATCCTCGAATTTTCATCTGCTAGAATTGCACATTATTATTTTTATACTTATCTTCTTATGAAACAGGAACCCATTTTGTAGATTTCATACAGTCTAAACAGCTGTACATGGTAAGTACATAATTTTGAGTATCCTAAAGGATATCACATTCTATCAGTTGTTTTCATTCCAATGTTGTACTCACATATTAAAAAAAAGGTAATAGAACTTTAGTTACCACAGTTTACTTCTTGAAAGGGTTAATTTAACTTATAGCAATCACAAAAACGTACCCATAGACCATGTATGGGATCAATGTAGTAGTTTTAATATCTTCTCCACCTCTCAGTTAAACTCTGTGCATCCTAAAGTTGACTGTAAGGTACGAAAGATGATCTTCTTTGTCAGCATCATTAGAATCAACCACAAATTGGCTTAGTAGAAAATAACCTCTGTATATGAAAAAGTGCTTGACTTCACTAATTATCAAGGAAATTCAAATCAAAACCACAGTGACTCTTTGCCACATGTACGGTGAGGATGAAGACCCTTCTCAGACTGTTGACATCCCAGTAAATGTTGACATTGCGCTGAAGGGATGCACAGTTTTTCTGAAGGGACTTCAATCATATCAATGTAAAACTCAGTTTCCTGGACAGAAAAGGAAGAGGCTGTGGACTGACAAGTGGTTAGGCCATACAAAGGAACTGGCCACTGTTTACATTATCGCAGTCATGTACTGGCCATGACCAAGGGTGTTCCACGGGGCCGCCCTTATAAGGCGAGGTCTGTGTATGCTCACTTGCCTACCAGGAGAATGAATCTCTTGTTGAAATCAGAAACTTCTTGGGTGAAAAATAGATTTGCAGTGTTCATATGACATCAGCTATTACTTATTTAGGATCTCAAACCCAGAAAGGTGAGTTAATTCCTGAGGGGAACAAAATTGAACTCATATCAAATTCAGTTGCTTTGATTCAGAAAGCCACAAAGGTTAAAAACAAGGATATTAGAACATTTTGGGGTGGTATCTATACTTTTGAAAAAGGAACAGTTCAGCAAGCTGACGAAGAAGAACTAAGTTGTCCAAGTACAGAAATAGCAAGATGCTGGAGATTCTTCAGACTTATTTGCCATTATTTTATAGATGCAATAAAAGCCATGTATTGCTATATATTTTATTCTATTTGTTGTAATTGCAAAATGAATTATTTTTCCCCATTTATTTTTTTCTGAAATTTCATTGTTAACATTTAGTGATGCAGTGGATTTTTGTACATTTATTTTGTATTCTGCAACTTTCCTGCATAATTGACTATTGTTTCTAATAGTTTTATGGTGGATTTTTTGGGGTTTTCTATATAAGGAGTCATGTCATCAGCTAAAAGTGACAATTTTACTTCTTCACTCCCAATTATTTCTCTTTCTTGCCTGCTCAGCTAGGGTGAAGTGCATTTTTCTTTTTGTAGGTCCATGTCCTCATTTTAGATAGGAGCTTCAGGTCTAATACTCTGCCATTTGCCCTGATCTCCTATTTTAATCTTGGTTATAAAACTCTAACATCTTGGCCATTGAAATCAGTGAACACTTTCAGTATGGTCATACTGTGAACATCACCTAAACATTCTTATCTCTTTCTCTCTCTCTAAAAGCCCTTGGACTTAAAAAAAACTTCATTCTTAACTGTAGTTGTTTTTGTGTGACTATTGAAAGATTTTTCAACATAGTATATATATAATATTGTTAAAAATAAATGTTTCACCTCCTTTAAACTATCAAAGTTTTGTTTTTATCACCATGACATGTCATCTTAATCTTGAGGCTCTCAGTACTGTAAAATTTCCTTTACATATTGTTATTGGTAATTGAATTGACTCACAATATGACTGTTAATAGTTCATTTGTTAGAATGTTTACTGTAGGCAACTCAATTAATTACCAAAGTTTCAATAAGCAAACTAGTATAATGATAATGAATCTACCACTTAAGACTTCTGTTAATTGATTCTTTGGGTAGCTGAATTTTATATAAATGCCTCAAACTCATATTTTAAGCAGACACATTAAAAATCTTTTTGTTTTGGTACATATGTACCAGGAAAAATGCTTATTTCTTTCTTACCCAAGTAAAAGGAGTTTTCTTCAACTAATTTATGAAGTACAGAATGTAAGATGTTCTTGTAAACCTTAAAAGTTAAACAGCAAAGGTTATCAAGCAGCAAATGTGTTTATATGGGAATAGAAGAGGAATTGCAATTAGGGACGTGCAAACTATGGTGAACCATGGGCAAGTCTGAAGAGACAAAAGGAAGGTCAGCTTTTATTGGGTTCCGGAGGAATGTGCAGAAGGTTGGTTTGGACACAAGTCCTTTAGTGAGGAAATATAGTGCAAAGTTGCAGCAGTCTCTTATTGGTGGCCAGCAGAGGGCAGTCGCAGTTGCTGAGAGTAGCAGAGAAGAAATCTTGCTAGCTTTGGGTTGTTATGTGGCCTTGACAGGTGGTAGTAGATGAGTGCTCTCCCCTCAGGGCTTTCCTACTCCATTTTGAATGAGGTTTCCTCTTTTCATTTTCATATTCTTTAACAAACTTTAATACTTTTTCTTTGCATTAAGCTGAAGTGGTCAAAGACAGTGGTGTGGATTTAACTACTTCAAGGATGAATGATTTTAATTGATGAGAAAAAGAGAAGAGGACCATTTCAAGAAAGAAATCTTCAAAATTAGTCATTCCTTCTCAGTCTTCAACTTATTGGCTCTCACATAAGCATTTTATACAGTCTAGCACTTTATTCTTTTTTAAAACTTTAAAAAAAATAATATATGTAGTTTATGTATTTCCCTTTGGCTTCCCTCTTAATTCATTGCCTACTGCTGGTTCCTCTTTTTCAACATAACTGTGTGATGTGAAAAGGCCTCCAGAATTCACTCATTGGGTCCTTTTCTTTCACTGCAATCCTTTCCTAAGTTAATTGATAAAGTGCTATGACTATAAATGCCATGTATGTGTATGTTCAAATATAATCTTGAAAATGACTTCCTATGGAATGATCTCAGTGGTGGTTGAACCCTATCCTCAACCTATAACACTTCTAGTTATGTTAGTGAATGTGAGTGAATTGCACAATCATTGATCCAGTACTTCAAGCCCCAAATCTCAGCTTTCTCCCTTTCACTATCTCATCACTTGCAATCCAAAAGCAATTTCTTTGACTCTACCTCCAAACTATATAATCTGTTCACTCCCCACTGTCATAATAATTTAAACCACTATATTTCTCACTTGGAAAATGGCAAAGGAGTTTAACTGCTCTTTCTACTTACATTCATGACTTGCTACAATCCTTTCTCCCCCCACCCCCATTTTTTTTATCTGGAGTAATCTTTATAAAAACTTAAGTCAGATTAGCTCACCCTACTTCTTAAAACTCTCCAAGACTTTGCTTTATTCTTGTAGTAAAACTAACTTCATTGCTATATACTGTAAGGCTCCACATGAGTTATGTGGAGCCTTAAGGCTCCCTATATATTTTCTGACTCCATTCCATACAGGATTCCCCTTAAATGGGGGAATCCACTGCTTAATCACAGTAGATTTCCATTTATTACATAGCAAGTAAAATCTGAACCTCATATTAGACTTAAGCTGTTCCTTTGCTCTTGAAAGCTTTTGTTTTTGATCTTCACATGAGGGACTGCTTGAAGTCATTCAGATTTCAACATATTTCTGAAAATATATTCCAGATCACAATGAAAAAGAGCCCTAACCACTTCTCCTACACACATAACACTTTACCATATCACCATCTTAATTTTCTTCATGGAGTTTGCCATTATGTGGAATTATCTTGCCAGTGTGTTTATTAGTTTATTGACTGAACATCACTACTAGATTATAAATTTCAAGATAATTAGAAGCTTGTCTGTACATATTAATCAAGAATATAAGATGAGCCCTGGCTGGTGGCTCAGTTGTTTGGAACATCCTACTGTACACAGAGAGGTCTTGGGTTCGATTCCCAGCCCAGACACATCCTAGGTTGTAGGTTCAGTCCCTGGCTGGGTGTGTACAAGAGGCAACCAATCTCTCTCACATCAATGTTTTCCTCTCTCTCTCTCTCTCTCTCTAAAATCAATAAATATATCCTCAGGTGAGGATTAAAAAAAAAAAGATGAAAATGAACTTACCAGTTTGAAGGGATCGTGCACAAGATTATTCTAAGTTGCAATATTGAGGTAGAGTGTAGTATAAAGACAGAAAGTAGACTTACTATAGGTTTTCTGAAGGAACAACTAGGAGAATTTAGATTTAATATTGTAGACAAGAGAAATATGGTTCACATTTTGCTTTGAACTGGCAAAAGTAAGACATCTTTGAATAATTTACACAACTTCAGTTCCCATGGCCCTCAGAATTATTTATTTAGTGTAAAACATGACAAGTAAGGCTATTTAAAAGAATATGTACGGTAATAAGTGCTTTTTTATTTATAAGTGTGCTACATTTTAATCACATGAGTAAATAATGAAGAAGTATAAAAAAATAAAAATACTTTATGTCTCTGTGAGATAATTTTGTTATCACTTTTATATTTTTTCTGTTGAGGAATTCTATTGTGTTTTTACCTCAGAGATATTGGAAGTCAAAAAGTAAAAGCAATTTGGCCTTTACTCTAGGGATTTATAGTAGATGTTTGCAATAAAGCAATTCAACCATAAAATATATCTGCTAAAAGGATGGTTAAATGACTGTTGTATAAGCTCTCTGACTTTTCTTTGAAAGTTACCATAGCATATTCTTTTTTTTTTAATAAATCTTTATTGTTCAGATTATTACAGGTGTTCCTCTTTTATTTTTCCCCATAGCTCCCCTCCACCTGATTCCCCACCCCACCCCATGCCCTTACCCCCCACTACTGTCTTCATCCATAGGAGTAAGATTTTTGTCCAATCTCTTCCCGCACCCCTCACACCTGCTTCCCCTGAGAATCGTCAGTCCACTCCCTTTCTATGTCCCTGATTCTATTATATTCACCAGTCCATTCTGTTCTTCAGATTTTTCATTCACTTGATTTTTAGATTCACTTATTGCTAGGTATGTATTTGATGTCATTTTGTTGTTCATAATTTTTATCTTTGCCTTTTTCTTCTTCTTCCTCTTCTTAAAGGATACCCTTCAGCATTTCATGTAATCCTGGTTTGGTGGTGATGAACTCCTTTAGCTTTTTCTTGTCTGTGAAGCTCTTTATCTGACCTTCAACTCTGAATGATAGCTTTGCTGGGTAGAGTAATCTTGGTTGTAGGTTCTTGCTGTTCATCACTTTGAATATTTCTTGCCACTCCCTTCTGGCCTGCATAGTTTCTGTTGAGAAATCAGCTGACAGTCGTATGGGTACTCCCTTGTAGGTAATTAACTGTTTTTCTCTTGCTGCTTTTAATATTCTCTCTTTGTCTTTTGCCCTTGGCATTTTAATTATGATGTGTCTTGGTGTGGTCCTCTTTGGATTCCTCTTGTATGGGGTTCTGTGCGCTTCCTGAACTTGTAAGTCTATTTCTTTCACCAGGTAGGGAAAGTTTTCTGTCATTATTTCTTCTAATAGGTTTTCAATATTTTGCTCTCTCCCTTCTTCTGGCACCCCAAAAATTCGGATGTTAGTTCGCTTGAATTTGTCCCAGAGGCTCCTTACACTATCTTTCATATTTTTGGATTCTTTTTTCTTTTTGTTTTTCTGGTTGGATGTTTTTTGTTTCCACATATTTGAGATCTTTGGTTTGATTCTTGGGGTATGTTGATCTACAATTGAGTTTCTGTATATTCTTTATTTTAGACAGTGTATGCTTCATTTCTGACTGGTCCTTTTCCATTTTTTTGGCATTCTCATTAAGGTCCTTGAAGGTCTCACTAAGCTCCTCAAAAGTGTCATCAAGTTTCTCAGCGGTTTTTAGAAGATTCTTGAGTAACCTTATACATGTGGTTCTGAACTCTATGTCATCCAGTAGTTTGCTTTCCTCCGTTTCTTTCATTCGTGACATGTTTCTTTGTTTCTGCATTTTGGCTGCTTCCCTGTGTTGATGGAGTGGTTTTGTGTGGTAGGTGACCTATAGGGGGCAGTAGCTCAGCCTCCCCAATCACCTGATGTGGATGCTCTTTGTACACCCCTTTGTGGGCTGAGTGCAAAGTCTTGGTGTAGTTAAACCTTAATTGCTGTTGGTATGCTGGGAGGAATTGACCTCCAGGCCAATTAGCTGTGAGCACTCCCTGTGTCTATAATGGAAGAACTGCTGCGCTGAAGACACGCTTATGGGGCAGGACTTGTTTCAGTGGGGCTTTGGTGCTCACTGAGTCTGCCTCTTGAATGTGTCACTTACGGATGTGAGGAGTTGAAATCTGGTGTCTCACACTGACCACTAGGTACACTGGCTTCTGGATCTCCAATAGGGTACAGGTCAGCTACTGTCTGAGGCCACTCAGCAGGAGCTACAGTGAGAGCTCCAGTTTTCTCCTCTTTGCTTGGGGTTTGGAGGTTTTGGAGCTGTCTGACCCGGGCTGCAAGTTTGCTAGGTTAAGCTGCTATAGGGCAGGCCTTTCTTATGCTAACTCAGCTGCTTGGAGCTTGGATGGGTTTGTAGGTTGTGCAGGGCGGGGCCTCAGGGTGTCACTAGGTTAGGGCGTGGCAAACAGCAATGGCTGCTAGTTAGCTGGCTCTGAGTCCCCAAGGCATCCAGGAGTCCTGTTCCCCAGTGCAGTAAACAATTATTCCTGTGCGCAGCTCTGCAAGCAAGCCACCCTCACTGGCAGACAGTCCAGCTTCTCCACGTAGGAGTTTGGGTCCCCTGCGTCTCCCCAGAGACTGGATTTCAGAGTAATCTGGGGCTTGTCTCCATTCGGGTTGAAAAAAGCAAAGCACCTAGTTGCCCGCAGCCAGCCCGGATCATGCGCCTCTGTACCTCAGCTTTTCAGCGCTCGTGCACGTCTCAATGCTCTTTTCTCTTTCCTTCTAGTTGTAGAACTTCCACTCAGCCTGCTTTCCCATGGTTCTGGGTGATAGACATTTTGTCTTTTAGTTGCAGTTCAAATTGTTGTGGGAGGCAGCAGTTTAGGTGTTTACCTACGCCACCATCTTGGACTTTAACAACACAATCACTGTTAGGCACTTACTTAGAAAATCTTATTTTTAGTGGCTATCTTTAAGAAAGTCAGAATTATTCTTCTTAGCAATCAGAAAGAATATCCTACATACTTACTCAGAATAAACATAAAACAATAATGTTTACAAAGAAAAATTAGAAGTAGAGTAATTAAAAATAAAGTTAAAAAGAAAAAAATAAACCAATAATTTACATAATACATTTTCTAATTAAAGAAATTGTTTTGTTTTTATCTTCAGCTGTAAACAGAAAGAATAAGAATTAATTTGCCTATAATAAATGATAGATGGATGGACAAATCAACATTAGTCTAATTTAAGAAACTCATCTACTATTTGTTGAATTAGTACTGTGTATTCAAACTTATTATTCATTTTTAATACAAAACTCATACATGCATCATGAACAAACTTAATTAATACAGCATGACACTAATGAAGTTGTCAATAATGTAAACAAAACTGTAAACTTATATGACAAATAAAATAAACCTAACACCAAAGCTCTCAACAATAATTTCAAAATTGGGGGCCAGTGCAGAAATTGTTTTATTATTGAAACCAAGGTGGCCTTGAACAGGTAAGAAATTCAATGGATCTCACTCTGAAATTATGTAGAGAGTTTTGGTGTCAGTAAGAATATTTGCCGAATTCCTAGTTATAATGAAATCCCTATTAATGAGTCAACTTGCCAGATCAATCAGGAATATACTTGCATTTAAACAAAGTTAGGTTTATTAGCTTGCTGCAGCCAAGAAGAATACACACCAGAAGAACCATGTCTCATTTCAAAAAAGGTTAGTAGGAAGAGTATTATTACTGGGTTTAGGTTTTACTGAGTGATCCTAATGAATGAGCAGGGAAGCAGGGCCCAATTTGGACCGAATATGTCATAAAAGAGAAGAGGTAAGCAGCTCAGTAATCTCAGTTCAAGATGTGGAAGGAAAGAAGTAAGGCTGGGGATACTATTTGTGTCCACACTCTGTTATAAGAATGGTTTCTTGGTTATTTTGCAACTTTAGTGTGTTTTCATTAGGTTGCATTAGAGATTGTTTTGTATTAGCCTGTCCATGTCCTGTTGGAAAAAGTTGGTGTTCTTCAAGAATATCACATTCTGATTTTCAGGAGAGCTGAATTTCAATTCCATAAGCCAAATCACTTCTGCACAAAATTTCCTTGGGGAAATGAATGTTGATTTGAGAAATACCAACCTGACCTCTCTCTCTCTCTCTTCCAACTCTCTTCAACATCCCATATGAGCTTTCTGATAGCATGGTATCTTCATTATAGTACTACTAAACATTTTATAAAGCAGCCCAAAACTCCAAATATGAGTTTTCCAGGAGTACATAAAAATCTGTCCACTTGGTTAAAGAGGCATTGGAACCCACATATATTCAAGGGGGAGAGGACAGAGGCACCATCCCTAAGTGGGAGTATTGTGACCACCTTTAATACACTGCGTGTAGCTACATGAACAATAACACACAAGTTATATTGTTTCACACATTAGTGTACTCAACAGGGATTTCTTTTGTTAAAATGATTGGGGGAAAAAAACTAGAAAAAATATTTGAGAAATAATTTTCAGTCAGGGTGATGACACCACTGGATTAATTTAGGAATAGTAGTGACTAACTCTGTTGTTGAACCCATACAGGTACTGAGAATAGCATTCACTGAAACTGAGCACCCTCAGAGAAAATAGACTTTGAACTAATTATTCTCCTGGATAAAAGAAAAAAGAGAAAATGATTTTGGAGGTCTCTTTTATTATTGATAGAATACATGATTTGTTTTTCTATTTCAAATCAATAAAATGTTCAGAGTTATACATCATCAAGTAATTTCCTCAATTGCATTTAATTTCTAATGAGAATTCACATGCATATTATAAACCACATGATAATGAGATTTTGGACACATTCTCCCTATAAACACTGAGTAACATAAGTAACTATTTTAAACTCTTTTTTTCAAGCCTAGCATGAATTTTAAAATCTGAGATATCATTGGTATCCTATGTAATAATGAGGAAATATGCAAATTGACCCTCATGCCCTCACAAGATGGCTGCCTACAACCAGGCAAGCAGGGGGATTAATGAGGGATGACCAAATGACTAAACATCAGGCTGCATGGGGCGACCAGGCTGGGAAGGGGGGCAGTTGGGAGCAACCAGGCTAGGAGGGGCAGTAAGGGGTAACCAGGACAGAAGAGGGGGGCAGTTGGGGGCAATCAGGCTGGCAGAGGGGCAGTAAGAGGTGACCAGGCCAGCAGGGGGGGGCAATTAGGGGCAACCAAGCTGGCGGGGGCGGGGTGCAGTTGAGGGAAACCAGGCTGGCAGGGGGACAGTAAAGAGTGAATAGGCTGGTGGGGTGGGCATTTAGGAGCAACCAGACTGGCAGAGAGGGGGCAACCTTGCTAGCAGTGGGGGGGGGGGGGCAGTTAGGGGTGACCAGGCCGGCAAAGGGGCAGTTAGGGGTGATCAGGCTGGCACACAGAGGCAGTGACAGGTGATCAGGCCAGTGGGAGGGGAGCAGTTAGGGACAACCAGGCAGGCAGGCAGGTGAGCGATTAGGAGCCAGTGATCCAGGATTGTGAGAGGGATGTCTGACTGTTGGTTTAGGCCCAATCCCTGGGTTCGGGCCTAAACTGGCAGTTGGACATCCCCCAAAGGGTCCCAGATTGGAGAGGGTGCAGGCTGGGCTAAGGGGACCACCCGCCCCCTTGTGCACAAATTTCATGCACTGGGCCTCTAGTTAAGGATAAACTGTTATATTACAGCCAGAGCGCTGAAGCTGGTCTTGCTGTTTTTCATAGACAATAAATAATATAACTCAGTAATATAAAAAATGCAATTTATCTTATTTGTTTAAAATAACTTAAATTAAATGAAATAAATAAGTGACCCTATAAAAAGAAAGGAGCAACTGATATCAATGTCTACTTACACAACAGATGTGCCTAGGCCTCCTTCTTTCCACTGGTTTAAAGATGCTTCTAATTTATGATTTACACTTGTAGTCCCAAGTTCAATCAATTAGAGTTTTGCATGTGTAAGTTACACTGTCTTGTTAAGAACCCTTTTTCTTTTTTCTCCTGTACTTTTAGAAAGGACTTTTTTGATGAAAAGTTGCATGTACTTTACTATGATGTCAGTCAGTCACTCCTGCTTTTATATGTAATCAACTATAAAAAAGTAGAAGGGAATTTCAAACTCACTGCACTCAACCAATAAAATTATAGCTTTTATGAGAGAGAAGATTAAATAATCTTATAATAACAAGGAGTCAACTTTTAATATACCTTTATACATATGCATGAAACATGCTTTTAAAGTGTCCTGCACATCAGAGGATTACAATGTTTTGGTTTCATACAGTGAAAGAGATGATTGAATTAATAGGCAGTAAGTTTTAATTCTCTAAAACTATTGAGGATTTTGACTCTCCAGAAAGACAAAGACTAAAATTATTCAACTGTCACCTAGTGATGTGTTTCAACTGAATCAATTCAATTATGTGGAACTGACCTTCCCATTAACCTAAGTGCATAGAACTTGATGATATTTTTTTTTCCAACTCATAAAGCATTTTCTATTGTTCCTCAAAATACTCCCAAAGCCACCATGAGACATAGATATAGTCTATTTTTTTAATAAATAGTATTTTTTAAATCATTAAATAAATTTTAGCAGAATCACCTCTATCTCAAACATGCAGAGTATATCCCTCAGAAAACTGACATCTCATCCATTTTCAGAGATGCTTCAACCCTTACAGCGTGTTGGGGACTTTTTTTCCCCCTTCCTTGTCTAAACCACTAGAATTTTAAGCTTCCTCTGACCTGTTTATAAATAACGAGGATGGGGGCCCTGAAGTCTGTTCTCTTTTTCTTTATCAACATTTAATGGAAAGAGGGAAAGGGAAAGGAGAATGCATGCTGTTAGCTATTATCTTTACAAATGACTTGTTAGCCTTTTATTTGCCTGCTCATGCTTCAAACACTCAAAGGACATTTTCAGAATCTCAGTAGATGAAGGTTCAATCTTGAAATGCCTTGACAGGCTGCATCTTCCTTAAGAGATTTTGACATGATATTAAGCCATAGTTACAACTCAGTGCTTGAATGGGAAGCCCTGGGGAAATCTTCCAGAGCTAGAACACAGCGTTTACAGCAGGAGGCAGGTATCTGCACCAGTGAAGCAAACAACAATAAGATATAATTAGTATCGAAAATGGAAGCAAAACTACTGATTCTTCACCACTGGGGACAGTGGAAGAAGTTGAATGAGGAAAAAAAATCCATCTTTTGGGGCCCCTGAAAATGTTAATTTACTGACAGTTTGAAATATACTCTCATCACGGCAGGTGCACATAGAACCAGGTGCTGCTCTCAATATTGTCTTTGAATTTATGTGTTTCTTTTGTAATGATAGGATGTGAGGCAGCTGTATGGCCATGTGGAGAGAAAGCAAAGAGCTTTTAATTAGCAATAAGAGGGCTGTTAATTTCTTTTGGGATCTCACTTTTCTGTCGTTTTTTTTCTCTTTGCACTTTTATTAGTATCTCAGCAGGAGTTTCTGCATGTATCAAAAAGCGCAAAAAATTTTAAAACACAGCATACTATGGCATATTCAGGGCGGGGATTGTATGCTATTTAGTGAGTAAATTTAAGATAAATTTTTTTGGAGATTAAATCTACAACCAATATAATATAAATACTACCCTGAACATTCTTGTACTAACATCATGTGATCAGATTAAGAAATAAAATATATTCATTATTATTATAGTCAATGAATCACCTTGTTCAATTTTTAAAAGTCTGAAATATACATATACAGTTAATTAGAAAGTTTTCATTTTAATTTTAGCATATTTAAGGATAAAAGCAATTCAAGATCTAAAGTGTTATTATCATTAAAACTAGGATCATTTTTTCTTATGATATTATTTTGGTATATACTTTTTGTACATTTTATAAGAATTCGCTATACACTTTAGGTGTTAATCAGTAATTAGTAATCATTACTCATCATCACTATGCTAGAATTATATATATATATGTGTGTGTGTGTGTGTGTGTGTGTGTGTGTATTTATTTATTTATTCTATCTGGACAAAATAAGATTCATGTTAAAAAAGTGTTCTGTGTTTAATTGTGGCCATCAGATAGAGATTTTATTTTTGGTAACTAAAAATAGTAATATAGTTTTTCTATTCCCTACTTCCATTTCAGAATTATAAGGAATTTTTTCATATTTTCCTAATGCTTTAAAGTCTATTTTAAAAGCATGAATGATTTTTCATTTTAATGTTTTGATGATGAACTTTCTTTCTTACTGTACTTAACCCTAAATTTTCACTAAACAACGTAACACAATTTTTAACTAGTAAATGAATTGCTATAAATGGGTATCTGTAACAGTGTGATCATGTTTTCATAATGGTTTAAATTTTCCTTTACATTTCTTTCAAAAGTGAACATTTTTTGTTTTTCAAATCTCACTCAATGATATATTTAGAGAGGGGAAGGAGTGGAGAGAGAGAGGAGAGGAGAGGAGAGGAGAGGAGAGGACAGGAGAGGAGAGGACAGGAGAGGAGAGGACAGGAGAGGAGAGGACAGGAGAGGAGAGGAGAGGACAGGAGAGGAGAGGAGAGGAGAGGACAGGAGAGGAGAGGACAGGAGAGGAGAGGACAGGACAGGAGAGGACAGGAGAGGACAGGAGAGGACAGGAGAGGACAGGAGAGGACAGGAGAGGACAGGAGAGGAGAGGACAGGAGAGGAGAAACATAAGTTGGTTGCCTCCCATACTCACCCTAACTGGGTATGGAACCCACAACCTAGGTATGTGCCCTTACTGGGAATTGAACCAGCAACCTTTTGGTGTACGGAACAACAGTACAACCAACTGAACCACCTGGTCAGGGCTCAAAAGCTAGCTTTTTAATGTCATACATAACTAGAACATGGGCAAAGATAGATTATACATAACCCAGTTAGATCAGGAAATTTGACTTGATCTAGATCTTCAAATCATGTACCCTTAGAATAGGCAGATACAACCCTTGCTGTATTCTACCACTCATTTATTAGTTTCTGCCTTCATTTTATAACTAATTTTTATTTTACTTACTTTCAACTATATGGGGTGGAAACTCAGAGAACAAAATAATCCGATCCTTCAACAATGTCAAATAATGTTAATACAAATGTATTTGAAAGTAATTTCCTACCAAGCTATGTCTAGCATTATGCTTTAGAACTTGTCATAGTTATTCCAGCTTTCCTTAGTTTTGAGCCTGTAGTGAAATATCAAAATGGAAAAACTCTCTTCTATATACTGATAAATATTGGACTCACTTAGAAGAAGTTTTAGTCTCAACAAACTAAAAGTCTTCATTCTGCAGCATGGTAAGATAGGTATCTCTTATCCTAATACACATTGTTACACTTTTGCTATTCACCTTATTAATGGATAGAAACAATGAAAATTTACTTTATGTTCACATGTTACTATCAAGTACAGTTGAATACAAATGTATAGTGATGTTATTTAGTTTACACTACTGAAAGGAAACTACTAAAAATTGAAAAGCTGCAATAAATTTGTTTTTGATTTTGTAGATATATTATTCCAGATTTGGTAAAATATTCATTATTTCATCATATCTTTTAAAGAATAGATGTTTTGTTAATTTTTGTTTACTTTTATTCAGAGGTATGTAAAATATTGTCTCTTTTGATTATTTTATTTTTATTTTTTTAATTTATTTTTTTCTTTATTGATTAATGTATTACATATGTATCCTTTTCCCCCATTGCCCCCCCCACCCCCCGACTCATGCCCTCAACACCCTGGTGTCTGTGTCCATTGGTTAGGCTTATATGCATGTATACAAGTCCTTTGGTTGATCTCTCCCCCTTACCTCCTCCCTCCCCTACCTTCCCTCTGAGGTTTGATGGTCTGTTCTGATTGATGCTTCTCTGTCTCTGGATCTGTTTTAACTGGAGAGCATTATGCTAAGCGAAATAAGCCAGCCAGAGAAAGATAAATATCACATCACTCATTTGTAGAATATAATGAACAACATAAACTGATGAACAAGAACAAAAACAGATCTTTTTAGTATTTTATAATTTCATTTATATTAGAGGGAAATATAAGGATAGTTTTCTGAATCATAATAATGAGGATATTAGTAGTGTTCCAATATAACAAAAACTAAATATTGTATGTTTAATAAATGTGTATATTTTAGAGCAAGAAGAAATCAATATTGTCCAGTACAATAATATCTTTTTTTGAGGCAATGAGAAAAGAGGAAGTTACTTGCTAGGATCTCATATTTTGCACATAGTAAATCTGACGTTAGAAAAATATCTACAGCTGTCTGTTTTTCTGATAGTTGCAATAAGCCATAAAGATTAAAAATAATGCTTTTTTTGGATTCTTATATTACCTTTTTACAAATATGCTTACATGATAGTCAGTATGTTATGTTCCTCTATGACTCATTGTTAAATGGAAATCACTGGTTAAACTATTCGTTCAGAAGCTGCTAATACACACCTACTTTTCTAAAGTAGAATAAAAAGTTTTCAACTTTTTTCTAATATGTAACCTACAATATTTGTCATAAAATGTTTTTCACATTTTATGCCTATAAAATATCATGGAAGCATAAAATGGATCAATTGGTGTTTAATTAACACAACTTCCTAGGTGAAATGCAATTTTTTTGCTATTTGTCAACATGGAAGAACTTAGAAATTCAACATTAATATTTTAACAGACATGTTTTATGAAACAGAATAGTTAATTTGGAAACTTGCAGTTTCTGAAGAGAATTGAGTCGATTCATTTTGAAATGGCTCTAACTTTTTTTGTTTTCAAAGTCAGCAGTAATGCACGATTAATTTGGTCCTGTGGGTAAATATTAATTCTATCACAGAAAGAAAAATGTTTCAAAATCTCATAAAAAGTAGCCAGGTCTGCCTTTGCCATACACATATATGAAGCATTTATTGAAAGATAAATATTAAAATATACACAGAAAAGAGAAAAGCTTGCAAAAATTGATTGACATCACAACCAAGTTTGCATAAATCTTACACCTATTATTTATCATACTTTGTATTTGACGGAGATCTTTCACAAGCACTATCTCCTGTAAGTATTGCAAGAACCAGGGCATTTAGGCATAATGAGCAAATTGTTTCTTTTTCTTTTTTTTCATTTTTATACATGGAATAAACCCTTACTAAAAATATCTACTTCTTAAACCACAATCAATTTTCTAATGTTCTCTCCGGTACTTTTCATCTGGTATATTTGGTGTTTTAGATTCTCAAAAACCCATTAAGACAGCTCTTATCCACATTTACTGGTAAGAAAACTGAGATTCATGGACCATAAAATAGTTCTGTTCTACAATATGATGTTCCTTTATCGTAAATCAAGGTTTAGTTTTTAGCTGCTACTATTCCCTGCTGCCCTTTAAAAGACAATTCAAGTATCATCACTTGTATGAATCCTCTTCCCAGCTTTGTTGCTTTCCCTCTGCCTTTCCATGATACCATGTTAATGATAGCAATGTCAGTATTTTGTGTTTTGATTTCTAATTATTTCACAGGCATTCTGATAACCATTTCCCTTCTATTCTGGCACTAGCCCTGGTGATGTTACATTTTATTGCACTGATGTCATATATGAGGAAACTGGAGAAGTGATTGAATGAATGGGTTGATTGCTAATTATATGGTCTCCCTGTTCACATAAAAGCAAGTGCTGCTTCTCTTCACATGAGTTGATGGTGGCTAAACATTTTTTCAAGTTATATCAGAATCCTACAGAATCCTCATTTTCACCCAGGAGAGAGACCATTGTTTGTAAGCTGAGCCAATATTTATGAATTTTGAATCAGAAAGGAAAGTTAGAATCCAGTGCCTTTTGGGGGAGAAGCTGACAGTGTAATGTGATTGAGCTGTGCTATCATATGCTTATACTCAAGTGGTGAAAGACGGTTTGAGAGAATCACAACCAGCAAAGAGAAGCTGAATAGTCAAAAATGAGAAAAAAAGTGTCAGTTAATTAAGGTTCTAAACTGAGATGTTTTGGGATTCAGCTGTTACATTGTCTGTCCTGCGGTTTTATTTTTTTACATGTGCTGATAAACCATCCTCACCCTCTTTTTACTTAAACCACTGTATCCCCAGCTCTACAATGGCAAAAGAGATGCTTCTTCCCACTATTTAAAAAAAGCAATGCTGATACAGAATGTCTGCCTTATCTTCCAAGCAGATTGCATTTTATGTCTTTCTAACTAGTATTTTGTTAATATGTTTTGTCACTTATAAGCAATGTCCTTTTATAATTTATACTTAATTTAAATCTTTAAATTGTGTAATTGCTTCCTGCAAGGTAGCCTTTTATGGTGTCCTATAAAACAGTTTACTGACAGATAATAATTGATGACATTCCAAAAACTATATTGTTTTACAATTGCACTTTTTAATGAAAACTAACAGCTAGTCATCCCCCTCACATACATTATCAAGTTGATAATATAGCAGCTGTATACATTTATAAGGGTTTTTTTCTTATTCACTTATTTATCCTTCTTTATAACACAAATGTGTATATTTTAAACCTTTAAAACCATAGGGGAGATTTTATGTAGATGTAAGTTAACTTCATCATGCGTGTGAAAAATTAGTGACAAGAAACGATATGCTCCTCTTTGCAGGAGAGAAATTGAAAGTTTAGGCAGTGAATGCTAACTCCAATATTAGTTGATAAATACAATTTTTATTCATTATTTGTTGCTTTATCATTTGCTTATAGGTGAGACTAGGTATTTCAGGATATTTGATTTTGAGGATCATGTTATAGATAATTCCATGACTTCCCCCCAAATTTCAGTCAATGGACCTATTTTAGAGATCTTTCTGTATAGATGAAATGGTCTGACTAAGTGGTTTAAATTTTAGAGTTATTATTAAGTTTTGTAAGTTCTTATACTTTGTGTTGCAAATGGGAAGTTCTTATTAAGATAAGCAAATAATTTCAATCTATTTTTAAATGTACCTATTCTATTTGCCACATTTTACCATGGAGAGTTTAAATATTATAAGTTTACCAACAAAAGAGAAAAGGAGAGTAATTTATCATTTGGGACATTCATTTGCTTATTTTTCTCTAACATTCTACAAGAATTTACTGAATAAATTCTTTCCTTCATATGAGGAAAAATAGTTGAATAAGACTCATTTCTGTCCTTAAGTAGTTCAAGGTGTATTAAAGATTCTAGGAAAAACACAATATTACAATTAGAGTGATAAATATCATAATAGAGGATAGCCCACAGAGTTGAGCATGCAAAGAAGTAAAACAGTAAAAACCACAGCAACTTAAGCCTGGTTTAGTAAGAATTAGATTCACAGGGGAGGTAGCACCTTAAGTTGCTTTGAATGTCAAGCAAGATTCCTGAGTCAGATGAATAGGAGAGATCCAGAAAAGTTGTAGGTATTAGTTTTCCTTAAATGGAGCTACATCTGGCTATGAGTAGAAGAAAGAATGAGTATGATACTAGTGTATTTTGACTATATTTGAAGATAGTTTAGTTCACTGTGATATGTAAAAGTTTTGAAGAAATGTAATAAATAACATAGAAACATTCATATGACAATAAGAAATTATACATAGACAGTGGTATAGGCAGATGGCAGAAGCCCCCAAGTAAAATATATATATGCATGTAGGTCTTTATGTATATCCATATGTATGTGTCTATTTATTTAAAAAAGCCAAAACAAAGCAAGAAACTGCCCTGGGATGCAGATAAGAGAACACAGGCTCTGAGGTCTTGCCTTCTGACTGAATCCATCCACCCCTAGCATATGACTTGTAGCAAGAGAAGGTAGCAGCGTTCTCAGAGAAGAGCCAGTTTCTAAGTGCTGGTCATTTCATTAAGAAAGATATGCTGACTGGCTTATTTCATTTAGCATAATGCTCTCCAGTTCCATCCATGCTGTTGCAAATGGCAAGAATTCCTTCTTTTTTTTATAGCAGCATAGTAAGCCAGTCAGTGAAAGAAAAAATACCACATGATCTTATCATTTATGGATAATAAAGAACATTATAACCTGATGAAAAAAAAAGATAGATACAGAGACAGAGAAGCATCAAACAGACTGTCAAAATACAGCAGGAAGGCTGAGGAGGGTGGAAGGGAGGAGGTAAGAGATCAATCGAAGGTCTTGTATGCATGCATACTTCATAGCCAATGGACGCAAGACGCTTGGGGGCAGGGTGATGGCATGTGCCAGGGGGTAGGGGAGGCTGGGGGAAGGTCAATGGGGGAAAAAGGAGACATATATACTACTATTTGTAATACTTTAAACAATAAAATTAAATTTAAAAAAAAGATGTGCAGATGTTCAGTATGAAAAGGGGAGTGGTTAAATAGAAATATTGTACTTAAGTCAAGAAGAGGCTTAGTGGACTAAAATAAGCAACACCAAGAGTTTAAGAGAAGGAGCTGATGTCTATTTGATCAATTTCTGAAGCAACCAAGTTTATCTTATGTATTGCAATCTAAACTGAAATTAAACTTCAAATCATTTTGAAGTATGCATAATATAATGGCCGGTCAGAACACTACTATTTTAACAAAGATCTTCAAGTTTCCTTATGCGCTTTTCCTGATAGAGTCAACTATTGTTTGTTTGTTTGTTTGTTTTATCTCTAGAGCTCTCTCTACCTGCTGAGGAATAAAAATGAAAGGCCTTTTTTTTTTAAATTAGTCTCAAATATAAATCCAAAGCACATTAGTCTCCCTCATATACACTCTTTAGTGATTGTCTTTCCATCTATAAATGAACAATAATTTAGTTTTTTAATATAGAAGAAAAACTTTATTTACTATCTAGTTGAACTTACAGAAAGATTTTTTTTTTGCCTGAAAGAGCTTCAGATGCAAACCCCAGAACCACGTCCAGAAAACCACCATCAAAGTGTGCCTGCAAGACAGTTCTTATTTATTTTAGGTTGAACTCATATACCTATACTTCATTGATTGCACAGTAAATATGCAATGCACTTTCTTTATTCTTAATTGCCCACTTTGGGTAACTAAAAACATATCTTACTGTGGCCTATCAAATAGTATATGTGTAGCCAGTCATATTTGAATAAATATGATGAAAAGATGAATGCTTGATGTTCCAAATTGAATTCAGTCTTGAGTGAAGCATTATTTCTAAGGCTGTAAGATAACGAGGATGTGTGCTGTTTTTATGTGTGTGTGCAATTTGCACATATTTTGAGAGGCAGAGCTGTTGAAACACTTTAGCACTAACAGCACTCTTTTTACTTGACAATATTTACCCTGACATTTCTATTACAAGAAGCAAATGTGTTATTTCTGCTATTATTCAGGAAATGTCTCAGCAGGATGAAAAAGAATCATATTTAAGAAATTGCATGGAAATTTGACTTTGGGTGGAGAATACACAATACAATATACAGAGGATGTGTTATAGAATTTTACACCTGAAACCTGTATAATTTTACTAATCAATGTTACCTCAATAAACTCAACAAAAATTAATAAAAATATAAGTAATAAATGGAAAATTTTAAAAATTCATGGAAATGTTTTATATACTAGGTCACTATAGTTATCACAGGTCTGTGCAGAAAAAAAGGTTCACAAGTTAAATGCGTAGGTAAGGCTCTCACCCATCCTTGATCCTGCACAAGACTATTGATTTCATTAAGGATGCATTATAGCCCAGGGTCTTTAAGCAAACACATTTTCCCCTAAAATCAAATAGAGGAATAGGCAAATAATTCTCTTTCATCTATAAATTATAAAGCCAAGTTCAAGAAATTTGAACTACTTGAAAAGTAATATTTTATTTTTTATGTAATGAAATTGTAAAAAATTAAAACTCAATGCAGACTGCCTTGACAGAGGAAACTGTAATATTTTAATACAAACCCAGGAATCTATGTCCAACTACATTTAATTGCAAATGAATAGTATAATGTATAAGCTACTAGTAGGATGGATGTGCAAAACCAGTAACAAATCTTATCGCAGAGTAAATGTGTATTAAGTAGACATTTATTTTCAGGAAAAAAGCAATTTTATATCCTATAAGTACACACACACATACACACACTCACACACACACACTCAAACACCTCTTTCAATTTTCTTACATCACCATCATTTTCATCATTTTAGCTAAGAACCAATATGTTTCCTCTGGTCTAGGGAAAATGTTACAATGATGACTCTGAAATTGTGGAAACAAAAAAGAAATCCTTTTTACATTTCTATTCTATTATTCTGTTTAAAATGAGAAATGACAAATCTGTAGTCAGTGCTTACTTTGAAATGTTATTAAATGACAGTGATAAAGCCATTCACAATATTTATCCCTTCCCCCCCCCCCCTTATCATTATGGCTGGTAAATATATCTGCTTTTGTACATTCTCAGCTTATATGGTAATCATGTTAAATAGATGTAGCTAATAAAAAAAGTGCAAGTTTTGGGGTAGGGTAATTTTAAAAAATTAAAAATAAATAATAATAAAATATACACTTTTAGTAGGAGAGAATACCTTTCCAATTCCTTTGCCCTTTCCCTTTATCTTGCCTGGATCTGAGATCCAAAGCTGGAGCTACAATTGCCAACTTCTGTCTACAATTTGAAAGCCACATGTTAATGAAAATGAAGAGAGTAGCTCCTTATTTATGCCCTTGGACTCAAAGCTTCCTATTGCTTTAGTGCCTAAAACTTATCTAAGGTTTAAATAAATAAAGTCATAACTTATGTATGCTATTATAAAGGGTTTTCTGTTAATTGAAGAAATACAGCTAATATTAAATGATATAAGCATGAATAAAATGATAAAACCATCCATTCTCTATAAATAGGAAAATCTATTCCATATTGAACTCTTACTTATTTCTCTAATTCTGTGATATGAAGAAACACATTAGAGGACACTTTTTTTGCACATTTTCCTCATGTATAATTTGACACAAATTATACCCCAAAGCAATAATATGATTCTTTTCAGTTTCTTTTGTGAAATGTGAACCACCTAGTCATGTTAGTTGTCCTACCATTTTTATAATGATGGTACCTTCTATTTAGCTATTCAAAATCATCTCAAACCCTTCAAACACTCTGTGGGGGGGATATAAGCAAGATGTCATCAAAATACCGTTATTCATGATTAGTATTAGCATAGTGTTAGTATTAAGAGGGCGATTAGGAAAATAATTGAAGTAAACCATGATTTTTTAAGAAATGGAATGTAGACTTATAGAAAGAATTACAGGTAACTTATTTGGACTTGTTAGTTGCTACATATACTTGATATACCTCCTTGCTTAGGTGAATATAATCTATTCTTTATATGGTATTCATCTAACAATAGGTTCAAAACATTTTACTATCAAATTACAATTTTCTTGGGAAGTAAAGACTCATTTAGATGTTTAACTTTAATATAATTTTATCCTATAAAGAAATATATAATGCATGACTTTGTAGATTCAATATATAATATATTGTACACAGTTATTTTAATTTTGAATATTAAATAAGTTTATTGGTTATATATGGGATAAATATATGATATATATTTTATATGCATTTAAAATATTGATGTATTGTCAGTCTATGATTTTAATGGTTACTTTAAACCATACTTGTGCTCTGCAGTTTAAAAACCTTTAAAAAATTAACACCATTCATCAGTTTTATTTCCTTATTAAATAGAGCATTTTATTTATATCTATTCCTGACACTTTATAATAATTCCATGTAAATGTACCATATAAAAAAGATATATTATTTAAATTTTAAACATTTATTTTCTATAACAGGAACTGTGTTATAAAAACAAATACCAGCATTATGATAGTCTATTTCTCCCTTTGGCTCTTGAATATTATTAAGGAAGAAAAGTAGCCTACTAAGTTTTCCCACAATTTTTGAATTTATATGAGTTTAAATTCTCTGCAATGACTAGATAGCGATGTTAATTTGATCACGATGCATAGTGTGTGCAGGCTAAAGGACAATCCAGTTATAAAAAGTCCTATTTCAGTAATGTGAATGATTTCTGGCTTCTCATTTCTTGTAATTTAAGAAGTAGCCTGCAGACTTTCTTGTTTTGGCTGTCACATCCACCATTGTATCCCCATACCTATGATATGTGTGTAGCAATGCCTGTAATACCCCAAACGTATTGGGTAAGTAATGATGCAAAACTAGTCATCCCAAAATCAAGGGTACAACAAGTCACCTCTTGTTTGTTTTTTTTTCTTTCTGTAAAACAATTTAAAATTACTAATCAACAACAAATTTGATCTCTGAATGCATAATAATCTAGCCATTCAGTGTATTTGTATCTCAAATGGGTACCAAAAGTATTCTAGACTTTTGCTGGAGATCAACCATCTATTTGCCCTGAGCTTTCTACCAGCCAGTGCAAAGGGGAAAACTGATAAGGTGCACGATTTATAGTATCTTTGATATTAAATAAATGAGGTACTCAAGAGAAGTACACTGAGTGGCCAGATTATTATGCATTCAGAGATCATAATAATCTGGCCACTCAGTGTATATTTGTAATACCTTTTTGCAAAGAAAACTGTATATTATAATAATAGTGTCATATATCCTTGTTACCATTAAAGAACAATCAAGAAATTAGAATAAAGTCTTTCCCAATCCCAAATTTATGTATTCCAGTTTTGCAATTCAACATCAGCTTTACTATACAAAATGCATTCATGAAGAATTTTTACGTAACTCGTTTTATTGCCTCTGTATTATAGAACTCTAAATAAATAACCATGTTAGGTGCTTTAAATGCAAAGATTGCTTAATTTTTAAGAAAGTGTATTTTAGGTTGACTTTAAAGTTGTATTTTTAATTAGGTTTGTGAAAAAATGAATTGGTTATTTTCTTAAGGCTTACCAATGCATATTAACAAGCCTCTTGCTGCCGAAATTTGCTAACAAAACACAATTATGTGGTAACCAGATTCTTATAAATTCAGTACTAAAAAATAAAAACTGCTTAAATAAATAAAAGCAGAAATATTTCTCTATATGAAATGTAGTTTACTTTGTTAGGTTTGATATATTTATTATAATCATTGAAATATACAGTAAAGAGGACGTGTATGATACATGTTAGAGTTTGGTGGCTTGAGCTCAAGAAACAGCTAATGTTCCAACTTCTGCCCCACCATCTACAAAATGTGAAGTCTTGAGAAATTTAGTTAGCATGCTGTGGCCTCAAAGTTCCTATTGGAAAATAAGAATTATAACAGTAGTTGGGTGGAGTTAATGAAAAAGGCATGCATAGTTTCTTTCCTGAGTAGTATTGAATATTATTAGCCGGCAATGTTATTTTCTTTTATTTTGAATTAATTTCCATTCAGATTTTTTAAAATGGGGATTAGAGCTGTTTCCAGACTAGATGTGCTCTGGAACTCATCCTCACCAAATATTGTACAAAAAAATAGCTTCACTTTGGAGACATTCACAGTAAGGTTGCTAGATAAAATATACACAGTTAAATTTGGATATTTACAATTAGGGCCCCCAGATAAAATATGTCCATCTAAATTGCAATTTCAGATAAATAATACATTTTTAACTTGAGACTGTCCCAAGTATATGTTGAACATAGTCATCACATAATTCGTTTTTTTTCTCTAAAATTCAATGCAACTGAATATTCTATGTTTTATTTGCTAAGTAAGGTAACCCTATTCACAATGCAATTAGCATTTAAGAAAACATTGAGAGAAAAAGTGTTTAAGTTGGTTTAACCCAATTATCCTCAAAATTTATTTTACCACAGAACATTTTTGACAATACCACCTATTAGTATGTTGATGGACACAAATCTGGAAGAGCTGTTTTAATCTCATATTTTAATTTTACAGGTGAGAAAATGAAAAGAAGCTAATATACTAAATTTTTCCTAACAGTAGAGATCAGTTGCTAGTTACCTAATCAAGTTAATCATACTCTCTCACTTTCTTTCAGAAAAATTGTCATGTTCTTCAATGTTATCTATGTGATCTGGGAGTTCTGAAATAATTGTATGGTTATTATAAGTCAGTGATTTGTACATATTTTCATTTAGAATTCAATGACTTTTTGCATGGATTACTTTATTCACTTTATTCACATTGTCCATTGTTTTGGTACTAGAAATGTATTGGTTACAAAAGACTATGGAATTAGTAAATTTCCAATTTAATGCATATTCTATTCCAAACTTGATTGAATATAAATTATACATGTATATATTCACAAAACACCTATAACCCACCTGAATCCGTTGTGCAATCATGGACAAAATCACATCAGAAATTCAGAACCACTAATTTGAGTGCAGTGAAGAAAGGAACAAATGAACAATTACAAAAATAAAACTCATTTCAGTAGAAGTTTTAAAACACAAAAAAATGAAATGTGATAATTTATAAAAACTCATATATTTTTTATTTTTTTTTAGCCAAAGCATTAAACTATTTTGGTCAAATTATTTATAGATTTTATGTCATTTTAATTTTTGGATTAATTGCCATGCTACTTGAAAAATAATATATTTTGCTTTAAATTAGAAAATGGTTTCAATCTCCCTTAGTCATAGTGTGTACATGTGTGTGTCTGAGTGTGTGTTTGTGTGTATGTATGTGTGTGTGTGTCTTCTTGAATCACTGCTTAAGAATCCCCAAAGTAATTCTTTTCTTGTAATAATTTTGGTGGAATATAATGGCTTGCCCATGCAAAGGTTATATAATACTAAAAAACGATTTAAAGCCGGTAGTATGTGAGAATAGCCAATTTTTAAATATTTATTTTCAATGTGTGGGTGTTCATGTAACTTAAGAAAATCACTCTTGGGTAGTTTATGCAGTGTGATGCATTTTTAAAGTTCATGTTTTCCCTAGAAATTGTCTTAAACCCTCTAGTGAAGATTAAATTCTTGATCTCTCTTCCATGTGACAAATCCTAGCTTGTCTTGAAGTTTAAAGCCCAAGGCATGTTTAAAATAACAGATGCGTAACTCTTGAAATAAGCTGTTTTCTAGTATTTCTGTTTACAATAATTGCTTTGAATGCTTAGAGTTATTGAATCGTGAAATCTGTATATATATATGAAAATATACAGATATATTTTATATTTACTCCTGTAAGAGCTTCAGGGTTATGTGTGATTCTCTGTAGAAATAATCAAGATAGTATATTTATTTTACTTCCTTAAAATATGTAAATATTATAGTTAAGTTGGATATTTAATTTATCATATTCAGGGAAATACTTGCATATAACTCTTAAATGGAAATAGGTTGTTTGGTAGCAATTTATATTAAAATTATCATTTAAATATTTATTTTATTAATTTTATGTTGTCTTTATTAATTATTTACTCTTAATAAAAATAACTATGCAACTAACTAAGTCATGATTGATAATTCCAATACTACTCTGATTTAAATTAAACTTTATATTATCAATTTAGTTATGTTGGTTCTAATAAAAATAAAAATTAAATAATATGTTGATAAAGATTTATATTTATTACTATTGTTTAGCCACACTGTTGGCTTTCTTTCCAGAATATACTTGTCTGACAGTGAATCTCCTGACTTTAGCATATTTTGAAATCAGGATAGGTTGAAAAATTCCCAAAATTATATTTTGTTTAATCTACTTATTTGGACTTTTCCCTTGCATTTTACTCTCAGTAGCAACAAGAAACCAGGCTGCACTTTCAACACATTGCTTGGAAATCTCCTCATTTAAATACCCAAGTTCATTACTTACAAGGTCTGCTTCCCACATTAACTATAGGTACAATTCTGCCAATCTTTCTGCCACTATAAATAAGAATCACCTTTCCTCCAGTTTCTAGTAACATGTTTTTCATTTCCTTCTGAGCCTCCCCAGTAGTTTTTAACATCATATTTCTGATTCTCTTTATGATGATTTAGGTGTTATCTAAGACTAGAGGCCCGTTGCACAAAAATTCTTGCACTTGTGGGGGAGGAGTGGTCCCTCAGCCTGGCCTGTGCCCTCTCACAGTCCAGGACCCTTGGGGGATGTCCACCTGCCAGTTTAGGCTCACCACCCCCAGGGGATTAGACCTAAACTGGCAGTCAGAGATCCCTCTGGCAGCCCGTGAGCCCTCGGGGGATGTCCGACTAATTGCTTAGGCCCATTCCCCATGAGAAGCGAGCCTAAGCCATTAGTCTGACATCCTTACTACTGCTGTGGAGGCAGTGAGGCTCCTGCCACCACCACTGCACTGCCCAGCCATGAGCCGGCTTCTGGCTGAGCGGTGCTCCCCCTGTAGAAGCGCACTGACCACCAGGGGGCAGCTCCTGTGTTAAATGTCTGCTCCCTGTTGGTCAGTGCACATCATAGCAACCTGTCATTTCTCCATTAGG
This sequence comes from Corynorhinus townsendii, assembly GCA_026230045.1. Lineage (NCBI taxonomy): Eukaryota > Metazoa > Chordata > Mammalia > Chiroptera > Vespertilionidae > Corynorhinus > Corynorhinus townsendii. The sequence continues at coordinate 74,627,689 of JAPDVU010000003.1, read as the reverse complement.
GTCAATAATCCTTTTATTATATAGGATGATATAGATTTTTCTCCACTCTGATTCCCACTTTTTTCTGAGTCCTCACTGGATGAGTCTGTAACATCTATAATTCTTCCAATAGTTTGCGCAAAACAATCTAAGCTCTTTTGCACATTAAAAAAAAAAATATTTCCAGCCTCTATCCATTATCCAATTTCAAAGTCACTTCTGCATTTTTTGCTATTTGTTACAGCAACTCCCCACTTCTAGATATAAAAATCTGTATCCATGTCCTATTGCTGCTAAAACAAATTACTACAAGCTCTGTAGCTTAGAAAACCCAAAATTTGTTGTCTTAACAGTTGTTGGGGTTAGTCATCTAAAATCAAGGAACTGGCAGGGCCGTATTCCTTTGGAGGTTTCATGAGAATTCCTTTCCTTGGCTTTTCTAGCTTTTAGAAGCTTCTTGCATTTATTGCCTTGGCCTCTAGCCAAATAAAGGGATCTGGAAAAGGATCCAATATCATATAAAGGTAAAAATGTATAACATTAAGCACTATCTTTTTAGTTTATGCTTTTAATTTCTGGAATTTTATAAAAGTGAGAGTCAGCACTAAGAAGTGGTAAGACCATCTTCTCAATGGGATAACTTTCGAGGTAATCAGCTTTTGGGATCTATTACAAAAATTTGACTTACGTTACAGTATAGATTTCTCTTTCATATAGGTTTGTAGTAGTCAGTTTTTTAATAGTAACAAACAACCCCACAGACAGAGTGGCTTATAACAATAAAACTTTATTTTTGTTCATGTTACATGTCAGCTGTTGCCATGTTTTGCTCTGCTTAGTTTCCTTAAGCATTGCTTGGCCCTGTTACCCATCTCTTGCTATTCTGGGATCTTGCTTGAAGGGTTAACACCTATGTAAAATATACCCTTTCTCATAGCCACAAGAGGGAACAAAAGAATTAGCTCAAAATGAATCATCTATCAAAATTCTGTTTATAAGTAGTACACATAACTGGTTGAGAGCTTTAGTCCTTACATTTAGGCCTTTGGTTCAGTTGGAGTTAATTTTTGTATATGGTATAAGGTAAGGGTCCATCTTCATTCATTTGCATGAGGATATTCAGTTTTCTCAGTACCATCTTTTGATATGAGAAGTTTTAAGTATTGGGAGGAAATAATCAAATTTGCATTTTTTAAAAATTTCAATTTAGACATTCTGAGTTTGAATGAAAAGTGAATGCAAATGGTAGCAGTTAGGAACCTCTTTCAGTAATTACACCTTGGGCTGATGGTGGTAGATTGGAATAGGATTATAAAAACAAAAGATGGAGAAAATAAACAGATTTCAGATATATTTTAGAAGTTAAAATACACATGACTTAAGGAGGAATTTTCTCTAGACAATGGAGAGAAAGGTGTAAAATAAAACACATATTTCTAGCAACAGAGTGCATATGTATAATGGAACAGATGGTAAGGAAAAATTCAAAAATTTTAGGTTTGCAGGTAGATTAGAAACTTAGTTTTAGGTGTTAAATATGAATTGTCTGTGATACATCCAAGTGCAGATGTCAATAGATTATTACTATATAAACTAAAGATAGACTAAACATAGAAATGAGGTGACATCAGACTATAGGTAACTTTCAAATTCCTGTAAGAAGCCAAGCTTTTTTAGTGTCTAAAGTCATTCAGAACACATTCTGAAAAGTACTATTGATTTGTCAGAGTTCTCCAGAGGAACAGACCTAATATAATATCTATTTAGATATAAATATATAGATACTAGAGGCCTGGGCACGGATTTGTGCACAGGTGGGGTCCCTCTGCCTGGCTTGTGCCCTCTCACAATCTGGGACCTATAGGGGGATCTTGGACTGCCAGTTTTGGGGATTGGGCCAAAACCGGCAGTTTAACATCCCCTAAGGGATGTAGTACAAAGTGCATGAAGTGGCAGGTGGCTGGGGAGGAGCCCGAGACTGGACTGGGCCCCATGAAGCTCCCACTCATCCTGGCCACACTCAGCCTGCCACCGCCACCACTTGGTCATCTGAGCCGCGCTCCCACTGTGGGAGCACACTGACCACCAGGGGGCAGCTCCTGCATTGAGTGTATGCCCCCTGGTGGTCAGTGTTTATCATAGGGACCAGTCAAATGGTCAACTGGTTGCTTGGTCAACTGGGTTTAATATATATAGATATATTTGTTGTTACCAGCTATTTGGGCATCCATTAACCATCACAACTGTATGCAAGATATAATGCTGCATATCTAAAAATAAAGGGTGTAAGAGATCATTTCTGCCATTGTGGAATCATTAATTTATTCCTCTAGAGAAAAAAGGGATTTAATAAAAAATTTGAATAATATGAAAAGAAAGTAGTATTCAAAGAACTCAGAAAAAGGACAATTTACAATAGCTAAGAATTGGGAACAGCCTAAGTGCCCATAAGCAGATTAGTGGATTAAAAAGCTATGGTGCATCTAGGCCTAACTTGTTTGGCTCAGTGGATAGAGCATTGGCCTGCAGACTGAAAAGGTACCAGGTTCGATTCCGGTCAAGGGCATGTACCTTGGTTGTGAGCACATCCCCAGTAGGAGGTGTGCAGGAGGCAGCTGATTGATGTTTCTCTCTCATTAATGTTTCTAACTCTCTATCCCTCTCCCTTCCTTTCTGTAAAAAATCAATAAAATATATTAAAAAAACACACACAAACAAACAAACAAAAAACCAACTGTGGTACATCTAAACAATGGAATACTATGCTGCTATAAAAAAGAAGGAACTTTTACAATTTGCAATAACATGGATGGAACTGGAGAGCATTATGCTAAGCTAAATAAGCCAGTCAGAGAAAGATAAACATCACATGATCTCACTCATGTGTGGGATATAATGATCAACATAATTTGATGAACAAGAATAGATTGATCTAGAGACAAATTTTAGGGTAGGGAGGTTAGAGAGCAACCAAAGAACTTGTATGCATGCATATTAGCATAACCAATGGACACAGACACTGGGGCGGTGGGGGCTTGCCTGGGGTGAAAATGGCTGGGGGTGGGAGGGTCAATTAGGAAAAAAGGAGACATATGTAAAATTTTAAACAATTGAAAAAAAAAAAAAGTAAGGCTGCAGTGTTTGGGAGGCTCTGTGGATGGCTTTAGGACCTGAGAGTGGCTTCCTGCAAAAGCCAAAAAGAAGCTAAGCCTGCAGCCATAAAACAAGGAATGCAATTTGACAGCAAACTGAGTTTAGAGACCTATTGTTCCCAGTCAACCTCCAAACAAAACTGTAGCTTGGCTGACACCTTCATTTCTGCTTGTGAGACCCTGAGCGGCAGGACTAGCAAAACCAGGCTAGGACTTCTAAACCATGGAAAATTGAGATAATTTTGCAATGCTAAATGGTTAAGTTTCTGGTAATTTGTTACACAGAAATAGAAAAACAATATGGCATTTATGTGAAGGTGGCTAGTACGTGAGGAGAGTGAGTCATTTGCCCATGCAGCCTATTTTTCTCTGATGACATTTACTGCTCAACATAGAAAGTTCAAAGTGATTTTCTTCTTTCTATTTAGAAGACAGCAACCTCAGTGAAGCTTGCCCTGGTGAGTGAAACTTAAGTACAGCAATAAGATATTAAATATATTTGAAGTGTATATGCAGCTTGAAATTGTACTTGTTTCATTTTTAGTGCAGTATAGCATGTTTAACTGCCTGATGCCAATTAGCCATAATGAGAATTATGGAGCTAAAGATCGGTGCACTACATTGGAAATGGACTCATTGTGGTTCTTACTGACTTTCTGCTTTTTCTTGAAGGACATAAAAACTCTTAGAAGCTTCTTTTTTTTTCTACCTAAGAAATATTAGTTACCTTTATTTGAAATTCTTACTTAAAACTCAAAATAATGCTTACCAGATTTAATTAAGAGAAAATAGTTTTTACATCTTTACATCAGGCAAAAGCTGAAGTTAGCATAAATTTTTAAAATATGTTCATTTTGCTAATTTTAGAGAAAGAGGAAGAAAGAGAGAAGGAGAGAGAAAAAATTGAGTTGCCTCCCATACATGCCCCAACCAGGGATTGAACCCACAACCTGTACATGTGCCCTGACTGGAAATCTAACCAGTGACCATTCAGTGCACGGGATGATGCTCAACCAACTGAGCCACACTTGCCAGGGCAAGTTAGCTTAAATGTTGATGTCTGCCTTAAATTAACCCAAATATATATATAAAACATTCTAAACAGATTTCTTTAGTTTCTTCAAAATTGTTAGTATGTATACAGCCTATTTTCATCTTACCTAATAATAGACAAACATGTAAATTGACCATACCTCTGCTATGCCCATAGCCAATCAGAGTGAGTATGCAAATTAACCAAACAAAGATGGAAGTTAATTTGCATACATAGGCACCCTAGCACCTGGGTCCTGGGAACATCCTGGCACTCAGGTCCCTCTGAGGTAAGCCCTGCGTGGGCCCTGAGCAGCCTGGGAAGGGCCTGAGCCAGGGTCTCCTGGGCAGGGCCAAGTCTGAGATCAGAACCAAGGGGGCAGGGGCAGAGCCAGAAAATGGAGGGAGCTGGGGGGCACCTGCCCAGGCCTAAAGCTTGGGCCAGAGGCTTTATGCCTGGGCTGGGTCAGAGCCGGCAGTCAGAGGGAGCTGGTAGGCCCCTGCCCAGGTCCAGAGGCTTTAAGCTTGGGCAGGGGCAGATCTGGCGATCAGAGGGAGCTGGGGGTCCCCTGCCCAGGCCTAAAGCTTCAGCCAGAGGCTTTAGGCCTGGGCAGAGCCCAGCCGGCAACTGGTGTGAACTAACAGGAAACACCTTTTCTGACTGTTCATTGGCCAAGCTCCCTGTTTGCCACTGGTAATATTCTTGGTAACTTGGGTAATAAGAATCCAAAAAGGTGATCTAGAGTTTTCCACTACACTCCTGGAGAAAAAAAAGAAGGTCCGCTGCTGGAGGGGCTAAGAAATGTCATATCCTGCCCTAGCCGGTTTGGCTCCGTGGATAATGCCTTGGCCTGCCGACCGCAGGGTCTGGGTTTAATTCTGATCAAGTGCATGTACCTAGGTTGCAGGCTCCTCCCTGGCTGGGGCCCAGGTCAGGGCTCATGCAGGAGGCAACCAATCAAAGTGTTCCTCTCACTTTGATATTTATCTCTGTCTTTCCCTTTCTCTTCCACATTGCCTAAAAGTCAATGGAAACATCCTCAGGTGAGGATAAAAAAAAAAAAAAAAAAGAAATACCATATCCTATGAAAGAGACATCTTGGAAATGTCTAAAGAAAGTTGTTATTTTTTCATGGTGAAGGGACTGGAATCCGTGTTGATGAAAACACCTTGGTGGCTGTGGTGACTGGCAGTGGCTGCAGCAGCGGGGTGATGGGGCTGGTGCCTCCCGCAAAGGGAGGCCAGACTGTGGCTTAGGTCCACTCCACACGGGAGTAGGCCTAAGCCATCAGTAGGACATCCCCCAGTATGTGAGAGGGGGCAGGTTGGGCTGAGGCACCCCCACCCCCAGTGCATGAATTTCGTGCACCAGGCCCCTAGTTTTCAAAATAATTAGGAATATAAATATCTCAAATAGGTGTAATAGGGTCAGGGTGTTGATATAGAATTCTAGGTAATATAAATGATAGTGTATAAAACTTCATCAGAGTTGCTAATTGTTTGCAACATTTGAATTCAGGTAGGAGTTTCAAATATGAGTATATTTTCTGATATATTATTTTGAAACTAGAGGCCCAGAGCATGATATTCGTGCACTGGGGTGGGGGGGTGTTCCTCAACCTGGCCTGTACCCTCTCACAGTCTTGGAACCCTTGGCTTTGTCCTGGGGGGATAGGGCCTCACAGTCCGGGGCTCTTGCAGTCTGAGACCCCTTGCTCCTTACCTCCAGCCTGCAGTGGAGGCAGGGGAGACTCCCGCCAACACAACACAGCTGCACTCGCCAGGCCTGAGAGGCTTCTGGCTGAGCAGAGCTCCCCTGTGGGAGCACACTGACCACCAGGGGGCAGCTCCTGTGTTGAGCGTCTGCTCCCTGTTGGTCAGTGCCTGTCACAGTGACCAGTCCTTCCCCTGTTCGGTCGATTTGCATATTAGCCTTTTTATTATATAGGATATGAAATAAGATAAGATGGGTATCAAACTAAAAATCTAGAACATTTCATTTGGAAAATTAAATCTAAAGGAACAAATACCAGCCCCTCTCACCCCTCCCAACCCCCAAACACACACACACACACACACACACACACACACGGATTTACTCTCATAGAAAACTCAGAATTCTGAACGAAAACCTAAGGAATACTTTCCTCCCAAATCACAGGATGTGAACTAAGTAGCTGCTTCTTTGAGGTTTTGTATAAAAAAATAAAAGTTTCTCACTTGTATTATTTCAATAAACACTTATATAGCAATAACATTGGATAAGCAAAACAAATTAGATAATTAATCCTAAAATGTAGTTCTTTGTTTATTTTTAAAGAACTCACCATGTTGCTCAATGATCATAATGCAGAAGAAACTGAGATTAAGGACACAGCTTTTTTTAACTCTCTCTGATTTAAGATTACTTTATTGGCAGAATAGGGAGATTCTGGCTAAGTGAAATAGAGATGAAGAAATGTTACTTTTTTAGAAAGAAAATTTTCTGAAAATAACTCATGAGTTATGACTCCGAAATTCTTTCCAGAGAATATAATAAAAATGTGTGCTGTAAGTTATGTGCATAGTATAGTAGCACATGCCTTTCTCTGTCTGGAATGCTTGTCCACCTCTCCCTGAGGCAAAAACCTGGTCATTTAGACTTGATCTGAACTCATTTTCTCAGAGTGCAATAGGATTTGGCTATGATTTCTTAGGAGTACAGCCAAATGAGGGCAAGACCAATTGTCACTTGTTCTGCCCTAGAAACTGGTACTTGTTTCATGACAAAATCAGGATTCAGAGAGTCTAAACCTGTTGTGCAACTGTCTGAGACATATTTAGGGGCACACGATTTCTCAGTAACTGTGTTAGCTGTGACTGATCACTTCATAGAAACTTGATGTATTGGTTCCTGTTGAAAATTTGAATACAGCTTATTTGATGACATCCTGTATCTGAGGCACTTTAAGTAACCATCTATATTTAAAGACCTCCAAGCTCATTTATTCCACCTTATATTCTCACACCCATATTCTATTGTTTCCTCTGTCCTCATCTATTTTCCCAGCCAGTCCAGAACAGTTCACGCTAATCTCCAGAGTACCTATTCTACAGCTAAATCCTTTTATATCTTTGACTTCTCCAATCTCAAAGTAAAATCTGGAATTCCCTTATTATATTTCTGTTAGGTTTTTTAGTATCTACTTTGTTAATATTATCCTGAATTTATACATAAGGTTTCTGTATAGATTATTAACATTTACATGGTAATTGTACTATCTCCCATTTACCTTAGTTCTTATTCTTGGGGCAATATGCCAAGAACCATATTTTATCCTACACATATCAGGGTCTATACTATAGGTGAGGAACACAGAAATGTGAATTTTATCTTATTATATACATGCCTTCTTCTTCCTCTCCTAAAAGAAGAAAGAAAATCCTTTGCTCCAAAAGAAGAATCTTGAGCTAGTACTCTAATTTAGAATGCAAATAAATTTCTCCAGGGGAAAGGTAAGTCCTTGGTGTCAGCCCCACCCCCTTGATATATAAAATATATTTCCACAAGGTAAATCTCTATCCAGTTCTCTTTCTGGTAAATCTCTATGCAGTTCTCTTTCTGTTTAAGCAGTCACAAATTAAATTCCATTGATTGTTCTTTTAATTCTGGTCCCAAGTTTTAGTAAATATTTTTCAGAAACCTCAAATAATCTAGAAACAAAGACATATAATCCACGGTTTTTCATCTGCTTTATTTATAGGCTTTGGAAATGGAAATTCTTTATTAGGTCACAATTCTCAGATGTCCCACTATAATTTCTAGGTAATCACTCCACCATCTGAAGATAAACAATTTATTCTTTTGAGGTTCATATTAAGCATCTCTTTCTTCATTGCCATTTCATTTCATTAACATCTACTTTTATCCTCTCTTTTTTCTTCCTCTATTGAAATTTGACACTCTGTGTAACAAAACTCCCTACCCGACTCCCAGAACAATCTGAATTATTTCAAATATGTTTAGGTAGGATCTACATAAAAACTTAGAGTTTTATAACTTTTTCATATAAATATAATATTTCCCTGCATTCCACTTAAGCCCAATTCACTCACCTGTTGATATAGATACTTGAAGACCTTGCTATCATTTGTAGTTTTATGACCTCTGAAATAATTAATTCTGCTGCCTCAAATACTTATCTCCTTTAATTTTCATTTCATTAATCCCATTGGACATGAGGTTTTAACCTCACTGAATGTTTTATAACTGTGTTACTCTGTGTTAACACAGAATAAATAAAGCAGATAAGAAAAAGCAGATAAAAAACCGTGGATTATATGTATTTGTTTCTAGATTATTTGAGGTTTCTGAAAAATATTTACTAAATCTTGGGACCAGAATTAAAAGAACAATCAATGGAATTTAATTTGTGACTGCTTAAACAGAAAGAGAACTGCATAGAGATTTACCAGAAAGAGAACTGTGTAGAGATTTACCTCGTGGAAATATATTTTATATATCAATGTGTTACTCTGTGTTAACTGATCTGTGTCCCATTGTCTTGGTTATCTTTTCTATGACTGTCATGTCATGATGAACAGGATCTACCTACTCCCTAGGTGATGTGCTTTTCTCACTTGTTCCTTTAGTACCACACATATTTTTCCAAAAACTCAACTGTAGCTCAATGTGTAATCTTATTTTTCTTACATTGTCCATGCTTTAAGCAGAATATTTATTGAGAGAACTGTTCACATTGCTGTCATTACAAAATTATGATCTATAAACTTTATTCACAACTGAATTTCATAAAAGCCTCCAATTTAGTTCCAATTCATTCTACCACATTATATGAACAATTCTTCCCCCAAGTTTCCTACTTTGATATCTATACATCACACATTGCAAATACTCTGTCTTATTAAATTATGAAAATAATGTACTGTATTGGTTGTGTTTCTTATTGTGGAAAGTGCTGGGTTTTTTGTTTGTTTTGTGTGTTTTTTTTTTCTCTAGGTATACTGCTATACCAAATTTCTGGCTTCCCAGTAATTGCATGTGGCCTTATTAATTAATATCTGGTCAATGGAATATGGGCAAAAGAGATATGCTACATTCAGGTATGGTTTCTAAAATATCTCTTTTATGATTCCCATTTGTCTATTCCTTTATCTTCTATATGAATATAGAGGATTTATGGAAGGACACCATGTGTCTAGAAGATAACCAAGCAACAAATTGGAAAGAGGCCTGAGTCTCTGAAATATCATTATTGTCATATATTATTGCATAATAACATATTCATCTCCAAAGTGGCTTAAAACAGCAATAATTTATTATATGTCATATTTCTCTGGGTTGACTTGGCAGTCCTTTTGCTTCATGTGATGTTAATTGAAGGTCTGGGATGGCAGAACACTCCAAAATATCTTCATTCACTGGCTGGGAGTTGATACTGGCTGCCGGCTAAAACTTCATTGGGCCTGCATGCTCCAAACCTCAGATTTCCTCCACATGAGCCTTTGCATATCGGTGTTTAGACTTCCTTGCAATATCAGTTTGTGTTTAAAAAGGGAGCATTTCAAATGGCAAGTCAGAAGCTGGAGAACTCTTGATACCCTGTCTAATAATGAAAATACTGTTATTTCTGCTTCTTTTATTAACCAAAATAAATCATTAGGCAAGGCCTGATTCAGGGGGAGGTAAAATAGGCTCCACCTTTCAATGAAAAAAGGGCAAAGAATGTTTAGTCATCATTAACTGAACATAGTCCACTTTCAGGTTGTAAATTATTTATGTATATCCCTTATGTAAGATATATTCAATTCTTCCCCAAACCCTAATAGTCTCTTTCCATGATAGTATGAAGTTTAGTCTCATAGTACAGGTTCTTGTCATTTAAATGTGATGAGATGTGGATTAAAGCTCTCTTGGGACTATCATGTTTGCAGAGACCTAAAAACTAGTGATATCTGTATCCCAAACACCAGATTTCCTAGCAGACAACACATGATAATTAATATAGAATTTGGAGCGTCACAACTCCTTCTTTGCTGGCAGATATGCAAGTGATATCTCATTATCTGCTTATCAATGCTAATTAGTGCAACAGGGAACTATTAATGCACGTAAAATGGATAGAAAGTGATATATGTGTGATTATGTGTGTGTGTGTGTGTGTGTGTGTGTGTGTGTGTGTGTGCCTAATATGGAGTACCTTGATGAAATTCTAAATAAAGTTACCAGGAAAGGTATCACCATAGGACAAATTTAGAGTAAAGAATTGAAGAAAGTAAGATAGTAAACCATGCAGTAATTTAGCAGTGACAGAGTAGGATAACTTTTTAAAGCTCTTACAATAATTTCATTGTGAGATGTTGGTGGTTTGGACCAGATGATAACATTGGAGGGGGTAAGAAGTGATAAAATTCTGGATAACTTAAAAAAAATAGTACCAATAGAATTTCTTGGTGAAAGACTGGGACAGGAGAGAGAAAAAGGCCAAGTAAGACTGACCCCAAGAATTTTTGCATGAGAAGAATTAGAGGAGTAATGTTGCCATTATCTTAATTGGGCAGAATATATGCAAGATAAAAAGGTTCTGGGTGAGGGAAATTCAAACATTTAAGTTTTAGATAGGTTCAATTTACAATTATTACCAGAATTCTAATGGGAATTGTCAATAAGAGTAAGCATTTGGACTTTTGAGCCTAGAATTCTGGTTGAACTGTGAGTGCCCATTCAATTGAGTTAAGGATTAAGATACGACTGATGGCTAATTGCAATATGACAGTCACTTGCATCCTTGACAGAGCGGTTTTACTGGAGTGGTGGAGATGAAAGTCCAGTTTGGGTTTATTCAGTGAGAATGGGAGGAAAACAATAGAAAGCACTGCATTTTGACAACTCTATATCTATAGCATTAAGGAGTCTTGCAGTTCCCAATGATGCCTTGAAGTTGACTTATACATTTTTAATAGCATACCATCACTAAGAAATTTTGTCCATTGTCTTGTTCATCACAGGACATTTAGATTTGAGAATCTAAAGGTCCTACCCACATATGGGGAAACTATACAAGTTCAAAAAGGAGTTAGAATTATACCCTAATATAGGAACTGTTGATACATTACAAAATATTCAATCAAAATTCTTGTTCAGAGTAATTCTGATATTTTGAGGACAGTTATCTGAAAATAAAGCAGCCTGATTGAAGGTCAAAAGTCCAAATCCATTACAGGACTTTTCTTTTTAAAACTCATTAGCCAGGAATAGTTCACAAATCAGGAAGTAGGAAGAACATTTTGAATTAAAATATTAAGAAAGCAAAAGTTGATTTCTGTTCATTTCCTTTGACAGAAATAGAATTATATGTCAACTAATTAGTCCATTGTGTAAATGGACAGACTAAATACTAGTTATATGCTACTTAAGCCAGACCAGATGATTCAACATTATTGGAGTTATTTGAGCTTATGTCCAGAAGAAGCTATTTACTCTGGGGCCTATGAATTTGGTAGATGAATGCTCTACTTTTCAGTGGCTTCCATTTTCCAGTGGCTTTCCTGTAGTAGAAACTGAGGATTATCAGGCAGGACTGACCTTATATAACCTTCTGAAATACATGAGGCAAGTACTAGGAACACGACAACACTTTTCCTCCCCTAGCTTCTCAGCTTGCACCTGGAGCTTCAGAAAGTTATCTTCTTACTACAATATCATCTTCCTTAAAATGTTTGGTTACGTTCCTCCTTCTCATGCTTACTCATGCTCATTAAATTGGCTGATTTCAATGAATTGTTACAAACTTGGTGACAATTATTTTTTTCATGAATGCTATTTTAGGATACATAAATACGTTTTAGGTTTGGTCAATTTTTGCAAAGGTTATTTTTGTGGTGGGGGGAAGCTTTATTTTGTGCTAAGAAGAAAAACCCCTCTATCAGTATTTTATTAAGTAGGAAAGTATGCCAACAAGAAAATTGATATACTTCTTTTATACTAAATATTTAATGACTTTAAATGTTTGAATCCTATCAGCAGGAGAGTTTTCTAATATTTCCTCTTGAAATTACTATAGATTTCAGTATTTTTCACAATACTGAGCATTTTAGGTTTGCTAATTAGGAGCAGAGCAATTGGAAATAGGCATTGAATGATACTCAGTCTAATCATTCTATGAAAATCTGAATGTTAAAGGAGTGTGGGAAAGAGCAGACATTGGTTAGAAAGAACTATTTCCAAAAATATACATTTTTAAGACCAATATACTGTATCTGGAATGGACCACTAAATTTATTCTCCTCTGTTCTGCACATGTATTTAGTTCAAAGGATGTTGAGCTCAATACATTTTCATTAAGTCATTTAACATTTATTTTTCTCATTGTTATATATGGTGAGATTCAAAGGAACACCAAATGGTGTTTTGTCCCTCAAAATATAATGGACATGAAAATATTTTGAAGTAAAAGGTAGATTTAAAATACAGTGCAATAAATGTTGTAATAGAGATATGCATAAATGTTCTGTACCCAATTCAGGTTAGGAGTAAGGAGTCATGGGGAGGTATGTGGAAAGAAGCCTTCCTGCCCTGGCCAGGTGGCTCAGTTGGTTGGAGTGTTGTCAAAAGTTTCCGGTTTGATTCCCAGTCAGCGCACATACATAGGTGTGGGTTCCATCTCTGGTGGGGGTGTGTCCAGGAAGCACCTGATATGTTTGTCTCTCCCAGTGATGTTTCTCTCTCTCTCTCTCTCTCTCTCTCTCTTTCATTCCCTACCCCTCTCTCTAAAATCAATGAACATATCCTCAGGTGAGGATAAAAAAAAAGTCTTCTTATATAAAAAGATGACTTGGCTGAGATCCTAAGGGCAAAAAATTAGTAGTCCAACCAAGTACCTATTTTAGTAGTCCAATCCAGTGTATATTCTGTTCTGAGAACATCCCTCTCAAAATCCAGGACTGCTGACTCCTAACTGCTCACCTGCCTGCCTGCCTGATCGCCCCTAACTGCCCCCCTTCCAGCCTGATCACCCCTAACTGCCCCTCCTGCTGGCCTGGCCGCCCCCAACTGCCCCCCTTTCCACTGGCCTGGATGCCCCCAACTGCCCCCTCCCTGCTGGTTGGTCACCCCCAACTGCCCCCCTGCCAGCCTGGTTGTCCATGCAGCCTGCTGTTGAGTCGTTTGGTCATCCCTCACTAACCCCCCTGCCGGCCTTGTGGCCCCAGGCAGCCTGCTGGTTGTTACTGTTACTCTGATGGTGTCCAACAATTTGCATATTCCTCTATTATTAGATAGATGATTCCCTGATTTAGAAGTTTTTTTCACAATTATGGGGGAAATAATATTACATGCAGTTGTTACAAATGAGGTGTAAATTAACTTGATTTTTCTGGTTGTAAAAATGAAAAATAAAAGCCTTTTTACATACTGCTCATTGCTAATAAAGAAGTTTGTATCAGCTCTCATAAATAAAAAAAGTTCTGTCTTGGCAGTGTGGCTCAGTTGGTTGGAGTGCGATCCTGTACACCAAAAGGTATGGTTTGATTCCCATTCAAGACAATTACCTAGGTTGTGGATTTGATCCCAGTCTGGGCACATATAAGAGGCAACTGATAGATGGTTATCTCTCACATCAATGTATCTCTCTCCCTCTCTCTCTCTTCCTTCCTCTCTGTCTAAAAACAAACAAACAAACAAACAAAAAATCTCCTTTGGGTGAGGATGAACACACATACACAGGTTCTTCCTGACATGTAGCTACAAAAGTAAATATTGTTTTTTAGTATCCCTTCCAGAAAGGATTTAGTATAATCCTTTTTCTTTTTAGAATAAATCTTCTTGAGTTAACTAAGAATAATACTTTCTCATATCCCTCTTTCTCTTCCCAATTGGGATTCCATTCTCACCATTTTTCCAAGAGTATTTTTGCCAAAGTGATAGGTAAAGTCATAAGCCTCCTTTGGTTTTAGATTTTGACAGTCTTAAAAGGATCCTTATTTTGATTCAATATTTTTAATTTCTGCAAAAATTGATATTAGTTAATTACAGTAATCATGGGATAAAATAAAACCAGCTTTACATTTTATAGCACTTTTGAGGAAAAAAAGAAAAGGAAAAAGATATATTAGTAATGGCATTAATAACTTAAATGAAAAATTGTATTTTTTGTGAACACAAAATATTTGCTGGTAGTAGGCAAAATACAAATAATACAATGAATTTTCTCAAATAGTCATTATTTAATAAATAAGTACCAGTAATCATGGTTCTTGGTATTTACCCAAATGAACTAAAAACATGTCCACAAAATAACCTACATGTGATTTTTATATAAGCTTTATTCATAATGCCAAACTTGAAAGCAACCAGGATTCCTTTAATAAGGGAATGAATAAATAAATTGTAGTACATCCAGACAATGGTATATGATTCAGCATTAAAGAAAATGAGCTGTCAAGCAATGAAAAGTCATAGAAGAAATTTAAATGCATAGTACTAAGTGAAAGAGCCAATCTGAAAAGGCTGCATACTGTATAATTCCAATTATATGACGTTCTGGGAAAGAAAACATTATGGAGACAATAAAAATATCAGTGGTTGCCAGTGGTTATGGGGCAATGGATAAATGAATAGTCAAGACAGAAGATTTTTAGAGCAGTAAAACTATTTTAATGACACTACAATAATGGATATATGTCATTATATATTTTTGAATACTCACAGAATGTCGAACAACAGGTGTATACTAACATAAACTATGGATTTAGGGTGATAATTGTGTATCATTGATGCTGACATATAAACCACTGTAGTAGGGGATGTTGATAGTGGAGGGGAGGTTTTGCATCTGCTGGGGAGAGAGTATATAAGGAAACTTTCTGTACCTACTACTCAATTTTGCTGTGAACCTAAAACTGCTCTAAAAATAATGTTTATTAGTTTAAAAATAAATATAAGCTTAGAAGTTAAAAATATGCATTGCTTATATATAGTCCCAATCGTAAAACATTAAAATTAACTTTACAATGAATGAGAGGATGACCAAACAGGGAATATATCCTTTATGGTAGAGAGCAAGCTTTTTATTCTGATTAATATATTTAGCAAGCTGTATCCTTGGTTCACTAGCACTAACTTCATTATTTTTTTTTTTGGAGCTCTAAGTAAATAATTTTACACCACACAAGGGAATTGTTTCCTCTCAAGCACAGGAGTACTTTTCTAATTTTTTCCTCAGATCTGAGAAAAAAATCACATTTAAAATATATTTATCCTAAAGAGATGGAGACACATGACCCTATGTATCTAAATTTTATAGTGGCTTCTTTTTACTGGTCTTACACAGGTGATCACTTTCTCATTCTTGAAATATTGTTTCCTGTTTCTTTTCTTGTTGTGGTTGTTGTTTGTGACACCACACTCCTCTACCTCACTCGATGCTTCATCCTAGTATCTTGGTAAGTTCCTTCTCTGTTTACTTGACCTTGGAGTAATTAATAACTCTTGCATCCATCCATTTTCTCCTCTATGTATGTGTTTTTCTAACTAATAGGATCAGTTTTTTTATGTCATTTAACATCTCTACCAAGTTCAAGGCCCATATGTGCAAATGGCTGCTTTACATTTTTACTTGGATACCTACACATCTATTAGACTTACTTTTTGCCTAATCTTTCACATCTTAATAAATGGCACCATCAGTCTCCCATTCACATACCTAGGCAGAACCTAGGAGTCTTCCTGGATTCCTTTTTTCTCCTCATATCACATACCCTACCCATCTGCAAGTTCAATCAATGCTACTTATAAGATATTTCTTGAATCAAAGCACTTATATTTCAACTTCTGCCACTCTATCTTAAATCACTATCACCTCTAACCTAGTATGCTTTCATAGCTTCCTCCATGCTCTCTTTTACAGTTACCTGTATAAAATCTGTATTCACAGAACAGCCAGTAAGTTCTACCAAAGATGAAAATCCAGTCCTGTCATACCTCCTGCTGAAAATCTGTGGTTGGTTTCTCATCTCAGTTAGAATAACCTCTAAACTCTTTACCAAGGTCTGTAATGTCCAGCGTGATCCTCTCTCAGTCAGCCTCCAAGATTTGGTTTTCTGCCCTTCTTCCCTCTTTATAACAAGGTCCAGACAGGCTGGTCTTCTGCCCGACTCTGGCATATGTCAAACTCCTTTCCATTTTAGTGACTTTCCACTTGTGCACACATTCGCCCACAATGATTTTCCTCTAACCTTTCTATGTGTACCTCCTTCAGGCTGTTCAGGTCTCACTTTAAATGTCATCTACCTGGAGATACTGTCTTTTGATAACCTATGGGAAGTATTGTCTAGTCACTGTCTCTTCTTTTAATATCTCTATCTTATCCTCTTAGATGTTACTTTTCACATCCCCTTTAGAATTTTGATTCCAAAGAGAAAGAACTTTGTATTATTTACCAACACATTTCTAGTGTAAAGCAAAGTGCCTGGTCTCTAGAAAATAGTGTTTGCTAAATAGTACATTGTGTGCAAAGCATTTTTCATATGGCTAGCATCACAAGAGCACTGATGTAATTAGTATTCTCACTAAAACTTCCTCACCAAAAAATGCTTTCAAAAGCATTGTGCTATTGTGGTTTTGTGGTGTTGTTTGTTTTCTTTGAAGATAATAATCCTTAGTGAAAGGGAAGGACTAAGACTCAAAAGTATTCCAGGAAGATTCATGATAATGTGGTTTATATTATTAGTTACCACTGGCTTGACTTCATGTAAATATAGACCTATACATATAAAATTTACAGTTGTAAAATTTTGGGGCCAAGAAATCTGAAGACTGGATGAAATCTATGAACATTCTTCTCACTAAAAGCACATATTCAAGTGCCTTGCATGCTAAACTTTTCACACAATGTCAGAGACTTCACACACCATGCGCCATACATCCATGATCTTCTTTTACTTGGTAAACTCAAGATATAATAGAAAAATTAAACTGTCCTTTGAAACAATTATCCATAATGGACATGTGGTCTCAAAGTAAAATTTAATGGGAGTTTTTAAGCAGTCATAATGGTGTTTCATTATCTGTCAGGGGTCAGAGATTCAGGTGATCTAATTATTTATTGAACATAGACCCATACAGGTGAGTACAACATTTCTTTAAAAATATCAAGTAATTTTACTGTAAATAGTACATTAGGCCTGGGAACTACAAAGAGGAATAAGAAATAGTTGATACATTAATATGTCATATTTTTAAGTCAAGAGAGACATATAAATATATCATTTTAATATATTGAAATACATATAACAATTTTAGTACAATGTTGAATATATTGAATTAACTAGAATCATTGAGTGATTAGAGGTGTTCTATTAAGTTTCATGAGATGAATCTTAAGTTAGTTTAAAATTTAAAAAGAACAGAGAGGGATAGGTATACATAGAGGGTTTAGAATAAATTGAGTGAAGGAAAGAAAAAATGCTTGACATGTAGAAATAGAAACATTTTGGTATAATAAATTAAATTTTGAAGTCAAGATAGCAATATATGGAGTGGGTGATAGGTCACTTAAGAAGTCTAAGCAGGAATGGGATAAAGTTGCACTTTAGGTAAGTCACTCTGACTTCATTGTGGAGAATGGATTGGAAGCATGTGTGCTACTAGTTTAATTAGGAGGTGAATGCGATAGTCCCATTTGATATTATTAAGGCCTGAATTAGGTCAATAGTATTTGAGTTGTGTGATATATTAATTGCTAGGACTTCCTTAACAAAGCACTATAGATCGCGTGACTTGAACAATGAACATTTATTTTCTCAGAGTTCTGGAGGGTAGAAGTCTAAGATCAAATGTTGGGGGGGGTTTCACTGTGATGTCTCTCTCCTTGGCTTGCAGATGGCCTTCTGGTGTCATCATATGGTTCTCCCCTGTGCATGCCCATGTCTTAATCCCCTCTTCTCAAAAGGATACCTAATTTACCATATTGTACTAAGGCCCATACAATTACCTCACTGAGCCTTAACTTTCTCTTTAAAGACCTTCTCTCCAAATGCAGTCACATTCTGAGGACTTGACATTAGCAGTTCAACATAAGAATCAGGGTGTGCGTGAGGAGGGAGGGACAACACAATTCAGCTCAGGAATTAATTTTAAAAATACTTAAGTGAAAGGAAAATGGGGAGAAGATGGAGCAATCATTTGAATCTAGATACTTTTCTAAATTGTTATTATTGTAAACACAAAATTGTCTCTCTCAAAAGGTAGATTGAATGATAGACTTATAATATTCCTACTTACCTGAAATTTTTGAGGTATACCAAAGTAGGTGCTGCTTACTATGAAGCAGAAAAGCAAAGCTAAGTGAGAATAAAACCAAGAACCAGGGGGACTGACCAAAGCCATAGTTCTTACCTAGGATGCATGTTGGAATCACATAGAGCTTCTACAAATATCTTTATGCCTAGGGCACACTTTAGCACAATAAATTATAATCTATGGAGTAATGAGATCCTGAGCCACAATAGTTTTAAAAATCTCTCAGGCGATTCTTATGTGTAGTGAACATTAAGAACCGCTGACTAGATTCAAGGAGAGGAGGGGGTGGAATGACAAAGCAACTGGAAAAAAATGGAGATTGCAGTCCTTATAAGAGTTGAGGGTGCAACAAGGAATTGAACACAGATTGAACAAGTTAAATATAAGGGACAGGATTTAACAGTGGTCTATGCAACAGAGAGCCTAGTCAGGCAGAATTTCACAAATATGAAATTACTACAGGTCCGATGCATGAAATGTGTGCAAGAGTAGGCCTTCGCAGCCCCAGCTGCCTCAGCCCTACCTAGCAGCTCTGGCTTTGTCTGGAGGGTCATCTGGACAGTTGTTCTGCTGTTTGGCCATTAGGTCGATTTGCATATTATGCTTTTACTAGAGGCCTGGTGCACGAGATTCGTGCACTGTGTGTGTGGGGGGGTGTTTCAGCCTGGCCTGCACCCTCTTGCAGTCTGGGAGCCCTCAGGTGGGAGAGACTCCTACCACCACAGCTGCGCTCCTAGCCTGGCTTCTGGCTGAGCCATGTTCCCCCTGTGGTATTACACTGACCACCAGGGGGCAGCTCCAGCATTGAGCATCTGCCCCCTGGTGGTCAGTGTGTGTCATAGTGATTTGCATATTAGCCTTTTATTATATAGGACTACAGGCCCGGAGCACGAAATTCATGCACAGTGGTGTGTGTCCCTCAGCACAGCCTGCACCCTCTCCAATCTGCGACCCCTCGAGGTATGTCCAACTGCCAGTTTAAATGGGCAGTCAGACATCCCTCTCTCAATCCAGGACTGCTGGCTCCCAACTGTTTGCCTGCCTGCGTTCCTGATTGCCCCTAACCACTTCTGCCTGCCAGCCTGATCACCCCCTAACCACTCCCCTGCCAGCCTGATCGATGCCTAATTGTTCCCCTGCCAGCCTGTTTTCCCCTAACTGCCCTCCCCTATAGGCTTGGTCACCCCTAACTGCCCTCCCCTGCAGGCCTGGGTCCCCCCCAACTGCCCTTCCCTGCAGGCCCGGTTGCCCCCAACTTCCCTCCTCTGCCAGCCTAGTCACCCCTAACTGCCCTCCCCAACAGGCTTGATTGCCCCCAACTGCCCTCCCTTGCAGGCCTGTTCCCTCCCAACTGCCCTCCCCTGCCGGCCATCTTGTGGTGGCCATCTTGTGTTCACATGGGGGCAGGATCTTTGACCACATGGGGGCAGCCATCTTGTGTGTTGGAGTGATGGTCAATCTGCATATTACTCTTTTATTAGATAGAATAGAGGCCTGGTACACAGGTGGGGGCCAGCTGTTTTGCCCTGAAGGGTGTCCTGGATCAGGGTGGGATTTCCCTTTGGGCGTGGGGCAGCCTAGGGTGATGGGCCTGTGGTGGTTTGCAGGCTGGCTATGCCCCCTGGTGACCCAAGCAGAGACCATGATATCTGGGATTTATCTTCTATAATTGAAATTTTGTAGCCTTCAGTGGAGCCAAGCCTCCTGCTTGCTCTGCAGCCGCAGCCATTTTTGTTGGGATTTATTTATCTTCTATAATTTAAACTTTGTAGCCTTGAGTGGAGGCCTGGGCTGGCCAGGGTGTGCAGAAAGCTTGACTTCCTCCATTGCCAGGAAAACCCAAGCCTCCTGCTCACTCCATGGCTGCAGCCATCTTGGTTGGTTTAATTTGCATACTTGCTCCTGATTGGCTGGTGGGTGTGTCTTGTGGGTGTAGCAGAGTGATGGTTAATTTGTATATTACTCTTTATTATATAGGATTATTATAGATTTCTGTAACTAGAAGCATTGATATCCTGTATTCTCAGGACAGATCCTACATTATGGGAACTACTCATTTTATTAATCATCCTTTTTATTAATGATGCATCCGTGTGTGTAATAACGTGTTAGTGTTATGTGATTTTTATCAGTGAAGCTTCTGCAAATATTAAGATATAATTGCTCCTGAACAATGCACCACAGCAGAAATGCCTGTGTGGAGATAAACACTGGAAAACCTGGGACTCAGGGGCACCAGTTCTCTGAAGCAGAGGCAGAGCCTTCAATAAGAATGTACAATCAGAGGATCACAGAGTAGATGTCTCAGAGACCCACAAAATCACCTAGGAGAAAGAGTCAGTCTTAGGCATTAGCCTAGACCAGAGAGCCAGTTGGGTACACATTTCCCCAGTACCCTACCTCTGCTCTTTCTCCCCTCTCCATCGCACCCAGACGCATCAGAGGCAACAGTTAGCAAATGAAGGAAGAAGTGAGTGCTAATGTAGAATCAGCTTCACATTTTCTGCTCGGTCTTACAATAAGCTTGCTGAGGTCAGGAAGGAAATTGTTTATTGATTGAAGAGTGAAGTGCTGATTAAGTATATTGGACCAGAGTTTTAATGACTAAATTGATTATGTGCATTGTGATTTATAGTGACCACAGGAATTTTGGCAAACTAAAACAGACCAGAAAAGTTATGGGACCTGACCCAGATTCATACAGATAAAGGGGAAGGATTATTTTCATTTTAATTTACAAGTTAAAAGAGACATTCTATGACCAAAACTTAAATTGATTTTATGATTATACCTGATTGATCCTGATGTTTAATGCTCCATTCAATTCATTGGCAATGAGCCAAGAGGAGAGGAGTACAAGAACAGACATGGCCTGAAAGAAAACCTCTCCTCTAAAACCCTCACAGATCAGAGCAGTTTCTAAGGAGCATGCTGATCTGTTCCTTCCCACAAGGCCCTAACTGCTTTACTGGGGCACACGTGCTCCTGGGATCACTCTGCAGCCTCACATCCATCAATCTTTCTGTTTCTCACATTCTCACCTACCTAAGTAAATTCTCTGTGTGCTGACTTAAAGCCAAAACACCACCCTCTAGCTCTGTGGGGCTGTAGGCATTCCTAGATAAACCTTGATCTGTGGCCGCAGTGGATGCATCACTTAAATATTTTTGTCCTTTCATACCTCTTTTCCCATTTCTTTCAATAAATTGTATCCTTAAGAATTGTAAGTGATCTTGAAATTAACAAAAATGTAAATATTCTATTGTGTTTCCCATGGGGATCTTACACTATACATTTTATTGTCACTTTATAAAGAAAATTAACATTGAAAAGAAGATACATATTTATTAGGTTCTAAAGGGTTAACAGATTTAGTCTAGTGCCATGATCACATGTGCAAAGTAAGTATGTTTCACAGCATGACTGATCTGCTCATTTAAGCTGTCAACGATTGACATAGATTGCCTCAAGACTGATTCAGTCCCAGCAACAGTTATCAATAAGGAACATAGTCAAAGGAATTCATGCTTTTGCTGCAATCTACTTCACATGCAGATGTAACTTGTGTTCCTAAAGTGATGGGGTTTTGATAGTGTGGCAGGCAGCACATGCTTTTTATAAGTTTATTTTGTGAGAGAATATGATTTTGTTGGTGGAAGTGTACTGGAGTTAAATAAAACATCTGGGAGAAAATAAGAAATATGTTTTACTAATATTACTAGACCAAGCATAACCTGAAAGAGAAAATAAGATAGCTGGTCAGAGTAAATTCCACACATGCAATCTAATTCTAGTTCTGGCATATTAATGAAGTAATGTTAGGGTCCTTAAATAAAATACATTCCTAAAGTTTCTGGATTTGACTTTATTAATCACTCATACTATGATTGCTAAAAATAACTTAACCATTCTAGCTCACAGTTTTCTTGTTTGAAATATGTGTGTGTTTAGTCTACCTCTGAGGCTCTTTGCTCCTTTAATATTCTCTATATTGTTTACTGAGTGTACTTTTACTAAGTTTTACTGTCATTTTTCCCTCTTCATGTCCTCTTGAAATTACTTGATGTGTCTGAGTCATGAGTTCATTATGATGTCTTAATTACTTAAGAAATATATTAAACTTGAATATAATAGTAACAAACATGTAGAAATTTTTCTCAAAAATTAAGGGATAAATATATTATTTTTACTTCTGGACTTGGAAGACATAAAATGTTTCCAGAAAATAAAACACGAAATCAGAGTTGAAAAATATTCAGTGTTTACTGTGTCTCATGCCTCCTATTTTTTCTGTGCATATTTTTTCTATACATATGACTGCTATGTAGTTAAGTTTACATAGTATATACCTTAGTGAATTAGTGTCCTTTTCAACTGAACTTAAGTGCTTTCTCATGTCATTCAATATTTTATAAGCAATATTAACAGCAACATAATATTTTATCAAATTTGATACAGGCTCGATTATTTTTCAATTTTAAACAATTTTTTCTAATTTTATATTAGTACTAATGTTGTGATAATCATAGTTGTAGATAATGTTTATAGAGTATCACCCTAGAATGTGAAATATCTGTAGTATTGTCCAAGATGCCTTAAATAATGGAACTTACTCACTCAGGATGCATCAGCCAGCTAAAGTTTCTTATATCTTTTATTCCAAAGAGCTAAGGTCCATTTTTCCAACTGTTCTAGTAACATGCTCAGTCATCACTGTGCCACACAAGACAAAACCTCCAAGGCAAAATCCTTTGCTTGGTAATTGCTAGCTATGATATGAATATCCCATATATTTAAATCTAATGCCCAGGGTGATGGTATGAGGAGGATGGTATTGGGAGGTGATTAGGTCATGAGGAAGGGCCCTCATGTTGGGTTTGGTGCCCTGGACTGTTTCTTTGCCCCTCCACTGTGTGGTTATAATAAGGACAGCTGTCTGCCAGGAAGCCAATCCTCAATAGATACCAAAACTGCTGGAACCTTGATCTTTTATTCCTGGGCTCCAGAATATGAGGAACCAATTTCTGATGTTTATAAGAGACCCAAATAGCCAGAACAATTTTCATTCAGTTTTCTGGCATTAATTTAAATACCTCTTCATAAGCAGAGCCTTTATTTGTCCTCTTTATAAATTTGCCTAATGCCTTGCACTTTCCCTTTATAGAATTTAGTGGTGCCTCTCTATTGTATAATTACATATTTCATATATGTCTATTTCATTAGAGTATGCTTCATAGGAACAATGATTGTGTAGGTTTCACTCACTATTGCATCACCAGTGTTTAGCAATTGGTTTGTTACATAGCAGCCTGCTTATCATATTTCAGTGGTTTTCAACCTTTTTCATTTCCTTGCACACATAAACTAATTACTAAAATCCTGCAGCACACCATACAATACATATTTTTTGCCGATCTGACAAATAAGTTATGTATACTTTTGATTCATTCACACTGGATGGCTATTGTTGTGTTGGTTCTAGTTATCATTTTATTTGACAATCTAAGGAAAAAGAGGTCAGGGCCCCTGACTAAATAGTCAGGTATTGCATGTTTTAAAATATCTTGCAGCACTGCAGCGCGCCTTGGCATAATGGTTGAAAATTGCTGCCATATTGAAATAAATTACATTTTTACATTTACAAAATATCTCTCTAAACCTACTATCATTATCCTTTTTATAAGTACTCTACAGATTCTCCAAAAGAATCTCACCAAACAAAAAATAAAACATGAACAGATACAGTGAGCTCCTTCTCAGTAAAGAGTTGATAGTGTGGTTTGCAGGGATATGGAGAATAGAATGTTGAAAGGTAAGGTTAGATAAGGGTGTAAAGAATGCTGGATTTTGTTCATATACTTATCCAGCATACGCTTCTTGAGCATCTCTCATGTTAGGTATTGTGAGAAAATCTAGGGTTATTATAAACTTTAAGGCAATTAAATTTTCATCATTTTTTTTCCCATAAATAAACACAGCTTATTATCTCCTCAAGGGCTGAGGAAAGTTTACACACACTTTGTAGCAATATGTCAATCCCCTGGTTTCTTGCCCACTAATACCATAACATTTAATAGGAGACCTGACCTCCCAAACTCCTTTCTGAATAACAGTAATAAAAACAACTGAAAACTGTGGATAAATGAAGGAGATGGATTAGCAGTGCTCAGAGAGTTTTAAGACAAATATTTTGAGATTTAAATAAGGCTACCCAACAACCCTCCATACCATTATCTCTTATGCACAGGAGAGGAAACCCACAAACACATTCAACAGTGCAAATTGTATCATAAAAACCTTTTTTTGTGAAATGAGACAACTATTTCAAAAAGGTCAAAGTTATTCACCTGTCAGTACAATTTCTTCATGACTGTTGTCCCGTATTCAAATGGGTCTAAGAAAGACTTTCTAGCAAAGGTCTTATAGTGCTCTCATCACATCTTCAACTCTGTAGCTACACCTGTAGGAAACAGAACTACTAAAGGTAGATTTACCTTAAAGTTGGCAGGTTTTCACCTGAGTTAAACGCTTGACTGTGTCATTCCACATTCCGCTGCCGGTCCTCTCCAAGCCACAGAAAATTTTCCCTGCCCATTCAGTTCTTAGTGTCCAGGTCTCAGCCAATTTTCAAACCCAGAACTCATTGATTTAGAGGGAGACTAAGATCCCTTGAGGAAAGACTAAAATCAATGCAAACATACGTTCCATTCTGGCTTGTGGAAGGCTATGGAATTGTGGCCCATGAATATGCACCTTACTCCCCAGGTCTGGCCCCAGGCAGTCCCTCCCTGAAACCTTTGTTCCAGAGTTGGTTCCCTTGTACCTGGCTGAGTCCTGTAAGTAGGCACCTCCCTAAATGAGGCAGGAGGGCAGGGCAGGGTGGAAGTGGGGCAAGGTGTCCATGAACATTGTGTTTGCCTAACAGATGATCTGAATCAGACCCCTAAAGAAGCTTGGGAGGAGGATCTGCTTCACCAAAGCACCCAGGTGTTTCTCATCCTGGGACACCTGAGATTGTTCTTTAAATTTCCCAGTATCCCTTGCTGCCTTGCAATCAGGCTTTCTCTGAAAGAAAAAGATGAAAAGTTTTAAGGCCCTAGCTAGAGACTTAGTTCCCTTTCTTCAACTGGTAAGTTCATACCCATCTGTTTTCCTTATAGGGCCCTCAAACCCCAGGGTCACTTTGCGTCAACCCTAATTGTTTCAGAGCTAAGTGGAAACTAAAGACAGCAACGGAGCTAGGAAAACTCAGCTAATGCTCCCTGACTTGCCATGCAAAGCTATTTCCTCCCCACTGCAGCTTGCTGATACTCTGTTTCATGGTGGAAACTCCTGTGTGGCCCTGCCTGCTGGCCTTCTTCTAGAGTTGTAAGAGTTCTGCCTTCCTTTAACCAGGGTGCCAGTGTTTTGAAGTCCATCATCAAAAGAAAGTTTAAGTCTTATAAAACAATTGCCTCTGTAGCAGGATGCAGTAGCAACAATGGATGCCTCTCAGATAACTTCTTGGGGAGAGGGAGGGAATCTCTTCTTGGCTTATTAATTGGTTCCTGGCTATTGAAAGAGTGGCTTAGAGTGGATCTGGGGCTGTTGGAAAGCTTGTTATTTAGAACTAGAGGCCTGGTGCATGATATTCATGCATGGGGGCGGGGGAGTGTGTGTTCCTCAGCCCAGTCTGCACCCTCTCCCATCTGGGACCTCTCTCATAATCCAGGACTGCTGGCTCCCAACCACTTGCCTGCATGCCTGCCTGATTGCCCCTAATTGCTTCTGCCTGCCAGCCTGATCACCCCCTAACCACTCCCCTGCCAGCCTGATCTATGCCTAACTGCTTCCCTGCTGGTCCAATTGCCACTAACTGCCCTCCCCTGCAGGCCTATTCCCCCGCAAATGACCTCCCCTATAGGCCTGGTCCCCCCAACTGCCTCCCCTGCCACCAGGTTGCCCCTAACTGCCCTCCCCTGCAGACTTGGTTCCCTCCAACTGCCCTCCCCTGCCGGCCCGGTCACCCCTAACTGCGCTCCCCTGCCAGCCTGGTCACCTCTAACTGCCTTCCCTGCAGGCCTGGTCACCCCCAACTGCCCTCACCTGCTGGCCATCTTGTGGCAGCCATCTTTGACCACAAGGGGACGGCCATCTTGTGTGTTGGAGTAATGGTCAATTTGCATATTACTTCTTTATTATATAGGATTGCTCTTTGTCTTTTGGTGATTGTCACATATCTCCTTACCCAAATTCCTCAGTGCCAGGATTTTTTAAAGGAACGGTACTAATTGGATAAACACTAGCACAGGTGGGAGCTTCTTTGGGGCAATATGAGTGATAGGCCATTTGAACCACATTTTCTAGGGTCACAGTATGTGTTGGGTAGAGGCCTGTTCTAGAACAACTGTCACTTCTTTGGTGTTAGTGTTGCTTTTTTATTATTTGGGACAGAATCCTCATTTTTTCATTTGTTTCTGACAAACTCAGAGGAGGGAGGTGTTGATTGGCTCTGCACTGTAGAGAAATGCCCCACCCCCCTACTCCCAGTCTCATTGTCCATGCTTTTCATATGGGGATACTTCCTAACCATACTGCATTGCAACAGGGATTTATGAGAAATATAGAAGAAGGTATATTGTCAGATACTGGTGTGGGTTATTAACCTCTAGTGAGCAGGTCTAGAATGGGAGTGAGAATGAGAGCCACATATGCTATGTAAAAGAGCAGGTATTTCTGAAAGCCACTCTTTCATCTCTATTTTATGTGTCATTAAAATATCTTAATTGTGTATCATTCTTTTAAGAATCATTTAAAAACTATTTTGTAAAGGAACTATGTGAGCTTCTCTAGACCAATGGTATCATAACCATATTTGAGAGTAGATAAAATAACAGTAAGAATAATATATTGAGAAAAAGACAATATAGATCTGTGGCATTTGTGGAATTGCCTTAATATATTTCATAGAATGGAAAATATAGGGAAATAGATGGAATTCCTATCTCATAAGGAACATAAAACTAATTCACAGATACCAGTACAATTTTCCAATATACTTAGGGCAGTGGTTGGCAAACTGCAGCTCGCGAGCCACATGCGGCTTGCGAGCCGCGGTTTGCTGCTCTGTTGACTAATGAGTTTGCTGACCACTGACCTAGACTCTCGATTCCAATAATTACAGACTGTTGTTGTTCCTTGTTATTAAGCCTCTATCCCAGTGGTCAGGAAACTCGTTAGTCAACAGAGCAGCAAACCATGGATCGCGAGCTGCATGAGCTGCAGAGGGCTCACGAGCCACAGTTTGCCGACCACTGACTTAGGGGATAGGTCCACATTGAATTCGTCAATATCATTTTGCATGTATGTTGTTTGACTAATGCACTCACAAAATTTGTTTGGAGTTGCTTTGCACCCTATTTCTTTGGGAACTTTTTATTCAGATCACGATGGGAGTAAATTTTAACCTGCCAAAATATTATTGCAGCGCTGTAAATTTGCACTTTTCAATTACTTTCTTTGTCTTCTGAATTCATTTTTTATTGAATTGGGCTACTGTAAAAACAACAAAAAGTAACTTTAAGCTAAACTGAAATAATTCTGTGTTTACATTCAGACAACCATCTTTTAGTAGTCCCTGAAAGGCCAGGTGACTGGATCATTTTTTTGTGACCTACCAACTATTCTGTTCTTTGTTTCCCCTGAACAGAGTAATTTCCACAAGTTAAAAGCCCATATAAGTAGAAATAAATAATATTTTTGTAAATAAGCTGCTCATTTTCTTATGTATTCTATTTTAAAGACATCTATTAATGTGTTTTTTGTTTTATTGGTTATTGTTTAGTTTTTGTTGCTTGCTTTTCAGTATGTTTTCTGCTGACTGACCTCACTAGGGAAATTTAAAACAATGCATACTTCTTGAAATTCCTTGTAATTTGCTGAATATCAGAGCAACTATAGTGTTAGCTTAATATTATAATACTATGGAAATGTTTAGAAAGGAATCTCCATCATAATGGCAGCATGAGGAACTAAAACTTATTTGAAGTTTGGTGGGTTCTACTTATCCTAAAGTGTTTCTAGTAAAATGTTACCAGAATATATAAGAATATTACTTATATAAAATTATCTACCCCACATTATTTTATAATATTACTAGAGGCCTGAAGCATGAAAATTGTGTAAGAGTAGGCCTTCCTTCCCCCTCCTGCTGGCACTGGCTCCCCTCCAGCACCCGGGACCCGGGCTTCCCTCTTCTGGATGCAGGCAGGCACCCGGGACCCTGGTGGCTTCGCTCTGGCCCCGGCTTCATTAGGAAGGATGTCCAGTCTAAGTAGCATATTACCCTTTCATTATTATAGATTTACCTTAAAGAACATAAATTAATAGTCATAGTGCAAATAATAAAATTGGATATTTATGTGGGATCTGTTTCTTAATTTTGTGAATATTTGAATGCATCCATGTCCTACTGGTAGGTATTGGATTTTTTATAGCTACTACTAGAGGCCCAATGCATGAAGGTTCTCGGCCATTGCAACTGTGGCAGCTGCCTCAGCACTCACAGCTCCGGCTTCATCCACAAGGACGTCCAGAGGGTCATTCAGCTGTCCAGTCTAATTAGCATATTATGCTTTTATTATTATAGATGCTTTCTTTCATTTAATAGTATGGCTTCTCCATGTAAAATACATTTTTCAAAGTGGATTAAGATCTTAAGAAATTTTTCTTTAAATTAATATTTTGGGTAATTTTTAATTTATTAGGAAATTAGCCATACACACCTTATTTGTGAGTCTATTCTCAACTTTTAACAGAATACTATCTTCAAATAAGAAACACTTTAAAAATTATTTAACAAAATGTTAGTGAATTAGTGAGGCAGAGAGTTTTGGATTTTTTTAAGGCACCAATGGTTAGGTTATGATCACGGTCTTAGCATAATTTCAATAAATTTTGAGATCATTTCCAAGAAACATTCATGTGGAAGATATCAGTGTGTCATTTTAAAAATTACTTGAAAGGAAAAGTCTTTTCTAAGATGTCATCTTTGAAATATCGGTAAACTCATATAACAATGCATTTCAATTATTTTTACTCAAAGCACGAATCAAGTGTTTCTATGTATTTATTAAAAAGTGATTATAAAACAAGAAACCATACATGTCACTTCAGAGGTTTTAGAAACCAAAATAATACACAGAGCAAATAAATGTAGCATTGTAACTAGTGAACTTCTATACAGTTGTATAGTTGAATATTTCAAATGATGGTAAATCAAAATGTTAGGCGACCGCTGCTGTAGAGCCTAAGTCCATCGGAAAACACAGATATTTACATTATGATTCATTAACAGTAGCAAAATTACAGTTATGAAGTATCAATGAAAATAATTTTATGGTTGGGGGTCACCACAACATGAAGAACTGTATTAAAGGGTCGCAGCATTAGAAAGGTTGAGAACCACTGCTCTAGATGGTTATAGTACTATTGCATCTTACATACATATATCAAACATTATAGGCAGCCAGTGTTAAATAATAACTCATGAAAATGTATTGGAAAACATCCTGTTAGTTACAAGCTGATTTGAAAGTAACACTAAATTCAGTATAAATTTTGAGTTCATGTTTTAAGAAAATCGAACTATTATTTTTATAAAGCATACTTTGGGACAAAAGTGCTTTAGGAATCCAGAGGATGGGTGAGTTAATTAGAGGTAGAATATTCATAGTCTGGGGAGAAAGGAAAAATAAATTTTACAAATTTTGATTGAGTACTGGTAGGTAACATGCTGTGCTGCTTTGACATCTGGTAATATTGGGAGGACCTTGAATAGCATGACCACAACTTCCCCCTACCCCCCCACTCTGCTCCATGGTTAAGGTCCCTGAGTCAAACACACTCCTTATCACATGGGCCGTGTGCAGTTCCTACTTATTCCTCAGAAGCAGGCTTCAGTTTGCTGACAGCCTGCAGAGTTATTCAAACAAGCCAATCACATTCCCCATGAAAATCAAGGGTCACCTTCACCTCTTGATACTACGAGCCATCTTCACACAGCCCCTGGTTGTTTATTCTTGAACGCAGCCCTTGTGTGGCTCTCCATTATGTTCAATGTCCTTCACCCCTGAGCTATGAGAACATGTAATCAATGAACTTCAACTTCTGTCGACCTCATCTGCCCAGTGTTGGATGCTATGTGTTCAAACATCCACATAGCCTTGTGGTGTGAATCCCCCTCTCATTAATAGGGTCAAGAGGAGGTGATTAAAACATACAAAAGGAAAAGTATGTATGATTTCTTTACAGGGAAGATATAAATGGAAATGGAATAAAGAGGATTTATAGACTCACAGTGAGTCCCAATAGGGTATGGAGACAATTTTTAATGGCAAGGGGAATACTATATGAGTAAATATAAAATAGAACATGATACATTCTAGAAACTAAAATAAGTCAGTATTGATTACAAGATATTCCAATGTAGAAAACTGATTTGAATCAGAAATATTCTAGGTTTTGAAGTAGCTTGTAAGACATAAGGAATTTATGTACCAAAGACCACCAAAGGAATGTGATACTGTCAAATAATTGTTTTAATAATCATGCTCACTTCAGTTTGGATAATTGGAAGAATCAAGGGCATTAAAGAAAGCATACAATATCCATGTAACCCTCATTGGTGAAGTTTATTTTGATCATGTAGTATCTCATTGTTATACATTGGATAGCATTTTCCCTTACAACTAGCATACTCTGTGCAAAGACAGGATATCAGATTAGACAGATATCCTGCAGCTCCTTTCTCTATCTGGGCTTAGCAATTACTAACAATTCTTGCCTGTACCACTATATACTTTGATATTACAAAAACATAATTTTCCAATTGAAGTATTTTCACTACTTTTATTAATCATCATTCTCCCTCCTATATGCTCACACTTTTCCTTAATTATTTATTTATCTATAACCTATATGTGTGTCTATCATTAATTTTGAGTCATGAATTCTTATTTTGAATAATTTCTAGTTATTACCATCCAAATCATTGTGGTAGTTAAATGTTTCCTAGATTTGGCTCATGGAAGACTCCTCTAGCTAGGTCCAGTGTCCTTTAGACATTTGCCAAAATTGTTTTTATTTTTAGGAACTCCCTTAATTTTTGACAAGAAATGATGAAAAGAAAAAAAAAGCTAGAATCAGAGAAATGTCATTCATCTCTGTGTCCCATCCACTCTGTTTCTCTATCCTTTGTTAATAATTTCATTGCATTCTGTTTTATCATTCCTGGGTTTCTTACTGTGAAGATGAGAGGGCTCCGTTGTGTTTTCTTATTTCTCCTTCTTTCTTAACATATGATTATGTAATTAAACTAACTACAATTTGCTGTTTTCACTAAACAGGGTACCATAAAAGTAGCCTCTATTTCAACAAAACATTCATCAAAAGATTTATTAAAAAATATTTAGGTGTTACTGTTCATATTTTCAGGTAAATTCACAGTATGATTTGAAAAAATATCCTTTACCAAAATTATTTTGTATTCGTTACACACATTTTTAAATTTTGTGTTTTCCTGACCTATTGATATCTGCAGATGAGAAACATTCAGGATTACACAGGGTAAATTAAAGATGGAACAAACATTTCATTCTCAAGAGAGAAAAGAATGATCTATTATTTTGGTTGAAAATACTGGTCACATATTAGCTGCTATTACAAATATCATTTACTATATATTTAATCACAGCTCATTCAAGATTTATTGAACATATATATAATCTACATTGCTCAATTTGCAGGTAATGAAAATGATTATTTTATTGTATGTTCAAGCTATAAAAAGCAAATTATATGTAAGAAAAATGCCTATACTTAAATATAAATATTAATTTCATTTAAACCAATCATACAAAATAAATTCTATTTATTCTTTGCTTTATTTGAGCTATTAGAATTTGCCTGAAGTACTAGTATATTATATCCCATCTTCTTCTGTAGGATCTCTTATATTTATTTTGCCAGACTGCTTTCTTTCCTTTTTTTTTTTTTTTTAGCCTACCTGAGGTCATAATCTAAGAAACTTCAAAAATTATTGCAACAATTGTAGATTCACATGCAGTTGCAAGGAATAATACAGAGATCCATTGTACACATTTTCCAGTTTCCCCACTGGTAACATTTTGCAAAACTATAATAATAAAAGTATAATATGCTAATTAGACCATATGTCCTTCTGGATGACCTTCTGGACGAAGCCAGGGCTGTGATGGAAGCCCAGGTCTCAGGTGCCAGAGGGAAGCCTAGGTCCTGGGTGCCAGAGAGAAGCCGGTGCTGGTAGCCGGGGGAAGGAAGGCCTACTCTTGCATGAATTTCATGCATTGGGCCTCTAGTAGTTATAATATTACAAAAGGATATTGAGATTGACACAATCCAATAATCTTATTCACTTATTTTCAATTCTACTTCTCATGTGTTTTACATACATGATGTATGTGTATTCAGTTCCATATGTATTTGTCACCTCTGTGAGTTTCTGTCTCAACCATAAAAGTCAGACTCCTGCAGTTACCACAGGATTCCTTCTGTTAAGCTTGTATAACCGCACCTGTATCACTCCCACCCCTTGCCACCCGCTGTCCTGTGTCCCTAACCCCTGGTAATTATTAGTATGTTTGCCAGTTTTATAATTCTGTCAGTTCAAGAATCAGAGATTCGCTTTTTCAGTCAAGCTAATTCTCTGGAGTTAGAATAATTGTGTATACAATGTTATTCTTCTTTATTGCTAAACAGTATTCTAACATGGATGTATTCGACTAGTTCCTTTAACCATTCACCTGTTGAAGAACCTAACTCCCCCTCACATTTAGGCTATTACAAATAAAGCTACTATAAACTTTTGTTGTAGGTTTTTATTTGTTTCTGTGTTTGCTTGTTTTTGTTAATCCTCACCTGAGGATATGTTTTTCTATTGATTTTAGAGGGAGTGGAAGGGAGGGAGTGAGGGGGGAGAGAGAAAGAAACATCACTGTGAGAAACATTGACTGGTTGCCTCCCGTGCATGACCCAACCGGGGCAGAATCAACCTGTAACTCAGGTACATGCCTTTGACTGGGAATCGAACCCGTGACCCTTACTTGGGCTGGGCAATGCTTTAGCCACTGAGCCCACTGGCCAGGGCTGTGTGTAGGTCTTTTGATAAACATAAGTTTTTATGTCTTTGGGGTGAATTTTGAGGGGTTCAGTTGCTGGGTTACATGGTAATTACATTTTTAGTTTTATAAGAATCTGATAAACTGTTTTCCAGAGAGACAGCTTACAACTCCACTAACAATGTACCAATAATCCAGTTTCTTCTCATCCTCACAAGCATTCAGTGTTGTCACTTTATTTATTTACTCTTTACTTTAGCTATCCTAATAGGTGCATGGTGATATTTCATTTTGTTTTTGGTTTGTGTTTCTTGAAGGTTAATAAATCTGAACATCTTTTCGTTGGCTTATTTGCCATGTGTATTTCATCTTTTTTTAATGTGTTTTTTTTTACTTTTTTATTTCAGAGAGAGGGAGAGAGAGATAGAAACATCAATGATGAGAGAGAATCATTGATCGGCTGCCTTCTGCATGCCCTACACTGGGATCCAGCCCAGAACCAGGACATATGCCCTGACTGGGAATCAAACCGTTACCTCCTGGTTCATGGATCCACACTCAGCCCCTAAGGCATGTTGGCTGGCTTTATGTCATCTTAAATGACTGTTCAGTCATTTGACCATGAAAATAGTGGATTTTTTGTATTGTTGAGTTTGAAGACTTTCTCAATATATATTCTTGAACTAGTCCTTAGATATGTGATTTGCAGATAATTTCTCTATCTCTATAGCTTACCTTTTTCATTCTCTTCACACTGGCTTTCATAGGACAAAAATGTTTATTTCTGATGAGGTTCACTTTATCACATTTCTTTTACTCTTATGGATCACACTTTTGGTGTCTAGTATAAGAACACTTTTCCTAGCCATAAATCCTTAAGGTGTTCCCCAATATTTTTTTGTAATATTTATGTAGTTGTACATAGAAGTCTGTGATCCATTTTGAATTGTGTGTGTGTGTGTGTGTGTGTGTGTGTGTGTGTATGTCTGTGTGTGTATGTGTAAGATAGCAAGTTTAGGTCAAGTTCAGTCTTTCACCCCTATGAATATCCAATGGCTCTAGCATGATTTATTGAAAAGACTGTCCTTTCTCTATTGAATTTCTACTGCAACTTTGTCAAAAAATCAGTTGAGCATATTTGTGTAGACCTATTTTTAGATAATCTGTCCCATGAATCTATATGTCTCTCCTTTTGCCAATACCACATTGTCTTGGTTAGTGTAATCATATAACAAACCCTATTATCAGGTAGAGTGATTCTTTCCACTTTGTTCTTCTCTGTTAAAATCTTTTAAGCTATTCTAGGACGTATCCCTTTCCATATAGATTTTTTTTTCAGAATCTTGTCACTGACTACAAAATGTCCTTGCCTGCATTTTTATAAAAATTACATTAATGTATAAATCAATTTGTAGAAAAATAACATTTTTACTATGTTGAGTCTTTCAATCCATGAGCACAACATGTCTTTTCATTTATTTAGGTACTTTTTTTTTTCTTTAACCCATATGTTGTACTTTTCAGGGTATCAAACCTGTACATGTTTTGTTAAATGTAAATCTAAAAATTAAAAATTATTTTGGAGAAATTATATATAGCATCATGTTTTTATTTTCAAATTTGGCATGGCCGTTGTGATATATAGTATTGCAATAATTACATATAACTATACATTTACACACACAAATATATACAAATTAGTATATAGTAATGTTATTGGTTCTTGTGACATCTTATGCCCTGGGAACTTTCTAAAGGCACTTATTAGTTCTCTAACTTTCTTTTTGTACATTTGTTATGCTACTACAGCTCTGTAATTTATAAATAAATATACTTCAATGCTTTTTCATTTTAAATCTGTATGCCTTCTCCCCATTTGCCATCTTAAAGTGGTTAGAATGTCTGGCACTAACTTGAAAAAATATTGTGGTGAAGTTGGTATCCTTGCCTTGTCTCAATCTTAGAGGGCAAACATTGTCTTTCACCATGAAGTATGATTTTACTTGAAGGATTTTATAGATGGTCTTTATCAGGTAGACATAATCTCCCTCTATTTCTCATTTTCTGAGAGTTTGTTCATGAATGGGTATTAGCTCTTGTCAGATAATTTCCTAAATTAATTAATGTAATTGAATACATTTTATTACTAAGATGTTAATATGATGGATCACATTGATTAGTTTTCATATTTTAAAGCATATCGAAATACATATATATATATAACAATTTGTCATGGTGTATACTACTTTTTATACACTGTTAGGTTAGTCTGCTGATATTTTGTTAAGGATTTTTGTTTCTAATTTATGAGAAACATTAGTTCTCAATTTTGTATTTTGTACTTTTCATCTAGTTTTTGCATGATGGTTATATTGGCCTAATAAAGAATTATGGTCCCTCCTATTTTATCTTCTCAAAGAAATTGTGTAAAATCATTCTCCAGTGAAACCATTTCAGCTTAGAATTTTTTTTAATGGAAAGCTTTTAAGTTACTAATGTATTTTCAGACCGGTTATAAGACTAATCATATTATCTCTTGTATCTTGATTAAGTTTTATTACCATACTAGAGGCCCAGTGCACAAAATTCATGCACGGGGTTGGGAGGTGGTCCCCTCAGCCCAGCCTGCATGCTCTCCAATCTGAGACCCCTCAGGGGATGTCCTTGGAATCAGGCCTAAACTGACAGTTGAACATCCCTCTCACAACCTGGGACCACTGGCTCCTAACTGCTCACCTGCCTGCCTGCCTGATTGCCCCTAACTGCCCCCCCCACTAGCCTGGTCACCACCAACAGCCTCCCTCTGCCAGCCTGGTCACCCCTTACTTCAAGCTGCCAGACTGGTCACCCCAGCTTCCACCACCACCAGCCTGGTTGCCCCTAACTGCCCAACCTACTGGCCTGGTTGCCCCCAACTGCCTGCCACTGCCAGCCTGGTTACCCACACAGCCTGCTGTTTGGTCGTCGTCTGGTTGTTTTGGTCATCATGGCCCCTGGCTTTTTATATATTAGGATGGTTTTAGAGGAATTGGTCCATTTCTTCAAAATTTCAAAGTTATGTGTACAAAGCCACTTAAAATATCTCCTTATCTTTCTTAATAGCTACAGACCTTATAGTATTATATTTGTTTCATGTCTAATATTGGTGATTTGTGATTTTTTTCTTTGTATGTTTTTTTCAATTTCCTTCAATCCTGTCATTTATCTTTTCCCTTCTTTTGCCTTGTTTGGGTTTATTATGTTATTTTTCTGTTGTTTTGTGTGTGTTTTTTTTTTTAGAGTAGAAAATTAAGTTATTGATTTGAGAACTCTTCTCAATCCTGTTGTTAGCATTTAGTGATATAAATTTCTGTCAGCACTGCTTTATATGAATTTCTAATGTGCTCATATTTGTTTTCATTTTGTACTTTTAATTTTCTTTAAGATACTCATGGCTTATTATTACTTTTTAATATTTATTGTTGAAAATATTACAGATATCCCCCTTTTTTCGTCTTTGATCCCTTCAACCCCACATGCCCCCACCCCTAGGCCTTAACTGCATTATTGTCTGTGTTTGATAACAATGGATTATTAAAAAGTGTGTTTTTAATTCCTGTGTTTAAAAATTCCTAATTCCTGTTGTCTTTCTCTTAATTTCTGGTTTGGTTTCATTATGGTCAGAAAACACACTAAGTATGATTTAAAAGTCATTTACCTTTGTTTTATGGCTGAGGATATGGTGTGTCTGGTTGAATACTCCATGATGGTTTAGCTTCCTAGAGCTGCCATGACAAAGTCCCATGAACTGTGTGGATTAAAACAACAGAAATGTGTTATCATCTCACAGTTCTAGAGTCTGGAATTCCAAATCATTTTTGCAGGGCCATGTTCCATCTGAAACCCATGGAAGTATCCTTTCTTCCCTCTCCCTAGCTTCTGCTGGTTTGTTGGCAATCTTTGGTTTTCCTTGGCTGTAAATACATTCCTCTAATCCTTCATCTTCCCACAGTGTTCTCTGTTTTCCTGTCTGTGTTTTGTTTCCTGTTATAAGGACATAAGTCATATTGAATTAGGGACCCATTCTACTCCATTATGATCTCGTCTTAACTAATTGATGAGTTCTAATTGGGCAATATGAGCAATTACCATATTACCTAATTAGATTACATTCCGTATAATTATCAGTATACATTCTGTATAATTATTCAGTATTTCAATTATCTAATATAATTTATAAACTCATGAGTAAAAATATAGTATATTCTATGTACTATAGGGAGTTAAGATTTCAACATCTTTTTTTTTTTTTTTTTTGAAGGACACAATTTAATTTATAAGTAACACATCAGCGATTAAAAAAGAAGTGTATTATGATGCTATTGAGTGGGGTGTTCTAATATGTCAATTAGAACCTGTTTGTTGATTATGTTATTCAACTCTTCTATATGCTTACCGATTTTCTGTCTAGTAGTTCTATTATTTATTAACAATGTGTTGTTGAAGTCCCCAGTGGTAATTGTGGATTTCAATTATATCAACTTTTGCTTCATGTCTTTGGGGCACCTGTTTCTTGATATATATACATTTAGTATTGCTTAGACTTTCTGATGGATTGATTCTTTTATATTATGTAATATCCATCTTTGTAGTAATTTTCTCTGAGTCTATTTTATTAGATATTGATATAGTCACTCTCGCTATTTATGACTAATATTTGTGTGCTATATCTTTGTACATCCTTTTAAGTTGCCTATGCCATTTAATTCAGAGTGAGATACTTATAAACAACATATAGTTGGCTGGTATTTTTTTAATCTACTCTGCTATTCTCTGTCTCTTGATTGGTGTATTTAGACCATTGACATTTAAAATATCTGTTGATATGTTACACTTAAGTCTGCCATTTTAAAATTTGTTTTCTATTAACTTCCTCTGGCTCTCATAACTATTTATTTTGTTTTCATGAGAGTTGCTTGAGCATTTTTCTTTAGGATTCTGTCTTCATTTGTTTATTGTGATTTTGAGTATACAGTATTTCTGTATAGTTTTCTTAGTAGTTGTTTTGGGTATTACAAATACGTTGTAAATTTTATCACTTTGATAATGTGTGGAAACCTCAGTTCCATTTAGATTTTCTATATTTCTCACATTTAAATAATATCATCTTGAGTATCAGATGATGCTGTAATTTTGTTTCAATTATCTAATATAATTTATAAACTCATGAGAAAAATATACTATATTCTATATACTCACATATTTGTTGTTTTTATTGTTCCTTTTTCCTGATGTGTCAAGATTGTTTTTAATTTTCCCCCAATTTAGTTCAAGTCATCTAATTATATTGATCCACTCTGATCTTAATTACTACTTCAATAAAATAAATCTCATAGTACCTTTCATAAAATATCTTACAAATTCAATAATAATAACTTAAAATTACTTTAAAATATATAGTTTTCCCAAAAAATATATATACATACCCTTTCAATAATGTAAAGGTAATGTTTACTAAAATGCATTTCATTTTCAAAATTGAGCTATCAGCTGTTAAAGTGTGTATACATTTTTGGACATACTGTATATTGTTCTGAATTCATAAATTGTATATATAAATATTTTCATCAAGGAAACTGTGCCATATTATTCCCGTTTTCAGCAGACACATGACATTCTTGTGTATTGTGGAATGCACACATTCTTCTATTCATGTATCAATGCGAAAATACTCAGATTCTACAGCGAGTTCATCAGTTAAACAAGAGACAAACAGCTTCATAGAATAAAGTCAAACAGAACAAGAAAAAGTGGAAGAAAAAGATGGAGTGGAAGACCTAAAAAATCAAGTAACCTTGTGTGTTGGAAAGATAAAAGAATGTCACTGAAATCAGAAAATCAATACTGTAATTTTAAAGCATATTGATTTAGCTTGTGAAGCTATGGCAATAGTCTAAGGAATGAGGGTAAGAAATAAAACAACAACAAAAAAAACCCAAAAAATAAAAACTGCCTTGTTTTCTTTGGACTGAAGTTGTGTGTGTATACTAGTATGCATATGTGTACTGAATTAACTAAAATTAAGTATTTGCCCCAAATTTTGCATTTAATTCAATATATTTTATCAATGACCCTCATATAATCAGTTGATCATATTGCAGTATCCTAAAGCTATAGAAAAATAATTTTCAATAATTGAAATGAGATAATTTTGTAGACATAAAATTAGGTACATCTAATTTTCTTAGTTTCTAATTTATTTTATAACTAAACCAGAATAGCTATATTTTAAAATGTTTACTTTATATGAATTAAAGTAAAGCCAAAAGATGAGTATCTGTAGAACATAGTTTTAGATACAATGTCATTTTAAAAACAGGTTCCAATATAAAAGCTCTTGTATAACTACAGTAGTTGGCATAATTACCAACATCATTTATAATGGAAACAAATTAATATATTTCACATTAGGAGGTTTTGTTAAATTTTAAAAATTTTATATACATTTATAATATAAATAATTAAATGCAAAATATAAATGTTGGAAAGCATCTCGATTGTGTTTCCTATTTAATTACTTAATATAATAGTCATATATATGTATATATTTCTTATATACATAGAATTATTGAAAGGAAAACTTGAAATATTCTGGATATATTTTTTTATATGGGGAAAATACCATAGGCACCAGGCTGTGAATCATGACTACTATATTTAACCAAATGCCTTGAGCCATTCTTTATTATAGTTAACTAAGAAATATTCCAAACTGAGGATATCTATAAATATTTTCATTAGAGTAGATCCAGCATCTTGTTTATAAAATTTGGATAAACGAATTTTAAAATAGAAAGTAATTGGCATAGTTCAGAGTGAAATGGGCATAGTTGAGAACTGTGTTTTTTTTCATTCTTTTTTCAAGTTTACTGAGATGTAATTGACATATAACTTTGTGTAAGTTTAAGGTGTACAACACGATGATTTTATACATGTATATATTGCAAAACAATTATTATAAGTTTATTTAACATACCTATCACTTCATGTAATTAACTTTTTTGGTGTGTGTGGCAAGAACATTTAAATTTTACTCTCTTAGCAACTGATTTCCAGAACCTATCATTTATTTGTCCCTAATTTGTACTATTAGCAACATATGTTGTATTTCTTACATTCTAAGTGTTTTCAAGAATCAGTGACCTAGGCCACAATCTTCCTAGCTCCATAATGTCTTTCTTCTTTGTCCTTTCAACCACAGCTCATATACCACAGTCCCCAAAGAAAGGATTTTTGATGCCCACTGTCTAAAATATGTGTCCTTTCATATGTGGTTATGGTTGTTTTTACCTTTCTCACTCTAAGTA
The DNA here is from genome assembly GCA_026230045.1 of Corynorhinus townsendii. NCBI lineage: Eukaryota > Metazoa > Chordata > Mammalia > Chiroptera > Vespertilionidae > Corynorhinus > Corynorhinus townsendii. The sequence continues at coordinate 74,586,747 of JAPDVU010000003.1, read as the reverse complement.
TAGTGTTAAGAGAATAGGCTCAGAATTCTTTACCTGGAGTTCAACGCTTCATTCTATTATGTTCTTTCTGTGTGATCTTGGGCACGTTATTTAATCTTTCTGCCTCTTAGTTTTTGTCTGTAAAATAATATGAGTACTCATCTAAGTTTTGGAGGAATAATTATGTAAATATTTCTCAAGTTTTTCCATTGTCTATCACTTCCCATGTAAACAGTTAAGATTTTAACTTTTTACTTAAATATATAATAATCGTCAATTTCCTTTTCATAAATCTTTGACACAAGATGAAATTTTTCAAAGGTAAGTTCTGTCTTTTATAGTTGTCTATAATGCCAGATAAAGCAATATACAGAAGCACTTAAGAAAATTCTTAATGAATACATATCAAATTTTCTTAAAGTGATCTAAATTGCAGCACTTTAAAATACATCTCATAAGACACAGTTTTTGAAATGGAAAACTTCTATGCATCCATATTGGATAATGGGATTTTGGAGGGAAAGATTTTAGGATTTAGCATTTCTTCAATATGTAATTTTTCCCCTTTTTAAAACTTTTATTAATATGTAAATATTTTAATGACTATTGATCATTGTTATGCATAAAAATTTATATTCTCATCTTTTTTATACCTAAAACATTAAGTACTCACAAACTTTTAAAGAAATTGATAAATTAGTGTATTTTTAAAGGATTCTGACTTTCCACTTCACAGTACATGTTTTTATGTTTAATCCAGACTTTTATCAACTTGGGGTGATAATCACTTTTGACTAGTAGCCAAAAAGATCATATTTACAATAGTCTCATGAATATGGAATAATTTTGGCATTGGAATTCATCCTTAAATGAGCTATGTTCAATATGTGAATATGTGTTTGTCATTTTGCATATATATCTTATGTTTTATTCATATTTTGAGATTTTAATTTTAAATTAGAATAAAATTGCTAACAAGTTATATACATTAATACATCAATTGCCTTCTGAGGTAGGCATTAGTGTTGTTTTCAAGTAAAGAGATTATGGAAGCAGGAATTTATTTCCAAGGTCACAGTAGAAAGGACAAAACTAATATATGGAAATAGTTATCTGACTCTCAAGGATGAGTTCTTATACACTATTACAAACTGAATCCGATACCAACATCTTACATGAACAAATTTGGACTCGTGGATATAATTAGTGTATCTTTTTCAGTGTAGTCTCCACTTTTAAAAGTGATATTTTTTCTTTTCCTGACTTGCATGGAGTAAGGGGAAATATTTCATGTCTCTATAAGCCATAATTTTAGAAGATTTAATTTTAAAAAAGATATATTTTGGGAAAACTAGAGAGAAAAACATTTGCTCCGTACAAGGATTGTTTTCTAATTATTAGGAATATCTCATAATTTTAAAAAATCCTTTTATGGTAGTCTTCCCCTTGGCTAGACTGTTGAGGCAGTAGGAGAATATAGCTAAGGGATTTTATGAATAGGCCATCTACACTGAAATGGGATTCCACTATTTTATTATATGAATTCTACACTTCCGCTAATGCTGGTGATATCAGTGGGGTGTTCTCTGGGTCTGTCCCCACCGGTTATTGATGGAAATGGGCTCTTACTAGTAGGGTGCCACAGGGAAAATAATTTCCTGAGGCCCTCAGGGGAGGAATTGTGGAAAGTTTCATTTCTGTGTCATTAAACCCCTGAGTTTCCAAGGTCCCATCTCCTTCTGTCCCGCCAAGGAAAAAGTCCCATCTTGTCTTCAGCAGGGCAAAGATCAAAGCTAGTTCCCAGAATTTCTGCTCCAGATTGGCTCAGTCCAGTCCGGTCCAGCATTTGGCTAGGTTAGCTTGTGTTCCGGCTGCAGTCCATTGGGTGTCAAGTCCACATGGCCATGAAGGGAGCATGAGTGAGTGTAAGGAAGTAGGAGCAAAATGAGAGGAACGCAAGAGACAGAATCCCTTTGTGGATTTTAACCTTCTATGATTTTGTGCACTTGCAATGGCTCCACCCTTCTAGTCAACTATCTTTTTCCCAGGTTAGACTGACGGGCCAGTATTTTCTCTATGTCACCCTTTACTGTGCATGTGTGCATGCTTCCATCTTTCACCTGACCCGACCCCTTCCCCAGTGACCTGCAGGGAATGGATGGGATGCTCCCTGGGGAGTGTGAAGTGCAACTTCCTGGTGAAGCTGCCCAGACGACCATGCTTATAATGTCTGTCCTCCTCTTTGCTTTCTTCCTATTATTAATATTAATAACTCACTAATTACAACAGTAACACTACGACTCTGCAAAACTGTGATTTGGTTGCAAGATACATAGATACTTCAACAATTAGTTTCAGAAATACCACATAAACTGAGAAGCCAGTAGGGAAAGTGTTTTTTGGTACAATGGCTTACAATTTTGCCATGTTAGAGTCCGCATACTAACTTCATATTTGTTTCACAACAGCCCTCAGCAGATCTAATGGCTATGTATCCACTCTAGAACCCAAACTTAAATCTCAAGAAATTTCTTTCCTAGAAAAATTATGCAGTTTGAGAAGGTAGAGGAAATTGGCCAGTGGGAAAGGTAGTATGCTAAAATCTTTATCTTAACTACAAATAATATCAAATAGAAGGAAAGAGTAGAAAGATTTTAAGTACCATCTAAGAGTGGTTTCCTGGATTTAGGATTATGAAACCTTATATTATCAAGACAGTGATTCACCTTTTATTATTGTTTCTTTCCACTTGCTTTCTTTCTAACATTCTACTGCACTAATAGGACAAGAGTCAAAATTGAAGTTACCCGCTGCTGGGTAAGTCAGATTGTGAATTACTGCTAATGGTCCTAGTCATTAGTATAATCCACTTGAATGATCAAAATGATACTAATAAGGAAAGCACCTATTGCCTCAGTTTTGTTTGTTTTTTAACTTCCCAATGCCTGAACACTAGTAATAAAATCTCCCAGCTCCCTGACACAAGCACCAAGGCTAGGAGTTAGCTTCAGCATGTGTAACATTGCTGCTGAGTCCATGTACATGAGGAAAGAAAGAAGGAGGTTTCACTTGCAAAGGAACCTTGTCTACCACATTCAGCGCCTCTTGAATTACAGAATGAATGTTAAGTAAAGTATTGATCATTTTACAGAAGCACAAAAAAAAGCTGTCTTGTAACTCCCTTTCTGGTAATTCTAAATCATAATTGAGGATTTTGGTTACATATTTAAAAATTAAAGGTATAGTACCCAACCAGTACCTGAATAGAATTGTAACAATGTTGGTTTACTATAATTCATTTAAAATATTATAAACCATATGCTGCTATCTGACTTACCACAGATATTTTTGTCTTATTTATGTGTTTTAGAGGTTCCCATGCAGATTTCTCACTTAATGAAAAAAATCTTTGACACATTATCCTATGAAAGATATTGATAAGCATGAAAAAGAAAGTTCTCCCGAATCAAGTGTAAGTGTAACCTATACAATCTGCATTTCTTTATTATATCTTATCATGGATCTTAGTGTGTGTGTTCAAAAAAAGAAGGAACTTTATTTTGGTAACTAGAACACTTTTTAAAACACAAAGAATTTAGAAGTAGTTTCTCCTCTACCACTTGCTAAATATACAGATTTAGACAAGATTTTGCTCTCCTTTAATGGAAAAATAACTATTAAAACATAGAATTTTTAAGAGAATTAAATGAAAAAATGTACATGAAAGTCTAAATGCCTGACACTAAGTAGGCATCCAAATCAACAGGTTTAAAGCAAAACAAAAATGACATTTTAAACTAGTATTTAGTGGCAAAGGTACCGCAGAGTTCTATCTGAAAAATCACATTTTATGACAGCAATTAGAACACTCCAGACTGCTCAGTTATCTTTCATTCTCTCACTTTCATTCTTCTACCTTTCAGTCTTCTTTCTAGTCTATTATTTTCAATCATCTTTAACTCTGAGAAAAAAGTCTTCAGGTACTGCTTCCTCTTTAGTTTATAAATCCACTCACAAATCTTTATTTTGACGTTTATTCAATTTAGGTGACCACAACCTACAATCAGAATTGACGTAACAGTCTATGAACTAGTGCCCCTGCCCCTAATCTATTCTCTTCCAATTCTCCCCCATCTAAAATCCAAAGTTTGTACTGTGACCAGAGTGCTATTTAAAAACATAAACACAATCCTATTATTTTCTCTTTTAAAACTTTTTAATAATCCTCCATTGCCCTCCAGAACAATCCAATCTCAGCATAATGTACAAGCCTTTTACTAACTGTTCTTGACCCTCTCTTCCTCTGTCACCACCTTTCCTTGGCCTAGGCCATATATTCATTTAAATAGTGTGCACCTGCTAGAATGTGTTAGACTTCTTTGTTTCCTCACCCCGGTGTCTATTCATCTCTTTCACTTTTTTTTTAATCCACCTAACTTCTACTTCTATTCTCTATTTCCCAAACTGGATTCAGTGTCACTCTTATGTGTTCCCAAAGCATGCAAACTACGGCTTGCAAGCCACATGCGGCTCTTTTTGTTCCTTGAGTGTGGCTCTTCCACAAAATACCACAGCCTGGGCGAGTCTATTTTGAAGAAGTAGTGTTAGAAGAAGTTTAAGTTTAAAAAAAAATTGGCTCTCAAAAGAAATTTCAATCGTTGTACTGTTGATATTTGACTCTGTTGACTAATGAGTTTGCCGACCACTGGCCTAAGGGATACACAATGGCTTATTTTCTTTTCCGTATCTTCCAACAGATGATAGAGGTTTTGAAAGGAGACATAGTATTTGATCACTATCGGAGCTCAGTAAATATTTGTAGAATCAATAAAGAGTTTGGGTTAGAATTATATTTTCTCACACAGAAATTTGACTTTGGAAGCTGTTGTGATTTCAGTCCTTAAGAAAAATCTAGCACAGAATTATGTTTTGAATAACCTTATTAATAAGGTTTCTGTTTGCTTCTACACAAATAGGAAAACATGACTTCATACTTACAGTTTTCAAGATATGTTTATTGTAGAAATACCAAATGCCTTACCATTCATATGACAACAAATTAAATTAGCACTACGAATCGCTGCTGAGCAGAGCCAAAATTTAAAGCCAACTAAAATGCTGACATATAAATTTCTCATGAATTCATACATAGAATATGGGAAATGTACTACTTGTAAAATAACAATTGCCTGAGATAGTCCAGTGGATTACATTTTAATGAGTTAATGTCTAAAAGGACACTACAGAAAAACCAGCTGCTATAACTGCTTCATATAATTGGGTTAATGTAACGAAAACCCTAACTAGCAATTGTAAAGCAATTTCCATTAGATTCTTGACCTCTGTTAACACACAAATGATTTTGTTTTGTACTCTTACTTTTGATTAAGTATCTAAATTTTATCTTTGACATTTGTTTGGTTTTAGTTAAGTTTCAGAATTAAAATTATACATATTTAATCATGTATATTTGTGTGTATTCATATATTTTAAACTATGTATATGTAATATATATACATTCATGTTGGAGGATCTTACTTTCAATTTATAAAAAATGCACTATCTTTGAAGTACAATAAGGTGAGGTGTGCCTGTAAAAAATAGAATTGAACTTTAAATATTTTAAAGGACATCCTAATAATTCAACAGTAAGTTATGTGGCACAAAAGAACCTGTCAAAAACAAATATTGACCCTTTCATCAAGTTGAAAGATAAATTTTAAAAGTGCAAAATTTAATGCTTATTGTGTCAATTGAGGCACAATTTAGCAACAAGAGATGGAAAACACAACCAACAGTGACTTAAAAACATGGGAGTAATATCAACCCTCCTGCAAGATATTCAAGAAAATGTGAATGTTGAGTTAGCACTCTAGTTCAAAGAAGTCAGAATCAATGCCTTATTTTATCTTTCTTTCATAACATGATCATTTCAAGCTGCGGAACACACATTCATCTTAAGAATCAGAATAAAGTGATAAACATGGAGACCTTGTATCTGGACCTTTAACGGAGAAAGTGAAATTTTACAGAGGGTCATCATATTTCTGAAGTATCTCATTGACCATAATTTTTTCTCAGGTCACAATTAACTATTTTTTTTAATGGTGTTTAAAAAAAGGAGAAAGAAAAAGAAAAAAGAAAGCGTTTGGATTTTCAAGCCTCAAAAGAAAAGGTAGGCAAGGAAGAGAGAGGAGCTAATAGATTGTGTTTTATTCATCATTGTATGATTGTATGCTTTCAAATCATGTTTTTCTGTTTTATACCTCACTTATAGAATAGGGGAATTATCTGGTTTGTATAAGCAGGATGGGGACAAGAACACCATTTAAGCATCTTAGACATTTTGTATTGTGTACTCTATTCATAGGACCATATGTCCTTATACTGAAACCATCTATATAATACAAGCCTAAGTGACCCTTACAGCAGAACCACCAGAACAACCGGTCGCTATGATGCACACTAACCACCAGGAGGCAGACGCTCAACACAGGAGCTGCCCCCTGGTGTCAGTGCACTCACACAGGGGGAGCGCTGCTCAGCCAGAAGTGTGCTCACAGCTGGCAAGTGAGGCAACGGTGGCGGCGGCCTCTCCCACCTCTGAGGCAGTGCTAAGGAGCAGTGAGTCGGTTGATAAGGACCAGCATATCTCCTTGATAAAAACTGTAGGTCTCTACTAAAGCCATGCTTCTCCCTATCAATATGATGGTGGTTTTCCTCCACTCAGAAAACTTCCTTTTTTAATAGGAGGTGTCTTTCACGTTTCAGCATAATTGCACTATTTTAGCCCTCTTTATCTTCTCAACCAGATTTTGCATGATAGAGGATATTAAATATCATGATGAATTAAAAGGTGACTGATGGGGATTATTGATCATATGAGGCATGTGGAGTGGAGGCACATATAGAAGACCTGCTTGAGCACCACTCAATGGGGAAAACAGAATAAGTAGCACTTATATATCCCACTGCCACTAGCTATTCCACTCTCGGTGGCTCAACGGAAATGTGGACTGGCTGGACATCAGACCCCAGGAGTGGAGGAAGCTTTAGGCTACATTCCTAGTGAAGACCTTGCCCCCACCTTGGTATAATGGCAAGTTGGTGTGCCACACTGTAATCCACTGCCAGCTGAGTTTCTGTGATTAGAAGTAGCCTCAGCTTCTCTTCAGCATGATGGAAAACCTGAAGCACAAACACTTTGGGGCAGCTACAGGATATAGTAAGCCAGCCAAAGTTCAAATCGCAATCATTGTTGGGGGAGCAGCAGCCTTTCCATGACATGATCAAGGACCTGGGATCCCAGTCTTGCAGTTGACTAGAATCAATTGGCTAAGATTAGGCAAGAACTTGTTTCAGTAAAGTATTACAGGAGTGCAATCTTTTGAGAGGCCAGAATGCAAGAGATCACTTAATTTGGGAGGGGATGGCAAAACAATTAATGTAATATGATATTTAAAAATGTCAGCTTAAATACAATATTTAACTGGATTAACTACATATTCCAATTAAAAATCATGGTAAGAATTACGGTCTTTATTTTAAAATGGCATAAAAATTGATTTTCCTGACAAAGTTTTAAAAATATATTATAAAAGTGTATTAAAATTACATTTCTAGCATCTGTAAAAAAAGCTGGCAGGTTGTGTTGCTCATATAATAGAGAAATTAAATAACTCCTGTGTATATTGACAAAGTTTGAAATATAAAATAACATTTGATATGTTTTTATTGATTTCAGAGAGAGGAAGGGAGAGGAAGAGAGAGATAGAATGATGAGAGAGAATCATTGATTGGCTGCCTCCTGCACACCACCTACTAAGTGTTGAGCCTTCAACCTGGGCATGTGCCCTGACCAGGAATCAAACCTAGTTTATGGGGTAACGCTCAACAACTGAGCCACACCAGCTAGATGGAAAATAACATTTTTATATAACATTAATTTAGAATTAAAGTATTTTTACTTTACTGAGAAACACATTTTGAATTTTATTTTAAATTTTGTCATTATATTAGAAAATAAGTTTCAAAAGGATTGATATTGTAAATAACTGCAATTACTATAACATTGCAAATGTTATTAAAACAGTTGCTATCCTAGTAACTTAAGCTGTTCCTATTAATGTTCGTCACTCTTAATTCAAATCTCCAATTACACCTTAACTTTTAAGCAAAATTATATACAATTATATCTATTTTTACATATACACTTCAAACAGTGCTATATTTCAATGAAGGAACATAATTTTTAGTACCTTAACATAAATCAAAACTGCCAGAGAAGCAGCACTGGCCCTTACCTCAGATAGTTAATAACTTCTGGTAGAAAGAAACGATGTGACTAAAATTTTTAATTCAAGTGGGAATGGTCTTTTGTTACAAATACATACTTTCTTTTTGAATACTGAGGGTCTTATTGTAGCATCTTATACATTCTTAACCCCTTGGAAATGTCACTTCATAAAATGCCAGACATCATTAGTAATTGGAGAGTGTTATCATTTATGGGGATGAAAGCATTTATCTCTATAGGAAATATCCAAACAAAATCATAAAACAGAAATCTTGTTTACCACCCGCCAGCCCAACTGAGTGGAGATTTCACAGGCTAACCTGATGCCACCTCAGGACTGGTTAGCCAGGACCTCAAGGCATTAGGCTTGGTGTCATGAAAGACTAGAGATGAATCCACCAGGCTCCCATTCCTGGTGCTGTGAGAAAGGACTCTACCCTGTCCCTGTCTAAAGTCATGCCCTCAACTGCTCTGTTCTTGACCTTCTTCCTGAAAATTTTACCTTTACCAATCAAATTACTTTCTTACATACTCCATCAATCTCTCTACACAATTGTCCCCATTGACTTTTTGTTTTTATTGAATTTTATTGTGGTGACATTGGTGAACAAGAACTTATAAGTTTCATGTGTGGATTTCTAAGTTACAAAATCAGTTATAGAACCATATGCCCACCACCCAAAGTCAGATCTTCTCCTGTCACCTCATTTTAAGACCCCCTTCCCCCTCCTCCCTCTGGCAACCACCACACTGCTGTTCATGTTTATAACTTTTAGTTTTATATCCCCCATATGAGTGAAGTCATATGGTTCTTAGCTTTATCTGACTTAGTTCACTCAGCATAATGTTCTCAAGGTCCATCCATGTTGTTGCAAATGGCACTATTTCATCCTTTCTTATGTATTCCATTGTGTATATGTGCCACATCTTCTTTACCCAGTCCTCTATTGCAGGATACTTTGGTTGTTTCCATGTCTTGGCCACCGTGTGGGCTGTGTATACCCTCCTGGTGAGGTTGAGTGTTTATTCCTGTTGGCACAACTATGGGAGGGATTTACCCCAATGCTGATCAGCTGCAAGGACAGGCTGCAACCTCCCACCATCATGGAGGATCTGCTGTGCAGGACCCCATCCCACAGAGCAGTACTTACTTCAGTGGGGTTCTGTTGCCCACTGAGTCCACTCCTTAAGTATGTAGCTTGTGGAGGTGGGTAGAGCTCAATTGTGATCTGAAGCTGTCCACCAAGTGTGTGGCTCTGCACTTCCTGATATTTGCAGGCTAAGGTAAACTGCACCTGTTTTCTGCCCAGGGCCACCTAGCATGGAGCTACAAAGTGATCTGTAGAATGGGTTTAGTTAGCCAATTGCTAACCAAGACTGGCTGCCACTAGTTCTAGGCCTGGGATCACTTAGAAGTATAAGGCACACTGAGGACAGATGCTACTTGTTTGAGAGATTTGAGGAAAATCTGAAGCATGATCCAAGACAGGCCATTTGTATGGTAACAGCTTGGGCAGACTCATGGGGGCAGGGTCTTTGGGAATCATCAGGGAAGGGTGAACAGTGTTAGCCAGGATGTTGGAGACTCAGTGAACATCCTGGTAAATCTCATACCCATCTGACACCATAAGAGTCATCAGAATAGTATTGCCTTGGACTCCAGCAACCCTGAGTCTTGCTCAGTTATAATTCCTGCTAGTTTTACAGCCAGAAGTTATGGATATTTCTCTTCCTGGAATTGGAACTCTGGGCTGGAAGACCTGGTGTGGAACTGGGACCCTTGTTTTTTAGGGGGTACCTCTACAGTCAAGATATCCCTCCTGATTTTTATCCACCACATGTGTATGGGAGACCAGCCCATTCCTCATCTCTGCTACTCCTTGCAGTCTCAATGAGGCTTCTTTAAATCAGTAGTTTCAGACTTCAGTCAGATTTCAGGCAGTTCTGAATGATGGTGGTTCTGTAGCTTTTTGTAATTTTGATGTGGTTGTGGAAGGATGCAAGTACCACATTTACCTATGGAACCTTCTTGACCCAAAGCTCAGATTGATAGGTTTTATGTTTCTCTTTTGTATTTAAGCAATTTCTCTCAAGTTCCTTCTTCCTTTTGTTGATAATTACAATATCTTTCAGTAAAACATACTTTCAAAATCCCAGGTGCCAAATACTGATAAGGGCATGATGCTGAGCTCCAGTGTTACTCTTTCAGAAAAACAATATATAGGAGGCAAGTGAGGGCAATTATACTGAACCTTAAATGAGCTATATCAAGCTATTGTTTTACAACAGACTCTTCAAAGCTCATCTTGTTATAATATTCCTGATGAGATATTCCAGCTTATTAGACAGAAAAACTGTTATAGCAGTAATGTGGCCTCATTTAACAATATTAAACCCAAATGACTATCAATGTTCAGAGATCCTCTTTGTCACAGTAATAACCTTTATTTCACGTTTTAATATTTTTTTCAATGTCAATGGCCTAAAAATTAATTTGAGTTTTCTCTCATAACATACAAAGTTGAATATTTCACTTGTACCCAGTGAGTTACAGAAAAGGACTAGTAAAATTTTTTTGTTTTGTTTTGTTTTTGGATAGAGAATGAGTCAAATCTCATATTTGATTCCAACCTGATTTAAAATTCCCTAAACAATAATTAATTTTTTAATTGTGGGATATTGTGAACAAATCAGTTCTAATATTAATCATGAGTTTTAAAATATTTATTGGAAATAACATACAAAATAGATTTTAGTTTGATTTCTTTAACAAATATTTGGACCATATTAAGTTAAAATCTAAATTAAATGTGTCACAATCAAATGTCAAAATACACAGCAATCTGGCTTTTTCAAAGAAGGAAAAATCTTAAACTCTAAATATCTCTTATTGAATGTAATATATTTTAAAATACCTTTATTTAAAACCATCTTTGCATAAGATGAAAAGTAAAATGTTACATTTTGCCACCAGTATTAAATATTAAGTATTCACTAAACAAATATTTCTGCTTGGCAATACTTAATAAAGATATGGAAGTATAAAACTATTCTCCCTGTTGAAATAACAATAGTCACAAAATGTTAAAGTATATTCTAATAAAAATATTGAGATTGATGATGTGCAATAAACAAACACATAATACAAGAAATAGTAATATTGAGCCCTTCTTGGGTAGCTTTATAGTTTTTGTCATCTATACAGATGAAACAGAAGCTTGCTTCTATGATGTGATGATGATGATGGTGAAATGCTGGGATCCATTCAGGATTTGTTTTCTCATGTATTCATCACTTAATTCCTTAATGTAGTTATTAAATTCCATATTCTACATCAAAAGGTTATAGAAGACTAGATTACAAAAGATTAAATAATTTTCCCAAGTTCACAAAAGCAGGTTGCTTGTTTCTAACTCCCATCCCCGTTTTCCTTATTGAAATATACGGCCAAAATAACTATAACAGTGGTGCCTGTTTCCTTCTAACCCCCATTTATCCCGAAACATTCACTTATCTAAAATGTTTTATTAATCAATAATTTAACTTCTTAATTAATTTTCTTAAAAGTCAGGTGAGATGATGGCATCAAGACAATATATTTAACTGAGTCCAGCAGCATACCCCCCATCTCTTTAACAATTCTTTTTATTTTCCCAGATAGAAAACATATTTAGACCCAGTTGTGCACATGTAAAAATAGGTGTATGCATCAGTAATATCTTTATTTGTTTAAAATTTACTAAACAGAGTGATTCTTAGCACTGAAAGGTTTTCACAGGTGGTAAGTAGGATCTCATCCGAGTCATCCAGTATATACTATTTCAGAAGAGAGGCATTATTATTCCCATATACATAAGAGGACCTCATGCTTTACAAGAATATTTGTTCAAATCTGTGCTGATTAAAAAAAATATGTTATAACCACATGAATGTCTTTGATCAAAATAAGATTATCAATGACAGTAACAAAAGTACACAAAACCAAATTTGAAAAAATTTAACAAAATATAGAATTTTAGTTTGAAAGAAATAATGAATGAAAATAAATAGTACAATAATTAATAAAGCTGATTTAGAATCAGAACAAGTAAGTATCATTAAAACTTTAAAAAATTCTGATCTATTTCAGTATACTAAATCAGAAGTACCAACTAGGAATTACATTTTTAAAAAAATTTTCCAGATTATTCTGATATAGCTAATTCCAGCATTTGGAAACCAGCTGAAGTTTTTGTTTTTTTGTTTGTTTTCTTTTTTACATGTAGGGAAACCATGTTAATTTCTTATACAAAGTGTCACTTGCTTTTGAATATATTAAAAATTTTTTTAATTATATAAAATTTTCTAGTCTTTTCATTGATCATATAGAATTACTTTAATCTAGTACTATGAACATACTTTTTCCTACAATCATCTATTGCAATATATATCACAGTCTCCCTATGTAAATCTTGGAGATAAAGATGAAAGGGAAATCCATGAATTAAATTGGTGGGAAATAACTCTACTACTATAATTACAAATTTTGGAAGGATGAAAAGAAGCAAATACTTTTGTGTGTGAAATGGTAGAGCTATATTTAACTTAGAAAAATGGTTCATCTCTGTTTGTGTTAGATACCTAAAACAATAATAGGGATCAAAATAAATAATTGAAAATGCTGTCATACTTACATATCTAAAAGTTTACATTCATATGAATTTCATTAACACATGAGTAAAACAAAAAGTGAATGAAGTTCCCAAAAGTCATGGATTAGTTTGAAGTCAATGAAAATGCTCTTTACTTTTTTTAAGCACTCTAAGAATTGTATTTAGAAAATTTGTTAATGACCTGTTTTTGCCAATTACACATATTTTGTGTTATTCTCATTTAGGATTGAGTAAAGTTATGAATGATGAGAATACTTATTGAAATGATAGGTTATCCCATGTACTTAAGTATATTTTAGCATTTTATTTACTTTAATATTCCCATGGTGGCTTCTGGTGAATAAATATTTAATTTTCTTCCATATTATATATATACTAGTGGCCCGATGCATGAATGAAGATTCATGCAAGAATGGACCTTTGTTCCCCTGGTGGTCGACACCACCTTCACTGTGGCTGGAGCAGCCTTTCTGCTCTGTCCCAGAGCTGCCTTCCTGCCTTCCCATGCTGCCCAGAGGCCCGGAGCGGCTGGGGTGGTGTGGAACGCCTGCGTCCCACCCTGTCCCTGGTTGCTCGGAGCCTGTGTATGCAAATCAATCTGCCATCTTTGTTGGGTTAATTTGCATACTCACTCCTCATTGGCTGGTGGGTGTCACAAATGTATGGTCAATTAGCATGTTACTCTTTTATTAGGTAGATATGTGTGTGTGTTTGAGTGTGTGGGGGGGGGCATTAATATTGTGAACTATACAATCACTTTTTAAAATTTCAGATCTTTGAAGTTTTTGTTTAACTTCCTATTGACCTATTGTCTAACAGTCTAATTGAACAAATGGACATTAAAGCATATGATGTGTGCTTCTCACTGTAATAGATAGTGGGGAAACTGTGGTGAATAATGCAATTATTTTAGAAACTCACAAGTCCAGTGATTTGGTTCCTAATACATACATTACACTGAACCCCAAGTTAAGAAATAGTTTTTAGTATATTACTGGTTCTTACTACTCAGCACTGATTTTAATGCTAAGACTTATAAAGAATTATATAACCTCTCTCAGCCAAGACAGACTGCTATTTATCCCTCAAATAGTGACAACACCTTAATATGATTATTGTCTAATTATTAGTTTGGAGACAAGCCACCTTCACCTTTGCAATGTATTTCTTTTATTCTTTATCTTTCTGCTGAGACTTAATTTTCCACTACCATGGGCATCACGGAATGCGTTGGCTGTCTTAAGTAAAGTAACTGTGAAATAAACATTTGAACCAGAAAGTTTTCTATTGACCCAGAGATATAAAATTAATTGCTGCACCAAATAATGTTCTTAGAGCTATCCAGAATGCAATAGTGTCAGAAAGAAGAAAGGAGCCCCAGCTGGTTTGGCTCAGTGGATAGAGCATTGGACCTCGGACTGCAAGGTCCTGGGTTTGATTCCAGTGATTCTCTCTCATCATTGATGTTTCTGTCTCTCTCTCCCTCTCCCTTCCTCTCTGAAATCAATAAAAAAATAATTTTTTAAAAAAGAAAGAAAATAAAGGAGAGAGGAAAGGATATCAATACAAAAGAAACATTCTTTTCCCTTAGTTTATGGAATCACAGATAGGAAAAACAGATGATTTTTTGTCATGTAATATGTTCAACTTTTTATTTTCTCATGTATCATATAAAATGTTAAAAGCAAACAGTGCTGTTTTACAGTGCCCTTGGCTGATTATGTATCTCATACTAAGACTATTATTTTATTATATGGCTTAAATTGAACATCAATAATTTGACCTTCACGAATACTTTTTGCACAATATAAAAACTATTAAAAAAACATTAGTAACTTTCAGCTTTTTTAAAAAAAGAAATTTCTGTTTCCTCTACTATGTTGTCCTTCAGTGCTTAATTTGTTACACATAATATTCACTCTTATTTTCATTAAGACATGCGTGAGAAAGATATGCATTATCGCTCCAATAACTCAGAATTGAGACCCCAGTAACAATTTTAACTATGAAGGATTGTGAAAGCACATGGCTTTCTTTTATTCTCATATAAAGCAGTTCATAAAATCTCACTGATAGGTTTAATTGTTTATGCTCATTAATTTTTTGATTAAATGTTCTTTTAGTTTTGAATCTGAAGGACTTTCAAAAAGAAAGCTGGACAGTGAAAATGTACAACAAAAGTTGTCAATCTCTACAGGAATTAAATGAACCTTTTTCTTTCTGAAACAAATAGAACTACATGTATTTCTTCATGCAGCTGCCAAACTGAACCATGACAAGACATAGCCAATTCATCCTTTTCAGCTGTCTTCATGGTGGATCCACAAGCTCTGTCCTGTCTAAGCTGGAATTGTTTTACCTACTAAAGTTAGATGATTCACGTAACACGCATAAAAGCTGCCTGTTTACTGACCTAGTTAAATGACATGCTTACCTTTGTAGAAACAAATGATAATCCCTCACCCACATACTGAAACACACACCTTAACAAATCCATCCATCATGAGAGCTGAAGGATTCTATATTGTCTTTTATATTTAACTACACAAAAGCAATAACAGAAATAAGGAAATCTCTTTTTTCATACATTGAACATCTCATCTATTCAAGTACTGTCTAGAGTTAAGAAGACAAATTACTTTTTGTACTTTTGAAAAGTACAAAAACAAAAGTTAAAAAATATAAGAGATCCCCCACCCCCACAAAAAAAAAGATGTAACTGGTAGATTTTTAAATATGTGTAGACAGTCTAGGTAGTTTTCTGTGCATTCTGAGCAAATGTTTTGCTCTTTTATTTTTAAAGGGCAACCATATTAACAACGAAATTCCACAACTTAGTCGTCCTTTTAAAAGCTAAGAGCAGTGTTCTTATTCTGGTGTGAATGCTCTACAGGGCAGGCCCCATCAGTTCTGAGGGGTGCTCTGCTCTCACCCTGCATGCTGTGAGCAGAACATCATTGCACTTAACACCACTTGCATCAAAATGAGCTGCTTCTCTTCCTTTATCCATGAAGTAAAAATTTTATTCTTTATTTTTCTCCAGTAATTTCACTGTCACAAAATAGTTCAGATTTATTTCATCCTAATATATAAAAATCCAGGGTCCGTAACATCCAAAATGACTGAAGGCTCAACCCACCGGAAGTCAGTGCTAGGTTGCTTTGGCAACTCAGTACTGACTGCCACTCCTGTGGGTGCCCCAACCCAGCACTGACTACGGAGCGGGCTGGAGATCAGACCCAGAGAGAAGCCTGGGGAGAGAGAGGCAGGGTCTGATCTGTAACCTTCATGGTGGCTGTTGATCAGCACTTGCCTCTCTTTTTTGCTCTGGGCCTGGACAGCAGCTGTGCCTCTCTTTCTCTCAGGCCTCTGCCTCTCTGATCAGGCCTGTTGATAAGCCCGGAGATGCTACTGGCATAGAAACCAACCAATCAGAACTAAATCTGGGTGAACTGCGAAGGCAGAACCTAAGGTGGGGGCTGAGGAAGGGTTTTAAGGGCAACAGCTGTTTGGTGTAAGGTATAATAAAGTGGTTCAATCTTTTAATAACTGGTTTGACAGTATAGTGCATATGGCTGGCTATCAGTCCAGATATAGGGATTATGTATTTTTGTCTGCCAAAAGCATCGACTCCTGATGAAAAAGGCTTCCCTCCCCACCCCCTCCCCCGTTTAAGCAATCCTATCCTATATAATCAAACTATACTACAAAAAGTCTAATATGCTAATTAGACCAGGTAGACCAGCCATCTTCCAGATGTCCAACTTCATTCCAGACAAAGCCATTGTGGTGGGGACCAAGGCAGAGGCCATTAGGGTCAGTCAGGCCGGCAGGGGAGGGCAGTTAGGGGTGATCAGGTAGGCAGAGGCAGTTAAGGACAATCAGGCCAGCAGGGGAGAACAGTTGGGGGTGAGATCAGTCTGGCAGGGTAGGGCTGTTGGGGGCAAGATCAGGCAAGCAGGGGAGGGCAGTTGGGGGCAACCAGACCAGCAGGGGAGGGCAGTTGGGGGCGAGGTCAGGCCGGGAGGGGAGGGCAGTTGGGGGAAGATCAGGCTGGTAGAGGAGAGTAGTTAGGGGCGATCAGGCAGGCAGGCAGAGGCAGTTAGGGGTAATCAGGCAGGCAGGCAGGCAGGTGAGCGTTTAGGGGCCAGCAGTCCCAGATTATGAGAGGGATGTCCTGGATTGTGAGAGGGCACAGGCCAGGCTGTGGGAACCCCCAGTCCACAAATTTTGTGCACCAGGCCACTAGTTTTTCTATGTTTAGTTGTTTTTCAAGAATTTAAAATATTCAGAACTATAATTATAAAATTCTATAGAATATTTTTTAGAATTTTTTTTATATTATGATAAAAAATAAGCACCATGGGCAATGCTATAGGTGTCTAAGTTTTACAGTGTACTCGTCACTACTATATAAGTAAATATTATAGTGATTAGAGATATTACATTTTTATTGAATAAATGGATACTCTTTATTTCATCTTTAAAATCTAAATTTTTATTGAATGTGTTAATCATTTAAACAAAAACTCCCACTAGCCTTAGAGTATATAGTAACACATGATTTCCAATGATGAGTTCCAAGTGCATGTGGACAGTAGCAATGACTAGTATTTGGCGTTATATAACACAATAGAATGTAAATAAGCTAAAAAGGGCAGAAAATTTTATAGGCAGTTAGACAGAGACAAGCAGAGCAAGGATGATGGGCCATGTACAGAAACTGACCAGGGCAGAAGCCCCAGATGCCTAGCAAGGGGCAAAACTGGGGAAACAAGAACCTCACCCCTAAGGTAACCTTTCCTCCCCTAGAATATCACTGGTCATGCGGTTTGGACCCCTAACTTTTCAATTGTTAGGAAACTTTCAGAAATATACTATATGGCTGGGGAATCCTCTAGGGATATTTTTACCTGCCTCATGAACATTTTATTTCACTTTTACTCTTTTGTTTTAGTCATCATAAGAGATTACCAGTTCCTTGATGGTAGTACTGTATTCTGATTGTGTGTTTTCTATGCTGTTACTATTCTAAGTACATGTATCTTGGGTACATAGTCAAAAGATTATAGATATGCACCCAACATGAAAATTTCAGAACCGTGATAGACTTTAAGAAGAGTTAAGCATGGTAGAGTTAAATTTCAGGCACCCTTGTCTTGTTTCTGATCTTAGAGGAAAAGCTTTCAGCTTTTCACCATTGAGTATAATAGCATTGGGCTTGTGATATATGGTCTTTATTATGTTGAGGACTATTCACCCTACACACATTTTTTTGAGAGTTCTTATCATAAACACATATTGTCAAATGCTTTCTTGCAAATATTAAGATAGTTGTGTGATTTTAATCCTTCGCTTTATTAATGTAGGTATAGATTGGGATGTTGAAACAGTATTGCATTCCTGGAAAAAAATTTCATGTGATTATGACATATGTACTTTAATGTATTATTGAATCCAGTCCGGGAATATGTTGTTGAAGATTTTTGATAATTGGGGATTTTGGCCTGTATTTTCTTTTCTTGGGCTTCCTTGTCCAGTTTTGGTATCAGGCTAATGCCAGCCTTGTAAAATGAATTTGGAAGAATTTAAGAAAGATTGAAATTAATTTTACTTTAATGTTTGGTAGAATTCACCAGTGAAATTGTCTATTCCTAGCCTTTTTGGGGGTAGGTGGAGGGGTGGGGTTAATTACTGAGTCAATCTCCTTACTAGTGATTGTTATATGCAGGTTTTTTTATTTCTTTGAATCAAGCTGGGTAGGTTATATGTTTCTAGGAATTTTCTTGTTTCTTCTATGGTGTCCAATTTGTTTGCATATAATTTGTGTATTGTAGTCTCCTTTATCTTTTATATTTATGTGGTATTGATTGTAATGCCTTTCTTAATGTTTGATTTCTTTTATTAGCTCTCTCTTTTTCATGATATGTCTTGCTAAAGGACTGTCAATTTTGTTTGTTTTCAAAGAACCAGCCTTTAGTTTCATTGATTTCTCCTATTTTATTTTTTTAGATTCTAATTCATTTATTTCTACTCTGACCTTTGTGATTTCTTCTACTAATTTTAGACTTTGTTTTTTCTTTTTTTAGTTCCTTAAGGTATAAAGTTAGTATGTTTGAATTTTTCTTGTTTCTTGATGTAGGCAGTTATTGCTATGAACTTACCTATTAGAGTTGCTTTTGTTGCATCCTATAAGTTTTGGTATGTTGTATTTACATTTTAATTTGTCTCAAGATGTTTTTGATGTCTTTGATTTCTTCTTTGACCCATTGATTATTCAGTAGCATGTTATTTACTCTTCACATATTTGTGAATTTTCCAGTTTTCCACTTTTATACCATTGTGGTCAGAAGAGATGCTTGATATAATTTTAGTATTCTTAAATTTAAGCTTTATTTTGTGGCCTAACATATAATTTATCCTAGAGAATGTTCTATGTGCTCTTGAGTAGAATGTGTATTCTGTTGCTTTTGAATGGAATGTTTTATATATACATATATATACACACACACACATATATATATATAAGTATATATAGGAATTTAACATGTTAAATATAAATTCATGTATATAACCTGTTGATATGTTAAATCCCTCCTATATAATAAAAGGCTAATATGCAAATGGTCCCCTTGACCAGGAGTTTGACCAGGAGTGGGGCCGGCCAGCCAACCACCCATGGCCCTTCCCATGCACAAATTCGTGTACCTGGCCTCTAGTATTATATAAGAGCTTGACAATCTATACGTACCCCTTGGGCAGCAGCTAGAGCAGGGTATAAGCTTCTTTTGGGAGATACCAGTGACTGATATGTGGCAAAGAGAAAGTACAAGGATGATGACCACCAACCTCCATCACCAGAGAGAACCCAGCAGGCCCCTAGATGTGTGATAAGTTAGAGGCCTGTCACTCTGGCCTACTTTAACATGACCAAATGAGCTTTCACAGAAAGTTTGTATACCTTTGAATTAGCTGATTCTGTGCTGGGCCTGGGGTGAGTGAGTTCATGTGTTCAAAGCCTTTAAAAGCTGTTTCTCATTTTACTGTACTTTTGTGGGTCTTGTGGACCCTAGTCCAGTTGGTTTTTAAAACTAGATGTCTTGGGGGCTTATCTTTTAAATGTCACATTAAAAGTTGGGGTGTCCAACATGGGGTAAAAACCTTTACTCCTCAGGGAGAAGCTCCAGGTTTAAAGTTCCCTCCCAATTATGGGTCCCCATTCTGGGGTGTCTCAGCCTCTCCTGCCTACTTCAATGTATAGGAACTACTCAGCTAGTTTTTAGCAGTTTTTCCAGAGGAAATTGGTCTATATTATCTGTGGATTCAGTGTGTCCATGGGAGGTGGTGCATTCAGGACGCCCCTATGTTGCCATTTTGAACAGGAAACTCTTGTTTTTCATTAAAGAAAAATGTCCTCACTAGAGGAGTTTTACAGGAGTAATTTTGCATACTCTCCTTTGCTACCATTCATTTCTACATCTTTTTTATGAAATTGTTTTGTTATAGATCAACAGGTACTTCCTATAATAAAATTTAGTAGACATACCCATGTGGCCGTACCCATGAACTCCATTAGAGCAAATGCTAATTCCATTTACTTCCTCTTGATGTTTTCTACTCTATTTTATAAATCATGGTGTTTGGTTTCATTGATAACTCTATAAACATTCTTCCTTTAGCTTTCCCTCATTCTTCTTTATTGGGGCTGAAGAGTATAGTGATTAAGAACAAATATTCTTGCTGAAACCTGTTTGGCTCAGTGGATAGAGCGTCAGCCTGTGGACTGAAAGGTGCTAGGTTTGATTCCGGTCAAGGGCATGTACCTGGGTTGCGGGCACATCCCCAGTGAGGGGCATGCAGGAGGCAGCTGATCGATGTTTCTACCTCTCTATCTCTCTCCCTTTCTCTCTGTAAAAAATCAATAAAAAAAAGAACAAATATTCTCAAATAAAACTGTTTGGGTATATAGCCCATGATTTCCATTTACTTATTTCATCAGTTTAAATGTTGATTTTAATATTGTACTTACATTGTAAGTCTGTTGTGTATAATTATTGGATAGAATGATATTTGGTACTTTGTTAGTACTAGTCGGAGTTGTTACCTCTAAATATTTTCTGTCATAAGAATTACTACAAAATATATTCTTTATTCACATTCTCTGAACTCTGGGTATGCATCTGAATATGGCATTCCAAGTTACCTACTGGAATTTCCATATTCTTTAACTTATTAAACTACCACCTTTCGTTAGTCTACTCTCTCCTCATGCCAGTTTTATACCTGTTTTCAAAAATAAAAATAAATTTAAAAACACACACACAAAATAAAAGTAAAACAACAATAACAACAACAAAATGGTGGTCTCTCCAGAGAGACCGTGGGCCATATTTACATGACTTGTCCTCTACTTATTTCCCCTAAGTTATCTCTCTCTCTGTTTCTCACTAGGATCATTCCCATTGGAAGTGAATTACCATTTAAAAATTCTAATTTTAAAGGAAAATCTTTTCTTGACTCTTTAACCCACTGATGTTCTGCTTTCTTTTTTCTTTACAGAAAACATTTTGAAAAATATTACGTGCTTGTCGCATGCCTACTTCCCCAGCATTGATTTCTTTTTCAACCCATACCACTCTTGTGTTCTTTTCCTCCTAATCTGTTTGCACATTCAATGGACACATCTCTGTCCTAATCTCATTTTTTCAGTGTCATATATTGACATCTTTCTCTTAGAAATATTTGTTTAGTCTCTATTTCATTTCATCTATGCTCTGCTTTTTCTTCTGACTACATTTTTTTATCAAAATTTGCTGAAAATGTGGGTTTGATTTTTCAGAAAACAATCCCTTTGTTCTTATTTTGTTATTCTTTCCTGATATGATTCAATGTACATTAATCATTTAATGCCATATATATTCCAACCACTCCCAACATTATATGTATACTAGAAAAATCTAAGTATACAAATAATATATTTAATTATCTATTTTGCCTTTGACCATGAATGTTTAATAGGCTTCTGAATAATAATGTATCTAAAAACTTAACTGTTGTTGTTGCCCTATTTTACTTCACTGACTTTTCCTTTCAAATAAATATAAGGTCAAACTTTGCCTTGGATTTTCAAACCTAGAACTGTGAGACTCTTAATTTATTTCCATCATCTTCTTCATTCATCAATCAAGTCTATAGATCCAACCTCTAGATGTTGTAAAAAAAAAATCAATCTACTTTTCTCCATCTGCATTACACTACTCTAGCCAGGCCATCATATCATGTCTAGACATCTTGAGATATCTTTCCTTAATGGTCCATCTCTCAATCTGGTCCCTGTCAAGTGCACTCTTCAACTATAAAAGTGCTCTTTTAAAAACATTAAGTGACTCATTCCAGCCTTATTCTCCATATTCACCAATGTATTCTCATTACACTTAATATAAACTAGACCCTCTTGTATGTGGTCTATAAGCCCCTATACAATCTGTGTCAGGCCTATCTCTAGAAACATTATTAGAAATGACTCTCCCCTTTACTCATTATGCTTAGTGAAGAATTTGAAAATTAGAGGCCTATGGATGTTGAGAAACAATACTCTGTATGTTTCTAATGATTTCACACATCTTACAAGCAGAGGCACTGACTGTTCATTGTTCTAGATGATATTTTCATACCATGTTCATGTCATGCACAGCCTTGGAATATAGAGATAGCCTCCCTCCAGAGCAAAGGGTTTGCTTAAAGCCTTGGAAGAGAAAGATGACATCTACTCGCATAACAAAATGACAGATATATGCTGGTATCAGCTGGCCCCCATTCACTGATCAACACAGATAATAATAATCCAATTACTGTTATGTGAGCAATAAACTGTCCTTTGTACTGACAAAGGAGCCTCACACCTTGCAGCATTGCTGAAACTGTCAAAGGCTAATTGTTAGATTGCAAGTATGGTAAATTCCTAGGCTCTGCTCCAGTCTTCTTTATTTTTATTTTTATTATTTAAAGTATTACACATGTCTCCTTTCTCCTCCATTCACCACCCCTCTGCCACTCCCGCCCTGCCAGACAAGCCCCCACTACCCCAGTGTCTGTGTCCATCGGTTATGCTAATATGCATGCATACAAGTCCTTAGGTTGATCTTTTACTACCCCCTCCTCTGCCTTCTCTCTGAGGTTGGATGGTTTTATCAGTGTTTCTTAGTCTCTGGATCTATTTTTGTTTATCAGTTTATGTTGTTCATTATATCCCATATATGAGTGAGATCATGTGATATTTATTTTTCTCCGACGGGCTTATTTCTCTTAGCATAATGCTCTCCAGGTCATACAACCCTGCTATAAGAAAAAGGAACTTTTACCATTTGCAACAGCATGGATGGTCCTCCAGTCTTTTTTTAGTTTTTATTTAGTCTTGATAGTAATTACTATGCTGTTTGTTTTTTACTAACTTGATTTATTTGCCAATATTGCAAAATGTGAACATTTCATGTAAAAATCTTGATCAAGCTCCTTTTTGAAAATCAGAACCTCTAGTGAATCTGGCCCCTCCTTCACTCATGACAAAACCAGTCAAGTTGTATGTAACTCTCATCTTTATGAGTGGCATGCACTTTAATTCACCAGAGATCACTCCCTCTTATTGTTACATTGGTACTAAGATCCACTGTTACTTGCCATTTATCATTGAGCTAGCGCTGTTACTCTCAGTAGAGCAAAGTTGAGGGAGAAAACAAAAGATGGACCCAGAAGACTAGTGTATCACAAAATTAGGACACAGCATATATTTTTGCATTAATGAAAAATATTCATTTGTTTAATATGCAGTCAAAAAGTGTCCTTTGGGAAACTATAATTAAGACTACATTAATATGCAATTAAATTGATCTGGATAAAAAGAATGCAACTAAGACA
Source organism: Corynorhinus townsendii (assembly GCA_026230045.1). Taxonomy (NCBI): domain Eukaryota; kingdom Metazoa; phylum Chordata; class Mammalia; order Chiroptera; family Vespertilionidae; genus Corynorhinus; species Corynorhinus townsendii. The sequence continues at coordinate 74,562,906 of JAPDVU010000003.1, read as the reverse complement.
GGCTTCTATTCCATTCATTTACCTAACTGGCTCCAATAGGCATTGAGTTACAACCTTTGCTCTAGCCAAAGTGTCCTGCTTTCAGTTCATAAAACAAACCAAGAACCATCCTACTTAGGGCCCTTTCGTGTTATTCTATCGGCCAGGAGTGCATTTCTGTGGATCTTTACAAAGTGTGCTTCTTTTCATGCTCCAAATCTCAGTTTAGGTATCATCATCTCAAAGATGTCTTCTCCAAACATCAGTTCTAGTTAGCTCTACCCTTGGTCATTTTCTACTATGGCACATTTTCATGACCTTAATAGCACTTTTCTACATTTTTAGATTTATATTGATTTATTTGCTTATATAATGTCTGTTTTAGCACTAGACTCTAAGTACCTTAAGGAAAGAGACCCTTTCAGGTTTATATATAGAATATATATAGCAAAGTATGTGACTTTATTTGATTCAATTTTGGATAAATAAATAAATAGTTTTATAATACATTCTGATTAGCAGTTTGACATGCTTTCTATGGGTTGAGGTTGGCATCGAACAATTTTATTAGTAAGGTTGGAGTGCTGGGGTGTTGACCTCTTAAAAATATTGTCTATTGTGAAGTTTGTCCTAACATAAAGAACTCACTTCAGCAAAAACCATAAATCTCTAATTACTTCCATTAGATCAACAGACTGCCATTCTCTTTTTTATAGAATAAACATTGTTTACCATTTTCTTTAGTACACTTTCTCTTCAAAAATGCCCGTTCTTAAACTTTTCAATTTCATATTCTTCAACCAGGGCTATGCCAGGAGAGCCTTGTTTTGTGGCTCTTTCTAAATTTCTGTGTCATTTAAACTACTTGGCTGACTTAAGGCTTTCAACCTGAACTCTCTAAAACAGACTTGGAAAAAGAGCATACTCTACTCTCATGAGGTTGGCAAATTGGCTGGATCAAACTACCCTTTATAACGTCCCTGATTACATGCTCATGAATATCAAGTTAACAAATAAATAGGGTAATTAATTCAATTTGGATTTCAAAGCTATGCATCCATTTTTTATTATCCTATACCAGGGGCCTGGTGCACTGAGGAAGGGTCCCTCAGCCCAGCCTGCCCCCTCTCACATATTGGGAGCCCTCAGGGGATGTCCTTCTGATGGCTTAGGTCCTTGGGAGCAGACCTAAGCCGCAGTCTGGCTTCCCTTTGTGGGAGGCGACCAGGCTGATCAGGGAAAGGCACCAGCCCCATCATCCAGCTGCTGCAGCCACTGCCAGCCACCACAGCCACCAAGGTGTTTTCATCAACATGGAATCCAGTCCCTTCACCATGAAAAAATGACAACTTTCTTTAGGCATTTTCAAGACATGTCTTTCATAGGATATGACATTTCTTTCTTTCTTTTTTTTATCCTCACCTGAGGATATGTTTCCATTGACTTTTCCCCTTCCCTCTGATCCCAGGTTTGGCCCCTGCCCAAGCCTAAAGCCTCTGCCCCAGGCTTTAGGCTTGGGAAGGGGGACCCCCGGCACCTCTAATTGCAGGGTTGGCTCCTTCCCAAGCCTAAAGCCTCTGCCCGATGGGACCCAGGTATGTATGCAAATTAACCGCCATCTTTGTTGGGTTAATTTGCATATCACTCTGATTGGCTGTGGCTGTAGCAGAGGTACAGTCAATTTACATGTTTCTCTTTATTAGGTAAGATAATAAAAGGCTAATATGCAAATTCACCAAACAATGGAATGACTGGTCACTATGATGTGCACTGACCACCAGGGAGCAGACGCTCAATGCAGGAGCTGCCCCCTGGTGGCTGGCCAACCTCCCCAAGTCCCTCCCCACTGCCAGCCAACATCCCACGGTCCCTCCCTCCAGCTGGTCCCTATTCTCGGCCAGCCAGCCCTGACTTGCCCCAATCAGGGCTGGCCAGCTAACCTCCCCGCAGTCTCTTTCCATGTCCCTCCCCCTGACCATCAGGCCCCGATTGGTCCGGCCCCAATGAGGACTGGGCGAGATGGCCCTGATCAGCCCTGATAGGCCCTGATCATCAGCCAGGCCTAGGGACCCAACCTGTGCACAAATTTGTGCACAAGACCTCTAGAGTATTTAATAAATAACTTGATGTTTCATACTTCAATTTTGGAAGCTGACTTGTTTTCTTTCCTTTTAAAGCTTCTTTAGGTGGTTTCTGTTAGTTATGGACTTATTTTGTATCCCCCACATTCATATGTTGAAGCCATAACTTCAACTGAAAATCACCACCAAGACTAATGTCAAGGAGCTTACAACTTTTGTTTTCTTCTAGCAGTTTTATGATTTGGTGTCTTACATTAAAGTTTTTAGTTAATTTTTGTGTGTGGTCTGAGAGACTAGCCCAGTTTAATTATTCTGCATTACCATTTCCTGAAGGGCCTGCCCTTCCCTCATTGTATATCCTTAGCTGCTTTGTTGTAAATTAATTGAACATATATGTGTGGGTTTATTTCTGGGCTCTCTATTGATCTAAGCCAATATCATACTGTTTTGGTTACTATAGCTTTTTAATACCATTTAAAATTAGACTTTTTTTGAGGTTTTCATCTTACTCTTTTGTTTGGAACACATTCATTTGTTTCTTCATCTTCCTGTCTCTTTGTGTTGGTTTTTATCCATTGATAAAACAACCACCTCTCCCATGTTGAGGACGGCCTATTATAGAGATGAGCCTTATTGTTCAACCCTTTACTAGCTCACTCTTGGTTATCTCTCAAGACTTTAAAATTGTCTAAGCATTCTATTTTTTAAAAATACGTTTTTGATTTTTAGAGGAAGGGAGAGGGAGAAGCATCATCATTGATTGGCTGCCTCCTACATGCCCCCTGACCTGGAATCAAACCAGTGACCTCTTGGTTCACAAGTTGATACTCAACTGCTGAGCCACATAGGCCAGGCTCTATTTTATTTTGTGGCTCCCAGTAGTTAAGGGTGTGCCAAGACCTGCCAGTGTCCCATAGGGGAGGATTCCAGTCAATATCTAGATTCAGGCTAATTGGAACCAGACCCTCTGTCAGCAGCTTTAAAGTATATAAATGCGTGCAGTCCTGAGGGACCAAAAGCCTAGATTTCACTTTCACAGAAAGACTGGGTGTGCTTTAGTCTGCTGTCTGTGCTGTGCCCTGGGGATTGTAGCCAGCCAAGAGCTGTCTCTTTGTTTGGTACAGTCCCATTGGGTACAGAAACTCAGTCCCCACTGGTCACTAGAGCCAGGTGAATGGGGGACATTCCCTAGCAGCAGATATATAAACTGGGGCACCAGAGAATTGTCCAGGAGATAGAGGGGCTCTGGGTTGCAGTAGAAGGAAGACACAAATATTATACAGGACTTCTGCGGTCTCTAGAGAGGATTAAATTGGGCCCTTATATGTGTGTTTAAATAGAAGCTGTCCCTAGGCCTCTTTCAGAGAAATACTGGGCACTTCAGTCGGTGTGGTCCTTTTCTTGTGCCCTAGGAGTGGTAGCCATCTAAGAATCCAGGAATGCAGGCTCTGCTGGCCACCAGAGCTAGGCAATCTAGCGGGGTCCCTAGTGGCAGCTCTACAAATTGAGGCACAAGAGGAGGTATAAGCTCTTTTCTGGGAGATACCAGCCAACTGGAGCAAGGTGGAGAGAGAGCACCGAAGTGATGTCTGCCAGCTTCCGTTCCTGTTCCCTGAGAACATCTTAGTTGGCTCCTAGCTGTGAACCCAACCAGAAGTGTGCTTCTCAGGATGAAACTCCAGAACACAGTAATGGGCCTCTTTCAGAGGAGGATGGGGTTGAGCTTCTGTCTGAGGTCTTCATGGTGCTCCTAGGGGTAGGAGCCTGACAAAAACTGTCTCTCAGATAATTACAATCCTTGGGTTCCAGGAAGGCAAGGCTCCACATGTCAACAGAACTAGGGGAAGAAGAGGTGCTCCTTGGGTGGTAGCTTTAAAGAAGGGAACCAGCACAGGCCAACGCTCTCCTCTGGGCAATACTGTTGCTCTACAGTGCAGCCGGAGTGAAAATATGGCACCTGCCCACAGGAGCAAGGCAAGGGGGAGGGCACGTGGATGGTGTCTGCCAGCCTCCATCCCAGACAGTGTTTCTGTAGGTCCCTAGATGTGTCTTAATTAGTTATCTGCTCCAAAGCTTTAAGGTGAGCCTCTTTCACAGAACCTCTGGGCAGTTTTCATTTCACTTACTTTGCACTAGGCCTTTCAGTGGGTAAGAATGCATGTGTGAACCCTTTAAAAACAGTTTTGCAGTTCACTAAAGGCTTTTGAGGGGGGGTTGTAGATGTGAGGTTTGTTGGATTTCAAAGCTATGTTTTAGGGCTTTGCCTCTCAGATATAGGACTTAAAATTTGGTGTGCCTGATATAGAGTTTAAACCTGTTACTACTTAGGAAGAATCTGTGGGTTTTTAGGTCCCTCCTTATTTTGTGGGCCACTGTGTCAGGCATGGGGTTTTATGGTGAGAGTGTGTGTCAGCCTCTCTTACCTATATCGATGTAGGTTTTGTCTTCATTTGCCTGATGCATAGAAGTCACTCAACTGTGTTGGTTTTTCCTCAGGGGAAATTATTCCACATGTATCTGTAGATTCCTTGTGTCTGTGGGAACAAATAAGTTCAGGATCTTTCTATAGCAACCTGTAGAGACTTTAGATATTATGCTTTACATGCTTCAGTCTCACAGCATTATTCAAATAGGTATGGGTTTGGAAAACATAAAGTGAGATAAGTATAGTATGTAGTAGAGGCCCAGTGCACAGAATTTGTGAATGAGGGGAGGGGGGGTTTCCCTCAGCCCAGCGTGCACCCTCTCCAATGTCTGACATCCCTATCACAATCCAGGACTGCTGGCTCTCAACTGCTCACCTGCCTGCCTGCCAGATTGCCCCTAACCACTTCTGCCTGGCAGCCTAATCACCCCCTAACCACTCCCCTGACAGCCTGGTCGCCCCCAACTGCCTTCCCCTGCTGGCCATCTTGTGTGTTGGAGTGATGGTCAATTTGCATATTACCTCTTTATTATATAAGATAAGTTAATGTAGAATGTGTTCAGAAAGAACCTAATATGAGAGAGTAAGAAAAGCTGGAGTGGGCAAAGGGAGAAGTTAAGCTTCAAAATTATTTCCAATAGTTGGTTCTCCCAGAGAGCTCTTTATATATAAGTGAACGGAAGGGGCCAGTACCTCTCTACATAGACCCATCATTGACCCACACTGTCTTCTGAAGGGACTATGACCTTGACTAAAGCAGCTCCTTAGGTTGAGAGCAATTCTTGGAGACGGACTCAACTGTGAGCCATCAGCAAGCCATGCTCCTAGCACTGGAGAATCAGTGTCCTGGCCTTAGAAGAGGCAAGATTTGCATGGTGCACCCACAGAATGTCCTATAGTCCATCCTTTACAGCATGCATATAAGCCTAACCATTGGTTACTACTTCTTAAGTAGTAACACAGACAACAGGGGCGTGAGGGCATGAGTGAGGGGTGGTAAGGGGGATAATGGGAGCATAAGGACACATATGTAATACCTTAATCAATAAATAAATTAAAATAAATAAATAAATAAATAAATAAATATAAAAACATAGTTTCTTCCCATCTGAAAATGGCTACTCTAGGATTTTGGTGCCTTTGCTTCTGCATTCTTCTTATAAGGAGAAGGCTAATGGGAAAAACTGTAATTACTGTTACTACAGCTGATGTCAGTGTTCTTTATTATCTCTAGTCTCAACTGCCCATGTTTTATTTCTCTCACCAATAGCACTTCAATTAGTTTAGGTGGCTTACCTGGTAGGATGACCAAAACACCCATCCCTGTAACTTCTAGGCCTCTGGTCATCATGCCTTCTCAGGTTGGGGTTTGCTGCATTTGTTTTCATAATTGAGCATGGAAGTACCAAGATATGTCTGAGTAGATTACTTGAGTGCCAGCTGCATTCTTCCTTGTTTACATTATAAAACAGTCCCATCTTGATTACTTCTACCAGGATCATGACTTATTTTCTTGTTTGTTGGTCTCCTAATACAGGGAGCCTAAAAATGTGCCTCCCCTATAACTTGCAGTTATAGGGGAGGCACATTTTTACCTCTGTCCTCTTTAGGTTTGCAGCTGGGCCTGAGAATTGAATTGATGTAAGACAGATTAACTGGAGAAAAACATACACATTTATATATGTTTGATGTAATATGGAAACCCTCATAGGGAAATAAAGACCCAAAGAAGTGGTCAAACCTAAATGCTTTTACAGTAGGTTGAATGGAGAGGTAGTTATGGAAACCTAACTAAACCATGAGGGGATAATAAAGGAAGATAGGAATTATTTTAACAAGAATCATTTGTCACAATATTGTACAATTATTTTGTACAGAATTCTCTCAGCTATGCATCCCATCTGAAGAGTTATTTTTCCTAGGACAGGGAGGGCATCTTTCACATTGGTGTTTTTATCTCCTGTTTTCAAGAAGAAGAGGTAGATTAGAATACCCTGCTTACATCTGCTGTTTTTCAAATACCTTTAACTAAAAAAAATCTTTATGCCAACAGGGCATATTTTGGAAAGGCATATTCTGCCAGTCTTCACAGTTTAATGGACACTTCACGGGATCTCAGAGACGCGGACTAGAGCACTCACTATAACTCTCTGGCTGGCATTGATTGTGCCAGAAGTGGGGCCATGTCTCACAGTGGACATACCAGTTTCTTCCCCAAGAATTTAGATCTGGCTAAGTTCTTTTGGGGGATTAGCTATGAACTTGAGCGCTATCAGAAACTATCTTGCACTATGTGGAACTAGGAGGCTCAAGCCAATTTTCAAAATAGGAAAAAAGATGCACAAAAGGAAGCAGAGAAAACAGGCAGTGAATAAAAGATCTCTGAATTGCCCCTGAGGCCAGCCCTGAGTGACCATGGGGTTTATTGCCCCCTCCCCTTATATTAAATTCAAAAGACTGGTGTTTTCTGAGAACATTTAATGACTTTCTCAGAGCAACTGCCCTTTCACCTTTAAGTAATTGTGAACTGAGATTTAACATCCAAGATACTTTGAAAAATTCAAAAGAATATTAGAGTTGGCATTTGATATGAACTGGTGAGCTATTTTTAAAGTGCACATTAATAATAAGTCACCTGTTACTAATGCGGTGCCCTAATGGGAAAGAATCAGCACTTGGAGCCAGAAAGAAAAAAAATAAGTTCAACTTACTGTCAGTATAAGTATTAACTTGGGAAAAAAGAGCATGATTTTGTTTATTTTATTTCCCTTTTTTACTCATGATTCTATATGGCCATTTAAAAAGAGAAGAAAAATAATGGTATTAAAATTTTCAAAATGTAGGCTTTGGGAACAAGAGTGCTGAGCAAAAACAGTCTGTTCTATGGTCTGTATTTTTTATTTCCTTTTTTGAAAAATATTGTATATGTTAAAGAACTATAATTTGGATAAAGCCTTATCATTACCTAGTATTTTGCAAGGAGTTCTACTATATTTATATCAACTTGATACCCTCAGAATACCAGGTCAGAGTGTAGGTGGTAAGATTGCTGTGAAGCATAAAACCATTATGATACTCTTAGTTTTGTACTTGCCTGTAAATATATGATTTCATTACTATTTCTTTGAATAATGTTTTAAGTAGAAAAGACTCAGTAATAATATCATAGTTTTACCCAGGAGCCAGCACTGAAACAAACTGGCACATATTTGTTCCTGCATTATTCGGCAGTATGATGGATGGTGGCAATTACTGGAAAGAACAATATTAGTTTTACAGTTATTGTTATTAACTTAAAGTGCTAAGAATAAAATCCCATATTTCACTAGCTACTCCAATCACCACCAAAATATATGACAGAAGAACATTTTATAATCCCCATATTTTACACTGGCTGCACAACTAGAATTGGCAGAGTCAAATCATTTGTATCTCCTTATTACCAGCTTGCAGAAGCTATTGAGAATATGGAACGAGTGATGGATAGTTTTGTGGCAGATGTTGTTTCATTCTCTCCCACTGTATTAAATTTACCATACATTGGTTCCACTGCAGTTTATTAAAGTTTCACAAAGAGATTAGAATAGAATAGCAAGACATACAATTTGCTTGCCTGTGTTTCCTGTTGAAAAAGTTATATTTACTTATTTATAAATTTTGAATATCATGCATATGGGATTTATATGTAACCAGTAAATATTTAAGGAGACAGTCTGAGTAAGCATTTTCTTAAATTCCAGACAGATTGTTACAGTATTTTCTTCAATAAATAAGATATCTAAATAAAAGTATTATCTATTCAGTTCAGATAAAAGCAATTAATAAGACACTAATAATGATATTTTCTGTTTTCTAAAATATATTGTATTTTATGTTAGAGATAGGCAGACTTGTAGAGTAGCTATGAGCATCAATTGTAGAGCAGACTTCCTCAAATCCTGGCCTTCCAATTACTATGTGGCTTTGGGAAATCTACTTGACTTCCTTTTGCCTTATTTATAAAATGGAGAGAATAATGATTACTACTTCACAGAATTGAGGATTAGAGTTTATAGAAGTAATGTATATGGAACAACGCCTGGCACATACTTGTACAATTTAAATGTTAGCTATACATTTAGTAATCAAAAAGCCTAGAGCCAAAGATGATGGGGACTGTAAATAAACAAGAACATTGTGAACTAAATTTTTAAAAATATATTAAGGCCTGATTTCAATTTAAGGAATTTTAAATAAACTAACCCAGGATAAAATAATTTTCTCTAAGCTTAAATGGTCCCAAAGTCATTATTGAAGAACATTTTAAACTGCTATCTAATCTTTCAGTATATTTATTTGGAGTTTTCATTCTTAGCTGGACAAGTTAGATTGTAAGTACTCAGAATATTTTGGTTCATTTTCATGCTGAAGCCCTCTCTATCTTTAAAGCCATTTTGAACATCCATCTGCACTAACCTTCACATATCCATTAGTCCATTATAAAATAATATTTTTAACAGAAAACACCTCAAACAATTTGAAAGCTATTATGACTTGCATAGAGATTTCTCTCAGCAAATGTGCAGGGTAAAGCAATCAAAGGGTACATACAGAAGTAGTGGTCATTATAAAATAGAGCATGGGAAAAAAGGCTACTTATATTAGCACACCACCTTTTTATAAAATAGCTTTTCAGATGAGATTCTGAAGAGCTTTATAAATGCTTTTGGGAACGAGTGAGACCCATAAATTCCTCTTTAATACACTTGGAGAACATTCATTGTAAAGTACACTCAAATGTGGCTCATTTATCACTGAAACCAAAGTATGCTCTACCTTGCTTTTCTCTACTGTAGAGTGTGAAAAGGTGAATACTTTTCTTCTAGCCATGTTCCAGCTAGATGCAGCTTGCAAAATAATTTTGGCCATTTGAATTGTAAGCATTCACCTGCTGAGGATATCTTCTTTCTTTCTAGATAAAAAGGCAAATACTTGCAATGGAAGGCATTGTGGCCCTTTTTCCTTCTTCCTGGCTGGAAGTGTGGTAACCAGCCGGCAGCCATGCCGATATGAGCATGAAGATGAAAGTTTGAACGATGGAGTCGTGAGCCAGGAGGTGATTTTTGAGTGGTGCACCAGACCTAAAAATGCTGAGCTCCAGACTTCCTGTTAAATTTTTAAAAGATCAATGCCTTCTTTATTTAAGCTGTTATTTGTGAAGGTCCATATGATATCTTTAATTTTTAGACCTCGGTTTAACTTTCCTTCCATAGCATTTATATATATTTACACTTCCCAAAACACCAGATAAGAGAGTCAAAACACTCAGTTCTCTTTTAGAAATTGAACAAGAGGTATCTGAATGTTATTGTTTTTTAATTTTCATCAGTTTAAATATTTATTGTGTATTCATAGAATGCAAAGAACTACATTGTGAAATACACCTAAAGTTGGCTCATTTATCACTGGAACCAAACTATCCTCTACCTTGCTTTGAGGTTTTAATGCTTTCTGAATATTTAGCACACAACTTATTTTCACAGAGGTTCTATGTCTGCTTCTTGAGAAAATAGAAAAAAAAAATCTTTAATTATAGAATCACTCATGTTTTATCCTTACCACACTAGTAAACTGCAGGCCACTTAGAAGCTAATAATGTTGTGGAATTTCCCACACACACATTCTAGTGTAGAATTATGAACAAAGTACATATTCAATAAATTATTAATAAATACATTGAATATAAGTAGTAAACTTAATTGATCAGTATTTTAGCTCTATGAAAAACAGTTAATAAAATACAGTGTATGTGTATAATAATTTTAAAACATTAATTCTACATTTAATCCTACTGCCTACACAGAATATTAAGCCACCAAATAAATCGTGATATTTTTCAACATTTTCTTGTAAACATGAAACTAATGTATTTCTCAGGTTATTAAAATGGCAGAAATAACTGGAGCTATCTTTTCACATAATTTTGTTAGTTATTCAGTAATCAGCTTGTAACTGGTTATCTAGTCAGCTATAAAAGAATAAAGGCTGTGTCTATAACTAACTATATAATCCATTTTTGTCCAACAGAGGTTCATGAACAGTGAGACTATACTCATTGAGATATTTTTTAAGGGATTTAGTTATAAAGTATGGCTTACATATTTGATTCTTTTATCTTCTCTGAAACCCAGGCATCTGACTTTATCTGAAAAGAAAAGAAAAAATGTGGTTCAATAAGATTTTTGTCTACATTTCCCCCAAAAGTAGGTTCTATTTATCTGAGGCTTAAAGCTAATACAATTATACAGAAATTATACAAATTTTGTTTATATATTTTAAACCAAAGAATCTAAAATATTATATGAACATTTTATAAAAACATATGACCCCATTTCTTCTGAGTGAGGGGCCCTGAAGTTTAAATTTCATTGGTTTTCCCTTAAATCTGTAAAAAATATTAATATGATTATTAATGATAGTGGTTTGTGTTGTTTGTGTAGCCATAGCCATTTTTCTCTGAGATACCTGAGTTGCCTGGATACTTTTATATTGAATGAGGAAAATCTACTTAATTGCTAGAAGTTAACCCTTGAAGCTGAAAGAAAAGCTGTTTTATTGAGTGGAAATACGTGTATTGAGCATCATACTATATGCATCACATATATTACTTCAGTAATCATCATAACAGCCAATTTTGACTTTTGCTGTAATTAATACAAAATATGCACAAAAATTAATGCTGGGGTTTTATCCAGCATCTAGAAGGGTTCAGGAATCTGAAGAAGGCACTGCATGTAAATTAATAAAGAGACTAGAAATATAATATAAATTTGTAATCCATGGAGGAGCCAGAGGAAGCTTAGCTGTAGTAGCTTAAGTTCTCTCTACTTCCGGACCCAGGGCTCTTTTTATTCCCACGTTTTGCCTTATAGCAAAATAGATATATACTATATCAAAGGTAAGTTTGATATACAGTAGGTATTGTCAGGTTATAGGAAATTCCTTTGGCTGTTCAGCTGTTTGGCCAGCAAGAGGCAATAACATGTAGATTAAAATGCCTTCAGCTGTCTGGCAGCAAGCAATCATTTATGCATCTTTTTTAGGTTTGGGGAAATGCTTTCAACCATTCCAGTAGGCAATAATATGTATCTTCAGCCCTTGCTGAAGTCTCAAGGTCTACCAACCTTTTGATGAACTTCTTGCATTTATGACCTGATGAACTTCTTACATTTATGACCTGCTGGAATTAGCTTCCAGCACAAAATGCTTTCCTATACATGCTAAAAATGTATACATATTGAAAATAGCTATGACTGTTGTCTTATTCCAAGAAGGCATCTATTTCCTACTCTCCAAAGTAACTTTGAAAACAGTGAAGAATATATTACTTCTAGTTTTGTTCAATTCAACAGACTTTTAAAAACACTGTCTTTTGTAAGTAATAGAACACATACATTGCAAAAATAAAGTATTCCTCACCTCTTGACCTGAGCTTACTTGATATGAAATTTAAACTCATCAAATTGCTATGACATTGAACCTTATTCAGTGTCATCTTTTATTGTAATTTGATTTAAAGTAAAACGAATGTATTTTTTTTTAATTTTCTTTTTTTATATATATAATTTTTTTATTGTTTTAAGTATTACAAATAGTAGTACATATGTCTCCTTTCCCCCCCCATTGATCTCCCCCCGACCTCCCCTACCCCCCAGTACATGCGTTCACCTGCCCGCCCTTCCCCCCCGCCCCGCCCCAGTGTCTTATATCCATTGGTTGTGCTTATATGCATGCCTACAAGTCCTTCGGTTGGTCTCTTACAGCCCCCCTCGCCCAACCTCCCCTGTCTTCCCAATGTAGTTTGACAGTCTGTTCAATGCTTCTTTGCCTCTGTATCTTTTTCCCACCATTTCTTTCCTTTAAAAAGTTTTGCCTTTGCAGACTAGAAATAAACATATAACAAAACAAGACAAAACAAAAAAATGTTTGAGTCCCAATTTCAATGTCCAGCAGTTCTGAGTCCCCGTTTCAATGTCTAACAGTTCCTTATGTGTACATGTCAGCAGTGATATCTGGATGGTGAGCACATAGTGGCAATGCAGGTCCGACCCTCTCTGGTTTGGTCCTAGGTAACCTGCAGTGGTGCACAGCTGCTGACTGCTCCCGTGGCAAGGAGTTGTCAGCATCTTCCATCTCTGGACTGTTTTTTCCTCTTGTCTTCGTGGTTGGAGCACACCTGTCAATTCCTCTCTGTTGCAGGAATCCATCTGGTCTTGGGGTTGTTTTCTGAAAATATACAAATATATTCTCGACCACAAGTTAATAAAGGAATCTTTTCTATATAATTGATTTGGGATCCTTTTTATTTTTGTTCAACCAATTTTCTTTTGTCTTATTTAGACACCATGTGTGTTTTTAATGTCCGTCTTGCTGTTAGCATTGCAAAGGAAACTTAATTTGGTAAAGTAAAAATTTTCTAGATGTAATTTACTTATAGGATATTTTTCCTTACATGATATTGCCCTACTATCCCCCCCTTTTTTTTATTAATGGAGGTTTTTGTAAATTTTATAATGCAGTCTTGATGACTTTAAATTTTATTTTATTTATTTATTTATTTTTTTGCCCTCACATATGACTGCTTTAGGTTCTTTGCATATTCAGGAATTTTACCATGAGATGAACTACCAATAGAAATTTTAGTTATTACTTTAAGAACAGCTTTTTGTCCAGTACAATTAACTTTACTTGAATATTCACTTATTTCAATTAGCCTATTTAAATTAATCTGAAAACTCGATTACTATTTTACTGTCAAATTTAATACTCTACCAACAATCTTAGTTTACCCTGTAAATATTAGTGGGCCCTGAGCATTCCAGATGCTAGGCTGAATTTAGATATAGGGCAACTGCTGCCGGCCAAGTCTCTTTTCTGTTACCTGGGTCCCGATCTGAGCTGGGCCAAGTCTCTGTCTGTCACCTGTATCTTGATATGAGCTGGGCCAGGTCTCTTTCTGTTGCTTGGGTCTCGTTCTGAGCTGGGTGTGGGAAGCGTGAAGCAGCCATGGGGGCAGGAGACCTCACTCAGAAGGAGCGAGGGTTCAAGCCCCTGCAATGTTGGGGGGAGGGTGAGGGTCTGTGCCCCACTTCTGTTGCCCCCCCCCCCAAGTTCTCTCCTGATGGCCCCTCTGCAACTGTGCCTGTCTTAGGTTGTTCCTTCCTTGAGGAATCTTACCCGTCTCTGGCTAACCAGCCATCCTCCGGGGCCAAGCAGGGTGGTGTGAGGTTCAGTTCTGTCTCCTTGGTAGCCTATGCCCCCATGGCCTCCACACCCAGCACCTGCCTTGGGAGCCCCTGGCCTGCTGGCAGGGTCCCGGTGCTGATCACATATCTTGGGGAACTTGGGTTTCTTCTCCAGTCAGGGCCCAGCTCACATAATTGGGTGTGAGACAGATCCATGGTACCAGCCCCCACGAGGCTTCAAGCTCAGCATGAACAGAAAGCTCAGGTAACAGCTGAGGGCAATTGGATTGTGAGAAGAGGGTCCCTCTTGGCACAAAGGGCAAAAGGGGCCAATATAGGATGCTCAAGTGCCTTCCCAGTGCCTTAATTCCCTCTGCAAGGGATTAAGTCCTTTCATGTCCTTTTGTTTGTTTGTTTGTTTTTAATTGCTGCCAACCATTCAAAGAATTAGTTTGTAAGTTTGTTTGGGATAATTGTACAATATGCTGTTGTAAAATACCTAAAATTATAATGACATTGTAGAATAATATCATGTAAAGATATTCTTTGCCCTAGGCCCTGGCAATTCCATTTCAAAATGGCTGTCAATTTCTTTTTGTAGCTTTATATAAACTTTGTCAGGGAGGCAAAAACACAAATTACTTACTTTAGTTCAAGAGGCCAAATATATTGACTTTCAATTACAATCCTTATGACTTTTGAAGGAAACTTCTCTTTGTTTCCTTCCAAAATAATTTTCAGTCTACAGAGAGTTTCATTTAAAAATTTTTGTCTCATGAAACAATTTCTCTTAAGGCTATGGTGACCACTAGTATTGATTAGATTTAGTATTTTATAATTTTTTAATTAATTTTTTTAATTTTTATTTTTTACATATGTGTCCTTATTTCTCCCTAACCCCCCACTCCCCACTTATGCCCCACCCCCTTGTTGTCTGTGTCCATTGATTAGGTTCATATGCATGCATACAAGTCCCTTGGTTGATCTCTCCACCTTACTCCCACCCTCCCCTACCTTACCTGTATTCTTAACTCCTATCTGCTTTCAGAGCAAACGTATTTCTTGTATTTTTCCTTGGTGTAATCAGTTAAACTTGTCAGTTTACCCACTGCTGTTCCTTATCTGTATCTTAAAACAAATTGCACTATAAATCCATGTCACAGGGCATTTAGTGAACTCAGAGTATTATGTACTAGTTTACTTAGGTATTTTCATATGTTAACATCTTATATAATGAAGAGGTAATATGCAAATTAACCCTCAAGGCCTCACAAGATGGCTGCGTACAATCAGGCTGGCAGGGGTGTTAGTGAGGGACCACTGAACAAGCAGGCTGCTGGGGTGACCAGGCCAGCAGGGGATTAGTGAGGGATGGCCAAATGACTGAACAGCAGGCTGCATGGGGTGGCCAGGCCAGAGGGGGGGGCCATGAGGGGTGATCAGGCCAGCAGAGGGGAGAGTTGGGGGTAACCAGGCCAGTGGGGGGGGGGCAATTGAGGTAATCTGGCCAGTGTGGGGAGCAGTTAGGGGCGACCAGGCTGGCAGTGGGGGGCAGTTACGGGCAATCAGATTGGCACACAAAGGCAGTGAGGGGCAATCAGGCTGGCAGGGGGGCAGTTAGGGGCGACCAGGCAGGCAGGCAGGTGAGCAATTAGGAGCCAGTTGTCCAGGATTGTGAGAGCTATGTCTGAATGCTGGTTTATGCTGGCTTAAACCATCAGTCAGACATCCCCTAAGGGGTCCCAGATTGAAGAGGGTGCAGGCTGGGCTGAGGGGACCCTCCTCGTGCACAAATTTCATGCACCAGGCCTCTATATTATCATTAAGAATTTCAAATTGGAAGCTAAGAAAATAATTCAGATAGCTGTTTTCAATGAGATCTTTTAAATTATATTTCATATTAGTCCCTTAAAGAATACTCTTCAGAATCATAATGGCAAGTATGCATTTATTGCTTCCCTAAACCAATTGCTAATTAATTCTACAAGGTACAAATGGATTTCCTTTTAGCATTAAGTTTACTATAGAAGTTACACAAGTTATAGGCTGCCATATTATTTGTGGCAATATATTCTTCTTCATATTATTCTGTCTCCTTCTTGTTCTCCTAAGGCCTGGCCTTGCTTTCTATGTAAGGTCAATGAATGGCAAAGGTATTTTAATAAAGACTTAAAAATATCAATAAGAACAAAAATTATCTTTCTGATTTTTCCTATTTAAGTGTTCATTATTTATTGTATTTCTTGTTATTTTGTATTTAGTTGTTTAATTTTGAAGTATTGGATTTATTACTTACTTGCAAGTCTAATTATGAAATCTGTCTGTTTACATGAAATTGAATATACAGTGATACTATCTTCTATATATATAAAAGGCTAATATGCAAAGTGTCCCCTCAGGAGTTCGACCAGGAGACTGGGAGTTCACTCTCTCACTATGATGTGCGCTGACCACCAGGGGGTGGTGAGGAATGAAGGAAGGACCTGGCCAGCAGCTGTAAGGTTCTGATCGCTGGCCAGGCCTAGGGACCCTTCCCACATATGAATTTCATGCACCGGGTCTCTAGTTTAGAATAAATGTAAGATGAAATTGTCTTTTTTAACATACAGACTGTACTTATATTTCTTATAAATTTAGGGTCCTGACACCTAATTAATAAGTCTTGTAATTCATAACATTTTCCATTTTAAATCAATATTTACATTCAACATTAAAAAAGACAATAAAAGTGAAAACTCTTAATGTTAGTCGGTTTTTGCATATAAAAGAGTATCTTGAAGTATTATACTTTTAAAGAAAAATTTGTTCTGTTCTACTTGATCTTAGCATTCATATGCATTTCTAATGAAATATTATCATCTCAAAGATTGTCATTTAAAAAACAAAGACAACAACTAAAAATCTGAATGATAATTATGTCTATAACTGCTTCTCATAATTACATTTAGAATTAAGATACTGGATGAAAATAATAAATATCTAAAATCTGCAATAAATTAAAATTAACATAACAAAAAAGTAATTAAAGTATAACATGGTTGGTCATATGACATTTTGTAAATGTATTTTTTTATTGCTAAATTGTGCCTTAATATAAAAATGTTTCTCCCTTTCTCACATCCTAAAGGTTGTTGCCATCAGAAATTTGTGTATGTTTCACAAATTTTCTGTGCATATTTAAATACACAGATAAGTGGATATTTAAATACACAGATAAGTGGATATTGACATAGATATGAATAATATGTGTTTTTTAATTATATAAAATATTTCAACATTCTTTTAAGAAACAGAATCACATCATGCACAAGGTTATATTGTTTACCAATAAACTTCATTCTCATTATTTTTAAAAGGAAAGATAGTCATTATGTAAGTAATAAGTATTTTTTTCAATATGTATCATTTTGTTGTCCAGTATTTTTTTGTAACAGAGTAAGCATTGGCTTTATATACATTTAAGATTTTATAATCTCTTAAAGTTTTCTTATTGCAGATTATCATATAAGAAATTCTAAGTTATTTATTCTTATTTGGGATCACATTTTTTTTTTAGGGATGATTTGCTGTTGTACTAATGATTATAAAAAATGATTACAATAGAATGTAGACATGCTACTCAAATGACCTTCAAATTACCTTTTACTGGGCTATTAATTTACCTACTTAGATTTTGAAGCTAAGATATTTTTATCATTATGAACCAAAAACTGGTCAAATATATAATATTACTTTATCCCACTTAAAATTGAAATAGTGAGTACAAAATGATTAATTAATTTTTTGTTGGGGAAACTTTCTGTTCTTATGCAGTCAGTAGATGGCAGTCATGTATTACACATGATCTGAAATTTAGTGGGAGGCTTGTTTCTTGTAAAAAGAATACCCACCTATATGCTTTTTTGTTGTTTCTGTGTAAAAAGAAATGCATGAAATAGTTTGTAAATTTTTCCATGACCAAATAAAATTATTTGTTGAATGAACTTAAGAGCCACCTAACTGTAAGTCATATTTATTGTTGTTTTTATAACTTGTTGGTCTATATTTTAAAAATTACTAACACAGGAACACCAACATTGACAATTACAAAAAAAAAAAAGGGTAAGGTTTACAGTAATTCTAGAAGTTCAAAGAAATGAATGTCAAAGGATTGTAGAAAATACAAGAGCTAATTCCTACACAGCATGTAAGCTCTTAACATTTAATATACACGCCTACAAAACAGCTTATTTGAAAAAAACGCATTAACGGCTCAGATTTTTTGAGAGGTCTACATGAAATTGTATATTGCTACTACTATTCACTCATTGAACCTGGCCTTTCATACCCACTGGGGTGGTTTGAGAGACGGTGTTGTTTGATGTTGGTGTCAAATAACAACATTACTTAATATGCCATAGCTCACATGGTGTGTCCCTGACCACATGGCAAGGGCAATCCCTCTGCCAATTGCAGCATGTGCGGAAGATAGCAAATCACATATGCCAGGATTAAATGCTTTTCCATAAAAAGTTTAACTAAAATCAAATCCTCAAAAACATCTTCTGATTTCATAGGTTATGTTACTATTCAGAGATAAATTCGGTATCACCATGCGCTAGATGTAACACAGAAAGCAGCATTATCATGCATTTTTCCATTTCCAAAAAGAGTAAGTTAGAAAGTTAGATGGATGCCTGAGGACCTGGGCACAGCCAGACAGATTTACTGGGGACACATTACTGTGCTCTAATACTTTCTTGATAGTGCTTAGTCTGGGTCAAGGCTGTGGCCGAAGAGGAAGTTATAAAGGATACTAGGAAATTCTTCTGTTTATCTCCAACAGTATCAACCAGAGGCCATTACACCTGGAAAACTCTTCACGTTCAGTTACACCTGGTAAACATTTTACATTTTCCTTTCTATTCTCCCCGTTGTGTCTCAAGCGAACTACAGGGAAAAACCTGTTGTATTGCAAACTGCGATTTCACTTATTAGGAGAGAGAAAGGCAGAAAGAGTTTTGCAGCACTGTTGGGTCCTATTTGTTTCCTTTACTTGTTTGTTTGCTTAGTTGTGCGGTCTTCTGGAATGGTAACTGCAAGCTGGGAAAGGCTACATCCACGCTCAGCAGACAGAGGCTCGGAACGCAACAATCCTGGTTTACTAATCATCTTTATCCTTTACTCACACAGTGCATCTTATCACTTGTTTTACTGCTGATCTTTAGCTTTTAATTTCATGAAAGTGAAATTCATGTTCATTTTTGTGTAAGCTAGAAAATTTAATATGCCTCTTTTCCATCGATGGTCTCTAACATATTGTTTTTCACCAGGGGTCTAAAAAAGTTATACATTTTGCTTAGCCTGTTTACTCCATGTCTGTAGCTATCACCTCTCTCTCTCTCTCTCTCTCTCTCTCTCTCTCTCTCTCTCTCTCTCTCTCTCTCTCTCTCTCTCTCTCTCTCTCTCTCTCTCCCCCTGGATGAATGGGAATGAAGCAGCAAGAAATGATCCCAATACTCATCTGCTTCTAAGTAAGCCCTTCCTCCAACATGTGGTCCACAGGTCAGCAGCTTTAGAGATTTGATAGAAATGCAGAAGCCTGAGCCCCAGCCCAGATCTACTGAGTTATTTGCACTTGAACAGGATATACAGGGAAGGCCATATGGACTTTAAAGTTACAATAGCACCACACTCTATTTTAATCTGCAAAATGAAGACAAAAAAGGGACAAAAAAAATTGCTCATTTGTATATTTTAAAGTCCACTAAATGTCAGGCTCAGGAAAAGGCAGTGGAGAGGGGATTTCTCTTCCTTCTTGTACTATATCACCTCCATTTTAGGGTAACAGCAGACACATTTCCCAAATGGCTACTTCCTGGGGGAAATAAAGTCTCTTGCATCATTCAATAAATGTATGTGAATGATGAACCTCACTCTGGGATAAAAATATTTCCCAGCATAGAAGGCAATAGTAGGGTTAGAAGTCCTTGTAATGTGCCTCCCATTTTCTGTAAGCTGAAATTATTTCAAAAAGAAAAACTGACCCTTAAGAATTATAGAAATCCTATATAATAAAAGGGTAATATGCAAATTGATCCTAACAGCGGAACAACCAGTCACCATGAGGCACACTGACCACCTCTTGGTCCCTTTCACCAGCTGGCAGGCTCTGATCACCCAATAGCAAATGGGGAACTGGAGCTAGGTAGCAGTGGTGGGTGGGGTCAGCTGCCAGCAGCTGGGGAAGATGGCCCTGATTGCAGGCCAGGCCTAGGGACCGTACCCACGCACGAATTTCGTGTGCCGGGCCTCTAGGGCCACAATAAAAAAAATAAAGGAAGACAATAGCAAGGTTTTCCTGTGTTAAAATCATCATTGAAACAGAAAACATCTAGACACATTTTAAAATAAATTCTAATGCTAAGTAGAAGACACTATCATTCTTCATTTTCAGATCCCAATGTCGTCCCTTTACCCACCAAAATCAGGTGTTCTCACATTGAAAATCTCCTCTTCACTGCAGTGAAAATTCTTCAGTGATCTTAGATTTTGCTATAGAATATATGTATAATTAATGGTATTAAATGATTTGCAAGGGAACATTTTATCAGAAAGTATAAGGGGGTAAATGAACTCATATAATTTAATTATATTCTTCAATTTCAAATATAATATGCAAATCTCTGTTCTCCAAAACCTATGAAATGACTTTCTGAACTCTATTATCCTAGGTTTAATAAAGTAATGAGACTGGGTCATCTCAGATAAAGTGTCAGAAATGGTGTTATTTTACAGTTAACTAATTGTTTTATTTCCATTTTTATGATTTTATTCTGTGTTATTATTTCAGCTTTGGCTTTAGAAATATTCTTTCATTTGAAAATTGTATTTCATTAGCTTCCAACTTTCTCAGACACACATTATGATGGGGTTTAAATCAATGTATCCTTCCATGTTATGGCCTATTTGTTCTAATTCAAGTAACAAAATGGCTGTTTGTCTGATGACTGTTATTATCAAATATTTCAGCATGTGACTTGCTGTTATTCAAGTGAATTTAAGTCAACAAACATGTACAAGTACTATTAAAAAACAATTCATAAGTCATAACATTTTGTCAATTTTGGTCTGGAAGACTTGTGACAGATGTTACAGACTAATAAAAATACTGGAGGCCTGGTGCACCAATTTGTGCATCAGTGGGGTCCCTCATCCTGACCTGTGGTATCAGGCTGAAACTAGCCCTTCAACAGCCCCCAAGGGGTCCCAGACTGTGAGAGGGTGCAGGCCAGGCCAAGAGATTCATTCCACCAGTGCACAATCAGGGCCGGGGTGGGACACGGGAGGTTGGCCAGCCAGGCATGTCCAGCCTGTCTCAGTCCCGTTCAGCCAGACCCCAGCAGCAAGCTAACCTACAGTTGTAGCATCTGCCCCCTGGTGGTCAGTGCACATTATAGCAAGTGGTTGAGTGGCCTTAGTATATCATTAGCATATTACACTTTGATTGGTTGAATGGATGACCAGATGACTGGACACTTAGCATATTAGGCTTTTATTATATAGAATATTGTTAATGGAATAGGAATTTAATTCCAGATAGTTGATTTGTCATTCTCAAGGTCACACAAAGATTTTAGATGAGCTAAAGCTAAAACCATTGGTCAATTTCTTCACTTAAAAAAAATACACTGAAATTGACCAAGCTATTTCTAGCCCCCATTTCTGTAATTTGGATAATCAAAATGAATTTAATAATACCCTGTCAACCGAATATCACATTATAGATAATAACTTGTATCTCAAAGGTTATATAAAATGGGAAGATGAATCTGGAAAGCTAAGAGAATTAGAGGTCATGGCTTGATATAAAATCACCATGGAAACAGTTTTCAGGGCCAATTTTGGGGAGATGTCAAAAGGTAATAACCTGTGACTTCTTATTTCCAAAGCCCTGTCTATGAAGGTTACAGGTTCTATATCTGCTTTCATGATGACATTGTCTGTTTTGTAGGTTTCTATTCTGACAAGCACAAAACCCTGCCCCAAGTTGAACCTGTCCTTTGTAATGAGGCTGTTGAACAGAAGAGCAGCATAGCAGTCTGTCTATTCTTGCTCCACATTCAGCTAAATGCCAACTCCTATCTCTTTGAGATCCTGAACAGGCGGAACTCAGGGAGAGTGTCACCCCACAGTATCCAAACTTCTCCAGAGAAGCATGAGGTGAAAATTCTTGATTGAGGTCATGTTCTCTAGTCAGACCATAGCATCAATTCATCTATAAGCCAAAGGATATACATTTATCTATCTAAAAGTCTTATGTAATAAAAAGCTAATATGCTAATTAGACCAAACAGCCGCATCACCATCTGGATGACATTACAGACAACTGTCCGGACAATCTTCTGGATGAAGCCAGGGCTGCAAGGGCCTGCCGAGGCTGTGAGGGGCTGTGAGGGGCTGTGAGGGGCTGCAAGGGCCAGCTGGGGCTTTGAGGGGCTGCAAAGACCAGCCGAGGCTGTGAGGGGTTGTGAGGGGCCGGCCGAGGCTGTGAGGGGTTGTGAGGGGCTTCCCGAAGCTGTGAGGGGCTATGAGGCCTGGCTGAGGCAGCCGGGGCTGCAAGGGCCAAGTCCCTTGCATGAATTTCATGCATCAGGCCTCTAGTCTATATATAAATGGATGCAAATAGATGAAAAATTACTTCAAGCTTATGTTTCCAAGTAAAAATGTACAAAGAAGTAATACAATGCATATATTAGTTTTGCTTCATTATCTTATATCATCCTACATTGCAGTCTTTGTGAAAGATTGTATATTGTTTTTACTTTAACTGAATCAAAAACATATCAATAGAATCCTTACATTTTATTAGTGTGAGACTATGTTTTCCTATAAAATAACTTTTTATCTGTTTTACCTCTTGAATAAAACAACTAATTAACTATATTTAATAGTATATTAAAAACTAATCTTTAGTCAGTAGAAGCCAGAAGTTTTGGATGTTTTGTGAACTTGTAGGTACATAAATAGGAGTTTTATTTCTACCAATTGTTTATTTGTATACATATGAATATACTTATATAGAAATTTATAAAGTTTCCAAAATACTGATATTCTGCTTTAAAGTCTTTGGTAGACAAATGTGTCATTGGATAAAGACTCATTTATCAAGACCAGACAGAATTAATTTTTACAAGCATACTAATAAATTAAATAATGTATTGTAAAGCATTATTATAATATATTCTGGTGTTATATCTTATAATATTCTTTATGAAATATAACTTATTTTAAGTATTACTACCTAACTTTTTGGATTTAAGTCTAATATAGTTGTACAGCCCACGTTTGCTGATAGATTGCTTCAGTATGAGTAAGTTATAAATCATGTTGATTAGCTAACGTACACATTTTCTAAATTTTTGGATTTTCAAGGTTTTCTGTCTCTCTATGAGAGTTAATTTCTATTACATCTAGTAAATAAGCTGTCTAGTGATATGTTGAATTAATTATTTCCTTATTTTCAATGTAGTGTTGCCAAAATGGGAAGGTGATAAAAGTATTCCATTCTCCTTATCTATAATCTATAGCTTAAAATATTTTGAGTCTTCAGGGCTGCTTACATTTTAACTTAAAGTTATGGCTAAGTAGTGCAGTGAGTATACAGATACATGACTAGAAAAAAATAAAGAAGCTCTCTTCTAGTAATGCACACTCTTTTTTAATATCACTAGTTTTATCTTCAACTGTTTCTCCTTTTAAAAAAGAATTGAAACCACTAAGATCTTGAAAACATTGATTCTTTTAAAAATTGTTAACAAAAGAAAATGCAGACAATCGCAACTCCAAATATTCCACATTTAAATTAATAGTACGGATATCATGAAAAATTCATATTTTTCCACAACATATAAGTTTCCCAAGAAAACAAATATAGCACTGATGTATGAACCAAGAGGTCACAGGTTCAATTCCCAGTCAGAGTACATGCCTGGGTTGTGGACTCAGTTTCCAGTAGGGGCCTTGTAAGAGGCAGCCAATCAATGATGTTTGTCTTTCATCAGTGTTTCTATCTCTCTGTCCCTCTCCCTTCCCCTGTCTTTAAAAATAAATAAAAACATTAAAAAAAGAAAACCAAATCAAATATCCTATTTTTATTATTTGTTTATTTGTTTGTTTGTTTTATTTATTTTTGGGTAATCTCTTGCCACCACCCGCCTTCCCTCTGAAATTCATCAGTCTGTTGCATGCTTCAATACCTTATTTTTAAATGGAAAACTTTTTTCATAAAAAATAAGTATATTTTGGCTTAAAATACTTTAGTATTCATTCAAGAGAAATAGCTAACCCAAAGTTCTTCTGCACAGCACAATAAACAATCAACCAAGTGAAAAAGACAACCTATGGAATGGGAAAATATATTTTCAATTCATATATATAATAAAGGATTAATATCCAAATTATATAAATAATTTACACAGGTCAATAGCAAAAAATCCCCCAAAATCCAATTTTTTAAATGGGCAAACTACCTGAATAGATATTTCTCCAGGGAAGATATATGAATGGCAACAGGTACATGAAAGATATTCAACATCTCTAGACATTAGGGAAATGCAAACCAAATCCACAATGATGGTTATCAGAATGGCAATAATCAATAAGACAAGAGATGACAAATGTTGACAAGTATGTAGAGAAAAGAGAGCCCTGTGCACTGTTGGTGGGAATGCAGACTGGTACAGCTACTATGGAAAACATGGTGGTTCATAAAAAATTTAAAAATAGAACTACCATATAATTCAGCAATTTCACTTCTGGGTAGTTAGTGGAAGAAAATGAAAACAATAACTTGAAAAATATCTGTACCCTTTTTTAATAGCAGTATTACTTACAATAGCCAGATATTGAAATAACCTATGTCCAAGGGATAAATGGAAAAAGAAGTTGTGGTACATAAATATACATAATAGAATATTATTCATCCATACAAACAAACAAGGGAAGCCTGCCATTTTTGACAAAATGGATGGATCTTGAAATCACAATCTATATGTATAAGGTTGCTATGACACACACTGACCGCGAGCGGGCAGACGCTCAATGCAGGAGCTGCCCCCGGTGGTCAGTGCACTACCACAGCCAACTTCTCATGGCCAGCCAACCTCCCACAGTCCCTCCCCCTGGCCAGCCCCGATCGCCAGCCAGACCGAAGGACCCCACCAGTGCACGAATTCATGCACTGGGCCTCTAGTGTTAAATAAAATAAGTCAGAAAAAGACAGATACTACATGATCTTAATTATATGTGGAACTAAAAACAAACAAACAAACAAAAACTCATGAGAAAGGGATTTGATTTGTGGTTATCAGAGGTTGGGGGAAAGGTAGTAGGAGTAAGATTAGGAGACATGGTCCAAAGTTACAAGCTTCCAGTTGCAAGATAAATAATTATTAGAGATGTAATGTACAACATGAAGACTATAGTTAACGCTGCTGTATGATACTATATGAAAGTTAAGAGAGTAAATCCTAAGAGTTGTCATCACAAGAAAAAATGTTTTCTGTTTTTTTCTTTTTATATATATGAAAAGATGCTTTAAAAAGGATGTCAGAAAGGGTACTGAAGTATTTATGAGTAAAATGCAAAGATATCTACTAATTTAAAATAATCCACCCCGATTTTTAAAAACAGGAAAAAAATAAAGGGAAATAATATAGAGGAAAGAAGACATTGCAGAGGATATAAACAAAACAAGATAGGCAAAATGTCAATTGCTTTTGAACTTGAGTGAAGAGTGCAAGGGGATTTTTGTTGTTTCACCATTCTTTGTACCTTATATTTTAAATTACTCATGAAAGAAAAAAAATCAACCAACCAAATAACAAACAAACAGTCAATGAAGCATCAGCATCAGAAATTATGATTTAACTGGTGTGGAATCAAATCCAAATATCTTTTTTTTTTTTAATACTTTCTCAGGGCCACTAATTTTTATCCAAGGTTGAGAATAACAGCTTTGTTGAAAAGGGGATATTTTGAGAAGGAAATTGCATTACATTAAATAAAATGCATGTAAGTTTTCACCATATAATTCAAATTAAACTTTATATTTAGAGGTAGTTTTAGATTCACATGTAGTTATAAGGAATATTATAGTAAGATCCCAGGTACCCTTTACTCAGTTTCCCCCAATGGTACTATATTGCAAAACTATAGTATAATATCATAACCAAGACATTAAACTGGATACACTTAACATGCGGAAGTTTTTCATCACCTAAATTAGGGCTGGGGAATGTCCCGCCGACTGGACATATAAGGCCCAAAAAATCATTTGGTGTGGCCCTGCTAAGGTTTAGGTGTGAGTTAGTTAAATGTTTGACCAAAGATAGCAGGCTGATGTGTAAGTTGCTAAATTTGTATGACCCACAAATGATGTTATAAATATCCAAATGGCCCTTGGCAGAACAAAGATTCTCCACCCCTGACCTAAAGGATCCTTCCTGTTACTTGAATAGCTAAGCTGTTGTCCATTTCTACAATGTCATTTCAAGAATTATATAAATGAAATAATACAGTATGAAAGCTTTGGTGGTTGACATTTTTTCACTTAGAATAGTACTCTGGGCATTCATCCAGGTATGCGTGTGTACATTCAAATTGTTTTTCTCCTGTATGTAAGGTGCTATTGCTCTCTATCACAATTTTTTCTTTGTCTTTAGTTCTTGGTAGTTTATTAGCGACTAGAGGTCCAGCGCGCATGAAATTGTGCACGAGTAGCTCGCTTCCACTTGCCTCAGCTGGTCGCCCGGCGCATCACCCCTAGTAGCTTGTGCCCCGGCCCCCACTGCCTGTAGCTCTCCGCGCTGGTAATTCCTCACCATGAATAGTTTGCGCCCTGCCCCGCCCACCACAAGGCCACTGCTTGTTTGGTCGTGATGCTGTTATAGCATGATGACCACAGGCTTTTTATGATATAGATGATTTATCTTGACATAGATTTCTTTGGGTTTGTCCTCTTTGGGAATGACACAAGTCCTTGAATAAATAAGTGCTATTCAATTGTATTCTATTAAGTTAAGAACATTTTTTGCTATTATTACTTTGAGTATTTATTTAAAATATTTTTATTGATTTCAGAGAGGAAGGAAGTGGGAGAGAGAGATAGAAGCATCCATGATGAAAGGGATTGATTGATCAACTGCCTCCTGCACCCTCCACACTGGGGATTAAGCCCACAACCTGGGTATGTGCCAGGGCCAGGAATCACACCATGACTTCCTAGTTCATAGGTTGAGGCTCAACCACTGAGCCACACTGGCCAGGCTTGAGTATTTATTTATTTATTCTTATTAATCCTCACCTGAGGATATTTTTCCCATTGATTTTTAAAGAAAGTGGAAGGGTGGGAGCAGGGAGCAGGGAGAGAGAAAAATGTCAATGTGAGAGAGGCACATGGACTGGTTGCCTCCTACACCAACCGAGCTGGAGATCAAACCTGCAACCCAGGTACGTGCCCTTGACTCGGAATTGAACCAGTAACACATCTTTGCAGCCAATGCTCTAACCACTGAACACATCACCCACGGCCCTTTGTTTTTTTGTTTTGTTTTTTTTTAAACTCTATCCTCTTTCTCCTCTCTTAACACTCCAGTGACATGAATGGTCATTGTTTTTTCTGTTATATTTGTACACGAACTTGAGGTTGTGTCCATACTTGCATATGCATGCACACTCATAAAAAAACAAGAAAATATAGTTTACTTTTTAAAATTCAGAAAAAATATAAAGCAAGTTGCAAAGTTAATGTCAACCATATTGGTTAATATAAAAAAAAAAATCCCCTATTTCAGCACTAGCCGGTTTGATTCAGTGGCTAGAATGTCATCCCTTGGACTGAAGGGTCCCAGGTTTAATTCAGGCCTTGTACCTTGGTTGCAGGCTCCATCCATCCCTGGTCGTGGTGGGTGCATGCAGGAGGCAACCAATTGACATGTCTCTCTTACATTGATGTTTCTCTCTTCTCTCCCCCTCCCTTCCACTCTCTCTAAAAGTCAATGGAAAAATATCTTTAGGTGAGGATTAACAAAAATAAAAGAAATAAAAGAAAAGAAACGCACTATTTCAAAATAGACATGGTTTTTAATTTGTTATCTAAGAGTATATTCACTTTTAAAAATAAACTCTAGTTAAAGAATAATTTCAAATAAATTAAAATCAATATACTCATACAGATGTAAAATGAACATGTGTTAAAATTTTTATTTAAGCCATTATTAATGAGAGATAAGAAAGATATTAAAACCATTTCCAAGGAAAATCCAAAGAACATATACATTTATAGATCAGAAATATTTCAATGAATTTTAAAATAATAATAAAAAAAATCTGGCTTCTTCCACAGTGGGTGAGGGAAGTAATCTGAACCTCCAACTGACAGAACTTATTTGAATATTTATAGACAATAATTATTGCAATGCTATCAGTCATCTACAATTTACTGACTTCTAAGATGTCTCAAAGGTAATGAAAGAGCAGAGCCCCCACAGGATCAGAATTAGATAGCTGCTGGAGGCCTATGGTCTGAAAAATATGGTTTTCCCCAGAAGCGCATTTTCTCCCTCCACTGCTGAGAAATTCATGGAAAAAAAACAAAAATATATTTATTCGGCATTACTTTGTGCAACTACTCAAGCTGATTCTTATGTATTAGCCACTGGATTTTTACATTAACTCTTCTGGGGGCTGATGCTACATTGGCATATTTTCTAAGTATATTGAATCCAATAGATAAAAAGTGAGATTTCATGGCAAAAAATGTTAGAGATTTACAGTCAAATGTGATCTGAAGATTAAAAAAATATATTTAGAGTAAATTATAGTGAAAATTTGCTTAGAACATCTTTCTGTGGTTTAACTCTCTAACCTCTTTGGATGACTGGTCTGGTCCTCAGGCATTGTCAAGCCTCCCACTGGAAATCATGTTTCTGAGGTTTGTTATTATATATCTAAATGAAAATTTTCACATCTTCCTTTATGTACTTGATGGAGTAGGAAGAGCCCTTAGGCAGAGAGCTGCTAAAAATTCTATCTTCCATTCTCACAACCAAACATGCATTTTTTGTTATTCTTACTTCCCAATTTCAAAAATATCCTTTGTCAAATATAATCAAGAGTGATTAAACTTATTTGTCCTATGATAGTTCTTAAATTTCTTTCATCTTCTTTGTCTAAAAACAATTTGCCCTTAATAATGATAAACTCTATCTGAATCCTGTACCCCCAGTAAACAGTGGTGGTTAACTACCACCACCTCCACCCCCCACCCGCCACACACACATACACACACATGTTTTGTGTGAGATCTAACTTTTTGTGTTCTGGAAAATGGCTTACTGCAAAGAAACATCCTTCCCCATATGACTTAGATGAGACTCATGGATTGCCCACTTGTTTACTTATGAAAAGATTAAACACAGATCCTACAATTCCCATTATTTGTCTCATAAATGATTAGCTGAACTGCTTGTTTCCCCTTGCCTAACCTAGCTAGACACTGAGTGAATACATGGAACAGGCAATGGTCAGACCACTTATAAAATGGATCTCTGACTAACAATCTACAGCAATGAGCCCAGGAAACCAATCTGCTACCCGCAGTAACTAGCTAGGAGGCCAACCTACTGGCTACAAGCCATACAATAACCCCTATAACCATCTATCATTCATAGCCTAATTTCTGCTCTTACTTCCAACTTAGGACCAACCAGTGAAGGCCAAGTGTGTACCTCTACCAATCACATGGGAGGCCTCCCTTCTAGACATCCTGCTCACAGCATTCCTAGGACAACAGCCTCCATCAGGACACACTGAAGCCTTCCCTTTTATCCACAACAAAGCTTTAGCATTACTATATCTACCATTGTGAATCTGCCAAATGCAAGTCAGAGTGGCCGAATGGCAATGGCAAGACCTTTCCTTGTCCTTATTTGGGTAGTCTTCCTTAATATCCATAACATAAACATTTCCTGACTCAAATCCTCCGTTTATAAAAACAGCAATCAATTGTAAAATCCATATCTTACTACTTCTCCTTATAAAACGTCTAAAGCAAGCCACCATACTGATACATTGACCTTCTAGACACCTGAGCATCTGGGTACTCTCCCTATTTGTCACAGACTAAATAATTTTCCACTTTCTCATAAATCATAAAACCTTTGTACAACCTACAAATATATATGCATAATTATTTAGAGAAGACCTCTGTCTTTAAAAATAAATCATGCCAACTTTATGTAAATATATGAAAACACAAAAAAGGGGATGAAAGCATAAGGGTATGGAAAAGGAATGGTGAGGGAGGGAAAAATTGGGGGACATAGCAGGAAAATTAGGTTTAATTTTTTAAAACAAAGATTTCTTCTGTTTAAATCAAAGATACAAAAGAAGATTGAATTTATAAATATTAGTGATATACTCTGTGGGGATTCTGTCTTCCTCTGAGTCAAATTTTCTCTATCATTTAAAGAATGTATAGTCAATAGCTTCTACTTTCATTTTATCTCTGTGCAACTAATGAAAGTTGAATGTCTCCTTCAATAAACTATAAATTTAGGTTAATAAATGAATTTAGAATAGTTAGGTAGTTAACTGTCTGCTCTTTGTGCCTGGGTATTGCTCATTTCTCAAGTGTGAAGGAGAAAGTTGAGGCTATCAATGTCCACATTTACCACTGATATATTCAACTTACCCAATAAAACCTTTTTTAAGCAACCACTATGTTTCAGGCACTGTGGTTAGAGCTAGAAAATCAAAGATGAGTAAGATTTAGTTGTGCCCCCACGGAGCTCAAACTTCAATTCCAGAGACAATCTTGGGAAAAATATAAATAAAAATTCCATGTATATATCATTGTTTCTCATTTTAGAGTATTTTACCCAATTTTGATATTAATTTTACTACTGATAATTATTTATTTTTATCATTTATATAAATTTGAAATCAGCACATATTTCTATATGTTTAACCACTACACTCACATTTCATAAAGATCACCAAAAGAGAAATACTTTACACTAAAGAGAAAACTAACATTTTATGAAGTTGAAAGAATAAGATTTAAGAATTTATAAATTCATCGTGTTTCTCATCCAGATACAACATTGTCTTTTCAAAAGTGCTAACATTCTTGGGACAATACTGGTACATAATCCTCAAATACATGGATATTTCCAGTGTTTGAAACACTACCCTGCTAATAGTCATGACCTTCAAAAATTCAGTTTAGGTTTGATGAACTTACTATAAAGAAAAAGGAACCCTCGTGCACTGCTGGTGGGAATGCAGACTGGTGCAGCCACTGTGGAGAACAGTATGACATTTCCTCAAAAAACTAAAAATGGAACTCCCATTTGACCCAGTGTTCCCACTTCTAGGAATATATCCCAAGAAACTATAAACACCAATCAGAAAGGATATAGGCACCCCTATGTTCATAGCAGCACAATTTACCATAGCTAAGATTTGGAAACAGCCTAGGTGCCCATCAGCAGATGAGTGGATTAAAAAATGGTGGTACATCTACACAATGGAATACTATGCTGCTGTAAAAAGGAAGGAACTCCTACCATTTGCAATAGCATGGACGGATCTGGAGAGCATTATGCTAAGCGAAATATGGCAGTCAGAGAAAGATAAATATCACATGATGATCTCACTCATTTGTGGAATATAATGAACAACGTAAACTGATAAATAAAAACAGCTCCAGAGACAGAGAAGCATGGATCAGACCGTCAAACCTCAGAGGAAAGGTGGGGGAAGGTGGGGGTAAGGGGAAGAGATCAACCAAAGACTTGTATGCATGCATATAAGCCTAATCAATGGACACAGACAACAGGGGGGTGGTGATTGCATGAGTGGAGGGAGTGGGGGGTAAGGACACATATGTAATACCTTAATCAATAAAGAGAGAAAAAATAAAAGAAATAAGAGATGCTGCCCTTTTCTGTGTGTGGGTTCATATTAAATTCTCAACTATATTTCTTTCAAGGCTATAACATCACCCACAGTTGATTCTTTCACTGCTGAATGATTATAATCAGCAGATAACTGAAACTATTGTTTGCTCTTGAAGGATTCATTTCTTAAGCAAGAAAGCATCGTTTGAGGCAAGTTTTATAAACGAATAATGTGCTAGTTATCAATAACAATGAAATTCTTAAGTAACTTGCCTGATAAATAGAGTCTTGATTATGAGAAACATAATATCCTAATTTTTTACAGCCTACTGAGAAAATGATTATTAGATGTTGTGAAAATCCCTACCAAGTACACAGCCAGAGCAATGAAAATCTATATTCCAGCAGTGAATACGTTACATTTAATATTTCCCTCCCCTCCATTTCCCTTAATCAACAGGAGAAACACTTTTAAAACCCATCCACAATCTGTGTGAAACTTCCCAAGGAAAGTTTATTGAATTGTTTTCTGTTCCGCTGCTCTCAGAAAGCCATGGGCACCTACTCCCAGTTGTAGTAACATCATAATGACATTTCGTGCCCTTCTTGATGTTTTGGTTTGTACGTTTCCAACCTTCTTGTGAAAAAAAGGAAAACTCTAATAATTGGCAAATGGCAAAAGGGAGACTCAATTAACTCAGATTATTAGCAGAGACATGCTACATCTGGTCATGGCTGAGTCTGTTTGTCCGGAAATATCTATCAAATAAAGGATTAAAATCAAGACCCGGCAGATGTGCATCTCTCCACATATGACCCTGTTTCGCTAATGTATAAAAATGCCTTTAGTTTCATCCGAGAATTGTTCCCATTAATTATACAACTTAAAGTAAAATTTTGGAAAAGGGAAAATAACCTGTAAAAAGACAGCTGTACATGTTTATTTAAGTTTTCCCTCTTGAATCTTGCCTGTGTGGCATTAGAATGAAGTAGAATGAGAAACAATCTGTATTCTTGCCTTTTGCTCATGGCCCTGAAGGAAAGCCTGCTGGGATTGGCTGCAGATGGTTTCATTGCGAGAGAAGAATGTGCCTGCTCTTGGCCGCCTGCTCTGTATGCATGATCAAGCCCCAGTCAATGCTTCATGTGCCTCATTAACTGTGGGACAGGAAGAAGTATGATGCTCCCAAAATACATGCCCTTTTTCTAGCTAAGGCCAAAATTATGAAAAGCAAACACTTAAAAATTAGAAGTATGTGAAAAAATATATTTTTTACTACCAAACTCCGTTCCCTTTATAAACTTTACAGTGAGTAGCTGACAAACTGTAATTAAAGAGGCACATTCACTCACGACTGACTTGTTTACTTCAAAGTGGATAATACTGGAAGGAAAAGTGAATCATAATTTCTTAAGATCCTGAGCATGAAATACATAAGATACTGGGAGTGCATGATGATAAGTCAGAAAGAACAATTATACGAGGGAACCAGGGAGTTCAATTTTCTTAAAGCTTCTATTTGCCCATGGCAATTGTGGCATTTGAATGTTTACTAAGTATGATTTCTGCCACTGCAAGAGGCAGACACAATTTTAAATCTGCTTAGAGTTTCTCAATGCAATTAAAACATTTCTAAATGATTTCAATAAAATAATTAACATTAAACTCTTAGTACAACTAGGTACTTTGCATTTATATATAATTTTGTATTTCTAATAATATTGCAAAGTAGTTGTAATCATCTCATTTGATAGGCAAAGCTAAAAGATGTTAAGTGCCTTGCTCAAGATTCTTTGGGGGAAAAAAAGGGGTTGGGTAAGCCAAGGCCAATGAAAATCATGAGCCTCCTCTGCTTCAGCACAGGCTACCTGAGGATGGTGATGAAAGCAAACAAGAGAAACCATATGATTCCTAAACAATGCACTCTCCCACTTTGTAGTAAAATTT
This sequence comes from Corynorhinus townsendii, assembly GCA_026230045.1. NCBI lineage: Eukaryota > Metazoa > Chordata > Mammalia > Chiroptera > Vespertilionidae > Corynorhinus > Corynorhinus townsendii. The sequence continues at coordinate 74,529,304 of JAPDVU010000003.1, read as the reverse complement.
TAATTAGAGTATTTAGAATAACAATTTGCCCAAGTAGTAAGCCAAGAGCGGAGAAAAAGTGGTTCTTAGCATTAAGCATTAGATGCTTTGTTGTTTGATGAAGTAATGCGCATGTGTTTTTATTATTTTTATTGATTTTTAATCAAAAGAATGTGATGATTATAATACAAAATAAAACAGATGAGCTAAATGGAATGCTGTAGTCTATAACCCAGCCCGATCCCCAGAGGCAACTACACTTAACTCATTCTCATGGTGTAGTTCCCTTCATCTATTTAATTATGTTTGTTAATATTATCTACTGATTTATTACTTGAGATAATCTCTATTGACTTCCTACTAAAAGGCATGATACTTTATATAACATAAATCTCTCTTCTGCTTCCTCCCAAATGTCAATAGCTATATTATAATCTGTTCTGCTGTAATCTATGTTTCTACAACATTAATGGTTTAATCTGATATTGGTGCACAGGTGAATAATGTTAGTATTAATATTGAACTTGTTCACACTTACTTTCCCCCCAGGAAAAGGGAAGCAGAATAGCAGGACTAGAAATATAACTTCAGAGACAAAACACAACAACAACAAAAACCACTTTGTTTTCCACTATACAAGGAATAAACCCGTTGGGCTCTATTTTTAAAAAAAATAATTAGAACACCTGCAGGTAAAACTCTCCCAGCTTCCTCAAATCTTGGCAGGTTGTTCTTGTCTTGTCTAAAATTCCACCTCCATCTTCAAGTGCCCTCACCATGAACTAGGCATTACCTAAATCTGTTGTTTTTGTATATTTTTAATATCCCCCGAGGAAGCCTGGGTTATCTCCCAAGGTATGAAAATTGCTTTTGGTCAGTATTCAGTTTAGAAATTTTCATGACTTTGGTTTCCCTTTTACTATTTTCCCCCTGTACACCTTGTCATTTTTAAAGAGTGGCATCTTGCAGAACAAAAGTTTTTCTTCCTTTTTTTAGGAACACATATGGTAAGGCATAAGCCCTGCCTTTTTTTTTTAGTTATGTTTTGTTTGACTTTGTAAACCTGATATTATACACAAGTCTCTCTTTTTCATTCCAACAAATGCTCCCAATGCTGTCTAATTCCTTCTTCCCTTGGTCATTTGAGTATTTAACTCCCTTTTCCATACTTTTTTAAACTTTTCTACTTCTTTTACTTTATTTTGCTTAAGTTTTACCTTTCTATCTATATAAGTTAATTGTATTTACTTCTCCATTTCTGCCTATAAGGAGGTCCTAACTTTTGAATTAATAGATTTGCATTATTATTGAACCACCATTTGCTGCAACCCATGCTTAGGCTGTGATTATATGTCCTTCTTTCTGTTCCAAAATCATGACTACTTTACCACCAAAATGAGAATGTTTTCTGGTGTAAAGGTCAAATGTATTCTCCTTTTTATATTCTACCCATTCCTCAAGTCATGACTGTTTATGGATTTTCTCATATTTTCAACATGGAGTTTTTTAGTTTTAGTTTGTTTTCCTTATGTTTTTTGAAAGTATATATTTCCTCTAATATACAAACATTTTTCTCCTTTAAGGAGGGTTATTCTAATATTTTATTAGCCATTTTTTTGGAATCCTTTTTGTTGTTGTTGTTGTTATTGAAGACATTCATCTGGCATCCCATTTGCCGCCTCTCTTCATTTGGGCTGATTTCTTGGCTTATGATACCTCTCTCTCTCTCTCTCTCTCTCTCTCTCTCTCTCTGTCAAGCTCTATTATCAACCATAGAATCTTGTCTATTATACATATTGCTATTTTTTATACAGCATATTCTGTGAGAAGCCAATCTTGTGAGTCTTTATATGTTTTTCCATTGCTTTTATATATATATTTTTAAAATTTTACTTGACATATTGTTCTCTCATTTTACAAGTATTTTCTCTTAAAATTGTGATACATTGTTCCACCAATACAGCTTTCCCCTTATACAGCTCTGTGGATATGTTTCAGTCCTCAAATTACTTATCTCCCTATCAGAATCTGACACTGATTGAAAAACGTTCCTTATCAAAACACTACCTTCTGTCAGTGTCCACAAGACAACATTTTCCTAGATTATCTCATAGTCATCTGCCAATTTCATCTATATCTGCTTTGTGACTCTGGTACTTGGTTACCTGCTATACTTCAATGTCTGCTCCACTGATAACTAGCCCACATTTTGGTCCTTCCTAATGGCCAAGATAATCTCTTCACATCCATAGACATAATTATCATCTGTCTATATAATAATTACAGTCAAATTTTTAGCTTCAACACAGGTCTGAGCTCTAGACTCACATTTCTTTGCTTATGCTATATCTCTTCTTGGACATATCAAAATAATCTCATCCTCTACATGCCTAAAATTTGAAATACATTTGTGTACACACACACACACACACACACACACACACACACAAACACACACACACACACACACAAACACACACAGGCACTCACTATATCACCCACAGTCTCCCGTATTCAGGATATTTTGTCTTAGAGAATGATATTAATAAACATAGTATTTCTCAGTCCAGAAACTTAGAAAACATTCTTGACTCCTTCCGCTACTCACCTTTAGTAGCTAACAAGGTCCTGTTAATTTTACTTCAAAAATCTCACTCAAGTAATCCACATGTTTCTCACTTACACCGCTCTGGTTTAAGCTATTATTATGTTTCCCTTGAACCATTATAATAGCCACTGAACGATTTCCCTCTCTCAACTTTTTTCTTCATTTCATACCCAGAATTTACTTTTGAAAAATACTAAATATTATAATCATGTCAAATGATCAACTTACTATCTATCAATGGCTTCCTACCATTGTCAGGAAAAAAACAAACAACTTGAAAACTTTCCTACCATTGTTAGGAATAAAACAAACAGCTCCACTGTCCTGGTCCTCCAACATTCCCAGCCCATACCTCAATTTCCCCAGTTTCTCCAGTTTACAATATCTTGGCTTTCTCTGTTCCTTCTTTATACCTAATTTCTTCCTAATAAGAAACCTTTTATACTTGCTTATCCATTTCTAAGAAATAAACTTTGCTCACATTTTATCTTTCATGAGAGTTCATGGTTCATTTCCTAGAGAGAAATTATCTTCTCTATCCCTACTCCCCAGGCAAGGTTAGATTATTTTTTAATATAAACTAATAAAATATTTTATATTTTTAGGTCAGTTAATTTATTTTTAATTATGAATGATTTCATTTTTAATTGTGAATGTACTGGTATGAATATATTAATTGTCTGTCTCCTGTAGTAGCATCTAAGATCTGTAAGAGCAGGAATTCATCTATTTTTGTTCATTGCATACATTTGTCACATAACTTAAAAAACAAGAAACATCTAAAGTGGGTAAAGTTAGACAATGAATGAGTAAATAGTGAACTAGAGACTGAGTCCAGGAATTCTGAAAGATGAGATTTTTAAGCCATTTTTACATTGATGTAAAGTTCAAAAACTATAGACTATCCAAATAGTATTTTTTGTTCTTAAATAAAAAAAACCTTGTTTTCTCTATTCTTCTATATTATTACCGAAACCCGGAAGAACAAAACTGTCAATTTCTCCTTTATTATTATTTTTTTTATTAAACGATTTTCCTATAGTGGACATTTATTATCTTCAGCTTTCTCTTGCAACATTCCTCCAAATTGTTATCAGACAATTTTCCTTTCAAAATTATTAAAGTTACTACCAACTATCTATAAAATATAGTTCAGCCATTTTTTCTTACTATTTGGACAAAAAATAAAATATATAGCTTTTTTTGCCTACAATAATATTTCCCACGTGAGACTGGTATACCCAAGGGAGTTAGATGGTGATCCACTGGGTTCAAGAAATAAATTGTTAGAGTTTTTATTTACATCAATTATAAAGCTGACATGCAAAATAAGCTGTAATAACATATATATATATGTTATTACAGCTTATTATATATATATAATAAGCTGTAATAACATATATATTATTATTTTATATAATAAGCTGTATATATTATATATATATATATACACACACACACACACGTATATACATATATAATTTAATAAATTGATTGGGATGACATTGGTCAACCTGAACATCTAGGTTTCATGTGTGGGTTTTTATGTTACAAGATCTATATATTGCACTATGTGCCCACCACCCAAAGTTAAATCTCCTGTCACCTTATATTAAACCCCTTTCTTCCCCCACTCCTTCCCTCTGGCAACTACCATACTGCTGTTTGTATTCACAAGTTTCAGTTTTATATCCCATGTATGAGTGAAATCATACAGATCTTAGTTTTTTCTGACTTATTTCACTTAGCATAATGTTTTCAAGTTCTATCTATATTGTTGCAAATGGCACCATTTCATCCTTTCTTATGACTGAGTAGTATTCCATTGTGTACCACTGGATCTTCACACTTTGATTGTTGTACCCCATGTCTTGGCCACTGTGAATAATGCTGCAATGAATATAGGGGTGCATATATCTCATGAATACATGATTTTGAGTTTTTCAGGTATATACTCAGGAGTGGAATTGCAGGGTCATATGGTAACTCTATTTTTACATTTTTGAGGAATCATCAGTGATTGTACCAGTCTACATCCCCACCAGTAGTGAATGAGGATTCCATTTTTCCATTATCTCTCCAACACTTGTTATTGTTTGTCTTGTTGAAAATGGCCACTTTAACAGATGTGAGGTGGTATCTCATTGTAGTTTTGCTTTGCATTTCACTAATTGCCTGTGAGGTTGAACATCATTTCATATATCTATTAGCTGTTCATATGTATTCTTGGGAGAGGTATATTTTCAAGTCCTCTGCCCAATTTTTATTGGATTCTTAGTTTGGTGTTGAGTTTTACAAGTTCATTATATATTTTAGAAATTAGACCTGTGTTAGAGCTACTGTTATACATATCATATCCCATCTGGTTGGCTGCCTCTTTGTTGTGTTGTCAGTATTTTTGCTGTGCAGAAGCATTTTAGTTTGATATAGTCCCATTCTTTTTTTTTGTCTTTACCTTCCTTGCCTTTGGGGTCAAGTTCATAAAATGTTCTCTACCAACCAAGTCCATAAGTTTGGTATATATATTTCTTCTATGTAACTTATTGTTTCTGGTCTTATATTTAGGTCTTTGATACATTTTGAATTAATTTTTGTACATGGGGACAAACTAATCCATTTTCATTCTTTTGCATGTGGCTTTCCAGTTTTCCCAGCACCATTTATTGAAGAGACTATCTTTACTCCAATGTGCATTCCTTTGTCGAAAATTATCTGTCCATATACATATGGTTTCATAGCTGGGCTCTCTATTCTGTTCCATTGATCTGTGTTTCTATTTCTCTGCCAATACCATGCTATTTTGATTATCGCAGTTCTGTAGTATAATTTGAAGTCAGGTAGTGTGATATCTCCAGATTCTTTCTTTTTTTTTACTGACTTTAGAGAAAGAGGAAGGAGAGAGAAAGAAAGAGAGAAACATCAGTGTGAGAGAGTAACCTGGGTATGTGCCCTGACTGGGAATCAAACCCCCAATCCTTTGGGATGATGCTCCAACAAACTCAGCCACATCAGCCAGGAATTATGGGCATCCACTTTTAATATTCTGATTTCTATCATAAATACATCTTTTTTCCAAATAGAGTCATGATATGAATAAAATTACTTATCTCTCTAAGGCAGTGGTTCTCAACCTTTCTAATGCTGCGACCCTTTAATACAGTTCCTCATGGTGTGGTGTTAATGAATTGTAATGTAAATATCTATGTTTTCTGATGGTCTTAGGCTCTACAGCAGTGGTTCTCAACCTGTGGGAACCGCTAGCAGGGTTGCCTAAGACCATCAGAAAAACACAGATATTTACATTAAGATTCATAACAGCAGCAAAATTACAGTTATGAAGTACCAACAAAAATAATTTTATGGTTGGGGTCACCACAACATGAGGAACTGTATTAAAGGGTCGCAGCATTAGAAAGGTTGAGAACCACTGGTATCATAAACATTCTTTCATGACATTCAATAGTTTTGAAAGCTATAATTTATACTATTATATGAATAGTCTATACTTATGAAACTACATATAAATATTTAACTACACCATATTTCGTAATTGGCTCATTTTAAAAATATTTATTATTAAAGACTACTGCTAGCTATTAAATATTACACAAGTGTAATCACTGCCATTTTAGAGTTAAGGTAATTAAGACACACAATTTAAACAACTCAAGAAGTACCTTGTTGTTTTCAGAACTTGTACCCTGGTTTTAATACTTAAATAATGCTATTTTCTTATTACAATCCTCCTACATGCTATTGATAGACTTTAGCAAATTTATGAACATATTTTAATACATATAAAAATGTGATCCTTTATTTTATTTCTTTGAGTCAAACCATTGTAAGATTTTAGTATTTTCTTTGTGCATGCATATATTTGTATTAATGATTTCCTTAGGATATATTAATAGAGATAGAATGAGTGATATAAATAATATGAACTTTTTCTAAGTTTCTAAATGTTGTCATATTGCCAATTATTGGCTTTGTAGCATCTTTAACTTATATCTCCAATGTAAGAAATTATTGCCCTTACAAAGAGCTGATATAACACTGCCATTTTAAAATTTAGATTTCTTACAACTAACAAATGATAACACTTAATAGATAAAAATAATATGTTACTAATATTTAATCTTCATTTTCTTTATTACTAACTAATGAAGTTGGGCCATTGTTCCTGATAATTAGCAATTTTTGCCTCCCTTATAAAGACTTTGTTTTTAGCCCATTTACTGACAAGTTTGTTTTTGTGAACATTGTGAATGAGCTTTTCATACCTCTGTCAAAATTAATACAATTTCTCCAGTTTTGAAAATGTTTTAGTTTTGCTTTAATAATTAAACACTAATTGACATTTTCAACAAATGTCATGTAATACATATAATAAATAGGTTTTTATAATGATGTTTATCTCCCCTGTTCTGCATTTTTATACTAAATCTTATAGTTTTTGTTTTTATTCATCCTTAGTGGTAAGTTGTATAATCCATTGTTTTCTTATACAGTATACAGAGGTCTTCCTTGAAACTGTCTTTTTTCCACCTGCATGCTGGCCTCATCTATTTTTTATCAGAGCAGGATGAGGAAGCTATGAGGTAAAGGCCCCTTTTTCTTCCCCAAATGTCATCATTAGACACATAGAACTATGTATCAACTTAACAAAATTCAAGCTCCCATGTTTGGCCAACTAGTGTTCATTTTCTACAGAGCAGTAAGAAGGAACTGTTAATCTCACCTCTGCTTTTGCTAGGAATTCAGAATGCAGTCCACACTTTTACAGGGCCCTGTACAAACTTGCCCATGCCACCTCTCTGACTTCATTTTCTACATTTACACTCCACCTAATTATCCATGCCCTTGATAAACTGTGCTAAGTGAAATATGTCAGAGATTAAAAAAAAAAAAAAAAAACTTTGATGATTTTAGTTATATGTGGAATCTAAAACACAAACCAGAAACAAACTTATAAATATAGAGAAGAAATTTATGGCTGCCATATAGAAGGCAACCCATTTTAGAAGGAGGTTTGGCTTGAAACTATCAAGATAATAGAAGTAGCATCTATCAACTAAGAGTGGACAAGTTCCCAGACCCATTAAGAAAATCATTCAGGAGGTAGGCGGTGAAGGAATGGGTGAGAAATAGATTAGGAAGTACAAACTTCTAGCTATGAAGCAAGTCATGAGGATATAATAGACAGCATACGGAATATAGTCAATGATCCTATGTAATAAAAGGCTAATATGCAAATCGACTAAACAGCAGAACAACTGGTTGCTAGGATGTGCACTGACCACCAGGGGGCAGACATTCAATGCAGGAGCTGCCCCTTGGTGGTCAGTGCACTCCCACAGGGGGAGCACTGCTCAGCCAGAAGCCGGGGTCATGGCTGGCAAGCACAGTGGTGGTGGAGAGTGCCTCTTCCACCTCCACAGCAGGGCTAAGGATGTCCAACTGCATAGGCCCGCTCCCCATTCAGACATTCCCTGAGGGCTCCCAGGCTGTGAAAGGGCACAGGCCTGGCTGAGGGACCCCGTTCCAGTCCACGAATTTCATGCACCAGGCCTCTAGCACTGTAAAACTACGTATAATGGCAGATTGTATGAGACTTAACATAGTGATCACTTTATAAAGTATATAAATGTCTAATAAGTTATTGTACTCTATTGTACACCTGAAACTAATACATAATATTATATATAAGTATACTTCAAAAATAAAAAAATAAATAAAAGACAGGTTAGGCAGGTTCTGTGTGTTTGTTTGTATGTGTGTTCCATTTTTTAATTTGGGAACATATAGTGTTTAGGAAGAAAAATTAGTTTATTCCAATTAACCAGAGTACTTAGTTTTGCTCCAGTTGGACTAGCACAATTAAGTTACCAAATAGTTTAATAAGATTTGTATTACTTGAAATTTTTTTTCTGAGATTATGGCTACTTATTATAACCTTATATTATAGGGGTGGAGAGACTCTGAATATTTTAATGCTTTCATGTTTTTATATGTAGGTCAATGAGAGGTTGGGGGACTAAAAATCATGGCTGCTATCAGAGCATCTCTTAAATAAAGCAAACCTAGTCTTTTCTTCATATTTCATATACTTAATCTTTCTTCATACTGCCATCACAGTCACATCATTATTGAAGATAAATGTACATTATAGTATCCATAAATGTAGACTCTAAGTCTGGTGGGTGTTCTTACCCATTGCAACCAACTACCAACTAAGAAGTTAAGAATGGAGACATACACCGTGGCCAGTGTGGCTCATTTGGCTGGGTGTTGTCCCTTGCACTGAAAGGTTGCTGGTTCAATTCCAGGTCAGGGTACATGCCCTGGTTGTGGGCTTAATACCCAATAGGGGGCATTCAGGAGGCAGCTGATCAATGTTTTGCTGTCACATTGATGTTTCTCTCTCCCTCTCTCCCTCTCCTTTCTCTAAAAATGATTTAAAATATTTTTAAAAAGAATGTGCTGGGGGTGGGGTTGGCTTGGGAGAGGTCAATGGGGAAAAAGGAGACATACATAATACTTTAAACAATAAAGAATTTTTAAAAAGAGCATTTACAAAGATTTTGTAGTAAGCCATAAAAGACACTTCAATAAATTCCTAAGAATTAACACATGATGGAATGTGATCTCTGACTAAAATGCAATGTAATCAATAACAATATAAAATTATTATAAATTACTAGATATTAACATGAATTATTCTACAGTAATGTGCTTGGAAACTATTAACACGATATATTGAATGCCTGTTTAAAGAAGAAGTAAAGAAAAACTTGGTACTACATGACAAAGCACTAAGTATCACAAATTTTGAGATACAACTAAAGCAGTTTTTTGTAATAAAAACCATTGAGCTAGGTATTCTATTCAAGACCGAAAAGGAATAATAGAACATTCAAAGAATAACATAAAAACATGAAGCTGGTACTTAGAAAAGTCTGAGAAGCTAGACACACCTTGGGAGAAAGTTTTTATGGAAAAAAAAATTAGGTCACATATAAAAAAACCTCAAAATGAAGAAATGTTAGAAATAGTATCAGATATATTAGATTAAAAATAATAAAAGAAAAATTTGAGCAACTTTCTCTTCCAGTCATATCCACTGATCTAGAATAAAGAAAAATCCTCAGGCAAAAGCTTATTTAATTAAGAGCATGAGAAGAAATCTCATTGAGATAGCTAAATTCATCATAAAGTAAAGAAATATTCAAAAAGCTGAGACAATAATAGGGAAAACAAGAGACATTTGAAAGACATTTTCAATGACTTACATAAGAATTAAGCATAAAAATCAGGCTCCCTTGTCCTAGCTCAGCTGGTTAGAGCATCATCCCCATACACCAAGTTTGTGGGTTCAATTCTCCATGAGGGCACATATAAGAGTCAACCAATAAATACATAAATAAGTGGAACGACAAATACTTGTTTCCCCCTCTCTCTCTTTCTCTCTCTCCTTTCCTCTCTCTCTAAAATCAATTGAAAATTTTAAAAAAGAAAGAAAAAGAATGGAGACATGCTAATAATAAACTGAAAACCACTAATATTAATTAAAAATTTGGAACCTCGAAAAAAGTTATGCAAGCCAACATAAACACTTATTCAGGAGTCTAATTTTATTATCCTAAGTTTCCATTATATCGGATAAGTTCATAATTAGTGCTCTATCACCCAAACTTTAAAGTTAATTGTCTTGGCAGAGAGTCATATTTCTTAAAAAAATTGTCCCAACTGAAATGCCCAAGACATGCACTTCAATGGAATGAATAACGTAAAAGGAGATTTTGTTCAATACACACTCTCAACAGGCAAAGCTATTAGAAGACGAAGAAGAAAGTCACTCAAATGATCGTATCCTTAAGGGCAAAGAATGTAGATATTGCTCCTGAAAGAAGTGTTTGTTCACACTGTATTTTTTATTTTCTATAGACATTGATGAAAGAAGGCTCACAGATGTGAGAAATCTTCTTCAGATAAGTGTGTTCTATATATATTTGAGACACATAACTGCAAACATCAAATAGCACAACCACAATTAACTAAATAAATATATTTTGGAAAGGAAAAAGACATTGAATATACTCAATAAAGAATTAATTATGAACTTCCTCTGCTTCATCCATACATTATCAGGAGTAAATGTAACAAATTGGAAAGACATCAGAATGAGTAACAATTATACTTGTATAAATCATAGCCAACATCAGCTGCTAATTATGTGAGAGCAATTGTCTCTCCAGTAAATTGCACATCACAGCAAAAGGTTATCTCTTGCGGTTTTCATCGTGTGCAGTGTAATACTGCAGACATTGAATAACACCATGTAACCCGTACACAGTGCCACTAGTGATGCTCGAGGTGCTCCCAAGAAGCAGAGAAAAGCTGTGACATTACAAGAAAAAGCTGAATTGCTTGATATGTACCATAGATTGAGGTAGGCAGCTGCAGTCACCCACCATTGTGAGATAAATGGACCCAGTATAACAACTATTGTATAAAAAGGGAAGGAAATTCATGAAGCTTTCATTGCAGCTTCATCAGCAGGCATGAAAATCTTGCACTTTTTGAGAAGTACCTTTTTATCTCATATTGAAAATGAACCTTTTATGTGGGTGCTAGATTGCTATGAGAAAGACATACCTGTAGATTCTAATATAAGCTAAGTCATTATATAAGAACTTAAAACAAAAGGAAGGTGGAAGATCTCAAGTGAAGATTTTAACCCCAACAAAGGATGGCTTGATAATTTTAGAAGGAGGTTAGGCTTGAAAATGTCAACGTAACAAAAACAACCTCGATCAGCTAAGAGAAGATGAAAAGTTTCCAGACATCACTAAGAAAATCATTCAGGAGAAAGGAAATCTGCAGACAAAAGTGCCCAATTCTAGAAAACCAAAAAACAAACAAACAAACAAACAAAACAAAACAATGCCACAAAGGAAATTTATTAGTAAGGAAGAGAAGCACAAGGATTTAAGGCAGGGAGGGATAGGTTAATTCTGCTATGTGCAAATATAGTTGGGTTCATGATCAGGACTGTCCTTATCTATATAGCTGCTAACCCTTGGGTCTTGAGGAGAAAATATAAACACCAACTGTCAGTCTTTTGCTTGTCCAACAAGAAGGCTTAGATGAGAACCTTTTTTTTTTTTTTTTTTCTGGATTGGTCCAATTAATACTTTGTCTCTGATGTAGGAAGTTCCTTGCCAAAAAGAGGCTGCCTTCTGAAGCTCTTTTGATATTGGACAATGCCCCTGGCCACCAGGAACACCATCACTTATGGCATCAAATTGCCCCAAACACACAGTATCTAACTCAGCCTCTAGATCACGAGGTCATAAGGACCTAAAGGCTCATTACACATGGCACTTTATGGAAAGGATTGTCAACAGTATGGAAGAGAACCTGACAGAGGGAACATCATGAAAGTCTGTAAGGATCCAGGAATAGAAAATGGCGGCCGAATAAGCAGCAGTGTCATGCACATCCTCCCAGAGCCAGGCCTGAAAAGCAACTAAATCTGAGAGCATCCACCCTGAATTAACAAATTAGACACAGCTGAAGAGACAATTTTCAATAAGGGCAGAGGACATCTAGAGCAGTGATCGGCAAACTGCAGCTCTGTTGACTAATGAGTTTGACGACCACTGACCTAGAGAATACTGCTTGCCAACCATAACCTGTGTGGAACCACCACCAAGTCTGGGCAGTGAGTGGCACAGGACCTCCCAGAAGGCTTCCAGATGTCTTCAGGGAGCATGTGCCACCAGAGTGAGCCCCCACACCAGGCCTCCTCACAGGCCTGCTGGGATCCAGTGTCCTAGGATCTGGCTCCAAGACCTCACAATGAGTACAAGCCAGGGGAAACCCTATGCCTCATCCCTGCCCCTGACCCCAGAACCATGCTGAAAGCCTGACCCAGAGCTCCCCAGCACCCACTTCACCCCGAGCCCCAGGACCTTCTGCCTGGGTGAACCAGAGCAACTCAGAGCATGCCCCACACTGAACCACAGGGGGCTCTGTCTGTGCGACTCAGAAAAATCTGCACCCACTCCACCCCAGCCCCCAGGACAGTCTTGCTGGAGCCTTCTGGAGCAATCTAATGTGCACCTCACTCCAGGTGATAAGAGAGTGCCGAGGAATGTGTGACCCAGGGCAACCCACCCCACTGCACATTGAAGAGGGGTAAACTGGAGCAACCCAGCACATGTCTCACTCTGAGTATAAGAAATTGAGGACTGTGCAACCCAGAGCAACCCTCAACCACTCCACCCCAAACCCAAGGTCTTGCTGCCAGGGCAACCTGGAGTAATCCAGCACACACCCTACTCAGGCCACAGAGGAGCTCTGACTTCAACCCAGAGCAATGCACACCCACTTCCCCTTGGCCTCTGGAGCAGTCCTGCAGGGGCTACCCAGAGCAACCCAGCACATACTACACTATGGGCCACAGGAGAGTGCTGCCAGGGCAACCCAGAGTAAGCTGGTGTGCCCAGCCAGGGGCCACAGGACTGATCTGAAAGTGCACTACCAGAGAGACCTAGGGTGCCACCCAGCCACAGGTGCTGGGGCTGCACAGCAAATTGCATGCAAGAGAGCTCTGGGTCCAGTCACACACCAGAGGAACTGTGCATGTGCTCCCACCTTGCCAAGCACCTGAAGAAGACAACTGAGGGACCAGATCCGTGGAAAGGGATACAACTCAGAGGTTTGAGACTCCAGACAGACCGAGCCTCTGGGCTAATGATTTTGGAACCATTGCCCTGATAGGGTCTTCAATCTCTCAAAGCTCAACCAGTGTGCCCAGGGCCAGAAAGAGACAGCAAAAATGGGGAAACAAAGTAAAACTCCTCAAGGACTGAAAAGGAGTAATCGTCAGAAAGGGAAATAAATGAAATAGAGGCATGCAATATGTCAGAGAAATTCAGAGTAAGGGTCATACAGTTCATAAACCAGATGGATAAGAAAATCAACAACTTACGTAAGAATCAAGAGGCAAATAAAATTATATAGCTACAGTAAAAAACACAATGGAAGGTTTCAACAGTAGATCAGAAGAAATGAAAGACTGAATTAGTGAGTTAGAAGTTAGGGCTGCACAATTTCAATAGCTAATATTTTGAAACAGCCTAAATGCCCATCAGCAGATGAGTGGATTAAAAAACGATGGTATATCTGCACAAAGGAATACTATGCTGCTGTAAAAAGGATGGAATTCTTACCATTTGCAACAGTATGGATGGACATAGAGAACATTATGCTAAGTGAAATATGTCCATCAGAGGAAAATAAATATCACATGATCTCACTCATTTGTGGAATATAATGAACAATATAATCTGATGAACAAAAATAGATCCAGAGACAGAGAAGCATCAAACCGACTATCAAACTTCATAGGGAAGGCAAGGGAGGAGGGGGTGTTAGAGATCAGCCAAAGGACTTGTATACATGCATATAGGCATAACCCATGGTCACAGACACTGGGATGGGGGTGGGGTAAAGCTATGTGCTAAGGGGTGTGGTGGCTGGGGAGAGGTTAATGGAGGGAAAAGGATACATATGTAATACTATATGCAATATTATATGTGATACTTTAAACAATAAAAATAATTTTTAAAAGTCTGTAAGGATCTCACCAGTGAAGATGCCCTTCTTGTAATAGTAAAAGCTGTGAAAGCCATGAAGCTGAAAACAATAAATTTCTTCTGGAGAAAACCATGTCCAGATATTGTTAATGACTTGATAGGATTTATGACATAGCCAATCAAGAAAATCATGAAATAGCTTGTGAATATAGAAAAAATATGTTGGGTGAAGTTTTTCAATATATCGATGTTCAGGAAATTCAAAGCTAATAGATGCCACACGAGAGGAATTAATAAAAGATAGACTTGGAGATGTGTTCTTCCAAACCAGTGCCGGGCAGTGGGGAAGAAGATGCCGATGTGGTGCCAGAAAACAAATTGACATTAGACAATCTGGCAGAAGGGTTCCCATAAATCAAGACTTCTTGCCTTTTTTTTACTACACAGAAATTTCTATGATATAGGCTCTGAAACTAAAGCAAACAGTGGAAGAAGAACTGTTCCTGTAGAAAAACATTTTAAGAGAAAGAAAAAGCAAAAAGTCATGTAAATGTATTTCAGTAAGGTAGTAAGGTAACACTGAGTGTGCCTGCCGCTTCTTCTGCCTCTTCTCCCTCCTCCACACTTGCCACTTAGTGAATAATACATTATTATGCCTTACAGTTAATAAACTTACATGTTATATATAGGTGTGCCTTGATGTGAAAATATAATAACTGTGCAGCAAGAATTGTATGAGATATTTTTGTGTCATTATCATCATCACCGAAGTATTCACTGTGTAGAACATTTTGTGGAAGAATTGTATTAAGTGAATAGCCATACATGGGCTTAAGATGCGCAATATTTAATATAAAATTAATAATGTGTTAGTTTTCTTACTGTTTTATAACTAAATGA
Source organism: Corynorhinus townsendii (assembly GCA_026230045.1). Taxonomy (NCBI): domain Eukaryota; kingdom Metazoa; phylum Chordata; class Mammalia; order Chiroptera; family Vespertilionidae; genus Corynorhinus; species Corynorhinus townsendii. The sequence continues at coordinate 74,514,214 of JAPDVU010000003.1, read as the reverse complement.
ATAGCTTAAAGATAAAGTGAAAAACAGTAAACAGCGTCAATTCAAAATTATAAAAATGAAACCACAAATTCAAAGAATTACATTACCATATAGTATGCCTCTCTCATAATTGGAGAAACTGCATATCTGCATATCCTCACAGGTCAGTGGCTATTTTTAAAGTGTAAGGGGTAAAGGGGTCAAATACATGGTGACAGAAGAGGATTTGACTTTGGTTGGTGGGCACACAATGCCATATACAGACCATGTATCATAGAAATGTATTCTTGAGACCTATTACCCAATGTCACCAAAATAAATTTAATTTAAAAAGTAACATTGTTTCTGATACTTTATTATTAATATGATTGTTATGTTGTACACATAAAAATGCTATAATGATTCATTCATTATTGTTTAGTCTAGGCTACTGTGAAGCATTTGTATTGATTAAACTACACTACCATAAAGCAATCATATTGCTGCTTCTTCATTATCGAGACATGAATCATTGTACCTGTAAATAAATATACATTTATTTTTTACATTGTATTTTTTTATCTAGTGTTACTAATTCATATAACATTTACAGTGTTTGTATGAAATAAGACAATGTTAATGTAGGTACTGACAGACAATGTATCTCATGAACCAAAAATAAACTTTGTGGTATTAATAAACACAGTGCAGTATTATAAATTTATTTTTTCTTCCTTAACCTTTCCTTAACAAATGTTTTTCTCTAGCTTACTTTATTAAAAAAATATAAAAAAAAAGCATGTAATACAGGTAACATAGAAAGCATATGTTGATTGTTTATGTTATCTGTAAGTCAACAGCAGGCTATTAGTAGTTCAGCTTTTGGGGAGTAAAAGTAGTATATGGATTTTCAACTGTGTGTAGAGGGATCAGCACTCCTAACCTACTCATTGTTGAAGGGTCAACTGTAGTCACTAATATACCGAGTCATTAATAATTTAAGTCAAAGCAATTCTGTTACTATCTCTGAATTGAATGCTGTCTCCCTTTTTCCCTTTTGTAACTCTCACCCACAAGAAATCCATTTATCATTTATATTTCAGGTCTATGTGACAGTATCCTGAACATTATTTCTAATAATCACAGTTTATTTTTCTCTTTCTTCTAATATGTATGTCACTTATTATTGGTGGCATTCAACATAGCATCTAACATTTGATGCTTTTTTTAGTGATTTTAAATACTATCATTAGATTAGAAACTCATGGAAGAAAACAGCACATTTTGTTTTGTGTGTAGTACCTTCTGAAGTGCTATAGACTTAATACATAATTGTTGAGCAAATTATAACAGAGAAGGTCGGACCTGCATTACCACCGTTTGTCCACCATCCAGAACTGAAATACCATTGCTGACATGTACACATAAGGAACTGTTTGACATTGAAATTGGGACTCAAAAGAACTGTTGGCCCAGAAAGAAACTCACTACAGACTGATTCATTTGCCTCCCAGCATAACCATTATTGCTTGTCTCATTTTCGGTTCTTATAAATGTATTTCTAGTATCACATGATCTCACTCATCTAGGGGAAATAATTAACAACATAAACTGATGAACAAAAACAGAGCCGGAGACAGGGAAGCATGGATCAGACTGTCAGACCTCAGAGGGAAGGTAGGGGAGGGTGGGGGTAAGGGGGAGAGATCAACCAAAGGACTTGTATGCATGCATATAAGCCTAACCAGTGGTCAGGGACAACAGGGGGTTAGGGAGGGGTTTGGGACGGGAATTGGGGGAGGAGGACAAATATGTGATACCTTAATCAATAAAGAAATTAATAAAAAAAGAAAAACATTATAACAGTTGCTTTTAATCAGCTTTCTAAGATGCCAGAAAAGGAGCCCATTGTGATACTGAATTAGAAACATACACAAAAGATAGAGCTGCAGCTTCTACAGATAAGAGTTTCTAGTCGAAGCCCCCATAGGGACCAGGTTCTTTGAAGGCAGGAAAAGCCCATTATCAGAAAAACAGGGCAGGATCCAAAGTGTACTAATATGCACTTAGCTATGAGACAATTTTATACTGTTGCAATTTGTGGTGTCATCATTAAAATTTTGAATTGATGCTGTTTTTCACTTTACCTTGAAGCTATTTATTTAATTCATATTAATTTCTTAAGGTTCAGAGTTCATTAGAAAATACAAATGTGAAAGATTGATTTTTTCCCTTAATGATTTAAAATCTACAAAATGTAGACACAGTAGAAAAGCAACATAAACAGTTAAAAATATACCCATTTGGTGCATATTAATTAGCAAACCCCACACCAAGAAAATGGCCTCTATAGTTAAAACCCCACCATAGAAAATATATGATGTACATAAAATAATTGTTTTAGACCACTAATACGTCAATTCACAGGACAGTAGATAACGTCTTATTGAAAACCTTCAAATAAAGTTTCCTTTTGAGCAATACATTAAATAATTGGAAGAGAGGATGAATGCAACTTTTTGCCAAGTGCAATTCACAGTTTTGCAGTACTTACAATAATAAATTGTAAAAGAAAATTACTTCCTGGGAAGAAGTTGGAATTATTTGTATATGGGGATTTTCATTTTAAGAAACATTAACAGACTGATACATCATACAATTATTTATATAAGAGCTTTCCTTATTGATCAGAAACTGTATTATGTTCTTTTTTTGTTGTTAAACATGCTGCAAAGGCAGTCTATTGCAAAGGTTTCATGTTTTAGTGTCAGCATCTTTGTAAAATTCACCATGCTCATTTTCGAATGTGGTTAGATGGTTGTAAATAAAATGCATTGAAGCGGATACAATCAAATAATACCAATGCAGAGCAACTGGAAAAATTCTATAATAATAGCAGTATGATTCTTCAGAAAGGGAGAGAGAGAAATGCATTGCGTTTGAATTATCAATACCAAAGCAGTACCAAAAGCATCCAAAATATCATAATGAACAGCCTGTGTGCAGAGACTCATTTCCCAGTTTCATGAGTCGGCTTCCATTTATTCCTCCAAACAAGCAGAATGTACTTTTGGAAAAGCAATGCAATACTCAATCCATTTTGACAGAATCTTTAATAGTGCATTCTGGTGACATGCATATTCAAATGACTGTGGTGCGCAATAAAACAGAGCCTAATTATCATATTAAAGGAGCATAGAAAGCTGTGTTTATTTACCAGTGTGAGGTGTGAAAGAGGGAAAAGGGAATGTTACTTGGAGGAAGGTTATGAAATGTGCAGCTTAAAATCACTATAAAAACAAAATGTGTGTGGGAGCCAGGTTTAGAAATAAATGCCTTTTTTACATTTAAAAATATAATGGGAGTTATACTACATTTTAACCTTCAATTTTTTATTTATGTTTTACATTTTAATGATTTTTTTTTGTTCATGTAAAAAAGTAATCACTTCAGTTCCTATTTAAATGTTATTTTAAATTATATTTTCAGCAAACTTTATGAAGACATTTTTCAATATGATAATGTAGTTCATCACCAACAAAATGCCTTACTGAAATAAAAATCATACTAACATATATTTTTTATGGCTAGAATCTTTTGTAGCTTTATCCTCTAGTAGCATTACTAGAGGCCCAGTGCACAAATTCGTGCTCCAGTGGGGTCCCTTGGCCTGTAGGGTCAGACCAAAACTGGCTCTACAACATTCTCTGAAGGGTCCTGGATTGCAAGAGGGTACAGGCCAGGCCGAGGGACCCCACCAGTGTACGACTGGGGCCGAGGAAGGAAGCAGGAGGTTGACCAGCTGGGGAGGGACTGTAGGAGGGCTCCAGGGCATGTCTGGCCCGTCTCGCTCAGTCCAGATTGGCTGGACCCCAGCAGCCAGCTAACCCACCAGTCAGAGCATTGGCCCCCTGGTGGTCAGTGCATGTCATAATGACTGGTCGACCTGTCAACTGTCTGCCCCCTGATGTTCAGTGCACATCATAGCAAGCGGTTGTGGCCTTAGTATATCATTAGCATATTACACTTTGATTGGTTGAATGGATGACCAGATGACTGGACACTTAGCATATTAGGCTTTTATTATATAGAATAGAATGTGTTTAAGGGTAGAACCCTGGGAACTGCAAAAGTAATGCAAAGTGGCTCTATGTGTGGTCTAAAGATTTTCTAGAAGAAATCATAATTTTAGGTGATAAAAGTTGATAAGATTTTAGTAAGTAGTGAGTGATAGTAGTAAGTGTTTTATATTACTCCTATGTATCAAACACTTATATACATTATCCCCCTCACTTACTTTTTAAATGTTGATTCTACTTTCTTTTCTTTTTCTTTAAACTATTGTGTCAACATTTCCTTCTTTTTTATAATTACTAGAGGCCCAGTGCACAAAATTTGTGCACTGGGGGTGGGGGAGCTCAGCATAGCCTGTGCCTTCTCACAGTCCAGGAGCCCTGCAATTGATTGCCCCAAGGAGGTTGGCCCTGTCCACCTGGCCGGGGCTCCGCAATTGATCGCCCCCACAGAGGGAGGCCCAGGCTACCAGCCGCAGCGCCACCAGCCGGGCAACCTGGGCCTCCCTCTTTGGGGCGATTGATCGCGGGGCTCCGCCATTGATTGCTCCCACAGAGGAAGGCCCTGCCCACCCTCTACCACCCACTGGTTGGTGGCCTGGGCCTCCCTCTGCAGGGCGATCATGGGGTGATAGCTGGGCTCCCAAACAATCACATCACGCCTGCCTTGGTTGGCATGGCACCAGTGGGTGTCATAGCATGGTCATCTGAAAGGTCATCCAGAAGGTCATCTGGATGGTTGTTCTGCTCTTTGGTCATTCAGTCGATTTGCATATTACGCTTTTACTATTATAGATTTGTAGGTGCCTCAGCATACTTGTTTCAAGCTTACAAATTTACTCAGCTCATTGAGTCAATGTTGGAAAGCCTTTAATGAGCATTATAAAACTCTGGATGGGCTTCAGTGTTCCCTGATTTCCCTACTTTTCTCCCCCCACAAATGACATGAACCCTACATTTACAGACATCCTCATTTGGAGTAAATGCTTCCTTCTTTCTTATGTGTTTATTTTCATTATGTTCCTATAGTTTAACTAAACACAGTAGTTTACAAATAATTGTGGGGTTTTTTGTTTGTTTTGTTTTGTTATTATTGCTTTTATTTGCTTTTCCTACTTAATTATGAGGTACTTGAGCTCAAGAAGCATTTTAAATTTATGTTTTATCCCAACTCAGTTAGTAATGAGCAGTTAGTACATATTCCCTACATATTTGTGAAATAAATTAATGCATAAGGAGGTGAAGGTATTACTGCATTTTTAGTATATCACTCTAATTTTTAGATTTACCTCTTAGTTTTTGGTGACTTTTTTTCTGTACTTCTATTTTCCATTGCTTTAGATACCCAAGAGAATATTTGCTAACCCAGAATTACAAACTTCTTGAAATTTACTCTGCTTATAAAATATGTAGCTGCTTTCCATTTTTTAAAAATGGAGGGGTGGGCATCTGTAATATTTTATTTTATCAACAATAAAAATAAATTTTAAATTGTATTACAAAAGGCATGTTATATGTAAAATACAGTGAATATCTCCTAAAAGTCAGTATATTTCAGAAAGAAAAAAGTTTACTTTAGAAATGTGAAATATTGAATTTCAGAATGAGGTGAAGATAATAAATCTATGTACATCCTCTTGAAAATAAAAGCTTAGATGGAAAGGTAGTCAGGTCTTTAACAGCCTAAACTCTTAAACTACTTTAAAAGTCTGAACTACAAAATTTAATGTGTAGTTAGAAGCTGCTGAAATTTTTGTTTTTCATATCTAGTTTATTTTTGCCTTTTGTTCATCAGATTTCAGTTAGTAAATACTTTTAGAAAATAAGCATAACAGTAATGGACTAAAAAATGGTGGTGCATCTATAAAATGGAATACTATGCAGCTATAAAAAAGAAAGAACTCTTACCATTTGCAACAGCATGATGGACCTACAGAGCATTATGCTAAGTGAAATATGCCAGTGAGAGAAAGATAAATATCACATGATCTCACTCTTATGTGGAATCTAATGAACAACATAAACTGATGAACAAAAATAGATCCAAAGATATAGAAACCTCAGAGGAAGGCAGGTGAGGGTGAAGGGGGAAGAGATCAACCAATGAACTCACATGCGTATATGCGTAACCCATAGACATAGACAATAATAGGGTAGTGAAGGCTTGGGGGGTCGGGGAGAGGGCAATGGGGAAAAAAGGTTGTTCTGCTCTTTGGTCATTTGGTTGATTTGCATATTACGCTTTTACAATTATAGATTTGTAGGTGCCTCAGCATACTTGTTTCAGGCTTTCAAATTTACTCAGCTCATTGAGTCAATGTAATATTTTCAACAATAAAGATTTATTTAAAAATAAGTAAATTGCAAAAATATATAAATTTTAAAAATAATAAATAAAATACAAAATTAAAAAAATAAAGTAAACATGGATATAAAGTAATTTAGCACTGTTTGGCTAGATCTTCAAGAAATAAGTATTTTTGAATATTTAATTCATGAAAGCTTTTTGTACCTAACTTGATTTGCTATTTTTAGAAACATAAACTTAAGAAAAAAATATATGGGGCCCTGCTCTGGTAACTGAGTTGGTAAGACTGTCAACCTGATATGCCAAGGTTGTGGGCTCAATCTCTGGTCAGGACACATTCAAGAAGCAACCAATTAATGCATAAATAAGAAGAACAACAAATCAATGTTTCTCTCTCTCTCTCTACATTCCTCTCTCTCTAAAAAAATCAATCAATAAAGAGTTTTTAAAGGAAAAAATGTGAATAATTTAAGATACCATAATATTATCTGGAGTCTGGGTTAAAAACAAGGGGTGCTTTGTCCCTTTTATATTACTCATTAGTTAAATGGCTGTCAAGTTACCAAGCCCTTTTTTCTCCTCATATATATTAAGGAGATTAAAAAATAATGACTATTTCACAGGTTTCCTCTATATAAAAGAGGTAATGGATATAATGAAAATATTTTACACAATGCCTGACAATCTAAACAGTCAATGACCAAAACTAACTATTTGATTCAACCAACTATTTAAACATCACTGAAAAAGACAGATGGAAATATAATATTGTCCACCACCTTTCAGTGCAGCTGAATGTTATTTTATTTATATAAATATGGGCTTCTAAGCTGATTTCAGAAGATAAAATATTTAATTGGTTATTCATATATTGATAACTTAATTTATAAATTAGTTTTATGTTCACAAAAATGTGAACATAAAACTAAAAAAATGTGTCAATCAAATTCCATTTCAATCTTTATGAAGTTACTAGAGGCCTGGTGCACAAGATCTGTGCACAGGGGGCTCCCTCAGCCTGGTGTCTAGCAGTCTGGGACCCCTTGGGGCGATGTCCACCTGTGGGCCTAAGCCGACAGACAGACATCCCTCTCGGAGACCCGGGCTCTTGCAGTCTGGGACCCCTTGCTCCTTATCAACTGCCAGCAGCAGAGGTGGGAGAAGCTCCCACCACCACTGCTGAGCTCACCAGCCATGAGCCTGGCTTCTGGCTGAGTGGTGCTCCCTCTGTGGGAGCACACTGACCACCAGGGGTCAGCTCCTGTGTTGGTCATCTGCCCCCCTGGTGGTCAGTGCGCATCATAGCAACCAGTCGTTCTGCAGGTCAGTAGATTTATATATTACACTTTTATTATATAAGACTAGAGGCCTAGTGCACGAAATTCATGAATGGGGGGGGCTTAGCCCAGCGTGCATCCTCTCCAATCCAGGACACCCCTCTCACAATCTGTACTGCTGGCTCCTAATCACTCACCTGCCTGCCTGTCTGGTCACTCCTAACTGATACCCCCCCAGCCTGCCTGATTGCCCCTCACTGCCTCTGTGTGCCAGCCTGATCACCCCTAACTGCCCCCCCCCCCCGCCAGCCTGGTTGCCCCTAACTGTCCCCAGCTGCCAGCCAGGTTACAGGTTACTCCTACTGTTCCCCCCCCTCCCCCGCTGGCCTGCTTGCCCCCAACTTCCCCCCTCTGGCTGCCTGGTCACCCCTAACTGTCCCTCCTGCCGGTTTGGTCACCCCTCATGGCTCCCCCCCACTGGCTTGGCTGCCCCATGAAGCCTGTTGTTCAGTCGCTTGGTCATCCTTCACTAACCCCACTTCCGGCCTGGTCACCCCACACAGTCTGCTTGTTCAGTCATTTGGTCATCACTCACTAACCCCGCTGCCGTCCTGGTCGTAGGCAGCCATCTTGTGGAAGTCAATTTGCCTATTATCTCTTTATTATATAGGATAATTTATAATTGACTACATAACAAACCAATTAATATGCAAGAAATAGCAAAACTCAATTCGAGGATGCACATTCATGCACATATGTGCTATTAATGTAGATTATTCTTTCTCACCTCTTACAATGTAAAGGAATCATTCTCAAAATGAAAAAGAAAAAATTTGCTCAGTTGGGTCTTTATTCTCATTTAATTTTATCATTTGTTGAATTTACATTTAAATTATAGGAATTGCATTTCTCATAAAAAGTGGGAGAGTGAATTCATGTAATTACTTTCTAATACCTACAATGTCTCAGTTTGGTTTGATTCCCATGTACATTAACAAACATATTTTTGTTGAATGTGAGGTGCGTAAAAGAGATTCATTACATTAGCCCTGTGCCCTTTTTTCTTCCATAGAGAATGCAAAAACAAACACACACACATACACACACACAAACATTTCCTGAAGTGTTACACTTCTATGGTGTCATAATATATTGATATTCACATTTAATTTAATAATTAACTATGACAGGTCCACTTGTTTGATCACTAAATGATGTGAAACAGTTATCTAGGGCAACATTATTTTCTAACTCTGAACTAGATTTCCATGTATTATAAAATTAAAAATGATGAACATGAGTGTATATGAAACTACAGATTTGAATCAGTGACAACTGTAACTGGAATAAAACAGAGCCTGTAGAAAGTGTCTGGATAACTGAGCAAAAATTGAAATTCTTCCAAGAGCAGATGGCTGGTGAGGAAATGGCAATGTTCACTTTAGACCGTAAGAGCAGGGAGAGATAAGATGGGTATTGTACATATGACTCACCAAAAAAAGGAAAGCAGCATGTTAACAATTTGATCCTATGTTATATACTATACTAGGGGCCCAGTGCACGAATTCGTGCATTTTTAAGGAACTGTGGGCCGTGAGGCTGTGGTAGGTACAGGGGCGGATCTTGGCCCATCCTCTGCACCCCCGCCTGGCCCCTCCCGCTGTGGCCCTAAGTCCCCTGTCTGCCAGCAGCTCTGCTCCTCCTGCAGCTGCTCCCACGCATTAATGGCATTAGCTCTGCTCAAACCTGATGGCACGGAGCAGTTGGGGCTGGCGCCAGCAGTGGCTGCTGGCCCAATTGCCCCTCAGGAGCAGGGGAGGTGGAGAAGCCCTTAGGAGTGATCAGCGCCGGCAGCCGCTGCTCGCACACACTCATGGCGCTGAGTGATCGGGACTGGTGCCAGGCACTGGCAGTGAGTGCGAGCAGTAGCTCCAGTGCTGGCCGCAGGTGCAAGTAGGGCCAGTGCTGGCAGTGGGTGTAAGCGCACAGTGGGACCACAGCGCACAGGAGCAAAGAATTTTCAGAAACTACCAGAGGCTTGCCCAATTGACAACAACCTGCGCCCGCCTTGGTCTGGTGCCCCCACTCACCTGCTCCACCATCTTGCTGCGGCCAACGCCCACCATGTTCTGCACATGCCCCTTGGTGGTCAGAACACATCATAGGGACCGGTTGTTCAGTTGGTTGTTCAGTTGTTCTAGTTGTTCCACCATTTGGTCTATTTGCCTTTTATTATATAGGATGTTTTAAGAGCTAACAGAGTACTTCATATGGCAGATATTATTCTGAGCACTTTACATGGAAGATCTTTTTCTTTTTTTAATCCTTGCCTGAAGATATTTTTCCATTGATTTTAGAGAGAGTGGAAGAAAGAAGGAGAGACAGAGAGAAACATCAATGTGATAGAAACACATCGATTGGTTGCCTCCTGCATGCCCTGACCAGGACCTGGGCTGGGAAGGAGCCTGCAACTGAGGTACATGCCCTTGACCGGAATTGAAATCAGGATCCACTGAGCCAAAGGGACTAGGGCTGGAAGATCTTTTTAATCACCACAATCACCTAAGGAGATAAGTGCTTTTTAGAATGACTCAATATTTTATAAAAAGTAAGATGCAATATGTACTTGAAATCCTGGTCTCTCTTAATTGTTCATGTGCACATACATACACAAACCCAGTTACTCTGACCTCAGGCAAGAGAAAGTAATCACAAAGGTTAAAGGAATCATTGGTTTGTGACAATTATCAACAATGCCAATTGTGCGTCAATCTGAGTACTAGTAAGAGATAAAGAGAATATTCTATAAATCCCAAAATTATTACTCTAATTCATTTTGCTTAAATGCCTAGTGCCTGATAAGTAAAAAATGATCTAAGTTCAATGTTATGCACCATTTGGCAATTAATACACATTAGTCCAGTTAATTGACCAAATTTAGTCAAACAGAATGAAGTTGACAATTCTCTGGGCACTAGTTGAATTTTTCACTCTAAAATTAGGCTCTAATGAAAAGATGATGAAAACTTAATTTCTAACCTGGCCTAGAGTATAATCTATATTAAAAGGTTTGTTCATTTTTAGTTATAGCATGAACACAGTAACCTAATAAGCTAATCTCCAAATATTTAACATTATTTAAATTTATGTGGAGGTTTCAGTGAAGTATGAAGAAATACAAACTTGGATAATCATCTCAAGATTTAGATACTAGAGTTTTATAATATTAATTCAAAATGTTGATCCTTAAATGTTCTTTAGTTCAGAATTTGTACTTTGGCAGGGTTCTAAAATCACATATAGTTTATAATAAAATATGCATTTGAAAAGATCTAGTAGAAAACTATTCACAATAACGTCACGTAGTCTATTTCAAGTAGTTTTTGTTTGGCAGTGTCATATAAGAAAACACTTCTTGACAAAAAAATCTTTTTGAGGTTCTTATGGGGAAAGACAGTGCACTCACAACATGCAAATTTTAGTATTGATAATAAACTCATTATACACGTATATGTAGAGTGTGTGGGTTTTGTGGGCATCCTAATACAGAACTTCCAGAATTTGCCCAACAAATTTGAGCAAGTTGTAAAATATTTAGTCTAAAGTAACAATTCTGTGTGAACATTTATTAATGCAATCTGAAATTAAGCATTGATTGGCAGTAAGTGGAAGAAAGAAAATATTCATAGGAGGGAAAGTATTAATAAAGGTAGCAGCCAAGACAAATCAGAAATAGGACAGAGACTGACAATTTTGTGGGAATGTTGACATTTATTGAGACGCTGCATCTCAAATGATTCAGACACATGGGACAATGCATGAAAATAGAATCTCCTGAAGGATTTTTCATTATTATTGTGTAAAGAAACTCTCAGAGTCCAACTCAGAATAAGGCCCAGACATTGCTGAGAAGATTAACTTATGAAACTATTGAAAAATATAGGACAAAAACAAATACAGTGGAGATAACTAGGCAAGAAAGAAAAAGAGAAAAGCCAATTTTCTGACTCAGTGCAAAAAAGAATATGATAATTTTATTATGGAGATAAATGTAAACTCTAACCTAGAAAAATACATTTTATAATGAATGGCCACCATGGCTTTAAGCTATAGGACTGAAAGATTATACAGTGTGCACTGGGGATCTGATTTCTTGATTTACCTTCCACCACTTATTCTTCTGAAAAAATTTAAAAGCTAAAACATAAAATAAGACTAATTAATTTTATATTATTCCCTAAACATATCCAATAAACAAAGATTTAGAAAATAGATCATGAAACATTTCATATCTTTATTAATGCAGTAGTCATACTTAATAAGATCAATTTAAAATTTAAACAAATGAATAATCTCAATAGGAAGATTTCAAATCATAAAGAAATGGATCTGAGCAATATTTATGGGTTTATGTCTCCATTTATAACTATTAAGTTATTTATATAACATTGAATAACAATTCAATACTTTCAGATTGTGGTAAAACTATGTTGTTAAGTATACACAAATTTATAAAGAATTTTTGTATTCATATACATTATTTTTAATAGAAAATATATAAGTATAGAATCTAACAAAAGGGAAAATAAAAGCTCACCAGTCTTGAGGGCCAGAAGGATATTTACTGCCTGTTCTGAGGTATGGATGGAATTTAAAGTATCCCATTCCAGCTAAATATCCCTGTACCATCATATTCTATCCTCATATAAATAATGCTATATGAATCATACAAAATATCTAGCATATAAAGTCACTAAAGGTATACTTCTTCATAATCTCAGGAGCACCTTTCTGTAAAGCAACCCTACAATTGCATAGCTTTCAGATGAATCTTTTAACACTTTCAAACCAAATTTTTGTCACTAAGTCACTTCTGCCAGACCTTCAACATTTTTAACATTGTAACATACCCAGAAAATAATAATGTTGATATGAGTATCCATACCTTGGTTGAGTCCTATTTAGTTGCCCAAAATGGAGGGCTTCTCACTTTCTATGTATCACCTAGCAAAGGCACACTAGTAAGCTTGGAATTCTGGTTCACAGATACTATAAAGCCAATAAAGTTTGTATAACCTGACCCAAGAAGCTTCCTACTTTCATTATCACCTCATATTAATTTCTGCTTTAATAGTTTCATATATTTACATAAACTCATATTTTTGTACAATTACAAAAATACAACAAAACTACCAGCACGTATTAAGATACTATATGTCAGGCACTATGCTCAACATTTGAATGAATGATTTTATAATTATGATCTTCACAATTACTCTATGTGGGATGAGTTAGTATCCTAGTTCTTAGCTGAGGATGCTACAGCACAGGGATGGCCTCAGGGTATGGAGAAAGTAAGAATCAGCTTTAGGAATCAAACTCAGGTCTTCCTGATGCCAAAACAAATTTTTCTTGTTTTCTTCCTTTTTTTTTTTTTTTTTTTCTCACTGTGTGAAGAATAGCCTAAAACTCCTACTCTTCCTTCACTTGCATCAGCACTCAGTGTAAAGTGTAAGGCTTTATACACAGTAGAAATAAAAATAATACTTTTTATATAAATAAAAGATCATGTGAAGAGTGTGTTTATGCTATATTGATATGTCAGAGAATAATAAGTATAGCAGAACAGACCTAGGTAGTTCAATTTTCAAAGTGATGTGACTGTGCCATTATTTTTATGAATATATGGTCTGGCTTTTAGAATTTTGTTTTAATTTTTGTTAAACTTCTTCACTCGATAGTTCATTGTGGTATGGTTTTATAAGACCTCAAAGAGCTAGATAATTATGTTTAAACTCTCTAAGATCAATGACTATAGGTATAAAAAGCCCAAGGAAACTGATCATAATCCTTTAGACCATAACTTTTTAATCACTACTATAATTATTCTTATATAGACTGAGTTCATTAAGACCATCTTTTTTTATACTATAATATCTTTAAAGTATCTGTTTTTGAAATGGTCATTGCCAGTTTTAGTCCCAGGCAATATGTGCTGATTTTGTCACTAGAACTACTCTTGCTTTGATTTCTGTTCCAGTGAACATAATGCACAACTTAGGGAATCTTTAGCTCAAACTTAACTAGTTGCTTCACGACAAACTTAGCATGCAAAGAAAACTAGCAACATCAGAGAAAATATTGTTTCAGTGTTGAATTTCTAGTATGAAACAAATTCAGCACCTAAAACGATTTTAGTAATATTATACTTAATTTTTACAAATATTTTTATTGATTTCAGAGAGGGAGAGAAACTTCCTATATAATAAAAGCCTAATATGCTAAGTATCCAGTCATCCAGTCAGCTGTTCAACCAATCAAAGTGTAATATGCTAATGATATGCTAAGGCCGCTCAACTGCTTGCTATGACATGCACTGACCACCAGGGGGCAGACAGTCAACTGGTCGACCAGTCACTATGATGTGTACTGACCACCAGGGGGCTGATGCTCCAATTTGCAGATTAGCTTGCTCCTGGGGTCCGGCTGATCGGGACTGAGTGAGATAGGCCAGACATGCCCTGGAGCCTTCCCACAGTCCCTCCCTGGCTGGCCAACCTCCCATAACTCTCCCCAGCCCTGATCTCTCGGCCTGGCCTGTGCCCTCTCACAATCCAGGACCCCTCAGGGGATGTTGGAGAGTCAATTTCAGCCTGATCCTGCAGGCCAAGTTGAGGGACCCCACTAGTGCACAAATTCATGCACCGGGCCTCTAGTCAATTATGAGAGAGAATCATTGGTTGGCTGCCTCCTGCACATCCCCCATTGGGTTTCTAGCTTACAATCACCTACTGGGCATGTGCCCAAACTATGACCTTCTGATTTATAGTGTGCCTCAACCACTGAGGCACACTTGCTGGGCAATATTATACTTAGTTTTAAGAGGGTATAGTAGTTACATAATCAGGCTTCAATATATATTACATTTGTTGCTGTTTTAATTTAATATTAAATAATTTTTGTATTATTTGAAATTTTTCCTAGTTATCATTTTTAGGATTAACATAAGATTTCATCATGTGAAACAGTAATTTTTTAAAACCATATCATATCCTGAAGCATTCAGGGGTATGGAACATCCGGCCTTTGGGCCTTATAAAACTATAAAGCCTTGGAAATTATTGGTCTGGCCCTCCTGAGGCATTAGGGATGAGTTAATTAAGTGTTTGACAATATAAAACAGGCTAATTTTTATGTTATAATGTTTCAATGGCCTGCAAATCATGTTATAAATATCCAAATGGCCTTGGCAGAAAAAAAGTTCCCCACCCCTGATATATATAGTTCAATAATATAGTATTGTGATCATTAGTGTTTTACTTTTCAGTCATTTATTCTGTTACAGTAGTAAAAAATAAAATTATCGAGTAAAATGTTTGGTTATTGTTAAGCCTGTTGTTACTTGCAAGGAAGAAACTTACATATGTCATTTATTCATCTACTCATTTATTGTTGAGTGCTTACTATTCGATGGTACTTTCCTTGGTGTTGATAACATAAAATGAATAGTACATGATCTCTGAATTCATGGAGTTCCTTCTAGCGAGGGTAAGCAAACCAATAAGCAAGTATGTAGGAAATGTCCTGAATTTTTTTCCTTGCAATTCAGGACTAATATTCCCATAAGTATAATCATAAACTAGGGAGGATGTATTCATTGTGGACTGTGGCTGTTGACTTTGCAAACAGCTTTAAAGCACAATTAACACCTGATCTATAATGTTTCATTTTATTGTCACCTTCCATTAAATTATCAGATATATCTTGTGCTTCAGTACACATGATGCCTTGGCTTAGTGACATATTATAACAGCCTCCATAGAACTGAATGGCAAATATTATTTATTTTATTTGCCCATCCACATGATATTTGCAAGCTTAATTTTGTAAGCATGTTCAAGTTACTTTTTTATTTCTCTGTTTTCCACCAATATATTTCAGAATCCTTGTTCATAAATTATTTAGCAAAACAGCATGGAATTTTTAAAGGCCTTTAAAAATATATTTTAATTACATGCTCTATTTTGAAGTACCAACACTAACACTCCTACTTACTAAAAATTGGAAGTCAGTTTGACATGATTTATTAAATTATGATTTTAATGCATGTTAAACTACTATCACTATGTTCAATAACAGCTTGGTTTACACTTTGCTGCTGATTTTCTTTAATAGCTAAAGTGAATTGACATTTGCCAGTAGTTTACATGAAGTTTATAAACAGTAAAATAGGGTGAGCATTTACCTTATGAAACATTTTGGTTTTTCAGGACAAAGCTAAATTATAAAGTATCAAAAATTTTATAGAAGTTAGTTCATAGCTTTGAATGTATGCATAATAATTGAAAACATGTTGATGAGACTTGCATTATTTCAAATTCTGTCTATAAGGTGAGATTTCCTTCATATTTTGCATCAGCATATTTTCACACATGCACTATTAAAAATTACTTGGAATGTAACTGCATGCCACCAGCTATTAGCTTACTCAGAGTAATACTAGAATTATAACAAATAAAGAAAGGATCAG
Organism: Corynorhinus townsendii; assembly: GCA_026230045.1. Taxonomy (NCBI): domain Eukaryota; kingdom Metazoa; phylum Chordata; class Mammalia; order Chiroptera; family Vespertilionidae; genus Corynorhinus; species Corynorhinus townsendii. Next base: position 74,498,068 of record JAPDVU010000003.1, on the reverse strand, counting down.
AATTCAAGCTGATCAGTAAATAAAGGTGTACAAAAGGAGGTAAATTTTAAGTAAATTTTAAATAGAGACTGAGGAATCCTATATAATAAAGAGGTAATATGCAAATTGACCCTTACACCCTCACAAGATGGCTGCCTATGACCAGGTCGGCAGGGGGATTAGGTAGGGATGACCAAATAACTGAACAGCGGGCTGCGTGGGGTGACCAGGCCAGCAAGGGGGGCAGCTGGGGGTGACCAGGCCAGCAGGGGGGGAAGTTGGGGGCAACCAGGTTGGCAGAGGGGGGCAGTACAAGTCAACCAGGCCAGCAGGAGGGCAGTGAGTGGCGACCAGGCTGGGGGGGGGGGCAGTTAGGAGCGACCAGGCCGACAGGGAGGGAGTAGTTGGGGATGACCTGGCTGGCAGTGGGGAGCAGTTACGGGCAACCAAGCAGGCAGGCAGGTGAGCTATTAGGAGCAGTGGTCCAGGATTGTGAGAGGGATGTCCGACTGCCAGTTCAGGCCCGATCCCTGGAATCGGACATCCCCCAAGAGGTCCCAGATTAGAGACGGTGCAGACTTGGCTGAGGGACCTCCCCCTCCTTGCCCCTCCCGCCCAGTGCACAAATTTCATGCACCGGGCCTCTTGTCGACTAATGAAAGAGAATCATGAGCAAGTATAAGGGTATGTTCTTATTAGAAACAATTACTTGGTATAGTGAAATTATAGTTTATTTTTATAAGCTTTACTTATGATAAAAATTAAAGTCACACCTTTGTGAAGATGCAAGATATGATTATTTTCATAAAACTTTTGGGCATTTTAAGTGGTAGTACAACAAGCTTTTCTCTGAAGTTGGCACAGTGTTAGATACCAGGGGAAATGTGACTGTGTTTTTAAGTAGAATTCTATTGACTGACCTGTGGTATTGAATGTCTGTGTTTCCTTTCGATGCGAAGGAAGGTTTGCGCATTTTCAAAAACTGACAATCATCACAAAGCTAAAGAATAGTTATTCTCTAAATCTTGAAAGTGACTTTTGTGTGGCATGCAGCAAAATAGGGTGAGCATTTACCTTGTGGAACATTTCAGTTTTTCAGGACAAAGCTATATTATAAAGTAGCAAAAATTTTATAGAAACGCAGGAAAGTTAAAATCCATATGCACTCTTGGTAGAGACATTTTACTATAACAAGAAAAATGTGTTGCTCTCACGTGGAGAGATTAGGTCATTTATCAAATAGTGTTACTGTTTCTGATAGCACAGTTAACATATACTTTTCAAATCTCAATAGAAGTAAGCTTGCTCAAATGGAACTTACTCACCTAATTGGTGAGAGTGATTATTATGAGTAAAGGTTAAAATATTCTGCGAAAATTTCAAACCATTCCATTTATGAAAGAAAAAGTGTAAAATTACAAATAATTAAATAGCAGTAGTTCAATTATAAGCATAGAAATTTATTGAGTTTTATTGTGAGACTGACAATGTGCCATTGGTTTATCCATGGCTTATGTTGTTATCAAAATAATCCTGTGGCATAGGAACTAAAATTATCTCTACCTGCTGATAAGAAAAATGTGTCAAATAAGTTGCCCAAATACTTGACACTACTTAAAACATGTGCATGTTAGATTTTCATAATTTTAAAGGAATAATTTATGTTCTATAAAAATTAATACATCTAAAATAAGCATAAATGACTCTATATTGAATTTTTTAAAAATCTCTAAGATAGAGTGTTTTTTCAAATGTTATTAAAATGAGAAATATTAATAAAATTATTTATTGGGTGATTTATATTTGTTTTAAACTGGCAATGATTTTTTAAGGTAATTGAATATCTCTTTTCTTTACCATATAGATGTCATTTTAAATAGAAAACATCTGTTTCCATACTTAATAATAATAATAAATAACCTTCTTGGAGAGATATTTTCCCATGACAAAAATGGAAAAGTATTAGAACTGTAAAAATAAAAATAATGATAATAGCAAATAAATCTACATTTTATTTACTCATTGACAGATACTGTGTTATCAGATTTCCACATTGTCTAATTAAATTCTCTAACAATCTTCAAATGTTTGCATTGTTATCATGTTATCAATTAAGAGAGTGAATGGCTTAATATTTTACCAAAACAACACACTTAGAAAGTGGCCAGACTAATTCCATAACCCTAGTCTTAGTTATATGTATCCAGGAATATGGATATATGTTAGGACAGTAAACATCCACCTAAATAATCAATTTAAGAACCTATTTTGAGAGATGAAAATTGATTTGTTTCTTGTTAGGAAATTAGTTCCTAATAATCATTTTATTTCTTTTTGTTCTTTGGGGTTTTTTTTGTTTGTTTGTTTGTTTGTTTTTAATCCTCACCCAAGAATGTTTTCCCATTGATTTTAGAGAGAATGGAAGAGAGAGGGAAAGACAGAGAAATATCGATGTGAGAGAAACACACTGATTGCCTTCTGCATGAGCCCTGGCTAGGGCCAGGGAGGAGCCTACAACTAGGTACGTGCCCTTGACTGGAATCAAACCCAGGATCCTTTGGTCAGCAGGCAGATGCTCTATCCAATGAGCAACACCGGCGAGGGCGTTATTTCATTTCTTTTTATGTGAATTTTGACTTCTAGTAAACAATATATCTGCAACATAAAAATAATAGTTCCAGTAAGTTTAGTTTTGATTAACAGCTTACTAGTAAAGCTTTGAAAATATTTTTATATTTATTGAGTTATAACTTATAATTTATATACCGCTTATTTTCCAAATGGAAACAGTATGTGATATATAAATTTTAAATATCTTGAAGGCAGTAACTAATTTTTGTGACACTTTTGCCACATAAGATCTACCTGTTATTCTTCTTGTATAAATATTTTAGATTTCTATTTAATATTGATATAAAAAATTTATCTGGTGACACTAAATTTCAAAATGTGTTTTTATAGGTGGCTTTAAAAAAAAAGAATAAACTGATTAATAACAACATAATTATAAGAAGCAAATTCAAGTGTTCAACTGACCATTTCTTTTTATAAAACAATAAGAAAAAATCTTACTGTTTTGAGGAAAGCATTTTTTCAAGAAAAGTAGTATGAACTAAGTGCTTAATAATTATTTAATTAGCATGGGGATAGAGTTGGGAAAATTGAATAATTGTGTTAACATCTTTTTAAATTATTCTTTTTAAAAAATATATGTTTTTTTATTGATTTTTTAGAGAGAGAGGAAAGAGAGATAGAAAAATTAATGAGGGAGAACATTGTTTGGCTGTCTCCTGCACACCCCTCATGGGGGACTGTGCCTTGACCAAGAATTGAACCCATGACCTCCTGGTGTATGGGTTGACACTCAACCACTGAGCCACACCAGCTGGGCTGTCAATATTTTTTAATCTACAAATTATTAGTTATAAGTGTGATCTTGAAAAGTATACCATTATTTATTTTAATTATTTGTTTCTAAGTTAGCAAATATTTTTATTTTTTATTAAATTTATTGGGGTGACATTGATCAACATGAACATATAAGTTTCAGGTATGGATTTCTATGTTAAAAGATCTGTATATAGCACCATGTGCCCACCACCCGAAGTCAAATCTTCTCCTGTCACCATATAATAGGATCCCTTTTTCCCCCAACCCTCTTCCCTCTTGCAATCACCATGAGTTTCAGTTTTATATCCCACATATGAGTGAAATCATATGGTTCTTAGACTTTACTGACTTACTTCACTTAACATAATGTTCTCAAGGACTGTCCATGTTGTTACAAATGGCACTATTTCATCCTTTGTTAGCTGACTAGTATTCTATAGTAAATATGTACCACATCTTTACCCAGTCAACCACGGAAGGACACTTTGGTTGTTTCTATATCTTGGGCACTGTGAATAATGCTGCAATGAGCATAGGTGTGCATATCAATAAACAGGGAATAAAAACTGCTGGCATGTGGGACTTTTATATTTTAGTTGCTTTATGACTGCATAGTCTTTCATACTTTCATGGGCATATAATTTTCAGTCCTAAAACACTAGTTTCTAAATTCCTATTTAACAAATTTATTTTCTCAACTAAGATTATTCCAATGGTATAAACTTTCTGTAGTATACAAAATTATTTTTAATATCTATCTCTTTGTGATATTGTTTTTAATTTAAATACATTTGACTGGAAAAAATATTTTTCTTACAGAAGCAGCATACATGAGCCAGCTCTGCTGAAAATTTCCTTTCATTCCATTTTTTAAATATAATCAGTAAAAGGAGAAAAAAAGAAAATTAACTATAAAAGTTCTTCTGAATAGTGTTCATTTCCCTAGATTTACCTGTAGATTGTTACTGTAGTTGTGTTCTTATCGGCTATATTTTTTAAATCAGGCTTTATAAATGTCCTCTATTTAAAAAATATATGTTCAATCATTTTTCTCATACTTCTTATTAAATTTTAATAGTGACAGCTTACTTTAATAAGAAACAAAAATTCATAATTAATCATTAATACAAAGATGTTATAATGATTACTTTTTATTTTTGGTAATATTCACCTGAGGATTTTTTTTTCTATTGCTTTTCAGAGAGTGGAAGGGAAGGTGAGGGGGGAGGAAAAGAAGGAGAGAGAGATGAGAGGGATGAGAGAGAGAGAGAGAAAGATGGATGTGAGAGAGACATGTGGACTGGTTGGGAACCCACAGCCCAGGTATGTGCCCTTGACCTGGAATCACGCTGAGACCCTTTGGTGTGTGGGTTGATGCTCTAACCACTGAGAAAACTAGCCAGGGCTCAAATGCTTTTTTTTTTTTATTGATGTTAACCAGCACCCCCCTTAAAGAATTTTAAGAACATTTCAGCTTGATTAAAAAATGCTGCCATACCTGATATTAGTAAATTATGGAAACTAATTCTGGGACCACACAATAGTGATATCCTGAATTATTTTTAAGGAGTAGCTGCTAAAACATAACTTATTAATTCATTTTCAGTAAAGGCTGTTAAATAGGATGACTAAAGTGTAATACACACTTATGCCAATTCACAATTCAGTACTTCTTATTTGAGTAAAAGAATACAATGGAAATAGTAATGTCATTATTTTCCATAATCTTCTTAAGCAATTATACTAGGTGTATTGGTTAATAATGTGGATTTTGTAATTAAAGGAAACATAATTTCAAGAGAAACATCAAAAGTGCTTTATTCAAAGTAATGTCCATCGATAACTACACACTTCCCCATCTTTCAGGTAATTTGGGGATACCATCCCAATAGAACTTTTCTTGTTTTGAGGCAAACCATTCAGAGACCCAATTTTCCACTTCTTCGTACGTTTTTAAGTGCTTCTCAGAAAGTGCATGTGCCATTGATCAGAATAAGTGATAATCTGAAGGAGCAAGTTCTGGTGAATACAGCAGGTGGGTTAATACTTCCCAGGCAAGATATTTAATGTGTCTTTAACTGGCTTTGAATGTGTGGTGGTGTGTCATCATGAAGCAAGGTTACTTTGCTGTAACCTTGTCTTCTGGCATATTCTGGTTGTTTCACAAATTGTGGTTCAAATTGATTCTTTGTTGTCAGTAGCGATCAGTGTTAATGGTTTCACCTGGTTTTAGAAGCTCATAATACACCACACCTTCCTGGTCCCACCAAATGCAGAGCATTGTCTACTTTCTGAAGAGATTTGACCTTGTAGTCGATATTGATGGTTGACCCGGATCAATCCATGATTTTGTGCATTTGGGATTCTCAAAATAAATCCACTTTTCATTGCCAGTCACAATTTGATGCAAAAATAATTTCTTTTATGCCAATGAAGCAACATTTTACTGATGACTTTTCGGTTTTCCATTTGTCTTTCGTTCAGGTGATGTGGCACCCATTTTCCTTCCTTTAAGATCTTTCCCATTGCTTGTAAATGATCAGAAATTATTTGCTGAGCAACATTTAATCTTTCTGCAAGTTGCTTTTGAGTTTGACATGCATCTTCATCCAATAATGCTTGTAATTGTTGGTCTTCAAACCTTATCGGTTGACCTGGGCATTCTTTGTCTTTCACTATGAAATCATCACTTTAATAGCATTTAAACCAGTGTTCACAAGTATCTTGAGATGGAGCATGTTCACCATAAGCTTCCCGAAGTATTCAGCAGCACTTTTCTTCAAAATAAATGAATTAAAACTTCCCACAAATGCTCTTTTTTTGGCACGAAATTGGACATTTTTAAGTGTAAAAATATCTATGATGTTAACACCTTCAGAAAATTTGATATATGAACTTTTGAAGCTTGCTTTTAATACAACAAAATAGCATACACATATATCAAATCACATATAACAACATATGTGTAACTCCATCTATTGAAAAAATCCGCATTATTAACCGGTACAACTAGTAATTTCCCCTCTTTAACATTTCTAAATGTTTTAAAATGAATTACACTTGCAATTTATAAAATAGTAACCTAATAACATACATTTCTCAATAAATAGCAATAGAAAAGAGTACTTCTAACTACAAATTAAAGGCCAAATGTGGAGGGAAGGAGAAGTGGAGAGAGAGAGAGAGAATGAGAAAAATTTGTATTCCTCTCCCTCACTCAAATTTTAGGGGAAAGGTTTTGATATGAGAGTTAAAGATGAAATTAGATTTAATTTTATTCCTTCAATAATGTTTTATTTTCAAAGCTCTACTTTCTGATAATCAACCTATCAAAATTTTGAACAGAATATTACTATCAAAATAAAGTCATACAAATGCATTAACCCATGACAAGTTTATAAAGCGACTTTCCCATGTGAGATATTTTATATCAAGATGGTAGATTAAATATACACAAAAAGAATAATAAAATTGTTATTGTGAAATCCAGTCATCTATCGTTTAGAATGGAGGTGAAATAAAATTCTTGCCAGGTAACTGTGTTTTCCCAGAGGATAAATTCATACATCACAATGTCATGATATTTATATTGCAATTTTGCCCTGACTTTTTGCAATTCAAGGTTTTAATGATACCAATGTCACCTTAAGTCCCAGAACATGATTCTAAAACTATGCACTACCTCCAAGCAGTAATACAAAACAGAGAATAATCCCAAGTAGGACAAGTACTATTGATTGATATTAGGGAAAGTAAACAAGCCTCTTCTTGTTAGTATACAGAAATAAGAATGAATAGAATTTTGTAGCTGAGTCTTTTCAAGACAACAAGTAACTACATTTGGTAAAAGTAATATGTTTATAAAAGTAAAATATAATTTTTAAAACTGTCATCAATGCTGCAGCAAGCATACCGGACAATATCTGTTTTACACTGTGACAGGAGAGTGAGGCCAATTACAGACCAGGGTCTTCTGTATTACATTTAAGAGGGAATTAAATATTAAAAGGAAGGAACATATTTTTAAAAGGAGAATATATAAGAAGAAGGACAAGAAGATAACATTTGGCTTTTATATAGTAAATATGTTTTCCCCAAATAAGCCATTTGGGGACTCCAGAGGTAATTATAGGGACTACAAAGGTAGAAATAATGACTGAACAGATTCAAGCAAAATGTATCAAATAACTGGATATATTTAATAGATTTGTTAATATCTGAGAACTGATGTTAGTTGGTCAACCTAAGGATTTTTATATAATTACAAAAATATACAGAATTAAAATATTAGCTCATATTAAGGAAATCTATTCATGTTATTAAGAATAAACTGAGTACAGAAAAACTTGAGCATATATTTTTGGCATAAAAGAATAATCTATTTGGCAGAAGGAATAAATTTAGGGAAGATGATATAATTAAGAATAAAGTTATTTTATAATTTTGAGAAGAGTGTTAACTTGAAGTTCTTTTATTGGAGTCTACCAGATGAACTAGGATATCTTCTCACATAGTACAACCATGATGCAAGTTCCTCTTAGAAATGAAATATCCTAGCCCTAGTTGGTTTGGCTCAGTGGACAGAGCATCAGCCCAAGGACTGAAGGGTACTGTGTTTGATTCTGGTCAAGGGCACATGTCCAGGTTGCAAGCTTGATCCCAAGCAGGGGGCATGTTGGAGGCAGCCAATCAATGATTCTCTCTCATCATTGATGTTTCTATCTCTCTCTCCTTCTCCCTTCCTCTCTGCAATCATTAAAATACATTAAAAAAAAAAAGAAATACTCTAACACTTAATTGTATACAAAGAAGTTTTGGTGCATATTATTATTTTCAAAGAAAACCACTTAAATTTCATTCTGGAAAAGCTGAGCGACCTGATTGCTTTGAGGTGGTAGTCTGCTCAAAGGCAGCTAGGTAGGCTGCTTACTTTTAGCATTATTTCATTTTTTATATTTATGTTTATTCCATTTAACATAATAAATTATATGATACACATTACTAATTTTTCAAAGTCTATGTGAAGGCTGGATTGACTGTTTTCATATATATATATATATATTTAAATATATATATTTATTGATTTCAGAAAGGAAGGGAGAGGGAGAGAGAGACAGAAACATCAATGATGAAGGAGAGTCATTGATCAACTGCCTCCTGCACGCCCCAAACTTGGGATTGAGCCCACAACCAGGGCCTGTGCCCTGACCAGGAATCGAACTGTGACCTCCTGGTTCATAGGTAAATGCTCAACCACCGAACCACGCCGGCCAGGCTGGATTGACTATTTTAATTTGTGGATGTGTTTGATAGACGTGTGTACACTTTTTATTTGGAGTAATTTCCAGTAATTAGCCTCAGAAGATTTAAATTTCAATCTTCTGTTTTCTTTAATCTTTTGAGAAAGCGACAGTTCTATTGAAATGGGAAGGAACACTGCTTTTGTTTTTATAATATTTTATAAAATATATAAGAAGAATAAAAGAGTTTCTAACACACTTAATTCTCTGGATATAGCCTCTGACTGTATCAAAAATATTTCTGGCAGTAGGTACAGTATTTGTCCTTTCATTAGAAGTATTCCTTAACTAGAGGCCTGGTGCACAAAATTCGTGCATGGGAGAGGGGGTGTCCCTCAGCCCAGCCTACAGCCTCTCCAAGCTGGGACCCCTCAGGGGATGTCTGACTGCCTGTTGAGGCCCGATTAAGCTAGGTTCCCAACTGCTTGCCTGCTTGCCTTCCTGATCGCCCCTAACCTCTTCTGCCTGCCAGCCTGATCACCCCTTAACCACTCCTCTGACAGCCTGATTGATGTCTAACTGCTCCCCTGCCAGCCTGATTGCACCTAACTGCCCTCCCCTGTAGGCCTGGTCCCTGCAACTGCTTTCCCCTGCAGGCCTGGGTCCCCCCAACTGCCCTTCCATGCAGGCCTGGTTGCCCCCAACTTCCTTCCTCTGCCGGCCTGGTCACCCCTAACTGCCCTCCCCTGAAGGCTTGATCACCCACAACTGCTCTCCCTTGCAGACCTGGTCCCTCACAACTGCCCTCCCCTGCTGGCCATCTTGTCGCAGCCATCTTGTGTCCACATGGGGGCAACCATTTTGTGTGTTGGAGTGATGGTCAATTTGCATATTACTCTTTTATTAGATAGGATGGAGGCCTGGTGCATGGGTGGGGGCCAGCGGGTTTGCCCCAAAGGGTGTCCTGGATCAGGGTGGGGGTTCCCTTGGGGAGTGGAGCAGCCTGGGCAAGGGGCCTGTGGTGGTTTGCAGGCCGGCCATACCCCCTTGACAACCCCAGTGGAGGCCCTGGTATCTGGGGTTTATTTATCTTCTATAATTGAAATTTTGTATCCTTGAGCAGAGCCAAGCCTCCTGTTCCTCAGTGGCCCCAGCCATTTTTCTTGGGATTTATTTATATTCTATAATTGAAACTGTGTAGTGGAGGCCTAGGCCAGCCAGGGTGTGCAGAAAGCTTGGCTTCCTCCATCGCTGGGGTCAACTCAAGCCTCCTGCTCTCTCCAGCTCCATGGCTGCCACCATTTTTGTTGGGATTTATTTATCTTCTATAATTAAAACTTTGTAGCCTTGAGTGTAGGCCTTGGCCAGCCAGGGTGGCAGGGAAGCTTGGCTTCCTCCATTGCCGGGGAAATCCAAGCCTCCTGCTTGCTGCAGCTCCATGGCCACAGCCATCTTGGTTGGGTTAACTTGCATACTCGCTCCTGATTGGCTGGTGGGCATGGCTTGTGGGTGTAGCAAAGGTACAGCCAATTTGCATATTATTCTTTTATTAGATAGGATGTTCTTTTTCATAAATACTAATATTCATTGTTTTACCCAAGAAAAAAAAAATAAACAAGTCAGTTATGCAGCGACTCTTCCCAACATAAATATTCCATTATATCAAGCTCACATGTGGAAATTTATGTGGTGACCTTAAAGATATTAGAGACTAAGAGGTAGATCCAGTGATTAAAGTTGAATAAAGACTGCCCTCAGTAGGATTTCTCTTGCACAGTCAAGCTTAACATTTGCTTGCAAGACATGGGTTTCAAATATTTGATAATAATCTCTACCTGAGATTCAAATCAATTAGCAATTTCTGAACTAACACCACCGGTTATCTTAGGTTTTAAATGTTTATTTGAGTGTCATATATGAGCTAAAGTTGCACTTGATTGTTTCTGACAATGTTGCCCTCAATGTAGGCAAGTGCATACAAAAGGAGGAGGCAGCAGCAGCATAGGATGTGAGAGAAGAAATATCTTTAGACAGGCTGAATTCAATTCTGAACTCAGAAACTCTGAATACACTAAAAATACTCCTATCTGGATCTAGATATGGCAGTCAGATAGATTGGCAAGTAATGGATAAGAATAGAAAATATAATGAGAATTATGGCAATGCTATTTTCACTATAAACTCTCATTAATTGACAGTTATCAACATCTCACTTCCATGTCCTTTATGATATGTTTTAAAGAATGTTTTCCAATAGGTCTGACTCTAGAAAAATCAAATGGATAGCAAAATGTTGCTTCTGTGTTCCCACTTCCTACTTCCCACATGCGAATATAATTTTGAGTGATTTGGAACTGATCTTCATCTTGCAGGTGAGCCTGTTAGAATGATTATAAATTCCATTTATAATACTCTAGCTGCTAGAGGAGTTTTATGGATTATGGCTGTGGAGAGAATTTACTGTCCAGAAAACATTATCTTTAATTTAGTGACTAAACTAGGCTCTAATTTATTTCTTGAAGCCTCCACCAGAAATAAAATCATTTTTTTTAAAAACATAAGACCTCATGGGTGTTTTTTCTTATCATATTTAAGATACTTGGTTCAAAGTTCAATGTTTTTATAGCTGTGGTGTTACAGTGGAGTTATTTAACTGGCATAAAATCCATTTAAAACAAAGGAAAAGAGAAATCATTATATACTTACAGGTCTTTGCTGATGTACCGTTAATTGCATGTGGACCTTAATTTATTCTTTCTGCTATTTTTCAAGCCTGACTATCGATATTAAACTTCAAGTATATGTTTATCCCGAGGAATATATTAGGAGGCATTAGTTTTGTGGACTCTGCAGATCACTGTGAGCCATTTTACTGCCTTCCGAGTCCCTCCGCAAGGCAGGGGTTTTACTAACATCTAAGGGATCCTTCTCCCAAACTATGACAAGCCAGCCATCACCATCAACAAACACTCAGTCCCTACAAAAAAACGTATGTTGGAATAAGTTTGTCCACAAACTGTAGGTATCCCTTGAAGAATGAACAAATAGAATATAAACATGATTGTTATTCTTTAAAGAGTTGCAAACAAAATAAGACCTATACTTTATGTAAAGTTCTGCTTTAAATGCCTTAAACTACAGGAAATTGAGATGTTTTCCACTGAAGAATAAGTGAAATGATGTTGGGAAAATGCTAGTATTGGTGAGCTGAGATAACCTTTGCTTTCGGTCCTACTAAGAATCTGAGAGATGTAAGAATTTAACTTTCTCAATAACTCAGCATGACTGTCAGAGAATCATAGCGAATCTGACTCAACATTGAAGTATCAGTCATAAACTCTTACTTCTTAGAATCAGATTAATTTCTCTCTTAAGCAGTTCATACCTCTAAAATAGCACTAAACTAAACACCAAGTTTTAGTCAAGTAGAAAATTATTTCTGCCAATTTGCAATCTTCAAAATTTGAGAGTAGTCTTCACATAGGAAGAATATCATCTCATGGCAATAATGAAGATTCATATCCTGATTGTATTTAGTCTCAGAGTGACATCAAAAATAAAAGTTGTTCTGACATCTAAAATTTAAAAAAAAATTAATATTTTGGTCAAAATGAAATCTCCAGACTAAAAGAAACTTCTTTATTCTTTTTTAAAATATATTTTATTGATTTTTACAGAGAGGAAGGGAGAGGGATAGAGAGTTAGAAACATGGATGAGAAATATCAATCAGCTGCCTCCTGCACGCCCCCTACTGGGGATGTGCCTGCAACCAAAGTACATGCCCTTGACCGGAATCGAACCTGGGACCCTTCAGTCCACAGGCCCATGCTCTATCCACTGAGCCAAACCGGTCACAGCGAAACTTCTTTATTCTTAAAAATGATAGTCTTTCTGATAAATTTATTAATAAATAAAATTTTTAAAATTCCTATTTAAAACTGAGTCTGCATATTATTCTCAATTAGGTGCTTAAAAATATTCTCTCTCCCCTGATGATCCTAGGAAGTCCTAGATTCTGATTTATTAAATATTTCATTATTTATCAAGCCTCAGTTTCTATTTTTTAAGCCTATACATCTGAATAGGCTTATGAGTTACTTTAGTTCAATTAGAGGATACTAGAAAAAGAGTTGTTCTTTGTCTAACATATGTGATAGAAAAAACCTTTTTGAACTTTCACAGCTTCAAAAATTTTTAGTAGATGCTGTTTTCTTTGCATTTGGTATCAGACTTTAAAACAAAAAATGTATTTTCTGTATATAACATGTTTTGTAGGTACTAACAAATCAAATACATTTCTTCTACCATAAATGGGCCGTATAAAAATATGCACAGACCAAAACAAACAAACAAACAAAAACACACACCAACAAACACTACTTACTAAATGCAGACATTTAGGAAGCATCTTATATACTGTAAGAATTCTAACTTCACATAAAAATAAGCATGACATCTCTGAAATCACTAAAAAATTATGATGCTCATTTTATTTACTCTGTTTCTGGAAGAATCGATTGGTCTAGGAGATGATTGCTAACTAGTCAATTATTATTATCTAACAGGAAAGAAATTCCAAAATTTCTTGGTTGCCCTATGAAGCTACTCCATATACCAACTACATCTGCCTTCATAGGGTCACTGGGCAATTACAAACGTTTTATACCTACATATATCCCAAACTAAATTCAACGACTACTTTCCCAGCCATAATTATCTTAAGAATCAAGGCTGGGTTCTACTTAAGCCAAAAGCCCAATAGTTATATGATGGGCTTTATGTTTTTATCCATCCAATCTTATGTTATAAAAATCTTATGTCATAAAAATGATCATTCTTATGCCTGGTTATTTTTCATTTAGGTCCTCATTACTTTTCACCACAATATTGAAATAGTACCCAATATGTCTTTCCGTTTCTTTTTATTTATTTATTTATTTTTATTTCTTTATTGATTAAGGTATCACATATTTGTCCTTATCCCCCCATTCCCATCCCAAACCCCTCCCCACACAGACCCCCACCCCCCTGTTGTCCATGACCACTGGTTAGGCTTATATGCATGCATACAAGTCCTTTGGTTGATCTCTCCCCCTTACCCCTTCCCTCCCCTACCTTCCCTCTGAGGTTTGACAGTCTGATCGATGCTTCTCTGTCTCCGGGTCTGTTTTTGTTCATCAGTTTATGTTGTTCATTATTTCCCCTAGATGAGTGAGATCATGTGATACTAGAAATACACTTATAAGAACTGAAAATGAGACAAGCAATAATGGTTATGCTGAGAGGCAAATGAATCAGACTATAGTAAGTTTCTTTCTGAGCTAACAGTTCTTTTGAGTCCCAATTTCAATGTCAAACAGTTCCTTATGTGTACATGTCAGCAATGATATTTCAGTTCTGGATGATGGACAAATGGTGGTAATACAGGTCCGACTCTCTCTGGTTTGGTCCTGGGCAACCTGCAGCGACGCACAGCTGCTGACTGCTAGTATGGCAAGGCGTCGTCAGCATCTTCCATCTCTGGATTGTTTCTCTTCTGTCTTCATGGCTGGAGCAGTTCTGTCAATTTCTCTATGTTACAAGATTCCACATGGTCTTGGAGTTGTTTTCTGAAAATATAGAAACATATTCTTGACCAAAAATTAATAAAGGAATCCTTTCTATAAATTTGACTTGGGATCCTTTTTCATTTTTTGCCCAAACAATTTTCCTTTGGCTTGTTTTGACACCATGTGTGTTTTTCATGAGTGTCTTGCTGTTAGCATTTCAAATGAAAGTTAATTTTCTAAAGTAAAAATTTTCTAGATGTAATTTACTTACAAGATATTTTTCCTTCCATGATATTCTTCTACTATCCCCCCTTTTTTGATTTAAATATTAGGAGGCTTTTGGAAATTTTATTTACTCATATTTAATCTAGTGCCAAAGAGTTTTTTGAGACTAGATATTTAATCATGTCATTCTCACATATTTATACTTTTGAGAACATTCAAAAACCCATAACTTTCATGGAAGAGTTTATTCAACAAATATTTATTGGTATCTACTATACATCTGGCAAAGTGCTTGGGGGCTAGTTCTACAGCACTAAGCAACAGTAAAATAAAGAGAGAAAGAGATACAAGAATAGGGAAAAAGGAGATGCAGGAGGAGGAAGAGGAAGAGCAGGAGGATGTGAAGGAGGTGGAGGTGAAGAGAAGGGAAGGAAGATGTTCAAACACTTTTGCAAACAACTAATTGTCCCTATTTTAGATGGGTAGATGATAGATAAACACATTCAAAATAGAACATATATTTAATATACTTCTGAATCAATTTTTCCACCTTTTATTTTAAGTTGTGAAGTTCCTAAATGCATTTTATTGCAATTAGGTTTATTTCATTTTAAACTAACTTTGTTTATTTTAATTCTTTGAAAGAAATTATTTGGACACTTCTTATATACAAAGCATAGTACTAGGTATGATTGAAATTTGAAAAATATACTTAGTAAAAGAGAAAATTCATGTACATCTATAGGTGTAATATAAAGATACAGGTAATAATAGAGAAATAATTCTATAAATTTAAAGAAGAGAAAAATGACTTTTTGAAGGAATAATAGTATGTAAGAAAATTTATTTTAGTTAAGCATTGAACATATATGAGATATAAAGAAAAACTTTTCAGGAAGAAAATAGCAAAAGTAAAGTCAAAAATTAGGAAGTTTGTATTATGTATAAATTGTTGTTCATATTTTAAAGTTTTTGGCTGTTAAGTTTTTATAGTTAATTGCATAAATAACTAAAAGCCATGACAGAATTTTAATAGAAAATTGAGATTGAATTTTAATAGAAAATTGAGATTCAAGAAAAAATAAGTTATTTTATCAACAGTATCTGTAAAAGTGGTGAGAATTCTTTAAAAAGATCATTTACACCCTGGCTGGTTTGGCTCAGTGGATAGAGCATCAGCCTGTGGACTGAAGGGTCCCAGGTTCGATTCCAGTCAAGGGCATGTACCTTTGTTGTGGGCACACCCCCAGTAGGGGGTGTGCAGAAGGCAGCTGATCGATGTTTCTCTCTCATTGATGTTCCTAACTCTCTATCCCTCTCCCTTCCTCTCTGTAAAAAAACAATAAAAATATATTTAAAAATAAATAAATAAAAAGATCAGTTAGGATACAAATGACATATATATGGGTTGATGAAGATCTAATGGAGAGGAAAAGACTTAAGAGTGGATCCATGAAGTATAATGTTTTCTGAAGATGTTTGTGAAGATGAGAAATAGTGAAGATGTGTATTTTAAAGAGTAAGATAGAAAATAAGTCAATATTCTTTAATAATAACAGCATATTGTTTACTTGAATTAATATTTTTATTAATTATGTTTCTGATTATCACACTGTGCTGTAATTAAGAAAAATATTGCTTTTGCCCCTTATTTAAGGAAACAGAAGATTAAATAAAGTAATTTCCATCAGGGTCACACAGACAATAACAAGGTAAAATTTAAGTTCCAATTAATTTTTTTGAAATCAGTGCTCTACTCCTAAAAATGTATAAGAGCTCCATATTAGAAAATATAGAGTACAATGATGAATAAGATTCATTACCTTCCTAACATAGTCCATTGTACTATCTATTATCAACTATGAGATGATGTAATGGAGATTCAAAGTATAATAAGCAAATAGAGAAAAACTTTAACTGGTTTAACTACACAGAGGACTATATAGAGAAAATGGCAATTATGCTGAATTATGAAGGATTACCTATTGCTCTGCTATTAAAGAAAGAAGTGGTTATTCAAAGTATAGGAAATCCTATCTAATAAAAGAGTAATATGCAGATTGACCACCACTCCAACACACAAGATGGCCGCCCTCATGTAGTCAAAGATGACTGCCCCCATGTGGACACAAGATGGCCACCATGAGATGGCCAGCAGGGGAGGGCAGTTGGGAGGGACTAGGTATGCAAGGGAGGGCAGTTGGGGGCAATCAAGCCTGGAAGGGGGGGCAATTAGGGGTGACCAAACCAGCAGAGGAGGGAAGTTGGGGGCGACCGAGCCTGCAGGGAAGGGCAGTCGGGGGCAAACAGGATGGCAGGGGAGCAGTTAGGCATCAATCAGCCTGGCAGGGGAGTGGTTAGGGGTGATCAGGCTGGCAGGCAGAAGTGGTTAGGGGCAATCAGGAAGGCAGGAAGGCGAGCAGTTGGGATCCAGCAGTCCTGGATTGTGAGAGGGATGTCCGACTGCCTGTTTAGGCCCAATCCCGGTGGGCAGTCAGACATCCCTCGAGGTCTCCCAGATTGGAGAGGGTGCAGGCTGGGTTGAGGGACACACACCACCCCCCTCCACCGTGCACTAATTTCATGCACCAGGCCTCTAGTACTATTATAAAGGAAGGAGGAAAATAGAAACAGGTGAAGACATATTCAGGGAATAGTGAGTGTGCCTTATGAAAGCAGCATAGTATATTTATGGACGAATGAGTAAAGATAGTAAAACTAAATGCTACATACTTATCAAGCTACTTAATGCCCTGACAGATAGCTCAGATTATGTTATTTAGTAACAATGAAGCCTTTTAATATTTTTCTAAAACATTCAGGGCTTGACATGATCAGAAATGTGAATTAGGGTAATTGTTATGTGTAGGTAATCAAGATTGATTCTGGGATAAATGGGATATGTTATGTTTAAGGGTGAAAAGCTTAGTACTTTATGGTATTTTCTATCCTAAGAACCATAGAAAACAAGAGTGGACCTGAGCACACAGAGTGTGCAGCTTAGCTTTAGAAAAGAGAGCACACATATATGTTGTCCTCTGAGATCATTGGGAATTATGCGACAGCAAGTGGAAATTTAGATGGATACCTAGAAAATAAAGAATTTGGGGTGATTCCCCCCAGATATTCTCAAAGTGTCAACTTTCTAATAAAAAGCTAAAAAGTTCTCTGAAAACAGTTATCAGCAAGAAGCACTATAAAAAAGCATTAATATTTAACTGAAGCTTGACTATAATAGCCATTGGATGTTTCTCAGTCTGCCTTTTGGAGCACCACAAATGTACACTCATCTTTCCTACACAAGCATCTAATGTCTGACACTTTATTCTCTTAATAGGAGTGGATATGGGAGTAGCATGCTATCTTCTATTATACCAATAGCTTTCCTAAGCCATCATGTCTTACTCTTAATTATCCTTGTCATCCCTTTCTGAATTTCTCTACCATTTACTATTCCAGGCTTCAGGATATTATACTTGATACTGTACATTATGTGAATATATATATGTACATTTTCTAATATCATTAGGGAAACTCTAGGGCTTAAAATCCCTTTAAATATTATACACATTCCATTCAAAATGCCATTTGCAATTTTGAGAGAAAGGCTGAAACTGAATCAAAGTATTCATGGTAGATAAAATTGAAACTATAATTTTAGGGGAATATAGGCATGCTTAGAGAATTTTTAGAACCGGGGTCCATGGAAAAACTCAGATCTACAGATTGGGAGAAGGTACATCTCCATAACCCAAAGAAGCCAGGTTCAGGGAGCAGCAACATTGGCATTTACAGAAGACAAGGGAGCTGGAAGTAGCCAAAAGTCTATATTTACAAAATAAAGAAGAAGGAAGAAAGCCAGAAATAAAAGAACAATGAGGGAGGAGGGCATAATAAGTCCCATGTGATGTTTGACCTTTGAGTTCAGGAGTTACTATAGTAACCAGTCTAAGGGAATAGTGACCAATCAGAGGGGATATCAAGGCACCAGGATCTGCAGCCTTTATAAGCCATAGGGAGAGGGAACCCAGTGGGACTCTTCCCGCTCCCTACATGGGAGTCCATTCTCTGGGACCCTTTCCCCCTCGCCATGTGGGAGTCTGTACTTGTTCTTCAATAAATTTCCACCCTTGTTATACTTCTCTTTGTCCATGGATTCATTCTTCGACTCTGGCAGACAAAGAATACGGGTTCCAGTCCAAAAATTCCCTATCAAAATAAATACATGATTCTTTAATGTATGCTATGAAATTCTTTATATTTTTCTTACAAAAGTTACAAGGGTATTCAAACATAAGCCTGTGTTGTATTATTTGTTTCAAATTAAATTGGATTAATAACCTAAAATATGTAACACAATATTGTAGTATTTCTTAAACATTACTAATTTTGCCTTAAGATGGCAGTGTTGTTCTTCTTAAGATTTTGAAAAGTTTTGAAAAAAGGCCACATGAGGAAAGCATAGTTTTCTAAATACTCTCTTACTCTCAAACATGAAAACCTGTGCTTATCAAAGAATTGGGTAAATGCAATATACATACAGATTAAACTAAATGTCTATACAAACAGTGATAATGGGTAAAAACACAAACAGTGCAAATCTGATTGACATGTTAGTTAATTAAAAGCAACAAGGAGAAAACGTTTTGGATCACAGAGGGGATTACACACAGTGACAAGTCTTCCAAATTATTTTGTTTCAATGAAGAAAGAAGAATCAATAAATGAAATTAAAAACAAACAAAGAAATCCTCTAGGAAGATATTCCTTGTGACTAAATGTGGTGAAAATACCAGCTTATACAGAAAACGTTTAATCAGGCAGAAGCGCAATTATGATAGTAAAACAGGATGCAGAACTGTGTGAAAGGAGAAAGATTCCTGATGATCTGTTGCTAGGGAGCACTTTTCTCACAAGTTTCATTCATGTTCAATGTGGCTGACCCAGGTTTGGTCAAAAGCCTTACAAACCTTTACAGCCTGAGTAATTTAAAATATAAAATGCAGCAACCATACTTCTGAGTTTCTGAGTTATTTAATAGAACCTGTAAAGATTTTAGTCATGCAAGTCTATCTTAAGTGCTGGAGCATAAACATGATGATGAATTTACAGTCTCATCATAGGTGACATGTATAAAAAATTAAAGAAGCGAGAGGAGAGGTATGATGCTAAAAAGTTCATACAAAAAAGTGTTTTTAGGGCCTATCTGCCAAATTAATAAAACTATACATTATATATAATGTATTGCATCACTATAATTGTTTACTTAATCAGGCAATTGTCATTTAATATTTTATTGCCTTTTGAATCAAATGTAATTTCCTGTCCTTAATATTGACTGTTCTACAAATCTCAGGCCAACCTACTTCAATCTCACCTACCTTTACGCCAAAACAGTCATGAAAACTAAGATTTTAAAAAACTTATAAACCCTAAAACACATATATCTATTGAACTCATCTAAGAACATTTTTTTCTGCATGAGATTTCCTTTCCAAAGGTTTTTTTTTTTTAATTAGACTGCTTACCCTTTCTGAAATATCATTGATAATCCTATATGCCATGGAACCAATTAACATGATTAAGAAACATACTTAAAAAAACAATACAAGAACCAGTGTGCAGAGCAAATGAATGGAATCTTAACAAGGAAAGAAAAGTATCCAAAGAATTATAATCATTATTTCAAATATAGAAAGAGTAATTTGAGATAGTTCAAATTATATATAAAAGAGACAAATTAAACTCATTCAGTTCTTCTTTGTTATTAGACAAAACGGAGACAGTCACAGAATTTGAGATGTTCCCTAGAAATTAGAAAAATCATTTGGTCAAGCTCCCAAAATGCATATCTTCTCAGCCTCCATTAATAGTGGTTTCACTATTTGGGCAGGAACAGCTTGTCTCATCATAGGACAACTCACATGCTAAGAATGTTTACTTTAATTTCAAATTGCAAAATGATTCTCTGAGAATTATGTACATTGCTTCAAGCTCAGCTCCTCAGAGGTACCTCAGAGTCAATCTATCATGATTGACCCTGTCTCTGTCTTCTCTCACCCCATCTACCATATAGTGTATTGCTTTATTTTCAAGAATATTTTATGTATTTTTTCCAGGAATGACAACATAAGCCCAGTATTTTCAGTTTTCTTATAAAAATTGTTTGACAATTGGAAATAAGACCAAATGATGGATGGTGCATTCTTTCATTTTCATAGGGTGGTTTAACCTCTGTATGTATTATATAGGAAAAGGTATTTATTTAACCTCTTAGTTCACTATTCATTGAAGGTCTAAGAGAGAAATCAATTGGCTTTTTTGTTTGTTTGTTTGTTTCTTTTTACATCTAGGGATCATTTTCAAATTTCATTTTTTAAGATATAATTAATTGACATAAAATTATAACATATTTAAACTGTACATTGTTATTTTATTTATTCATTGTAAAAAGATTCACCCATCTAGTTAATTAACATATCCATCAACATGCACAGGCATACACACACACCACATTTAAGTTCTCTCTTAGCAAATTTTAATTATACAAAACTGTTGACTATAGTCCACCATGTTTAACATTATATCCTCAGGCCATATGTTATAGCTATTGTACACTTTTACCAACCTCTCCCTATGTCACTCACCACTCCAGTTTGTTAACTATGGATTTTAGTTTGATAGATATATTATTTCTGTACTGGAATAAACAATACCAGTTCTTAATGGCATGTAGGGCATTAGCCAGTTTGGAATCTAACTCAGCACTTTAATCCTTCTTTAAATATATCTAGCTTCTGAGGTCCCCTCAGTAAGTGATATGTTAAAACCTTTAGCACATTTTCATTTTATATTTGGCTAATGATTTTGCCATTTTGAAAATTAAATGTTGATGGTCTGTGTACTGGTACCTACATCCAATCTGTATCGTTATCCAATGTGGCAACTGTCTTCTATCTGGTTGCATCAGTCTTCTGTAGTTTGGCTGAATGGGGTGTTTTGAACTACTTGACGGAAGGAGTGTTCCAAATTAGATTCCAAATAGAAATGTATCATTGTTTTAGAATACACTACAAATTTTCTGGAATCCCTCATTTATCTCACCAATCTTTATTGCTGTACTACTTATTGTTCATTGGTCAATAGCATATAAACTATATTGGGTAATAAGTACATATTCTTAAATTATGGCTTGAAGGTAGTTTATATTCTAATATCATTTAATAAAATATTAATTCTGTATCTGGAAGACAATGCAGATATTTAAATTAAATTCATTTAAAATTCCATGCTTAATCAATACTATGAAATCCAAATTAATTAACATGACTTTTCAGAGACCTCCACCATTAACGTATATTTCTACTTTGCCTTTTTCACATAAATCCACTCTTAGATAATTGACAAATTGTTGATTTAAAACCTGATCATATTTATATAGAAGTGATCATTAATAATAGCACTTTATACAGGTGTTAAGCAATATTTCCTAATTTTATATAAATGTAATATAAAGTGTTTTTGAAAAATAGATGTAGTGAGAGTCAAAATTAAATGGACCCTACTTATAAAAAGAACAAAAGGGATTTTGGTCATTTATATGCATCAGGTACATTTAATTCAAGAAAAATTCATCCTATTAAGTGTACAACAAAGAGTAATGCACAAAAGACTTACAATGTTCATTTGTGTATTTGGGTCTATGTGTATTTTAAATGCAGTTCTACACAATTGAATCCCAAATAACACTACAGTCACAGCATTCGCTGTCTTCTGGGAACACATTCTGAATCTTCCTAAACTGTAGACTGTCCTCACAACTGTTATTACACTATAGTACTGTCCATCTAAACTTCTATATTGCCTAATCTGTCCATTTACGTCTCTGTTTACAGTCTGTTTCCATATTGGCTAGTGCTATAGTTTTTGTTCTCATTTATTATATATTGATATTGATATGGGATTTTTAAATTGGAACACGTGGTGTTTTCTTGGGCAGGATGGCTTCCCCGGCTCTTTGTCCGGAATCAAAGAATAAAACTACTGATGGAAGATAGTATAGCAAAGGTGGAAATTTATTGAAGAACAAGCACAGACTCCCATGTGGGGAGGGGGGAAAGAGTCCCACCGAGTTCCTTTTTCCTCAGTTTATAAAGGCTGCAGTTTTGTGCCTCCTTATCCCTTCTGATTGGCCACTATTCCCCTTTGATTTGGTTACTATAGCAACTCCTGAGCTCAAAGGTCAAACCTCACATGGGACATGTGAGGCCCTCCTCCCCTTCTCCCTCATTGTTCTATTTCCTTTGGGCTTTCTTCCTCCTTCTTTATTTTGTAAATATAGATCTTTTGCTACTCCCAGTTCCCTTATATTATGGAATTGTAACTGCTGCCTCTCCCAACTCCCTTGTCTTATAGAAATATACCCTTTTATAACTCTGTAGCCCTTAATTTTAAAAAGTCACTAAACCTATTTTACCCCTAAAACTTCCTATTTCAATATTATCACCACTTTATAAATTCCATTGCTTTATTCATTATCATATAATTAAATACTTAATGTAATACATCATACAGACAATATCTAATTACTTGATTATTTAAAATTATTTGTTATTAGTCCATTGGACATAAATTATCTCTCCTCTCTTGCTAGCTCTCTCATGCTCTCTCTCTCAATATGTATATGTGTATACAAATATATATATTTTTCTTCTACACACAGAGTTTGGAAATAAATTCACCTCCTGCATTGATTTGTCCCCATTTAAATGCAAATGATATTATGGATGATAAGCATTAATCTAATATGTCCATGTCTATATCTATATCTATATCTATATCTATATCTATATCTATATCTATATCTATATCTATATCTATATCTATCCCTATACTACTATATAAGTCTAAGTGACCAGACTACTGGACGACCAGATGACCAGATGACCAGCCGGTAGCTATGACGCTCACTGACCACCAAGGGGCAGGCAGTCAACGCAGGAGCTGACTCCTGGTGGGCAGTGCGCTCCCACAGCAGGAGCGCTGCTCAGCTGACAGATGGGCGCCAGACACAGGGCTGATGGCTGGTGGATGCAGCTGTGATGCATGAGCCTCTCCTGTGGACACTCCCCTTGTGCGCCCCCACAAAGGCAGGTGCAGTGGGGCCGGGATGAGTGGGAGTGGTGTGGCGCCCAGGGCTCAGGCTCCTTCCCAGCTGCCTGCCGCTTCACATACTATTCCATGCTATGCAGGATCCATTCGGACAGTGGGCTGGAGCCCAACGACCTGGCAGGTAAGGCCGGGCTGTGGCAGTGTGGAGATCCACTGATACCTGTAGGCCAAGCTGAGGTACCCCACCGGCACAGGAATCTGTGCACTGGGCCTCTATCATTTATATAGAAGTCTTTACCTAGGACTATTTTGGAAGTTAATAGTGCATATTAACTTCCAATTTCTCTCCATTGCCACATATTCAAGTTACTTCAGGATCCTAAAGTAATTTTCATTGCCAAGTGTTGTTTTTTTGTTTGTTTGTTTGTTTTTGTGGGGTTTTTTTTTTTTTTTTTTTGGCAACACTTGAAAAGAAAATGTTGCTTTTTTTCTTTTCTCCCAGATAAAATTTTGAAATTAGGCATTTACCCAACATGATCAAGACTATCAAAATAAAGAACATCTAATTTAGTGAAGGAGCACCTATTGGCACAATGCAGATAAAGTGATCAGAGAGATGGTAATGACTCACCATTCCTGGAGCACACAGTTAATGAAGTAAAACACATTACACAACTGTCATGAATATTATGAAGGAAAGGTCACAGACACTAATTAATAGATGTTTATAGCAAAAAGAGGTAGCCCACTCTTAGGGTGTTTTGACACTTGAAAGCTAAGGAATAAACAGAAATTACCCCTGGGGGCTGAAGGGAGAGATGAGGAAGAAGACAGAACCCTGAGGATGGGAAGAGCCCAGCATTATACCTAAAGTCCACTGTGATGAGAAAAGGGAGGGAGCAATGAGATGAGGCTGGAGACATAGGAAGCACCTGTATGTATGTGAGAAAGAAAAATATATATATATTTTTTTCTCCCTAATCTAGGAAGGTAGGTAAAATTTTTAAAGTAGGCATATTATATGATCAGATCTCTGTTTTTAAAAGCTTCTGGGCAAGTTTATAAGCATAATGAAAGACAAGTCAGGCAGATCAGGTCTGGACTAGGGTGGTGGACAGACTTAACATAAAAACCCTATTAAAAATATGAACTCTTCTTTACTACTGAAATATTTCTTAAGACAATAAAAATAACATTTTTCAATTAAATTATTTTTATTTTCTTGAAAGCCTGAAGTACTTTTTGTAAGTTATATATAAATCTCTCACGAATACTATAAATTATCTTCAATACGCAGATGAAAAAAAATTGTATCATTATGAGGTTCTGACATTCTCAAGTTTTAAAGCTGTTTTTCAATTGAGAATTAGCTTTAACTTTTTATTTTGAAAAACTCTAAATATATATAAAAGTATCTATCATAATAAAAACATAATATGCTAAAAAATAAAAGCATAATATGCTAATTAGACCTGATGTCCTTCTGGACAAAGCCAGAGCTGTAAGGGCAGCCCGGGGTCCCGGGTGCCAGAGGGAAGCCAGTGCTGGCAGCCGGGGAAGAAGGCCTACTCTTGCATGATTATCATGCATCGGGCCTCTAGTAATAGTATAACAAAGCCCTGTTATGCAGGTTAATGTATTTTCAATTTATGGTCCCTACTCAAGTTTGACCTTCTTCAAAATTAGTTCCAAGAAAATTGTAGACTTCATGTTACTTCACAGATAGATATTTCAGAATGTATCTATAAGATACAATGATTGTTTTAAAGAAATATAGCTGAAATACTAATTTTCCAACTGGGAACTATCAACATTCAAAAAAATATATTCTTAACTATCTCTTCAGTCTTAAAAAATTTTCAAATTATTACATGAATGGAGTTTTTGATTTAATTAATTGAATCATGTTTTAAATTAATGATATGTATATCACTAATATAAAGTATCCTCCTTTACTCTCTTTTCCTTCCTTCCAACTTATATTGGAGGTACTGTTTTGCTTGATTTGTGTGTCATTTATATTTTCCCCTGGTATAGATATTACTGATTCTAACCTATGATATCACTGCACATACTTTATAGATTCTTATGTTTCTATAGTATATTGGCCAGGAGAGCAAGAAGCCTTCATCAGATTGATGTTTTTTGGAAAGAATTGCTCATGGTTCTTGTGTATTCCCATAAAGAGGCACACATTATCTCTATGTTATTTTTGACTCTGTGTTATTTTTGGAGCCAGTGATAATTAATTAGAACCATTATTTCATTGGTATTATAAAATAGTGACATTCTTTCTAGCATCCTTCTTCATTTATTAGTCAGAATAGTTCTATAAAAAGAAAATCAAACATTAATATTTGATTGCACTAAGATAAAATTTATTAAAACTTCATAAAATAAAGGTAGGATAAGTGTTTGAGTCTTTTCTTTCAAGTTTGCCAACTTGCAGTTTATTGGTATGTAAAGGAAACTATACAATCCTTGAAATTATAACATGTAAGTCACAACTCTTCATTTGTTTGTGGATATATCTTTCTTATGCAAGGGCCTAAAAATGTAGTAATTCTGAACTCAGCAAACTATGTCCAGAGTTGAGTATTCTTGCAATGTCAGGAGAGCCAGAGTATTTTTTTATACAACTGAGAAATACAGTGCTGTTTTCTTCTGAGTTAGTATAGCCAAAATAATTCAGATAATGAAATTTTGGTGAAGGAGCACATGCTATATGTATTGTGAAAATGTTATATTAATGCATCTATATGTAAAAATTATTCAGCTGAATGGTTCCTATTATACTTGATATATAATTCTAATCTATGTGAGCTATATGAATATGCTTTTATATGGTTTGCATTCACAAATCTTTTGAAAGCTATATTATACTCTTTCATGTTTTTTAAAACTATTGTTATTATTTCATATTCTTGTGTAAAATTTTCCATACACTAGCAATACATATGAATATAACTTTAATGATCTTTCATTAAACAATCTTGAACTTAAATAGGCATGCTTCCTTTTACTGAATTGCCTTTTTTTTTATGTGTATCTCAGTACTACAATTTAAGTCAAATTATAGTTTCCAAGCAACCAAATATCCTCCTAAGCACTGTTTCACTTGAACATTTAACAGGTTATATTATAAAACTAATATCAACCCATTTCATTTTGATGTTAAGAGTTGGAAGCATTTTTATCTTTCCAAAAAGGTCTAAGGTATTTTTAAATCTCAGCAATTGTATTTTCTTGCTTCCACAATTAAAACTGGCCATGCATCTGATAACACTCTTTTTAAACCTGGATTTAGTCTTCAGCTATATGCCACAATGTTATGCTTATCACTTAGAACTGAGATTTGTAAAATTTATTATGGCTTAATCTTTCATAAAATTAAATTATCTTTATCATCAACCGACCTTTATTCCCTCACCATATGTGTTGTATAGGTTCATGTACCTACCATTTTCCTATATGTTTGTGGGGATAGCAATTGAATCTGGAAATGCTTCATTTTTTAAAAGATCTAGTTATAGCTGAAATATGAAAGAGCTACGCAGAGCCACATATTGAGTAGCTTAAAAATTAAATGACAGTTACTATTATCTACACAGTGCCTACCAATTTTACCCTACCTCTAGTCACTAAAAAATACTCATTAAAAAATAATCATTATTACCTACGTAAAAACTACTTCTCAGAGCAAAACCCTGTCTTTCTAACATTGAGTCCCTGCCCCCCCCCTTTTTTTCCTCTTGTAATGGTATGAACTTTTTCCCAAATAAAACATGATTCTGAATATTTACACTATTCTGACAGAATTTAAAGTTTAAATGTTTTAAATGATGAGTCTCTTATAAAGACTTCTCATTTAGATTAATTAACGAAGTGGCTGATATATTATATACCTAAAGCAGAATGATTTATTGAATGTCCTGCAAGGTACTAAATTATAGAAAAGTTGGTAAAATTTTATTTTAAGTGTAACTTTGAAATTCATTTCTATAGCTGGAAGTTTGGAGAAAAAATATGAACTGACACCAATTTCTTGATATCTGTCAGGGAGTTGGCTATTGACATGAAAAAAAGAAGACTACTCTGTCTTTCCAAATAATAGAAATCATTTTATATTTTAAAATTAAAGCCATTTACTAGAAAGCCTTTGAAAAGGGTGTTTCTACAGATTTTAAATACACATCAGAAAGGTAAGTGATCATTCCAACTGATGATAGAAGCATGGTGACATTTATGCAAATGCAGCTGCTTTATAGGGATCTTGCCACTAGGCCACCATTAAATTTAAAGTTTGCTTTGATTATAAATGACAATTGTCGAGAATTACCCTGGCTATTATTTTAATTGCACTAGATTTCTAAAAGTTACAATAAAGTATTGCTCCTTATCCAAATGCTTATTCATTTGATATTTTATTACTTGAAGATAAC
Source organism: Corynorhinus townsendii (assembly GCA_026230045.1). Taxonomy (NCBI): domain Eukaryota; kingdom Metazoa; phylum Chordata; class Mammalia; order Chiroptera; family Vespertilionidae; genus Corynorhinus; species Corynorhinus townsendii. The sequence goes on along the minus strand of JAPDVU010000003.1, from coordinate 74,470,131 downwards.
TTTTTAAAGTTTAAGGCATATGAGAATGGAAAATACTAACAATACACTTATTTTGCATCTTAAAAACTCAAAATTTATAGGAAACTGTATACAGGACTTAAGGATATTTTGAAACAACTTTAATTGTAAAGGTATATAGCCATTGCCACCTGGCCGTGGTCAGCAGTTGAGCTTCAACCTATGAACCAGGAAGTCATGGCTCAATTCCCCCTCAGGGCACATGCCCAGATTCCGGGATTGATCCCAAGTTGAAGGTGTGAAGGAGGCAGCTGATCAATGATTCTCTCTTATCACTGATGTATCTATCTTTCCCTCTCTCTCCCCCTTCCATTCTGAAATTAATAAAAAATATATATTAAAAAATAAGAGAAATTGTATATAGCAGCTGCATTTTTAAAAAAATGCAGGCCTTGATTTAATTAATAATCTTAGCAGTGTTTGAAAAAAGGGAGAAAGTTTTAAAAAAATAACTATTCTGGATCTACATTATTATGAAATGATCAGTTTATACTGAGCTAACCAAAACTTAAAAGCTTAAGTAAGACAAGCACTCAATGTATATTTATTCATGGTGGGTTTGATCTTTGTATACTGTATGCTGATACCCATAAGACACTGTTTCCTATAAGCAATACTTTTACTAAGTGTTGTTGAATAGTTTTGTAGTAGGCAGTTAGGCATGAGCAGATTAAGAACCATAGCCCAGGCACAGAAGGTCACCGGGGTGGAAAGCAATGGACAAAACTGGGCTGGGACCCCACCCATAGGGTGACCTTTACTCCCCCAGCATATATCTAGTCATGGGGTTTAGACCTCCTGACCTGTCACATTGCTGGTCATGTGGTTCAGACCCTCCCCTGAGCTTTTCACCCCTGGCATGTCCATAGTCATGAGGGTTAAACACCTATAGAGAGGAAACAAGGGGGCCAAAGAATAGCCAATAGCCCCCATATAAGCCCTGAACCCTCCCTTAAGCATTATTTATTGCTCCCTAGAGATAACAAACATCTAGGTAACAAACACCCAGAAAAGCAGCAAGGACAGGCATTGCAAGGCCATGACTGATTCAGGACCAGCTGTGATAACTGACTCCCTGCCCTTGCAACAACCAATCATTGGAGACCAACCCTAAAAAAACACACCTGGAAAGTTGATAAATATCTATTGAGATCTATCCTTGGAACTCCCCTAAGATCCCACTTTTAGAGAGGGGATAGAAACCTTTAGGACAGAGGACCCAGTGAGTCCCTTCTTTCCCCCTCTTTCTCTCAAGCATGTACCACCTTATTTCCCCAGGCACTATCTTTCTCTCTCTCTCTTGATTTCTCTGGAGCACACCTGTATCTTTCTCCCTCCCTTTCCCCCAGGTGCATTATCTCAGCTTTCTTTCTCCTAAGCTTCAAGTGCCTTCTTTTATATATATACTAGAAGCCCGGTGCACAAAATTTGTACGGGGGTGGGGGGGAGTCCCTCTGCCCAGCCTGCACCCTCTCCAATCTGGGACACCTCTCACAATCCAGGACTGCTGGCTCCCAACTGCTCGCCTGCCTGATTGCCCCTAACCGCCTTTGCCTGCCAGCCCTGATCACCCCCTAACCACTCTCCTGCCAGCCTGGTTGATGCCAAATTGCTCCCCTGCCAGCCCGATTGCCCCTAATTGTGCTCCCCTGCCAGCCTGGTCACCCCTAACTGCCCTCCCCTGCAGGCCTGGGTCCCCCCAACTGCCCTTCCCTGCAGGCCTGGTCGCCCCCAACTTTCCTCCTATGCCAGCCTGGTCACCCCCAACTTTCCTTCTCTGCCAGCCTGGTCACCCCTAACTGCCCTCACCTGCAGGCTTGATCACCCCCAACTGCCCTCCCTTGCACGCCTGGTCCCCCTCAACTGCCCTCCCCTGCAGGCCTGGGTCTCACCCAACTGCCATCCCCTGCAGGCCTGGTGCCCCCCTCCCCCCACAACTGCCCTTCCCTGCAGGCCCGGTCCCCCCCAACTTCCTTCCTCTGCAGGGGACCCAGGCTCTCCCCTGCAGGCCTGGGTCCCCCTCAACTGCCCTTCCCTGCAGGCCCGGTCCCCCTCAACTTCCTTTCTCTGCAGGCCTGGTCACCCCCAAATGCCCTCAGTTGCAGGCCTGGTCCCTCCCAACTGCCCTCCCCTGCTAGCCTGGTCACCCCCAACTGCCCTCCCTTGCAGGCCTGGTCCCTCCCAACCTGCCCTCCCCTGCTGGCCATCTTGTGGCAGCCATCTTGTGTCCACATGGGGGCAGCCATCTTTGACCACAGCCATCTTGTGTGTTGGAGTGACAGTCAATTTTATATTACTCTTTTATTATATAGGATACTAGAGGCCTGGTGCACAAAATACATGCTTGGGGGGTGTCCCCTCAGCCTAGCCTGCACCCTCTCCAATCCTGGACCCTGTGTGGGGATGTCCAACTGTGGGTTTAGGCTCAATCCCGGGGATCAGGCCTAAACTGGCAGTCAGACATCCCTCTCATAATCCTGGATTGCTGGCTCCTATCACTCACCTGCCTGCCTACCTGGTCACCCCTAACTGTCCCCCCCACCAGCCTGATAGCCCCTTACTGCCTCTGTGTGCCAGCCTGATTGCCCCTAACTTCCCCCCATGCTGTCCTGGTCGCCCCCCAACTACCCCCTCCCTGCCAGCCTGATCACCCCTCACTGCCTCTGCATGCCAGCCTGATCACCCCTAACTGCCCCCTGCTGCAGGCCAGGTCACCCCTAATTGCCCCCACTGCTGGTTTGATCACCCCTAACTGTCCCCCCACTAACCTGGCCACCCTCTGCTGGCCTGGTCGCCCCTCACGGTCCCCCCGCCAGCCTGGTCTCCCCAGGCAGCCTGCTTGTTCATTCATTTGGTCATTCCTCATTAACTCCCTGCTGGCCTGGTCATAGGCAGCCATCTTGTGAGAGCACAACGGTCAATTTGCATATTACCTCTTTATTATATAGGAGATATATATATATATTTTTATATTATATTTATTGACTTCAGAGAGGAATGGAGAGGAAGAGAGATAGAAACATCAATGATGAGAGAGACTCATTGATCGGCTGCTTCCTGCAGGCCCCCTACTGGGGATCGAACCCACAACCTAGGCATGTGCCCTTGACTGTAATCGAACCTGGGATCCTTCAGTTCACAGGCTGATGCTCTATACACTGAGGCAAACCAGCTAGGGCAAGTGCCCTTCTTTTTGCTTTTGTAACTGTTCCCATGCAGCCCAGCTGGCTCACTTCCTCCACCTCTCTGACTTTCTAAATAAACTTTCACTTGTATTTGAGTTCCTCGACTCTGAATTATTTCCTAGTCAAAACTCAGGAACTGAGATGCTGAACCATGCTCCAAGATCTGGTGCCATTCATCACTAATACTTTTATCTTTTTATGTGATCATGATATCATTTAAAAAGATTTTTGAGATAAATGTTGTGCTTGTCATATATTGCATGTAATTATAATCAAACATGAGATATATTGATAAATCAATGGGAAAATATTGTTTTTCTTGAACAATTCTTAATATCTATGATAATAAAAGCATAATATGCTAATTAGACTGGACATCCTCCGGACGACCTTCCATGTGAGGGAATCCCAGGTCCTGGGTGCCAGAGGGAAGCTGGTGCCAGCAGCCGGGGGAAGAAAGGCCTACTCTTACACAATGTTCATGCTTTGGGCCTCTAGTATTTTATAAACTTTTGGAAGTCTGAAATTTTTCAAGAGACTCTTGAGAGTCTAAAACTGAGCATATAAGAAGAAACATGTAACATCGTATCATGATACAGTACATATTTAACTCTATTATAAATTAGCAGCTTCAAGATGAACAAAGGACATTAAGAGTTTATATAAAACAACTATGGAAAACAAATTAGTTTTGGAAGGGGGGCAACAAGATGATAGCTGTCATAAATTTTTTTTCTAGTTTTGTATTGTCAAGCCATATGCTAACAGCTGAATAATTAGAATCCTGCAAGGAATCAAATTATTTATCATTTGACAAACCAGTAGAAAGTGATAATAAGAAAAGACGATTGCCACATTGAGTGACTATTCTGAAAATATCAGATATCTATTTTAAAGAAAGTCAGAATATAAAAAGAAAAATTAATAAAAGTATTAAGAAATATAAAGGGGTTTCATTTTGTGCTCTGGTTTATTGGAAGTTTCTTTACATAAAATAGACATGTAATAAATGGAATATATTGTGGGGGAGAGAGTAGCGAGGTTGTAGAATGGCTCAAGGATTAAATCTAGCAAAATCTCCATAATTTACAGCAGACCTATTACAGCATGTTATAGTAGAGGCCGTTGCATGGATTTGTGCATAGATGGGTTCTTTTGTCCTGGCCGATGATTGGGGCCAATTGGGGCTGTCTCACCCAGTCCTGATTAAGGCAGGCCAGCCAAGGGAAAAGACCGCAGAAGGTTGGCTAGGTGGGAGGAGGGATCACAGGAGGTTGGCTGGCTGGGGAGAGGGACTGAGGGAGGTTGGACAGCTGTGGGAGGTTGGCTATGGAAGCATACTGACCACCCGGCCAGCCAGGGGGAGGGAGGGACCGTGGGAGGTTGGCTGAGGGAGTGCACTGACTACTAGGGGGCAGCTCCTGCATTGAGCGTCTGCCCCTGGTGGTCAGTGTGTGTCATAGCGACCGGTTAACTGGTCGTTCAGTCGACTGGTCGTAACAATCACTTCAGCTTTTATATATATATATGTTGCAACACTTCACTGGAGTCTGATTTTCATAAGTATGGGAAACAGAAGTATCAAGGTTCATTCATTAGACACACACACATACACTTCGAAGGTTATAAAATTAATACATTTTCAGAAATATTTTTCTATCTGGATAATTGCAGTTATATACTCTAAGTTATTACATACACATTAAAACAAAGAAAAATACTAGAACTTAAAACATTGCATGGTTCTGTGAGTTTACTGTTCTGTTCTTCTTCTGGTTTTGTCAAGACTTACTTATGTAGCTGCACTCAGCTACTAGCAGGAGGAGGTTTCAAAGGGCCTCACTAGCATGTCTTGAATCTTTGTAGAGTGGGGAGGCTTCTATCTGTTTGTGGTCTTTCATAAACACCACTTCACATGATGGCAATAGTATTCCAGGAGACCAAGAGTAAAAAAAGCCGAAAGTACTTCTGAGACTACCACATTCTGTTATTCAAAAAAAGTCAAGGATGGAGAAATAGATTCTATGTCATTGGGGCAAGCTACAAAATATCATGCCCATGTTTCTCAATCTGCCACACAAACTCATAAAAATTGTGAAAAATTACCTGATACAATAGCTATGTATCAAAAATAGAGGTACAATCACATTAAAATGTTAACAAGCATTTATTTAAAGGACACAATTGGGTTCAAATTCTGTTATCTGCACTAGCTCTGTGAAGTTGGGCAATTTAATAATTATCAGATAATTCATGCTTCAATGGGCATAATACCACTTTCACAAGATTGATATGATTCATATTGTTGTAATTAACCTAGCTACTAATTAGCAGGATAAGAGCAAAGAGAAGGCCAAACAGACACATGCCCAGTAAAGTATGGGCAAAATAGGGACCATACTTGCCTGTCAGTCACACCTGGGAAAAGGTAATTGGCCAGAATAAGCATGGCCACTGCAGGGGCGCAAAATTTGATATACTTAATCTCCTAAACAAAGGAGTTCCCTCTCTTGCTTATGTCTGACCCCTGGCCTGGAAACTCAAGATTCCTCTGTTCTGCATTCGCCCACATGATCCACAGCCTGTGGACCCTACACAATGGGCTACAACCAGTCTGATGTGACATTGGACCCCACTCTACCATTGAACAGAAACTCTGGACAATGGCCTTGCTTTTAGCTCTGCTGAATCCACAACTTTACCGCTCCCAGGACTGGTTTAAGGGAAAAGAAACCAAGAAATAATAGTTCTACATAAATAAAGCTTTCTACCACATCTCAGTTTCCCATGTGGGCATCCAGAAATTCTTATTCCAGTTTGTACCCCCCAAAACCCCATTTCCACTAGCAGAGGAGAAGGGAAATCCATACCTATCTCCAATAACAAGATGATTATATGAAATGTTCTATGTAAAGCCTTTAGTAGAGTATTTAGCATATAGTATGAACTCCAAAATAATAGCAATAATTATTATTTAATTAATTTGGAGCTGAGTTGGTTTCTGTAGGGTATAGCCAGAGAACAGTTATCATTATTTTTTAATAATTAAGTCTTTTAGCAAATCTTCTTTACTCCTATCCTTCATCTCCCTCATTCATTACCTTGAGTAGACCACATAGAATTTTCTGGTTTCTCTCAGACATTGGCAAAGTCTTATCATAGGTATCTCTCTCTCTCTCTCTATATATATATATATAAAAGGCTAAGTGTCCATTCATACAACCATTAGCTATGATGCACTCTGACCACCAGGGGGCATATGCTCAACACTGTCATGATGCGCACTGGCCATTTAAAAATGGCACCGCAGACCTGGCTCCGACAAACCAACACTTGGCATCCCCCAAGTGGGACACAGGCCCTGCCACCACCCCAGAGCAACACCCCACCAAATCGCAGCCAATGCTGCCAAGACCCCACGGCGCAAAAGGGGCCCACAGCCCAGACCAGCCCACCAGTAGCTGTGGGTGCCGGTAATGACGTCACGTAACATTGCCCAGCTTCTTCTCCCTAGTGACTAGCCTCCTTAGAGTTTCTTCAGCCTAGGAACCCGACTTGCTTTATAGCCAGGTGCAAACATTTTACAGTTCAACCAAATGTTTGTGAAGTGTTTTCCAGTGTCTCATCTCATTTGATCCTCACAGAGTCCTGAAATAGGTAGATAGGAGACTTGGTAGAATCCTATTTTCTTTTCATTAGCCGGAAAATGGTGATGTAGAAAGTTTAGACACTTGAGCTGACTGAAAAGAAGTAAGAAATGGTGGAATTTGAAAATAACTTAAGATTTTTCACTGTGCAGAATATAGTCAAACACTGCTATAGTTAAATATTTTACCCTTTTTCTCCCTGTGTGATCTACAATAATAATCTGCTTCGTGTTGATATTTACTGCTGTGTTGCTGACAATTACCTGAAAGAGAAGTTGGGGTGCTTCATTGGGCTGGAAAAAATTTAGCTAAATCAGAAAGCAGGTCTAATTAAGCAAGTTTATCTTTATATATATAAAGCTCTCCCTGGCACCAATTGCACGCATGTGTTTTGATCTGTCATTATCAATCGTGGATTTGATTGACACTTTTATTATAGAAAAAAGGTGAATAGCAATATTAAAATATTTCTTCTAATTACTTTCCTTTCAATGTGCATGAATCTGTGTACCAAAACACTAGTTGAAATATAATTTTGTCTAACACAAAACTTTAGTCTCTCAGCTTCTCAGGTAGTTCACCATTTCTATTTTCTACAGAACCTGCCTTACCCATTCAACCTTATTTCAGCAAGTCATGGTTGGGATATTTTTTTAACCACTTCTTCCTAATGAATTTATTTGTGTTTTCCATTCATTGCCTGTCTCTGGTCCCTCCAGCGTTATTTAAAGTAAGTTCCAGCAAAGATCTTCCTTCATATAACAATAAATCATAAAACAAATGTCCTCTCTGGTGTGGCAACTGTCAAAATACTTATTTTCTTTTTGCCTCACACGTAGAGCAACCATTCTTTTATCATTAAAACTGGGACAATTTTAGAGTTAAAGGAGTTCTAAAAGCCAATAAGAAATATTCATTGATTGACAGCAATATAAACGTGGGTTGTCCCATGAAAACTAAGTGAATTCTTCAGCCTATCCCTGAAGTGATTCATGGGTTCCTTGGAGCTCCTCTATTGGTCACAAGGAATTATCCTGTTGCAACTGCAGCCTCCAGCTGATGATCTATGACTTCTACATCTCTTTCTCCTGATGTTGCTTCAGTTGGAAGCCCACTTATGTGGAATCTGATTAAAGATGACCTTTCTATGAGCTAGGCATGAATTATAATGTAGAGTAGACATGCATTTATCCTGTTGCCAGTGGAAGTGTTCATGTTTCACTTCCTCAGAATGATTCTAATCTATTTTTGCTCTCCTGAATTAGACCATGTCTCTTTGATTTAAAGTTCATATAAAAATATACATTCCTTTCCTGTTTATTAACTCTTGTGTGATTGTCTGATTCTTATTTTTCAAAGGAAGCCATGATATCATGTATAAATTTTCATTATTTTACAATTCTAGTACAATGCTTAAGTGTGAAGTTATTCAATAAGTAGTATTAAAATTAAAAAATACAAAGTAGGCCCATAAAGGTTAGAAAAAGAAAAAAAGCATTGATTTGTTAAGATAATTTTTTTTTAGAAGTTCAATTTAAGAGCTCTTCTGAGCAAACTCTAGATTCAACTGAAATATTTTCTTTATGGATTATGTAAGACAGAGTACTTATATCTCTACACAAAAATAGCAAGATAAACTTTCTTTTAAATTTGGGAATTCATAATAGAAGGCTATTTTAAATTACATGTTGATTTTTTACAAAGATTTCATTTGTTTCAGAAAATTATTTCTTACGAGGGAAACTGTTTCAATATTCTATAAGCCCAACCTAAGAACACTTTGAAGATAGTTTGCAGCCTATTAATTAGAGTAATTTAATTCAATACACAGTGATATTATTGGATCCAACTTCAAGGAAGTATATTTCATGGGTTTAACCACGTTAGTAAGAACACTTGAGTACTAGTAAGAGCCTTAGCTTTCATTCTTGTGTAAGAGGGTGGAAATATCCCAAGGAGTATTTTAATTAAAAAATAGTAATTTCTTTATGAAAGAAGATATTTAAAAAATCATTAGATGTGGGTATTATATAGTTCCTCAGACATTGACTTCAAAGGTGGAAATGAAATAATGATCTTTTCCAAAAAGTAATTTATATATTGAGTAAAAGTACACTTAAATAGTTAAGTTTTCTTGGAAGAAAATAGTACAGAGGAAAAAAGCTGAATTATATAATTTAGGAAAAAAAGAAATACATAAATTTGATGTCAGCAAATTTAGGAATAGTAATAAATATGAGAAGAAAATGTAACCTTAGAAATTTTGAATATTGATTATTAATTAATTGCTAATGAGACATTTAGAAGAAAATTACATAAAGAACAAAAATATTAATTATTTATAAATACACAGTCAAGACAGAATAATGAAAATATGGTGCAGGAAAAGATATAATTTAAATAAATGTTAGCAAATGAGGAATGCACATATTCTTATACAAGATTCATGGTTATTTTAATTACTTAAGGTTACATTTACAGTCACTTGAGAAGAATGGAAGCATGTGCTTTAAGCAATAGAAAGTTCATATTTGAGCATCAAAGACATACTGAGAGTTAACTTGATAAATAGGAGCTGGGTAAAAGGTAGGCACCATATCTAATGAATGATGTTTGAATAATCATAAGAGCTGAATACTTTTTATGTCCATATTGTCCAACAGAACATATAAGGTGATTGCTCTGTCCACTAAATGTTAACAAGTATGGATCCAGTGAACATGTGCAGGTATAGAGTAAAGAATTAAAAGGGGGGATGGAAATGGGCTTTCAACAATATTTCAATATATAGTCCTGGGCATGGGTGGCATGTAGCAATATTGAAAGTGACAACAGCAATCCATTATTAGTGTCATCATTGTAGAATGCAGGCTCAGCGGTAAAGAATGCCATGACTGGTGATCAACTACTGTAGGTGGCTGTGAGCACAGGAGTAGGCATGTGGCAACAAGGAAAGCCTTACTTATTTTCCATTCCTAACTCAACTCATTGGTCTGTATCATAGGAATTCAGCAACAGCTTGAGTAAATGGATTTGTTAAGTATACATCATAGCTGAAGTTAAACATTTCTTAGCTTCTTAGTTCATATCAAAATAGCATGCCCAACACAGATGTAAATATAGCTGGCACTTTGCTTCCATGAGTCCCACATCCACAGATTCAGTCACCACAGATCAAAAATATCTAAAGAAAAGTTTTTATTTCTGACATGTACAGTGAGTCCTCACTTAAAAGTGTCAATAGTTCTGCAATTTTAAGCTAAATGATGTATAAGAAAACCAATTTCACTATAACCATATGAAAAACTTTCTTAATTTATTAATTTAAAGCTGTTTTACAACTATAAGCTGAATCATGAGTTTTCTTTTGATATTTATATAATTGATCAAATTTCCTAAAATATACCAGATGCATTGGGAAATTTTAAAAATAAATATAAAATGTGATGACATTCCATCAAATTAAAGAGCTATATCACACTTGAAGACAGACAATTTGCTTTATGCTTTTTTTAAGTTTCCTGCTCCTAGCACCTAACACAGTACATGACTCAAAAAATGTATGTGCTATATTTCCTTCTTCTTTTAAAGAAAAAATATTTTTTCTTGGTTTTATGGAGGAAGGGAGAGGGAGAGAGAGATAGAAACATCAATGATGAGAGAGAATCAGTGCTTGGCTGCCTCCTGCATGCCCCTCTCCTCACCGCCCCCCCTGCACCACCACACACACAATGGGGATTGAGCGTGCAACCAGATATGTGCCCTGACCTGGAATGGAACCAACCGTGAGCTCCTGGGTCATGGGTGGATGCTCAACCACTGAGATACATGAGCTCGACTATTTCCTTCTTGTTTAGCCAAAGAACATGTATGTATAACCCATAGACACAGACAACAGTGTGGTGATGGCCAGAGGGAAGAAGTGGTGCGGGCTGGGTGGAGGCAGGCAAATGCGGACATCTGTAATAATCTTAACAATAAAAATATAGGAAAATAATTTACGAGAGATAGGCTCATTTATTTCATTAACTGATTTAGTTTTTAAAGTATAAATAATAATCATCTTTATTATTTCAGAAAAGTAAAATTACTATAACCTTCTATTGAAAAGAAAGGAGCAATTGAAAAGAAAACTTATTTTCACTAAGTTCTGGCATAACTAAACTGGAACTTCTAAATGTAACAATGGGAAACAAATTGCCTGCCAAGGAAACAACAGGGAAAGAAAAAATCTATCTGGTCTTGCCTGCAGTTCTGAGCCTCATTTCCTGACAGCTGTTACTAGATCTTTTAATGAGTCCCTTTTGTAGAAGGATAAGGTGAAAAGCCAACCAAGACCATGATTAAAATGAATCACAGGCATATTAGTAGTAGGTTATAATGTAAGAAATTAAGCATAACAAGTTAGCAATAACATTTCCATAATTGCATGAATAGTAACTATTTGATCAGATAATTTCAGTGTATATTGAGTGATAAAATGTTTCTAAAACTTGTAACATTGTATTTAAACTATTTATAAAGCTGGTAGCTCTGTTAAATAAATTCAGACAGACAGTGAAGACTCATAATTTTCCATTTTCACTAATGGGGAAATTGTTTGGAAGTGATGTTATTTTTGTATATCCCAACTTTTTCAGGAGATAAACATTTTATCCCAAAGTTTACTCCCAATTTTTTTTAAAAAGTGCTCATTTCTAAGAATTGTTACTTAATTATGAAAACTGTATGCCTTACCCAATGTTGGGAAAATACATAGAAATCATTAATGTTATCAATGCATGTGCCTGGTAGGATCAGTTGTTTGAAATACCATGCTAATGACAACAAGATCATGTATTTTATGGATCTTAGGGATCTATGTTAACTAGCTTTTCCATTTTTGTGATCATACAGCACACTTTCAAAACATGTTCCTATTTTTCAAATATGCATTAATGTTCACAAGAGAGACCATGCAATGGATTTTGAAAAAATAAAATTCTGCAAGGTTAAAAAAAAAAGGTAAAAATTTGTTGTTGGTGGATACAGAGTCCCTTTTATCTGGAATGTTGGACTATAAACATACTTATACAATGATGTCTTTTATAGTCTTACTAGAGGCCTGGTGCATGAATTCATGCACCAGTAGGTTACCTCAGCTTGGCCTGCGGGCTCAGGCAGAAAGTGGCTCTCCGACATCCCCCGAGGGGTCCCAGCTTGTGAGAGGACACAGGCCAGACCAAGTGACCCTACCAGTGCACGACTGGGGCCGAGGAGGGATGTAGGAGGTTGGCCAGCCAGTGAGGGACCGCAGGAGGGCTCCAGGGCGTGTCCAACCCATCTCATTCAGTCCTGATTGGCCTGACCCCAGCAGCAAGCTAACCTACTGGTCGCAGCATCTGCCCCCTGGTGTTCAGTGCACATCATAGCAACTGGTCAACTGGTCAACTGTCTGCCGCCTGGTGGTCAGTGCATGTTATAGTGAGTGATTGAAGCGCCTTAGCATATCATTAGCATATTATGCTTTGATTGGTTGAACGGACGATTGGATGACCAGACACTTAGCATATTAGGCTTTTATTATATAGGATTAATAATACACTTTCAGGACAAAGGAACCAAGGAAAAATAATGTCTGTCTTCCTCCACGGAGGAAACCTTAATAAAACAGGTTGTTCTTCAATTTGAATATTTGAGCAATTAAATTAAAATCATTTAATATATTTAAAAATATGACATGATTAAAGGATGTTTTATACATTTTTCATTCAGTTTCCATAAGTATTTTAATTGGAGTCATGATTGACTCACTCTAGATTTGAGAAAGCACTGGAAAACAATGTTTCAAACTTTGCATGTTGACTTATTCCCAAATTAAAATTCTGTCAGCATTATTCTCCTCAGCATTTAGACCAATGGAATTATAATTGTTTCTTAGGAAATGCTGTAATTCAGTTCCCTGAAGAAGTGATTCACAGACTTTTCCAGTTCATGGACCGTTCAGTGAGTACAACAGTTGATCCAAGTGCTTCTAATATAATTCCATTAAAACAACATATCCTACCATTACTGGGAAGAATGTGTAATAATGTGAGAACTGATGGCTCTTAAATACAAATATGAGAATCACAGGGGTTATGTTTATGAGAATAGTAAGAATTGAACAATTCTATGAGAGAAACAGAAAATGGAAATATTAGCAATGGAAGTTACACTTCTGCAGACTTTTGATATATTCTAATCCATCCCCAGGATAGATCACATATTTTAAAAAAGTCTAAATAAATTCATGAAGATTGAAATTATATCAAGTATTTTTTATCACAACAATAGAAAACTATAAATCAATTATAAAAAGATAACTGAAAAACATACAACTATATGGAGAATTCAGAGCAGAAATTAATTACAGAGATTAAAAAATTAAAAACAGGAGAAAAGAGCAATGAGGCTGTGTTGGGCCCGGCTAGCGTTGCTCAGTGTTGAGCATCAACACATGAATCAGGTCACGGTCAGGGCCAGTTGCTGGCTCGATTCCCAGTAGGAGGCATGCAGGAGGCAGCCTATCAATGATTCTCAACCTTGGTGTTTTTATCTCTCTCTCCCCTTCCCTCTCTCTCTCTCTAAAATCAATACAAACATACTTTAAAAAAAAAAAAAAAAGAAACTAAGAGCTGGTTCTTTAAAAAGATAAAACTTTAAAAAAAGAGAGATAAAACTAATAAACCTTTAGCTAGACTCATCAAGAAAAATAATTCCATAAATTAATCAAGGTGCTACATCACACTAACAAAACCAAGGATCAAAATTATATAATCACTCTTTAGGGTTTTCAACATCCAGTATCATGTCATCCACAAATAATGAGTTTTACTTCTTCCTTTCCAATTTGAATGTCTTTTATTTCCTCTGTCTGATTGCTGGGGCTAGTACTTATAGCACTATATTAAAGTGGTGAAAATGGATGTCCCTGTCTCATTCTCAATTTTAAGAGAAACACTCAGTTTTGCATATTGTGTATGATGTTGGCTATAAATCTGTCATATATAGTCTTTTTTACGTTGAGGTATGTTCTTTCTGTTTCCACTTTGCTGAGAGTTTTTTATCACAAATGGGTGCATATTTTATCAAATTCTTTTTCTGCATCTCTTGATATGATCATGTATGTGATTTTTATCCTTCATTTTGTTTCTGTGGTGTATCGCATTTACTGAACTGCAGATACTATACCAACCTTGCATCCCCAGAATAATTCCCACTTGGTCATGGTGTATGATATTTTAAATTTTTTGCTAGATCCAGTTTGCTAAATATGTTCCAGATTTTAGCATCTGTATTCATCAGGGATATTGCCCTATAATTTTCTTTCTTTGTAGTGTCTTTATCTGATTTTGGAATTAGAATAGTGCTGGCCTTGTAAAATAAGCTTGGGATTCATCCCTCCTCTTAAGTTTTTTTGGAATAGTTTGAGGAGGACAGCTATCAGTTTTTCTTTGAATATTTGGTAAAATTATCTGGTGAAGGTATCCAGTCTTCGACTTTTTCTTTATTGGGACTTTATTTTTATTACTGCTCCATTTCATTTGTTGAAGCCATCCAGTCCCGGACTTCTGTGTGTTGGAAGTTTTTTTTATTTTTTATTATTGCTTCAATTTCATTTGTTGTAATTAGTCTATTCAGATTTTTTGTTTCTTCCTAGTTCAGTTTTGAAAGATTGTATATTTTTAGGAATGTATCCATTTCTTTCAGATTGTCCAATTTGTTGGCATATGGTTGTTTATAATATTTTCTTACAATCATATGTATTTCTTTGATGTCAGTTGTGAAGAGATTAAGGGGAAAAAAACAAAAAATGTATAGACAACAGTATGGTGAAAAGGGGGTGGTGTTGTAGGAGAGGGTAAAGGGGAGGATAAGTGGTAATAGGATACTTGGCTTGAGGTGGTGAACACACAAGACAGTATACAGATGATGTTTTATTGTCAACTCATGAACCAAGAGGTCACTGGTTCTATTCCTGATTAGGATTGTGGGCTTGATCCCCAGTAGTGGGCATGCAGGAGGCAGCCAATCTATGTTTTCCTTATTGATGTTTCTATTTCTCTCTCTCTGTCTCCCTTCCTCTCTCTGAAATCAATAAAAGCATATTTAAAAAAAATAAAAAATATAAGTAAATAAAAATCCCAAAAAGATGTGAAATGATGGAGTATACAAGGGCTATTAAATTTTTATAACACCGCATAATTTAATGTAACATTCAATTCAATTTACTACATTTTAATCTAGCAAATGTTTATTAATACCCGTGTAAAGCTTTGCGCTATGGTAGATAACTTGGAATATGCAATTCATGTATAACTATTACAGTGAGAAGCAGGCTAATGTACTAGTTGGTGAGAAAGGAAAGGGGTCTAAGAGCTTCTTCTCCCAATTTCATCCATAACCAAGGGAACACAACACATTTCCTAACTGGGACCTTCCATGAGGCTAGCCAAGTATGCTTTCCAACAGTTCCAATTAAAAAGATAAATGAAAAAATAAATGAAAAAAATAAATAAAAAGGTGATTATAAAAGACAGTGCCTGTTCTTTCTACATCCTTATAAAAATGTGAAAATAATTGCTTCCAGACCCCTCCCCACGACTCTCAATGCCAGGTGCTTGAAAACCCTAATTTACCTGCATATTCTCTCCACCTCCTGTAAAAACAGTTAATCCTTGGATGTATGTAACAAAGCAAACTGTTGAGGCATAGCTGTATTTTCCTTTGTTCTCCTGCAGATCAGAACATGCCCACTCTCCTAAAGTTGGAGCACTGTTTAGAGGCTTTTCGGGACTCTGCTCCCAGGCAGTATCCTTAGATGGGCCAAAACAAATCTCTTTTCTTAAATCTACAAAGGTTCAAGTCTTTCTGTTGATATTAGGAACCCAGATTTAAAGGTAGGTTGTGTTCCCTTCCAGCTCTGCTTTCATTAGTTGTGTGACCTTAGGTAACTGACTGTTTCCTCATCTTAAAGTAGGGATAGTACTAATATTTATGGCATTGGCTTGCTGTGACCATTAATGAGTTAAAACACTTACAAACCATTTTATATGAACACTTTTAAAAGCATTAGTGAACATTATCATTATACAAGATTCTCTCTTAGACTTATTGACCATTTATTGAGGAGAGTTATTTACATTAATATTACAAATGTGTTGTTACATTAAGTATATTAGTAAGCTCTTTGATGTCTAAATTGTATTACAAATTCAAGAATTTAGTGACTGAAACAGCTATCTATAAATTATTCCATAATTTATACCTCCTTATATTTTAAGCTCTTATAAACTGCTCTTTATCACTTAGTATTCGTTCTTCAAAAAGAGTTTATAGTTTAAAATAAGTATTCTTAAATATCACATATCACAATTAACCTTGTCTTTGTTTTCTCAACTCTGTCCACTTCATTGCTTTTGCCCCTGTAGCATGCCACAGTAATAATGTTTGGTTCATAGGCATTCAATTCCCAAGGAAACCAAAGAGCTCATTTAACCATCTATGAATGATTGTTCTATATAGAACAGGAATACAAACCACATACTCTATGCCCTTTACATCTATTTCCAATAACTGAAAATGCTTTTAATCACAACTTGAATTGTCTTTTATAAATTCAGTAGCATTAGCCAAATTATAGCATTCCAATTCATCTCTGCATATTGAAATAAAATTGCTATTGAAAACAAATAACAATATCATTTAATAAGTGAATGTTGAAACCATATTGAACATAGACTTATTGAACACAAATATACTCCTCTATGGTATACAGAAGAAATAGAGTATATAATAGTAAGATAACTAACATATACCACAAAATTTGCATGCCACAGTTATGTTGAATTTTATTTGACCCTGACAGCGAACCTGTGCAATTGTAATCCTCATTTTATATAATAGCAAGTATGTTAACAAGGGATTTTGATTTTTCAGTGGCCATAAGCCTGACAATTTCAGAGCCTTCACCCAATTTTTTATATCACTTTGAAGAGCTCTACTGTAATAGTTCTCAACCTTGGTGGCAGTTAGAATCATTTGGTGAGCTTTAAAAAATACTGCTGTCTGCCCTGCTCCAAGATTAATTAAACAGAATCTCTGAGTGAAAAACTGGGGTACTACTAGTAAAACAAACAGCAATGAAACATTTTCTAATTCTGTTTTATGTCCCACACAGTGAAATAATATAATTTTTAACTTTTTCTGTCTGATTTAAATGTGGCCATCAGTTTTAAAAAGCAGTACACTAATAATTAAAATTTCAGTAAATTTGACTGATTGAATGCCAGTGGGCATGGCATGCAAGCAATGCTATTTTGTGGAACAAACCTCTGACCCACAGTGACATATTCAAACATAACACATAGCTAAAAACTGTCACAGGTGGGAGAGCTGAACCAAAGAAGTCTGTTTGCAATGAGGGGAGCTGCATCATGTGGCCTAGGAGATAGATATTTTTACTAGGGGAGTGGCTGTACTTGGTAAAGAAAACAATTGTTCTTTCAAAAACTGAAACATTCTCCTTGAATGATTAATTTTTGTCACCATTACTTGGAAGTTTTGACTTTTCTATCACCTGCTCTTTCAATTCTACCTTGTATTTTCATCACTCTCTTCATTTTTCTTTGCAATTTTTCAAATGAATTCCTTGCTTTCAATTTTACAGCATCTGCTTCTCTATGTGTAAAATGCTCTGTAAAGAGTCTTGATATCTTAGGGGAAAACATGCAATAGCAGTCTAATCAATCAAACACAGAATGCAGAGCTGTGTTGGGACACTGCGCTCATAAATAAGAGCCTTGAGTACTCATTTGCCCAGACTGTGGAATTTCAAGAAAAATATAAGACAGGTAATCTATTCTGCCAAGGCTACTACAAGTTCCCTACTATCCCTTTGCTAGCCAATAAAACACTTCTTTTTTTATCCAGAATGCATTGTTTACACTCCTCTGTATGTTTTTATGACCACCTGGGTCTAGAATAGCATAGGTGCTTTTGCTCTGAGGCATATTAGAATGCAAAGCTCATGTTTATCTCCTTCTACTCTTTAATTGGATGGTTTCATTCTTTCCTGAATGTGCTTGCATCAATTAGCTTTCAGCATCTAAGAAAATATTTGCTGATTATTTTGAGAGAAGTAGAATAGTTCCATTAGATCTTTAGTTTATTCGAATTTAAGTTTGGTATGCTTAAGCAATATTTGATATATTAACTTTTGGGTTTATTGAGGCCCTAAAGTTATAACAACAACAAAATGTAGTCTGGTTGAGGAGGGTTAGTAAGTATTGTCACTGACAACACCTAAAACAATTGCATTTCTGTGGCATTGTATAGAAACCATTGTTTATATCATCAGCAATTAGAAAATTACTTAGTTAAAAATAGGATGATCAAGTTCCCCTGGAATTTCTATGGCAATTTGATTTCAATCTAAAGTTTCCTTTCTCGTATTTTATGCTTCAGGGATTTGGGTTGCTTATTAGTTTCATTCTGTGTTGCTTGCTGGTTGTTAGTCTTTTCCTATTTTTCCCCTACCCTTAATTAAATTTCATTATATTTATATTATGGAACATTATTTTGATTAATTTTCTAAATTTTACTTTATACATCCCCTGTTGAATGTTTGACATGTATAAAGACATTGGATTAATAGTATACGCACCTTAGAGAAGAAAGGTTGGAGGAAATCAGTTAAAAGTACAAGAATGCTACACTATCTGTGCTTAAGTGAGACTTCAACCCTAAATCCTGTAGTACATTATGCCAGAGAGAAAAAGGGCATTTATAAAAAATAATTTGTAGCATGTCACCTGCTAATTGCCACACTGGTCTTAAGCATGTACATCTGGTAATCGAGTTAACTAATCAAGGATTTGAAATTGTTATCTGAAGTATCAATCTATGGCATTATGATTATGCTAATAGCAACCAGAAAAGTGTATGAAAATAAAACATTTGACTTCCATTTCAGAAAAAATTGTAATATATCCATATGAGAGGATCTAATTAAGAAATGATGCCCAAAGGGAGAGCTGAAGTTCTTCCAGGGATTGTGTCTCACAAAGCTGAAGAATAAAATCATGGACCAGAAGATTTAAGCAAAAGCGTGGAAATTTATTACAAGCAGATACAAACTCCCCACATGAGGAGGGGGCCCAAGAATGGGCTTCCACTGAAGTTTCTTTGTCTAGAGGTTTTTATTTGCTACGGACCTGCTCTTTGTCTATTTGTGTCACTCTTATTGGTTTCTTCTACCTTCCTCGCCTAACAACAATTTCAAAACCCATTCGGTGCTTCCTCCTCTTTCTCCCCTCCTTCGTCCCATCTCTTGCAATATCCTGCACCTGCAAGAGAAACATTTTTTTGCAGTTTGGAGCTCGGCCCTGGTTGGTCCTGGGCCTGCAGTTATGTCGACACTTTCTCCTTATTATTCCACCCTATCTCTTGTAACCTTCACACATGCAAGATAAATACTCTTGTCTTATGGCATCCTGTTTTTCTGCAAGACCAGCATCCTTATGGTTTTAATTGGCTTCAAATGTCATGTCCATATTTTCTTCTTCCTTTTACCCCTTACCCTGTCTGCCTAATCCTGTGTCTAACTCCTCTCAGAAGTACATATTTTCCTGTTATCATGCTTTTTTATTATATGATTAACAGTATATGACAACTTTCAGAAATGAATATGTACTTTGGGTACATTTCCAACATAAAATGTTAAAATTTAATTTTATATTCCTGTTCATATCAATGAAGACAGATAGTTAGATTTCCCATTTTCTCTCTGGAAATTTTACTCCCAGTGTTAACTCAAACATCATACAGCAAAAAACTCATTGTAACTCTCACAGCCATTATTGAATATCCAATTCTGATTTCACTGGAATTTCTCCCTAGAAAAAGAATGCAGCATAAATCCCAATTAATGCAGTATTTTACTCATAACAAAACTTCTATAGCCTGAAGTTTAAAAAATAAAATTCAATTTTGTGATATGTTTGCTTCACATGGAAGAGAAAGATAGTTTTGCTAACCACTTTATTTATTTTTTAGTCACTTTATTTTAATAGCTTTCTCCTCATGTTGTAAATGTAAAACATCATAAAATTATATTATCTGTCAAAGGGAATTTGATATTATAGTTTCAAAGATCAATGAGAAGAATGTTCACCCCACATCGCCACTGGCTAGACTTTGTGAGGAATGCAGATGGTACTAAGAAAAGGAAAGTCTCTGTAGTACACTAAGTTTGGAAAATATAGCAATTGAAAGTTTTCCTTGGATGTTAGTTATTAGATTTTCAAACTGCTGATTTTCAGCAAAAGGATACAATAATTTTCAAAAGATGGGCAACATTATTTATGTTTCTTATGACTATGTGCACATATCTTAGAGTTTCCCTATGTTATGGTTTTAAAAGTTTATATGTATTAAAACGTGGATAAGCCAAAGTAACTGAATCTGAATTTAAATCCCATATTTATATTTTAAAACATTATTCCACCGCTTGTAGATAGGTCATGATGTTCCAGTGTCCTGGCAAATTTGCATATTTCTCTATTATTCGATTATAGAGGTGGGTCTAGTCAAAATTCAATTTTAACAGCTGCCTACACTAATATGAGAACAACAATAAGAACACACTAATTTTCCTTGACAAATTTTATAGTAATTTGAGAATTTAACTCAAAACGCTGCTTTCTTTTTTAGATAATTGCCACCCAAAAGTATTTTAAAATCCAATACTTCTATTAACTTAAACCTTATTCAATGCTCTTCTATTTTATATTTAAAAAGTCTTACCTGGCCCATAGGTTCTATCTTAAAAAAGTAACATACATTCATTCACTGTACCCTAGTGGACTAGGGCTGGATAATAAAAGCTTTGCAATCATCCTGGTCCTTCATGATAACATAAGCACAAGTTTCTACCTATTGGGGACTATGAGGCATAGCATGGAGCTGGAGGAAACGCAAAGTCCATTTCTGAAAGGAGGGAGATTTTTAAAGCATATTTATCCATTTTTATAAATTACTTCAAATCAACTGCTTTATATTTGAGTATTATTAAGTATTGTTTACATATAACTTATTTGTATTTATTTTGTGCCTTAAAATTTATTGTAACCTTATTAATTCTGTAAATTAAAGTGTTGAATTGAATAAAATATACTCACAATAGATAATGCAAAGAGGAAAAACTAAATATCTAAGGGATACAAACATAGTGAGTAAAAATGTAAAATTTGGAATTAAATTGAATTTTTCAGGATATGTGCATGCTCACTTTTTCCAGAAAAAGGAACATGAGGACATTTAAAACAACAAAGATGATTTATTTATTAGGACCTACACTGTGCTAGGGTGTCTGGGTGAATATACAATTAGATGCTGCATCCTGAATTGAGAAGTTCACATTTCAGTAAGCACACATTCCTAAAAATAATAATTAAACTACAGTTGTAAAAAATTCTATATCTGATACATTAAAAACCTACTGGGCGTTTAAGTATAGAGGTAACAGTTATTATAGATCTGGTTAATGCCCACTGAAAATGTCTGACCTGTAGAAAATGTATGACTTGTAGATGTTAGCATCAACAATATAATTCCTTTCAATTGACTGGTGGAACAAAAGATCATTTCAATTACACAAACCAAAGATGGCCTATGGATATAAGAATATTTTTCCTATAGTGACTATGATTTTGGAATTATCATATATTCTGCACAGTAATATAAGTATACTATTTATATTGATATTTAAGTGTTTCCTTAATACCTTTTATTTTAACTATATGAATCTATACTTTAAAGGTTGTTAAGGCATCAAAATAAATATTTTATTTTAAGCAATTTACATTATTTTTCTCTATCAAATCAGAATCCTAGAGAGAAATCTTCATAATAATGGTAAACAAAGTCCAAATAGTTACTTTTTGAAATATGACATTGCAAATTTGCTCTAGGTCTTGGGAGGGAGGAGAAAAAAATCTACACGTTGTTCAACACATTACAGTAATGTTCTAATATATGAAAAAAATCATATTGTGATCCAATCTGTCATAGTCTCATTGCTTTCCAGATTGCAGCAAGATTAAATTTTTAGTGCTTTATATAGCCCCATCTTTCCTTACTTACTGCCATATGTTTCTACCTCCTCACTTTTAATCAGCCTCACTACACTGTCTGAACAATCAACATTCAAATTGTTTCATAACTATTCAAGCATAGAGCTTTTTATGTTTCCTAACTATGAAATTCTCTGTGATTATTTCTAGTAAGGACAGGTGGCTTACTATAAAAAAAACTTGTTTCTGTAAGATATGCTTTTGATTTTTTTAATCTAAATTAAATTGATATATTTTGATACTTGGCACATATTGATTTGCTATCAAATTATATCTCTATGATGTGCAGCACTTTATATCAACTGTTTCTTATAAACTGATATACAAACATCACTCTACTTTGTAATTTATTTATGAGACTACCAAAAAAATCACTGCAAAAGGAGAATACCTTTAAAGGACAAATAAACTAGTTTAAAAAAATCCCAGGAGAGGCATATAAAGAATAGGGAAATAAAAAGGCAAAATGATCCAAACTGATTCTTTTTGTTTTATGAAGTTGGTATATGGAAATATTGCTAACAATATAAGCAACAAAATATCTTAGTTAAACAAAATTTTGGAATCTTTTGACTGTGTCTATAGTACCCTTTGGCACCAATGAAACAAACAACATTATTGTGTGTGTGTGTGTGTGTGTGTGTGTGTGTGTGTGTGTGTGTGTACACCAGAAAAGAAGATGGAGCATATGGGCATAGTTTACCCTTAATATATTTGGGTCTTACAAGTTCCTAGAGCATTTAGTGTGAGCATGTATTTTTTTAAAAGTACATATTGCCTAAAAGAAAAAAAAAACTATTCCCTAACATTATGCTATAGTTAAATGCTGAAGTTATAAATCTGATGTAGAATGATCAAAAAGTGAGCAGGAGTTCTATGACTGCTCTTCTCTTTTAGGATTATGTCGTCAGTGTTTTTCCATAATAGCAAACATTTAAAAATGTGAGAAAGATGGGAAAAATATTTCTATCAGAAGGAAGTTCCTTTCCTATGTGTGTCCTCACATCACCCCGAAAATTTTTGTGAATGCTTTATTTTTAAATCACATATCATATAGTAAAAAGTTACTTAAAATGTTAGAATAGAAAATCAAACATTTAGACTTCTCCAGATAAGGAAAAACCTCTTTATACAAACCTTAAAATAACTAAATATTAAGATTTACTAATTTCATTTTAAAAATCATGTTAAATGACATAAAATTATAGAAAAATCTTAACTGCAATAGAAATCATAAATTTCTGGCATTAAAATATAACAATTTTAAAAGCTTTCTGGAAAAAGAGTCATTAAAAGGGGTAGAATTAGTGGAGAAACTGTTGAGAGAACTAGCAAAGAAGATATCAGTACCATATGTAAGAAACTATCTCCTTGAAGATACTGTACATCTAGGTCAATACATAAAGATATGATTTGACTCTGGCCTCACATCAGAGTAGATGACACACCTGTAGAACTGCTGGGCCAGCAATCCTTAGTTTCCCAAAATGCAGGGTGGGCAAAAGTAGGTTTACGACAGTTCATATGGAAAATAATACAATAATTAACAAATGATAATACAAGAATAAACTCTGTTTTGTGTACTCACAACTGTAAGCATACTTTTGCCCAGCCCTGTAAATGATTGGCTGTGTCTGCAGGTGAAGTACTAGTGTGGATATTTAAACCTGTGATAAAGTAAATATAAATAACCAAATTAAGATTCCGGTTCTGAAAGCCCATGACTGATATTTGTTGGCTTGAGACTAATATATTGTTGTTATTGTTACTTTTAAAATGTAATTGTTGCCCAGGCTAGTGTGGCTCAGTTGGTTGAGTATTGTCCCATTTACCAAGATGTCACCAGTTTGAATCCCTGTCAGGGCTCAATTCCTAGTAGTGGGCATGCAGGAGGCAGCTGATAGTTGTTTCTCTCTCCCCCTATCCCTCTTTCTAAAAAATCAATAAAATACATATTTTTAAAATTTAATTGTCACTGAAGTGGTTCCTGTACTATTAATGTACCATTTTCAAATAGTTCCCTGACTATAAGAGGTAACCATATCAGAAATAATAGATTTGAAAAATTCAAATAATAGTCATTAAATTTTAATAGAACTATATATCAAAAACTGATTAGTAAGATAAAACTTAAAATATATTCTTTGTAATTCTAATGAGATAGAATAATGTTGACTAGAAATAAGTTCTGGTTGAAGGATAAATCTTATTTTATTGTTGACTCTGGTGATTGGATTAGTCAAACATTGATACTGACTTTTTAAAAATATTTTTTTTATTGATTTTAGAGAGGAATGGAGAAGAAGAGAGATAGAAACATCAATGATGAGAGAGAATCATCTATCGGTTGCCTCTTGTATGCCACGTACTGGGGATTGAGCCTGCAACCCAGGCACCCTTCAGTCCATAGGCTGATGCTCTATCGACTGAGCCAAACTGGCTGGGCAATATTGAATTTTTTAACTAGAGATATAAAGATTGTTCAAAACATTCCTAAACATTATGTTCAGTTTGGAAGCATTTAGTATCATTTCACTTTCACCCAGGAGGGATCCATTTCATTGACATGTTCATGAGTAGGCACAGAAAAGCCAGTTAAATAGATTGAGGGATGAGTCATTAAAGCCTAGAGGAATTAATATCTAAGTCAATTTTTTCCAGCTTTATTGAGGAATGATCGACAAATAAAAAGAATGCATTGTTAGGCTATATGATGTGATTTGTAAAGGCTCTACAGTATGTTTTTTTGAAGTGCACAATATGATGATTTAATATACAGGTACATTCTGAAACAATTGCCACACTCAAGTTGATTTCCATAACTGTCACCTCACATAGTTACAATTTTTTGGTGACAGCACTTAAGGTCTACTCTCTTAGGGGATTTCAAGGATACAATACAGTATTATTAACCATATTTACCATGCTATACATTAGGCCCCTAAAAATTATTAATCTTGTAATTAAAATTGATACCCTTTAAAGAATATCTCCCCTAATTCCCCCACTCCGTAGCCCTTCCCAACCAACATTCTACTCTCTGTTTTGTTTTGTTTTTAATGAAGATGGTTGGAAAAGACAGTATACATATGAATTTCAAGCTGAACTTTAAAACATGTTTAAAGGTTCCACATAAAGAGGTATATATGCTGACTCAGAGCACTGGTATGGGAAGAAAGTCACACTGAATATTTAAAAATGTAGGTTCATGATTTTGCTCTGACATTAACTGCTGGGTGGCCTTGTCAAATACAATAGTTCAAAAAGTGGAACATAGAAAAAAGATGTAAGTGTCAAGATACAAACTTTTTTGTCCTCAGTTTATTATATATAAAATGAAGGTCTTATTCTTGATGCCCTTCAGCTCTCTTAATCTGGCTTGGTGTGTACTGCGTCACTTGCTCTTTGCTAAGCAAAATTGTTAGGAACTGCCTGGTTTTCTACTCACATATTTTGTTCAGTTACTGAACTAAATACATTTGTGGATAAAGAGGGGGACATTTTTACTCTATAATTTTAAAATTTGTTACTCTTAGCAGTTTTATTAAAAACTGAATGACATATACTAAGCTGTATACATAAAGTGTACGATTGATAAATCTTGACCCATAAAACTGTCAACACAAGCAAGGTTATGATTAATACCCCAGAGGTATTCTTTTGTTCTTTCATAATCTATCCCACCTATATTTCCCTAGCACTTTCACCAGACAAACACTGCCTCTATGGATTAGTTTTCATTTTCTAGAGTTTTATATAAATAGGAAAATATATACTATATGCTCCAAAAAAATGTGTGGCTTCTTTTATTCAGTAGATTTTGTTGTTGTTATTGTTGGGTGTATCAATAGTTTTTTTGTTGTGTGTTTTTTTTAGTTGTATTATATATTTTTATTATTTATCCATTACAATTATTTATCCATTCTTCAATTGAGGAATATTTGAGTCATTTCTAGTTGGGAGTGATTAAAGAAAAAAAAACATGTTTATTAGAGTACAAGTCTTTTAATGGACATATGAGTTTATTTCTTTTGGGCAAATGCACAGGATGGATCTATAAATGGCTAGATCACATGGTAGGTGCATTTCATTTTTAGGAGACTGCCATATTGTTTTCCAAAGTGGTTGTACTGTTTCTATGCCCACCAATAGTGCAAGTTTTTATTCTTCCACACCCTCACTAAAATTGGTTATGATCAGGCTTTAAATCTTTAAACATATAACATGGAGAGCAGCATCTGATTGTAGTTTTAATTTGCATTTTAATAATAACTATTGATGTTGAGCATCTTGTCATAAGTTTATTTGCTATTCTTATATTTTCTTTGGTAAACATATTACCTGCTTAAATATTTTGTATATTTTTAAACTTAGTTGTTCTCATATTTTTAAATTATGAGTTTTAAAAAATAGTCTACAAATTAGTATCTTACCAAATATTTATTTTGAAAATAATTCTTCCAATTCTGTTACTTGTATTTTAATTATATTATTCCCTTTAAAAAACAGTAATTTTAATTTCAATGAAGCCTAATTTATCATTTTTTTATGGACCCAGCTTTGGGGTCATACTTAAGAACTCTTTATATGACTTAACATCATAAATATTTTCTTCTATGCTTTCTCATAGAGGTTTTATTATTTTAGATTTCATATTTTGGTCTATTATTCATTTTGAATTAATTTCAGTTTAAGTTTGTGGCATGGATCCAAGTTCTTTTTTGGCATATTAATATGTTATGATTCCAGCATGCCTTATTAAAGGGACTGTCCCTTTTCCACTCAGTTACCTTGAAAGCTTTCTGAAAAATGTTAGTTGTCCATTTATATGTGGATCTATCTGCATTCTATTCTGATATTAAGTGTAAAAGCATTTAGGATCGCCCTATTGGTGAGGGTCAGTGGTTGATCATTGACCTATTAACCAGGAGGTCATGGTCAGGGCACATGCTGGGGTTGTGGGCTCAATCCTTACTTGGGGACATGCAGGAGGCAGCCAATTAATAAATGATTCTTTCTCATCACTGATGTTTCTCTGTCTCTCACCCTCTCCTTTCCTCTCTGAAATCAATAAAAATATATTTCAAAAAATGTTTAGGATCATTGTGTTTTTGATAAATTAACTTTTATATCTGTAATTTGACTTTCTTGATCCCTGTTAATATTATCTGCTCTGAAATCTACTTTGATATTAATTTAATCTTTCCAGAACTATCTGATTAATGTTATCATGGTGTCTTTCTATCTTTTTATCTTTAACTAGAGGCCTGGTGCACAAAATTCATGCACAGGGGGGTATATCCCTCAACCCAGCCTGCACCCTCTTGAATCTGGGACCACTTGAGGGATGTCTGACTGCCCGTTTAGGCCTGATCACACCAGGATTGGGCCTAAATGGGCAGTCGGACATCCCTCCCACAGCCCAGGACTGCTGGCTACCAACCTCTCGCCTGTCTGCCTGCCTGATTGCCCCTAACCGCTTCTGCCTGCCAGCCTGATCACCCCCTAACCAGTCCCCTGCCAGCCTGATTGCCCCTAACTGCCCTCCCCTGCAGTCCTGGTCACCTCTAACTGCCCTCCCCTGCTGGCCTGATCACCCACAACTGCCCTTCCCTGCAGGCCATCTTGTGGCAGACATCTTATGTCCACATGGGGGCGGCCATCTTGTCTGTTGGAGTGATGGTCAATTTGCATATTACCTCTTTATTATATAGGATTGGCTTGTTTCTTTATATTTACAATGAGTGTCTTATTAGAAACTTATAGGATCTTGCATTTTTATCCAATTTGGTGCATTGGGATCATTTACATTTAATGTCATAACACTGTGGATTTTTTTTTGCATCTTGGCTAACTATAAAAATGCTTTGTTCTATTTATGAATGACATTAAAAATATAAGAAATTCCAATATGAATTCAAAGTTATAATCTTGCTCACTTTATTCAGAGAATGAATTAGACTAAAGTCATACAATTAAATTTTCAGACTATCTTGAAATACTTAATGAATTAAAGTATAATTACATATCTACTTAATAGTCTATTTTTAACAGTTTTGAAATGTTTTCACTTTAATTATTAGTATTTTACATTTTAAAATATATTTCTTTGTTGTAAATGTTCAACTCTTTTTGAAGGATCAGTTTCTCTCCAATCAGAGTGATGATTTGTTATGCCATTATATCAGCCTTCTGAAAGTTCAAGATAAATTGGGATGTAACTATCACTTATTCAAATGTCAAAAAGTAAGGCAATTAAAGTGAGAAAAAAAAGAATACAGTGCTAAAAAAAGACAAGAATCTTATTTTTAAAGATTCTTCAACATTTTTGGTTTGTCATGTTACACTATACAGGTATAACTAGATGGCTTACAAATTTTCAGAACAGTTTATATGATCTCAAATAAGTTATTTCAAATCTACAGCTGTGAATCTTTATATAAATAAAATACATTTTAAAATGAGGCAGTACTGTAAATGACAACAAAAAGCTGTCACGCCTAGGGTTAAACTTTTGCATAATAAATATACCAATTCATTTATGTAATTTTAAAATTTCAAAATAATATTTAGAAATAAACATTCAAATACCCTCATTTATTAATTTATGTGGCATATTGTATATTTACTCATAAAATTATGGTATTTAGGAGCTGTTAGATACCACAAGGATTATCTAGCTCCATATTTTTACTACAGATAGGAAATCTATAGCATAAAGTTTGCCTCACTCAAGGCCACAGAGCTAGTTAGAGCAGAATCATTTATGCAAACAACCAACCATTAATTAAGAGAGGAACTGGTTTGACATAAATGAAAGTTATAGTCTCTGCCACTATGGAGGGTTTTAAGCAAGAATTGCAGTAAATATGACAAAATGTGTATATCAATGAATTACAGGCTGCTATAGAAGTTTATAGAATGAGTGAGGAGTTCAGTGTTCAGGCTTTCCACAGAGGGAGACACAAAAGTGAAATTTGAGTGATGTCAGAATTTAACAATGACAGCAGAGGAGAAATGAGTAATCCTGGAAAGAGAATTGCATAGATAAAAGCCAGATATTTAGAAATAGAATACCATCATTGAATTGTTGCATAATTTAATGTTGCATCGAAGAGTTGAGTCAGGTGACTGATGGTGTAAGATGATCCTGGATAGGTAAATAGGTCATGAAAGGACTTTAATTTACTTATATATATATTTTATGTTGAGTGATATAGAGAGTAATTGAAGCAATTTATGCAAGGAAACTAGAATGGGCAATACAACATCTCAGGGACAATTCTGAATTCGGGCTCTAAGGAATTATTTTACATAGGTTTTTATATGTTTAATACACTTGCTTTGGTGCAAAGTCTTCAAAATTAACTTCTAGTAGTGTTTTATCCTATTATATAAATATCTGCCACTGATACTCACAAAGGAGAATTATTAAAATAGGAGCCAGGAGACATGAATAGTTGGCCTTAATAATCATTCTGTATCATAATTTCAATATATAGAACATGGAGGGATACACATACATGCAATATTCCTCAAGTCGTTTTCCAACTAAAATAATCCATAAACCACTTTAATGAACTATACTTAACTTAACCACTAAAAAATCCATATTATGTATGGCTAAGTTTTTAAGGACTCTTCTAATCCTATTTTGCAATGGGAAATATAAGTAGTATAATAATTTTTCATATGTAGAAATGAAGATTCAGTGAGTTTTTTCAGCAACTGTTACTTAAGCAAATTAGAAGTGTAATACTTAGTTGTGGAATACTGGACAAATGACTAAAAATTATGTATATTTTATTAATTGTAATCTACTGTTATTTTTACATTTCTATACATTTCTATAATATTTACTTATCGACTGAGAGCCCTATGGGGAATTTTAAGTAATCTAAGAGGAAAGAATTTTTCAGTGCCTCCTCATTTAAAAATTAACCATGCTTCACATTAAATTGTATTTTTATTTTAATGCCTTTAGAAGGAATCATTTTAAAGGATGGAGGAACTGAAGAGACAAGGACCTGAGTCTGAGAGGATAAAAGTGGCTACTTTCTTAGAATGCAATGTCATGGTTTCCCCTGTCTTGGCCCTCTATAACTCACTGAAGGTATTATCAATTACTTTGTTAATGACATTACCCTAAAATATTCTTACCAATTGAATAAGATTATAAAGGGGGAAAAGAGAATTATTTGTTTAAGTAGAAAGAGTATTAGCAAAGAAACCAGAGCCAACCAGAGAGAGCAGTGAGGGATGATCTGTGTTGAGGGAGGAAAGCTTGGACCGAGTAAGCAGCTTCTGAGGCCTCATTGAGCAACAGGGCTGCTGGTGCAGAGAGATGAGCTGAGGGGACCGTGGCGGGCCCATTACAAGTCCTACTGCCAGAGAACTGTGGGCTCGTGGACAATCAGTTTTATGGTTGAGGATGTCATGGCATATGTGCTAGTGTCTTTGCAGCCTGTGGGAGTCATGCCACAAGTCCTCCAATACTACCTGGGAAGAACCACTTCCTAGGGATAGGGCTATTAGGGAAGATATAGTATGCCTGGTTAAATTTGTATTTCAGATACACTACAAACCATATTTTAATACAAATATGTCTCAAATATTTCATGGAACACATTCTACTTTAAAAAGTCAATTCTGTAAATTTGAAATTCTAATTAAGGGAATGTTCCATATTTTTTATTTGCTAATCTTAACTTGAAGGGCCATGTTCCCACAGTGCCCAGAGGAAAGGCAAAATCAAAATAAATCCTGTTGTGAAGCAGAGGAAAAGAGCAGTCTATTCATCTATTCTTGGAGCTGAAGTAAGCATTTAGAGCACCCTGGACTGTGACAAGGTGAGAAGGTTGAACACTCCTGCTACAATTGTATAGTTTCCCCTAAAATGTACATACATAGGAAAGAAACAAACACACAGGAAACGCTCTGAAACCACTGTGCCTGCCATTTCCAGTTAAAAATCTCACCTTACTCTTTGGGAGAGGGGAAAGCATTCTCTAACTTTTAAAACTGAAGTTAATTTTCTGTACTCAGTCCTTTGCTTTGGTTGCTTTATATTCTCTCCTCCATCCTTCTTCTAGAAGTAAAATAAAACATCCCTTCTGGAGATCCTTGTCTATATGGGCACCTTGAAGTTTAAATGCCTTTCTCATTTTCAGAGTGTCCTTATGTTATAAGTGGAAGAATATTTTAAAAACAGACCTGAACAGAATATAAAAAAAAATGTTAAAGATTTTAGCCTAGCCAGTGCAGTTCAGTGATTGAGCTCCGACCTATGAATCAGGAGGTCACGGTTCAATTCCCAGTCAGGCCACATCCCCAGTAGAGGGTGTGCAGGAGGCAGCCAATCAATGATTCTGTCTCATCACTGATGTTTCCATTTCTCTCTTCCTCTCTGATATCAATAAAAATATTTTTTAAAAACACATTTAAGAATTTAGACTAGAGTTTCCAGTAGAGGCTAATCTTATTTTTTGGTCTTAATGCCTTTGGTCAATACTTTCAAGTGTTTTTCTTTTTTAATTTATAATTACTCTAACTGTATCCACTCACAAGTACCAAATATCCATCTCTCTTAACTCTTAACAAATTCTGTTTCATTCTAAACACTCCTTAAACAAACCAAATGCATCAAGTTAAGAAGAATGTTTCCTATGTTTTCAAGCTAACAACCGTATCTATTAGTATATTTCTATGGGTGTTTTTATATCCCAAATTTTTGCACTTCCATGGCAAAATAAATAAGAACAATTTCAAGATGTTAAAAATAGGGTGATAAGCATGGTGACTGACAGAACTCCTTGTGGTTCCACAGAAGGTATGTGATTATTGCATGCCAAGTCGATTAGAGCTAATTCACTGTGGAAAAACTGTTCAGATTATCTATTGAAAAATTTAGTCAATCACTAACAGAGACCTGGTTTCTTTAATGACTATTCTGGTTATAAAGATGAATAGCAGGGTTTTATCTTAGAAAATTATAAGGATGACTGCTGTGTGTTTAAATTTATCATAGGTTTCCTGGAGTCATGGCAATTACAGATAGAAAAGCACTGTTTGGTCATCTCCCCTATCCTCCTGTCTGGGCACGCTTGTATACTTGAGTAAATTCTCTAGTGCTTTATCTAGTCGAATTTTACATAACCTAAATGGGAACTTGGAAGACTTTATCACATTCTAAAAGACCTTGCTGCTGGGAATTATTATAGTAAGCATACTTTCACTCAGCTTAATTTCCCACTTGTTTTATCTGTGCCTCCTGGGAACATCCTTGGGGAGTGCCACACAGGCCCCCTCCCCCTTGGTGAGCTGCCATTCAAACAATCATAAATGTTGATCACCCGCAACCTAACACATTCAATCATGTTTGGCAAAATGAATTGTGTATCTTTTAGCAACTCCATGTCTGCCAATCCCTTTAGCATCTTTGAAATTAATGAGAAACCTAACAGATAAAGATGAACTTCGAGTAAAATACAGAATTAATAATCTTCATTACAAGAGCTCTTTTGAACACTTGAAGGTCCTGGGTCAAGTGCATTCTAGTGATTATTTGCTAAGGATGTGAAAAATACGAACTATGCCAAGAATATCTTCAGAAACATCTCTATTTCTGTTTATGCATTTCCCTGCTCCAGCTTCCCAGGACTCCTGCTATTTATTTATTAGCTGCCAGCTACCTTCTGATTGTGCTTTTAGTCCAAAAAAATCCCTGCTCCCAATGAAAAAGTCCTCTGTCTATAAATAACATAGTTAGTAGTTACCTTGTAGATTGTAACACTATGATGAGACCAAAATGGTATTGTGTCAATGCCCATCTTCTTAAAAACATTTACATTTGAATGTGATCATTACAACTTTAATTATTTGAAGCATACTATATGGAGTAAAGCAGGATAGAGAACTGGCAGAAAGGGGGTTGGGCAATTTTAAAGAGAATATCACTAGAATGAAAACTCCTTAAGGGTAGAAATTTTTGTTTCACTAATATACCTCTAGTTCCTAGATCCATACATACCAGTTTAATAGTTTTTCTTTCAGTAACTCAAATCACAATTGGTAGAGATAGGTAGGAAGCTAGACATGAGTGGCTGGGGTGGGACCTGCCCTGGGTTCTGAACAGGGGTCAAACCAACATTGCCTTCAGACCACCTCTCTGTGGGCGGCCCAGCAGCCAGCAGACCACCAGTGGGCAGGTTCAGAGCCAGCTGGCACTTGGCACAAGCTCAGAGGAAAAGAACAGGACCTCAATGCAACCTAACTAGGCCCCTGGACTAATTATAATACAATTAGCATTTAGGTTTTGACCCTGCCCCCTGTGGGTTTTTCTGTATACATTATGGGTAAGGGCATGCCCAGAAGAAATATAGTTTCTATCAATCATCCCTGAATGCAAATGAAAGTCTCCACCCAGAAAATCTCTCTTTTAAATCCTGGAAATGAGGGCCATGTGCTTTCACCATTATCCCCCAACCTCTAAGGGACCTTGTGAGATTTGCAACTACGGGAGAAATTGGCAGCTGCAGCTTGTGCTGGGCTAACCCGCTGAGCCTGTCTCCAAGGCCCCCTTTGCTCCGACTTCCCAGGGAGCTAAAGCAGCCCAGCCATTGTCTCTCTCAACTAGCCCACTCCTCTTTTGGAATGTCAGCAGCCTGGCCATTTTGTCCCACACTCTGGACTGTCGTGTGCCTTGTTTGGAAAGTGTTGTCAATAAACCCCATTTTGCTTTTTCATTTTCATTGACCTTAAAATCTTTTCTGGGTTGACAAAAAGAACCTAGACTCCATCCCCGAGCTGGTAACCCCAATCGGTAATGGTAGGACAAGTGAAGACAATATTGCTTAATATTGAATCTTTGATTGAGGACATTTTTTTTTTTAGTCCATATGTTTATCTTCTCTACTCATTCAAACACTAATGTACCCAGATGAACTCACACTTTATTGTGGGAACAGAGAGAGTGGCTATGAGAATCCAGTTGTGGTGCAAGGAATAGAATTGCCTGTCAATATTTTTATGTAATCTTACTTATGCTGTAAAGGGGAATTAGGGGAGACAGGGAAAAAAGTTACAATGGAAGCTCTGGATAAATGTCTTGATCTGCCTAAGAGAGAATGTCCATTGTAAACTCTTGGAATTATCTGATTAAATGTAACCAGTGGTAAAGTAGATCTTAACCAAAGGAAGCCTCTAAGACAGTGTTTTAATTATCAGATTAAGGAGAGGGACTTCCTGGGCCTTAAACTGTGCACTCAAAATAAGTGACGCCTAAGATCTCTGCAAGGAACAGCATTAAAAAGATGGCTGCTGTCAAACATGCAAAAAGGAAAGAGGACTTTAAAGAAAAAATGCAATTTGACATAAAGAAAAGTAAATTCAAATCAATCTTTTGTGATCTCATATTTTTGAGAAATTAAATATAAAATACCAAATGGGTTTTCACTCATTTACAAAGGGACATGTCCAAAGGAAGCAAGACATTCAAAATAAAGTAAACATACATTTTAGCTGTCACAAAGCTTTATAGCCACTGTCAAAATCAGAAGACTTAAAACA
Source organism: Corynorhinus townsendii (assembly GCA_026230045.1). Lineage (NCBI taxonomy): Eukaryota > Metazoa > Chordata > Mammalia > Chiroptera > Vespertilionidae > Corynorhinus > Corynorhinus townsendii. The sequence continues at coordinate 74,435,559 of JAPDVU010000003.1, read as the reverse complement.
GAAAGCTGTTTTATATTTAATGTATAGCTACGTTTGATCAATTAGGATTTATGGAGATGGAAATCAGTTTCTTTTATTTCTGCCACTCAGAAATATGTGTGTGGATATTTGTAATAGAATCTGTCAGTTGTCCTAAGTGCTGACCATCTCACTTAAGTTGCTGAGACAGTAAGAGGAAATTTTCCTGTCAAAGCATTCATTGTGACAGGGTAGGACTAGAAGACTATTACTAATGTCGTGGGCAATGATTAAAAAAAGGTCGAGGTTTAATCCCTTCTGGCTTTATTGAAAGAACTACCAAAGTGACATAGTGTCTTAACCCACAAGCAGATTTATTAGGGTGGAAATCTCTCTTGCTTTGTATTTAATTAGCTTAGTCTATGGAGAGAACCTGGTAGCAGAGAAATCTCTCACTCTGACACAAAGCATTGAACAATGAACCATACTTCAAGCTACTAAAAGAGAGGCAAGGACATTCTAATACATTAACTACTAAGGAGAAAATATGGCTATCAGATCATAAATTTAGAGCAAGAACCTATGCCTACATCTTTGTCACTTAATTCAAAAGCTTCTGGTTGGCCGATTTTGTTTGGGACACTAGGTAAAACAGGATAAATTGTGGCATGTAGGATTATTGGTATTAATGTACTTATCTGAATTCAAATTGTTGCAAAACTTACTCATGAAAAATTGATTATAGTTTAATCTGTATATATCTTGTCATTACTGAATTACCTGCAAAATCAACAGCAAAGCAAAACTGAATATTATATTTCATTAATATAAAAATGTTATTAATAAAGAAAAAAATAGGAGGGGATCCAGACTCTTCTTGGGTTCATTATCAGAATTAACAAATTATACCCAATTCACAATGATCATAAATCAGAAGATTTTGTTCATTGCATACTAGAAAACAATAATGAGTAAATAAATATACAAGATTTAAAGATATGTGATACCCTAATGTCATATTGGGGGGAAACAAGATTTCATGGATGACTTTTTACCATGTTATCTCAGAAACTTTTTGTAATCTCTCTGTATTTGTGATAGAAGTATTTTATTTTATCTCTAGCACAGATAAGTACAGTATTTAAATAGCTCAGAAGCAAAAAAAAAAGAAAGAAAAATGATCCCCCCAAATACACTAACAGTGAAAGAGCCCTTAAGAATAGAATACGCAGCCTAACTAACAAGAAAGTTTAAAATAAATTATTGCATATTTTAGAACAACACATTTTTAGGGTTTATAGGATCATGTGTCAAGACTTATTATAACATAATTAAGGAAGTGTAGTATTGCACCAAGAGTAACAAACCAGTGAAGCACAATCAGGGAAAAATACACTTATGCAAACTTATACTATACATAAAAATCAATAACAGGAATTAAAGAGCTTAATGTAAATTAATAATGTTTCTAAAGGATAACAGAAAAAAAAATCTTTATGGATTTGGATTATCCAGACTTTTAAAACAGAATAGAGATAAAAACAAAACCCTAAAGAAAATGATTAGTAAGTCTATACATCTTTCTATTAAGGATTCCTTTTACAAAATGTAAGATTGTTAGACAATTCTAAAGGCAAATGAGAATGGAAAAATTTTACAGTACATGTATCATTAGTCATCAGGATTATGAAAATAAAAACTCCTATAAGATAATGATATATGCCTGCCACAATTATGAAACTTAAGACAGAATACTCTAAGTGTTGGCAAGGATGTGAAGTAGGTGGAAAACTAATGCTCTGGCAGGGAAAAACTGCTTGTGGCATCTACTAAAAGCTGAACATAATGCAGGCTTTCTGAGTAAGCATTTCTGTTCCTGAGTATATATCAAACATAAATTTATATATGCATAACAACAACAACAAAAATGTGATGAGAAAGTTCAAAGCAGGACTCTTTCTAATAGCCAGAAATTTGTAACAGCTGAGAATGTTCAAAATGGGACTCTGTAACAGCCCCAAATTACAGAGGGATGGATAAGTAGGTAAGTACTACCATTTCTACAACAGTAGAAAGAATAATGCACAATAAAAATTTGCAAAATACTCCTACCTACCACAACAAGGATCACTCTCACAGACAAAATATTGAGCAAAATAAACCAGAGTGTGCCTACTTAAAACCATTTACATAATCAACAAAGTCAGACAAAACAAATTGATTTTCATAAAAATGAAGTAGCGTTTACCTTAAGGTAAGAGAGGCAGGTGCCAACTGGGCTCTGGCACATTCCACTTCGTAGTGGTAACATATACATCAGCGTAAAAGTGTACTGGGCACGGGAGAAGGAAAACCACATCATGAAGAAGCACAACACAGCCATGTACCAGTCACTCATCACTTGGGACGAACATAATGACAGGAAACAGGCCAACTGTGGAAGTTTAGTTCTGGGAGTTCTGGGAATTCTGCAGATCCGAGTTCCTAGCACCTCTCCTTAGTCAGCGACTTCAGATGTGGGCGTTACCATCTACTTTTATAAACTCCTCAGGGGCCTGTGGCTAGTGGCCATTCTTAAGCTCAGCTGCAGTAAATTGATCTCAGTTACTACTAAAAAAATCATCTCAGCTACCAGTACAGGTGCTTCCTGTGGTACATCAGCTTGCAGTTGGTAAACCACAGAACCAGTAATGGTTCAAGGAGTATTGGCTAAGTTTTCAGACCTCCCTGAGGCTGGATGAAAGACCATTTATTTTTTCTTTCTTTCCCATTTAAATTTTATTTTCTTTAATTATTTAAAACTAGAGGCCCAGTGCATGAAATTTGTGCATCGGGGGAGTGTCCCTCAGCCTGGCCTGCACCTTCTCCAATCTGGGACAGCCCTCTCACAATTCAGACCGCTGGTTCCTAACCGCTCACCTGCTTGCCAGCCTGATTGCCCCCTAACCACTCCCCTGTTGGCCTGATTGCCCACAACTGCCCTCCCCTGATACCACCCGCCTCCTCCGCTGGGACAAGCCTCCTCCACACCGTGCAGAGATGCAGGAACCCCAGGCCTCACCACGCGGAGCGGCAATCAGGCCCCACTTCTGCTGTGCATGTGGCCATCCTACGATGGCCATCTTGTGATGGCCATCTTGTGACAACATGAGGGCATGATGCCACATGGGCTATTATTAGTATAGGTATTTTTTCTTACTCTAAATGTAACTTTACTGTATTTTGTTCTTAAAATGATTTTACTTGGTTTTGGGAATCAGTGATTCTACACTAAACAAATCTGATTTGTTTTGTTATGAATTATGTTGTTACATAATTTATATTAACATTGATTATTATTTCTGTTGATAAGATAATGATAAAAGAATATTTGATTTCAAAATTGACAAAATTATTTAGAATACAATTGTGGTAGTATTTATTCTGAAAAATGTTTTCTATATGTTTTCTTGACAACTTATAGGTAAGGTATTTAAGAGGTTACAGTTACTGAGAAATGCATATCATATAGTAATAGTTTTAATGTATAACCATTTTATAAAGTATCTCATTGGATTGATTAGAAAATATACCTTTTTAAAGCAGCATGCTCTGTAAACCTCTGCAGGAAATCTACATGTTTTTATACCAAATCTCTACCTCTATCGAGTGCCATAAACACTTTTTAATAATAGGAAAGCATCTTGTTTGCTGAGAGCTGTTACTGTGCACCACATGGTCCCACAGCACGGGGAGCTACCCTCCTTGACTGAGCCCTGCTAGCTTCCTTGATTGATTTAGCTCTTACACTGAGTTATCTAGGTGAGTGGCATTAGGTCCCAGCTGCTACTTCTCCTGCCCAGTTCCATTTTATAACTGGCATGAGCTCTGTTTAGCAAATTTTTGCATTCACAGAGGTACATGCTTTCATGAAAAATTACATAGTGACCCTATACTTTGCCTCACTTCCTCTACATTTCTGTAATTTTTACTCATCTAGTGGTTCTATAGAGCAAATGGTGTTGGAAGGAGGAGATAGTAGGTATAGGAAGGGAAAGCAAGAAATTGGAGAAGGCAAATATAATGAAGACTTCAAAGTATGTTCATGTATTAGATTTAAACTTATTAGCCAAAAGAAAAATACCAGAGGAGATTCAGCAAAATTTGTCCCATTTTGGTTATCCTAAGTCATTGTTATTTATTCATTTATTTTATATGTATCCGTTTTTTCTCTTTCAAATATTCTCTTTGAAAATGTATTGTATAATACTTTTAAAAAAAGAAATGTACTTTTAGATTAGAATTGTGTTTAAAATTAATGTTATTTAATAATAATTTTCCAATACTAAAATGTCAAGTCTGAGAATTTAGAGACTGAAGTACTTTTTTTTTCTTGTAAACTTTTATTTTTTCATGGTTTAACCACTACCAGGTTGAGCTCAAAGGAAAGATTACAAAACAGCTGATTGATGACTATGTGACATGGGAGGAGAGGAAATAAAACTCTTTTAATCTAGTATAACTTGAGGTGTAATGAGCTTAATATAAAGATACAAACTTGAGCTTCAGCATCATTTGTACTCTTCCTTTTTTGTCTGCCACACTCTTAAAAACAAAGTCACACAAACACACATCTTGCATTTGAACAAGAACTTATAGAAGCTCATGAAATAAATAGATCAGTGTAACAAATAGTAAACGTGCTTGAATGAACTGACCATCAAATGAAAAGGCTAGAAGCATGACCATATGTGTATTTACTAAATTGCAGTGAAAATTAATTTTAATTATGTATGTTAATTGTGACACTGTTCTACCAACATTTGAATTGTGGAATTAGTTATATTAAACCATTCTTACAATATCCCATCAGAACATATTTGGCTTCAGTTCAGGAAAGGAAAATTAGATAAAGCACACCACTTTTTTTTTCCTTCTTGGTATTTGTAACACTTTAATGTAAGAAATTTTTATATTATTTACCTAATCCATAAAATATTATTGAAAAATTTTTCTTCTACATTTCATATTTTCATTTTGTTTCTATAAATAGTAAAGTGCACAAAAAAAAAAAGAAAAATTCAGCTTTGATGCCCCATGTCTCTTCTATTTGATCATCTGAAGGTCTGACAAACTGTTTAAAAGGAATTATTTAAAAGAAACATCAAACCTTTGCCTTGAAAGTTCAAGCTCACTTTGATGTGTGTATAAATCTAACATGTCCATAAAAATTAGATAAAACAAGCTTGCTATTTTTAAATTAAGACATGGACATATATTTTAAACTAAACTGAAATATATAAGTAAAATATATAATAACCCCATAACTTAAGTATTATAAGGCACATATAAATAGTTGCTTATTGAACAGGTAATAAAGTAAAAATAAAGGTGGATAATGAGTATAAAAATAAGCAAGAGTATGTATATTTGCTAAATCATATAGTGAAATAGTGTTTAGATGTAAAATATCAACATGTATTAAACATTTTTATTTGTTTTTTATAACATTATCAAGACACTAGAAACAAATAAGATTAGATTTCAAAATCCTTGGTAACTTTTCTCCACTAAATTTGACTACCCTGATGATAATTTGCATTTCAAAACAGTAAAATATTTAAATTTATCTACATAGAATACTCTCAGAGCAGTTTTTTCTTGTTTGTTTTCATGTACTTGAAAATTTGGAAATGAAGCAAAGTTTAAGAAAACAAAAACATGATGAGATTTTAAAAGACTGTTTAAAATAATCAAGTTTTGTTCATCTCCTAATTGAAGCAGATATGACCCAAACCTCTTTTATCCTCTATTTTTATTGCAATATAGAACTTTCATTCTTCTGATTCTCATAAGAAAATTTCACTTTTAAACTTTATCACTTGTTAGATTTAGTATCCTTAAAGTAGTAGTTTAATGTTATATTCAAACTAGAGGCCTGGTGCACAAAATTCATGCATGCTCAGGGGGTGGGGAGGGGTTGTCCCTCAGCCTGGCCTGCACCCTCTCCAATCTGGGACATCCCTCTCATAATTCAGGACCACTGGATCCTAACTGTTCACATGCCTGCCTGCCTGATTGCCCCTAACCACTTCTGCCTGCCAGCCTGATCGCCCCTAACCACTCCCCTGTTAGCCTGATCCCCCAACTGCCCTCCCCTGCCGACCTGATAGCCCATAATTGCCTTCCCCTGATGCGACCTGCCTCCTCCGATGGAACCAGCCTCCTCTGAGCCACACAGAACTGCAAGACCACCAAGCCTCACCATGCAGAGTGGTCACTGGGTCCCGCCTCCACTATCGTGCAGCCATCTTGTGACAGCCATCTGGTGATGGCCATCTTGTGACATCCATCTTGTGATGGCCATCTTGTGATTATGTGAGGGCGTGATGCCACCTAGGCTATTATTAGTATAGCTATAAAGTCAAGATTACTTTCATTTATCATATTTGTTACCAGAATTAATATATTCAAGAGATATTTTCAAATTTACTGTTGTAAATGAAACACGTTTCTCTCCTAACCTCAGTTAGCTGGAAAGTGTATCACTTTTATAAACATCACCAATCACAGTCTTTTTATTTTCTTTATGATTATTTTTTTTTTCTGCTTGGTACTGTCATTAAAAAATTCTTCTAAAATATACTCTTTTCTATTGAGAGGAGTTAGAAACAGGGTAAGGGGTGGAAGATGAAGAAAGTACAGACATAACTGCGGGGTTGACCAGGACCAAACTCCAAACCACAAGGATGTTTATCTGCAGGTGCAGAATGTTACAGGATTCCAGGAGGAATAGGGAAACTGAGACAGGAAAGTTAAAACAAGGCCAATCAGTGTGGGCAATTTGCAGCCAACTTTTAACTAACAAACCATTATCTTCCTCAGCAAGGACAGTAGAGCAAATGGTGATGAGAGAATGCAGAAAGGGAGGGGAAAAGGGAAATGGGAAAAAAGGACCAGTTGACTCCCTAAGCGGAAGCCAGCAGTCTGAAGGCTTGGCAAGATAAAGTTGCCAGGTGCTTTTCATGAAGTCTGGGAAGGCCACAACAAAGTAAATAAGGGACCTTGAGAATTAATCTGTACCAACATAGTCAGCAGAGGAATATTGAGGCCTATAGACAGGAGGGTATATAAACTCTCAGACCTTCACCCAGCTTGCTCCTCAGATTAGCTGATAGCCCATCTGTGCTTCATAAGCCAGATGTATAGGTTTGCTTGCTTTGCTTTTGCTTTTGCTTTTTTTCCATCAAGATGCATGCTTTAGTTGATCTCTTGTATGCATGCATATAAGCCTAACCAATGGACACAGACACCAGGGGGGTGAGGGCATGAGTGGGGGATGGGGGGGCAAGAGGGGGATAAGGACACATATGTAATATCTTAATCAATAAAGAAAAATAAAATAAAATAAAATACTGAATGGGAAAAGCAAAAAAAAAAAGATGTATGCTTTAATTCCTTTAATAAGTTGGCTTTTCAGAACAGAGTCAAGGTCTCTCCTGTAAATTCATTTATATGAGAAGGCAAGGATCAAGGTTGAGGACAGCCCTCTCCCACTGGCTCAGGGGGTTGTCCTATCCTGTAACACCTCTCTGGTGTTGGTACGAAGTGCCAACAACACTATATTGCAGTGACTTCACTAAATGTCCTAATAATCATAAAATTCCTTTACTGTTACAAAAATTGAAGGAGCCTGCCCTAACTGGTGTGGCTCCGTGGATAGAGCGTTGGCCTGCGGACTGAAGGGTCCCGGGTTCGATTCCGGTCAAGGGCATGTACCTTGGTTGCGGGCACATCCCCAGTAGGGGGTGTGCAGGAGGCAGCTGACCAATGTTTCTCTCTCATCGATGTTTCTAGCTCTCTATCCCTCTCCCTTCCTCTCTGTAAAAATCAATAAAATACATTAAAAAATTGAAGGAGCCTGTCTTGACACAACTAATTTCCCAATCAACATTATATTTAATGAATAAAAAAGACAAACCTTATTATCAATATTACTTTTAGACAAAAATACCCCCTAAGTATATCTAACAAACAAAAGGTTACTTGTATAAAAGAGTTTGGGAACATTGCCTTCCATTTTTATCAATACTTTCCCAGCATCTATAATGATGACTGGCACATGTGAAAGCTCAATGAATATTTTTAAATGAGTTTTATTAAACCTAACAGTCTTAAACCATATTATCAATATCTGTGATAGAATATATACCCATCAGGTAATTTAATAAACTATTTTAAACGATATAGTGCATTATATTAGAGCAGTGGTCAGCAAACTGTGGCTCGCAAGCCACACGCAGCTCTCTGGCCCCTTGAGTGTGGCTCTTCCACAAAATACCACGTGCAGGCGTGCACATACAGTGCGATTGAAACTTCGTGTCCCATGTGCAGAAGTCCGTTTTCGGCTCTCAAAAGAAATTTCATTGTACTGTTGATATTTGTCTCTGTTGACTAATGAGTTTGCCGACTACTGTATTAGAGTAACATGGGACATGTGGGGGAAATATAACATTACTTAAAAGTGATGCATGTTAATATAAAATTCATGCTAGTTAAATATCAAATGCAATTAGAAAATTTTTCCTTTGGATTAAGTTCTCAGATTCCTAGGTGTATTTTTACTTAAATTGGCTATTATGTGTACAAAGAGTGAAGGTTTAAAAAAGGGGGATAAATGTTGACAGAAGGAGACTGGAGACTTGACTTTGGATGGTGAACATACAATCCTATATAATAAAAGCATAGTATGCAAATTGACCAGGAGTTTGACCAGGGGGCAGGGCTGGCCTGGGAAGGGAGGGAGTACCTGGCCAGCAACCAGCAGCTGCTAGGGACCCTACTGGTGCATGAATTTTGTGGACTGGGCCTCAAGTACAATATATAGATAATGTATTATGGAATTGTACACTTGAACCCTATATAATTTTACTAACCAATGTCACCCCAATAAATTCAATAAAAAATTTAAAATAAAATAAAGTAGATGAACATTTTGTCCATTATTCTAAATATATATATATATAAATAAAATTAAAGCATTAAAATATATATGTGTTTTAAAATCATTACATATGTCCCCTTCTTTTCCCCATTGACCACTTCTAGCCCCACCTCCCCCCTCCACCTCCCCACCCCAGGCCTCTACCACCCTATTGTCTGTGTCCATAGGTTATGTGTATATGCATACAAGTTCTTTGGTTGATTTTTTCCCACCCATCCACGCATCCACCTCCACCTTCCCTCTGAGATTCAACAGTCTGTTGTAATAATTTCAACAATAAAGATATAAAATAAAATAAAAATTTAAAAATAATAAAATAAATAAAAATAAAAACCTAAAAAGAAGTCTGAGTTTTTTGGCCAAGGATTATAAAAATAGCTACCATTTAATAAACATTCTGTGCCAAGCAATATGTTCAATGCTTATTATGTAATCCTCATAACAATATATTGAGTATTAATTTTTTAATTTTAATTAAAGCTATTGGGGTAACATAGGTTAATAACATTGCATAGTTTTAGTTATACAACTTTATAATATCTGTATACTCCATGTGTGCTCACCACACTAGGTCTAGTCTCTTTCTTTTACCATATATTTTTTCCCCTTTACCCTTTTGTCCTTCTCCCCTCTGGTAACCATTATGAGTTTGTTTGTTTTGCTTGTCCATTGTTGCTTTCTGTTTTATATCACACATATGAGTAAAACCATATGGTTTTTGTCCTTTTTCATATGAATTATTCCACTTAGCATGATACTCTTAAGATCCATATATTTTGTCTCAATAGGAATGTTTCATCTTTTTTATAGCTGAGAATACTCTATTGCATATATATACTACATCTACTTTAATAATCAGTATTCCATTTTACAAAATTAAACAAATACAATTCCATTATGGAATATCAATATGTTGAAGAACAAAGATATTAACTAATGTTTCCAAGCTAGGAATTATCAAGAATATCATAAAAGCAAAATATTTAGATTAAAAAAATCATGCTTTTAATTTGCCTGCTATTCCTCTTTAATGCAGTTGACACAATAATATGGCTGCTGCTTTCTTCTTACCATCTTTCCTCTTGGTGTTGTTTGACTACTAATAAGATACATATTTTTACATGTCACTAAAAAGGTTTTGTTTTTTTCAGTAGAAATGTCAATTTGCTTTCTTTTTAAAAAACTTTTCTTTATTTTCTCATATTTGTACTATTAATCAGTTTTGTTTTGTTTTTTATTTTAAGTATTTTCACTTTCTATTTACCTTTTATTTTTCTTTTCATTAAAAGAATCATCTGATTATTTGTGATTTATCTTTTTTATTCAATGCATTGGAACTATTATATTAAAATATTTGAATATAGGTTTATATTACTATAAATGTGAGTTTACCATACTTATTTTCCAAAAGATTTCCAATCTGAATCCATTAAAAATGACCAATTAAGGAGAAAACCAAGATGGTGGTGTAGGTAAACCCCTGTACTTGCCACCTCTACAACCACCTAAAAATTACAACTAAAATACAGAACAACCATCACTCAGAAACATCTGAAAGCTGGCTGAATGGAAGTCCTACAACTAGAGAAATAACAAAGAAAGCACACTGAGAAGGGTAGAAAAGGGGGAGGCAGGGAACAGGCTGGTCCAACACCCACATCTGCCTTTTTTAAATCGGGAGTGAGATTGTCCTTGTGAAGGCTCACCATGAGAAGTAAGGGGCCCAGCCTCATGCCAGACCCTCAGCCCAGGGTCCCAGAGCTGGGAAGAGAAGTCATCATAACTATGGACTGTAAAAACCAGTGGGGAATGTGGCTGAGTGACACGGAGGCTGCTGGAGACCCAGGTGTTCCTTTTAAAGGGCTGGCCCATAAACTTCCCTCAGATCGAACCCTCTAAGCACCAGCAACCAGGTGGCTTTGGGGGACCCAGACACATATGGGGAGACACTAGATTGTTTAACATCAGGGCAGAAACTCAGGGTTGGCTTTCTCCCACAGGGGTCATTGTTCCTTGTTTGGACCTCCCCTGTCCCAGGGCTGACTGTAAGCTATATCTGAGTTTCCATCAGTGTGTCGCACACTGTTTACTCCACCCTGGTCATTCCCTGAGCACCCCCCTGCCCCACCCCATGCAATTTGCAGCCCCACCCAAGCTGTTTGCAGCAACTTTTCTTTATGAATTGCCTGTCCTGGCTCAGGCTTCAGAATTTGCTAAAATCTCCCAAACAAGCTGCAGCTGGTGTCAGCATACCCAAACTTATCAATAAAAGGCCCAAGACCCAACACTAGGCTGCCTTGCTTCACAGCTGGGCCTCACCTGGGCACCTCCAAGCCAAATACAAATAGCAGCCATCTGCAGATCTCTCTATAGCTCTTGCCAGGTGGCCCCAGACAGTGGCTGACTTTGCACCTTCCTGGAGGCCCTAGAGCCAGTGCACTGGTGGACAGCTTCAGACCATAACAGGTTACAACTCTATACACCCACAAGTGACACACTCAAGGGGTAGACTCAGTGAGTACCAAAGCTCCACTGAAGCAAGTCCTGCTCCATAGAGGTGTTTTCTGCCCAGCAGCTCTTCCACTGTAGATGCAGCTGGTCTTCACAGCCCATTGGCCTGGAGGTCAATTCTTCCCAAAGACACCAATAGCAATCAAGGCTCAACTACAAGAGCCCACATAGTGTGCACATAGCCCACATGGGGTCATATCTAGAGTGCTCAGCTCAGGTGACTGGGGAGGCTGAGCCACTGGGCCCTACAGTACACCTACTACACAAGGCCACTCTACCAATTCTAGGAGACATAGCAGCTCTACCTAATACATAAAAACAAGCACAAAGAATCAGGCAAAATGTGGAAACAAAGAAACTTGTCACAAATGAAAGAAATGGAACAAAGTTCAAAACCATGGTTATAAGGTTACTCAAATATCTTCCTGAGAGCTTCAAGGGATTTAGTGGGACTTTTAAGGATCTTAGTGAAATTGTCAAAGACATGGAAAAAGACCAGTCAGAAATTAAGCATACACTAACTCTAATAAAGAATAATCTACAGCCCTAGCTAGTTTTGCTCAGTGGATGGAGAATTGGCCTGCGGACAGAAGGGTCCCAGGTTCAATTCCAGTCTAGGGAACATGCTTGGGTTGCAGGCTCAATCCCCAGTAGGGGGTGTGCAGGAGGCAGTCAATAAATGATTCTCTTGCATTGTTGATGTTTCTCTCTCTCTCTCTCTCTCTCTCTCTCTCTCTCTCTCTCTCTCTCTCTCCCTCCCTCTCCCTTCCTTTCTGAAATCAATAAAAATATATTTTTAAAAGGAATAATTTACAGGGATTCAACAGTAGAATAGAGGATTCTGAGAATCAAATCAATGATTTGGAATATGAGGAAGCAAAAAAAAAAAAAAAAAAAAAAAAAAAAACAACACCCAATCAGAAGAGAAAAAGAAAAAAAACAAAAACAAAACTATGAAGATAGTGTAAAGAGTCTCCAGGACAACTTCAAATATACCAACATTCACATTATGGGTGTGCCAGAAGAACAAAAGAGAGAGCAAGATATTGAAAACCTATTTGAAGAAATAATTACAGAAAACTTTTTTCTACCTGGTGAAAGAAATAGACTTACAAGACCAGGAAGCATACAGAATTCCAAACAAGAGGAACCAAAAGAGACCCACACTAAGATACATCATAATTAAAATGCCAAGGATTAAAGACAAAGAGAGAATCTTAAAAGCAGCAAGAGAAAAGCAGTTAGTTACCTACAAGGAAGCAAATATCAGCTGATTTCTCAATACAAACTTTGCAGGCCAGAAGGGAGTTGCAAAAAATATTCAAAGTGATGAATAATAAGGACCAACAACTAAGATTACTCTACCCAGCAAAGTTGTCATGTAGAAGTGAAGGTTAAAGGGCTTCACAGACAAGATAAAGCTAAAGTAGTTCATCTCTAGCAAACCAGTAATAAAAGAAATGTTGAAGATTCTTAAGAAGAAAAAGAAATAAAGAAAAGATAAAAAATGTGAGCAATAAAATGGCAATGAATACATTCCTATATTTATATTTATAAATAAAATATCTATCAACAATTGGATCTAAAAATCAAAATGAACAAATAAAAAACTCTAATGAACAAAATAAACTGATGAATAAAATAAAATCAGAGGCATGGAAACAGGGAACAGACTGACAAATCTCAGAGGGAAGGCCGGAGAATGGGTGGGAAGAGATTAACCAAAAATCTTACCTATGGACACAGACAGTAGGGTGGTAAAGGCCTGGGGTGGGGTGGGAACTGTGTGGAGTGGGTAATGGGGGGTGGGAAATGAGGACATCTGTAATACTCTCAACAATAAAGATGAAGAAAAAAAAAAGACCAGCTATTACCTTTTCCTATTTAAAAGAAAAACAAAACAACTTAATATTAAGCATTTTTTTCTTAAAAGCATTAACATTGCTGAGAAAAATTTCATTTTTGTTAAATTTGCTAGTTATGAACTTATAACAATTTAAATAAATACAAGATACACAAATTGCTTATATTAATATAAACTATTTCAAAATGTAATAATTGTAAATATTTGTAATTATTTATTAAGACAACACATTTTGGTAATATAATTAAATACTCTGACATCAATTACTTGAATGTCTCAAGCGAAAATTAGTGCTGCTGAAAGATTTAAAATACTCTAGTTTAAGCTTCCAGTTTGGCCATTATTATTTAAAACTAGAGGCCCAGTGCATGGATCCATGCACCAGTGGGGTTCCTCAGCCTGTCCTGAGCCTTCTTGCAATCCAGGACCCTCAGAGATGTCGGATTGCCAGTATCAGCCTGATCCCTGCAGGCCAGGCTGAGGGACCCCAGTGGTGCAAGCATCCATGCACCTGGCCTCTAGTATACATATAAGATCTTTGGTTAATCTCTTCCTGCCCTCACCCATCTCCCCTTCCCTCTGAGATTCATCATTCTGTTCCATGTTTCCATGCCTGTGCATTAAGCATCTGACTCTGGTGGTCAGTGCACATCATAGCTAATGATGGAACAGTCGAATGGTCAAACAGTCGCTTAGGCCAGTGGTCGGCAAACTCATTAGTCAACAGAGCCAAATATCAACAGTACAATGATTGAAATTTCTTTTGAGAGCCAAATTTTTTAAACTTAAATTTCTTCTAACGCCACTTCTTCAAAATAGACTCGCCCAGGCTGTGGTAATTTTGTGGAAGAAAATTACCACACTCAAGGGGCCAAAGAGCCACATGTGGCTCATGAGCTGCAGTTTGCCAACTACTGGCTTAGGCTGTTATATATATCTATATCCTATATAATAAAGAGCTAATATGCAAATGGTAATCATGCCCTCACACTGTCACGCTGTAACAGCTCAGACACTCAACACTAGGGAGAGAGGAATGGGGACCAGCCAGGCTGCGGCCTGGGAGAGGGACAAGCTACCCACCCCATGGTCCCAGCCACCTGCAGCTGTGGCCTGGGCAAAACTGCCTTCCCACAGTCCCCTGCAGCTATGGTCATCCCAGGCAAAGCCAGCCCGGGTCCTCGGTTGCTGCGGCTACCAGAGGAAGGGAGGCCTAGGTCCTGGGTGCGTGCGACCAGCTGGAGGAGGGAATCCTGGGTCCCGGGTGCAGGGCAAGGCAGAGGTGGATAGGGGCGATCAGGCTGGGGGGGGGCAGGGAGCAGTTAGGAGTGATCAGGCTGGTAGGGGAGCAGTTAGGGGCGATCAGGCAGGCAGGCAGAGGTGGTTAGGGGCAATCAGGCAGGCAGGCAGAGGTGGTTAGGGGCAATCAGGCAGGCGAGCAGTTAGGAGCCAGTGGTCCTGGATTGCAAGAGGCAGTTGGGCATCCCCCGAGGGGTCCTGGATTGGAGAGGGTGCAGGCCAGGCTGAGGGACCCCTTCCCATGCATGTATTTCACACACTGGGCCTCTAGTATATATATAAAAGGCTAATATGCAAAATGTCCCCTCAGGAGTTCTATGGGGAGAACGGGAACTTGATCGCTCTCTATGATGTGCACTGACTACCAGGGGCAGCACAGAGCATGGAGGGTGACCAGCGGCAGTGGGGCACTGAGGGAGCAAAGGAAAGTGGAGACAAGGAGGCTGGAAACCTGATCAGTGCGGATTGCAGGCTGCCCTAGGGACCCTATCTGTGCACAAATTTTGTGCACTGGGCCTCTAGTAGATAGTATAAAATGCAAGTCTGTGGTTTTATTTTGGTTTGCTTTTGGTTTTCCTGTTCATAGCCAGAATTTAGGCATGGCTCCAGAATTTAGTTTTTATCCATCACCAATTTTATCACCATTTTTATTCTCTCATCAGTGTCAAATAATAACCAAAAAATTTGAAATAGAAGAGCCATTGAAATAATTTCTCCATGTCTAAGGTCATTTTTTGTAAAAGGGTATATAGGAAATAATGTAGGCTTTGAGGCTCATATGGTCTCTGGTCTGGATACCTCTGCCGTTGTAAAATCAGTCATAGACAACACATAAAAGCATGAGCAAGGCCGCATTCCAATAAGACAAATTTATTCATTATATATGAAATTTGAATTTTATAGAAATTACATGTGTCATGAAATATTATTCTTTTGGTTTTTGCAAAAATATGAAAATATCAATCTATTATTGGTACATGCAAAATCATATACTTGTTCTAATTTGACCATGAGCCATTGTTTAGTGACTTGTGCCTTAGATAAATTGTGAAAACAAAATAAGTTTTTGTTCAAACGAGGATAAGGTATTTCTTGAGCTATAGTTCAGTACATTAAAATAATCAAGAAATGTTAGACTTAAAAACCCTTATATTTATATTAGATCATTGGACAGACTTTATCCCACTTTAGTGTATTACAATACTAATTAGGAAGCATTTTAAATAAAGAATTTCCATTTCATAAAAGTACTACACTTTTTTTTGAAAAGTAAAATCATTATCTGTAAACTCGCAGATGAAATGGTCTTCAATATTTTAATTGATTTCAGAAAGGAAGGAAGAGGGAGAGAGATATAGAGATAGAAACATCAATGAGGAGAGAGAATCATTGATTGACTGTTTCCTGCATGCAACCTACTGGGGATCGAGTCTGCAACCACGCATGTGCCCTTGACTGGAATTGAACCCGTGACCCTTCAGTCTGCAGACTGATGCTCTATCGATTAAGCCAAACCAACGAGGGAAATATGGTCTTCAATTTAATCTTTTTTCCTTGTAAGTAAAATGGATTTTTCTTCAGCTTTCACCATTTATGGTTAATTGCTTTTATTTGCAGATCTTTTATACTATATGTCTCAGAATCCATTTCTACTTTAAATGTTATAAGACATCAGAATATCTTATTATATGTCTTATGTAAGTCGGCTTTTGAAGGATAATGGTGGTTTCATATTTCGCTCTCACTTTAAATTTCCTTTTAGTATATTAACTTATATTTTCTCTCTCCCAGTTAGGCTTAACTCCATTTATTTGCAGGTGCTTTTTTGTTCAGTTTTGAATTCCAACTAATAAAAGGTATATTTTACTTATAAAATTCCCCTTAGTAGTTTAACTATTTTAAAATTCAGAAGAGAATATACTGGTTTAAAAATGAACACAAGACATAGGTAAAATATGTCATTTTGATTTAATAAATTGTCCATTTATTCATAAAGATGCCACTATCAGTCTTATCATTTCTAGCTCCTTTTTGATGTCTAACTTTGTATCACCATGCCTTTGGGAATGTCAAGTTAATAACAACTTAAACTCCATCTCCTCAGAACTAGTTTATATCTAATTATAATAAAGCATGCTCAATTCCCTATCTGAACTTACCATCAATACTGTTAATAGATTTCCTACTTCACTAAGTGGGAATTTCTAATATACAAAGAATGAACTTACTGTGTTTTTTTTTTCCACACAATGCCCTAAATTTGCCTTTTCTTAAGAAAGAACTCTGTAGAATCAGTCAATAAAATTTCTTTTCCTTTAGTTTAACAAAAAAACACAAATGCATCTCTATTCTAAAATCTGGTTTTTAAAATATGAATGCAAAAGTGATATTTTTTCCTTATCTGTGGCTATTGTAGTTCAGCACTTTCTTAATGCATTCAAAATTATTTTATATAATCTATTAATGACAACTGTTCTTTGATTTTAGAATTGAATAAAAACTTATGATGAGATATGTCTTACATGTTTTAAAGTCAACATTTATAGGAATCAGAGTCTATCCTATTTTTAGTATTAGTGTTATAGTTCTATTCTATGACACTACAGTATTGGGTTTAATCACATTTTCAAGTACTGCCCTGATATTATTCTTTTTATGTGTTCAATAATGTTTTATTTTTGAAATATAAGTGATCATATTCAGAGGATTAACAAAAGAATAATGATGTTTCAATATACACTCCTACTTCTGAAATTTAATTATTTATAAATAAATAAACAAATAAATAGAATATTCATGATATAATCTCAATATATACTAGTACTAGAGGCTCAGTGCACAAAATCTGTGCATGTGGCGGGGAGGTGGGGGGAAGGATGTGTCCCTCCCAGCCTGCGCCCTCTCCAATCTGGGACCACTCAAGGAATATCTGACTGCCCGTTTAGGCCCGATCTTGTTGGGCAGTCGGACGTCCTTCTCACAATCCAGGACTGCTGGCTCCCAACCGCTCACCTGCTTGCCTGCCTGATTGCCCCTAACCATTTCTTCCTGCCAGCTTGATCACCCTCTAACCACTCCCCTGCCAGCCTGATCGACGTTTAACTGCCCCCCTGCCAACCTGATTGTCCCTAAACTGCCCTCCCCTACTGTCCTGGTCATGTGTAAGTGTCCTCCCCTGCAGGCCTGGTGCCCCCCAACTGCCCTCCCCTGTAGGCCTGGTTCCCCCAAACTGCCATCCCCTGCTGGCCTGATCTCCCACAACGGCCATCCCCTGCCAGCCCGGTCACCCCTAACTGCCCTCCCCTGCCAGCCATCTTGTGGTGGCCATCTTGTATCCACAATGGGGTGGGCATCACTGACCACATGGGGGTGGCCATCTTGTGTGTTGGGGTGATGGTCAATTTGCATATTACCTCTTTATTATATAGGATAAGGCAAACACAAGCCCTGACAGAGTGGCTTAGTTGGTTGGAGGGTTGCCCTGTACATGAAAAAGGTGCATGTTTGATTCCTGGTTAGGGCACATACCTAGGTTATCTATGTTTCTCTCTTACATCTATGTTTCTCTCTCCTTTCCTCTCTCTAAAAATCAGTAAAACAACCTATCCTTTAGTGAGGATACAAAAAATTGAATCACAGAAGAGTAGCTTCGTAAGTTTTTGCATACAAATGTAGTAAATATAGCAACTGTGCAGTGATTTTGGAGAATAACAGTTACTTTATTTTAAAGAATATTTACTTTATGCATTGTTTCCATATGGCTCACAGGGTAAATGATCACTAACATTTCTACAAAATATATTCATCAGAGCCCGCTCTCACCCTTCACCTGTATCACCAACATTCTGGTTTAACTGCCATCATCTCTCACCTGGATAGAGCAATAACTTCTTAATTCACCTATCTGCCAACACACCTGACATTTTACTATTTTTTTCAACATGAATAATGGAAGAGTTCCTTAATAATATAAATCATATTATTTTTCATCTCAAAAAATCTTCATTGGTTCTTAGTTCACCCATTGGAAAGCCAAAGTTCTTGAAAAATTCTACAAAAATCATTTTAGATATACTAAGTTTGATAGAGCACTGAATAATCCAAATTAAATGCCCAGTAGTTAGTTGAAAATGTATAGTTAGGATATTATGGATACATTCCTATATTAAAGATGAAGATTTTGAGCTAAAAACATAGAAACCACAATACTTACTGAGACTTTCTATTTAATAGTGGAGAAATAAATTTTAAAAATAGAATTTAAAAACCACAGACAAAATAGTAGCTAATGTCTTTAACTGATCATAAGAAGAGGAAAAATAAGCATATTATCCTAATAATAGGAGAACAAGAAGGTGTAATTCTGAAAGTAGAAAAATATTTAAAAGGAAAGAGAAAGGTAAAAGGTGTCAAGTGGTGTTGGGACTTAAGAAAGATAGACCGAGGATCATTGGATTTTTTGACATATCATTCATTGCTGACAATCAAAACAGTGTACAGGATATTTTAGAAGACAGACACATTTTTTTATTATTTATTTTTTCTTTATTGATTAAAGTATTAGATATGAGTCCTTATCTCCCCATTGCCCCCCCCCCCACTCATGCCCCAACCCAGACATATTTTAAAGGCTAATATTTGATTAGATTTTATGTTTAGAGTATCTGAGAATTTAGATATAACTAATAACTTTAGCTGTAAGATGAATAAATTCTGGGGATCTAATGTACAGCATGGGGACTATAGTTAGTAATACTGTCTCATATACTTAAATTTTGCAGAGAATAGATCTTAAGTGTTTTCACCACAAACAAAAGATGACTATGTGAGGTGGTGATATTGTAGAGGATTCTCACATGTTATCATAACCCCTTGCTGGAAGAATTGAGAATGTTCTCTGAAGTTTTACTAGAAGGGGACTTGAGGAAATGTGCATGAGTATCTAATCTACCTGGTGGCTAGGTACAGCTTCTAAACTTCTGTGACAGAAGACATTTAATCAGTCCAACATCATTTTATTCATCTATTACATTTTTGTTTTTTGACCTTTCACAAAAATGTATTGACTGGGTGTTTGATTTCATTCTGTGGCTTAAAATTAAATATGGTGGCAATTTATTTTGAAATTATTAAGCAGAGCCTCTCAGTAATGTGCTTTGTTTATTGTTGTTAATCCTCACCTGAGGATATTTTTTCCCATTGATTTTTAGAGAGAGTGGAAAGGAAGGAGAGAAGAAAGAAGGGATGGAGGGAGAGAGAGAGAGAGACAGAAACATCGATGTGAGAGAGACACATAGATTAATCACCTCCTGCACATGCCTGGACCGGGTGAGGGATGGATTCTGCAAACTATGTATGTGCCCTTGACTGGGAATCAAGCCTTCAACCCTTCAGTGCCTGAGCCGATACTCTAAATCAGTGGTTCTCAACCTTCCTAATGCCACAACTCTTTAATACAGTTCCTCATGTTGTGGTGACCCCCAACTCTAAAATTACTTCCGTTGCTACTTCATAACTGTAATTTTGCTACCGTTAATGAATCGTAATGTAAAATATCTGTGTTTTCCGATGGTCTTAGGCTCTACAGCAGTGGTTCTCAACCTGTGGGTCTACATCCTGTTTACTCTTTTTACCACCCTCTTGCATAGTGGAAAGTAAAAATAGACATTCACTAAATTATTGCATTAATTAATTAATAGAAAAAGTAGTGCTATAAAATTATTCCAAGAATCTTTTCTCACTGTAAAATATGATACAAGCAGTAAATGTTTCCAAAGTATATTACTGTCTGTCAATTGGAAATGCAACATTTTAAAAACAAAAGCAGCTATTAGGCATTATTAATCAAGCATTAAAGGACCACTTTACAGTTATGCATTTGATTGCCCAAGGTCGGGTAAATGTGCATTGACAATCCATCAGTCACTTCTCCACAAATGTGATGAGAGTCAAATGGTTTCATATAATGGATATGAGAGGTACAATTAATGCATGTGACATAGGGCATACTCCTATGTTTTGAGAGCAGAGATACAATTAGTGTGTTTCCCACAATTCTATAAACAAGTGGTAAAAGAACCTATCTCTTGGATCCCACAGAATCAGAAGAGGGAAGCACCTGCACCCACTGGAGATATTAGGGCTGCTGTTGCATGCGTCTTCTCTTTACCCTAGAAAACATCTGCTGGGAACAAAACTGCATTTGATGTCTCTTGCCTACAGCCCCTGTCTATTCACAAACTCAGAAATGATCCAGAATAGTCTTTCCTTTGCAACATGGTAATAGTATGCTGTTGCTATTGGAGAAAAGATTCTGTTTCTGGGGGAAAAATAGTAGGACGGCGAGGTCCCAGTCTCCTTGCAGCACAACTTCCGCCACTCAGTTTTTGATGAGCTGGAGCAGCAAGCAGGGTGTCCTTGAAGATCCGGCACGATGCCAATCCGGAGGGGAAGGGCCTGAAGACCCCTGGTGTGCCTGGGGAGGTGACAGCACAGTCAGCCTCTGAGGGGTACTGGTGGGAACTTTCCAAGAGTCTGGGGGTCCCTTGAGCACTCTTCCAGTGAGCCTTAAGAGGTGCTAGCAGAAACGGCAGGCATTCTTGAAGAATGCTAGTGGGTTGTTCACACTTGCAAGAGTTTCAGTTCTAAGGGGGGCATTGGCCTTTTCCTTAGTCCCTGACACCCTGGCTGAGCTCATTTGCTGGGTCAGATTAGAGATACCGCCATTGGGGTTCCCAGAAAGTTAGTTCCCTACCCACCACATTGCTTCCTGGAATGGAACCAGAGATAGTCATTCCGCACACCCCACTCCCAACCCCTCCACCTCCAGCTGAATAACTAAACAGCTCCCTAGAGCTAGAGCCTATGAACACCCTGCGGATCAGCAGAGTTGAGAGTCCCAGCAAAAAGAACACAGAGCCCTTGGAAATTGCTTTGCCAGGGATCAGAAGAGACCATGGAGCCTTGATTAGATCCCTCCGGGGTGATCTTGTTAAACTTGGTGAGAGAGCGTGCAGTGTGAGCCATATTACTATGAGGCCCCTCCCGGCCGCCTCCCCTGGAAAAATAGACATGAAGCAGGAGCAAGGGCAGCAACCAGGGCTGCAGCGGCGCCGGGGGACCCGCCTTCCTCAGTGTCCAGGGCAGACTGGCCAGCACGCATACACCTCTGTTCCTGGCAAAGAGGTGGCGGCAGCTCCTTGCATGACTCCCAACAGAAAGAGTAACTAAGAGGTAATAACCTGGTTGGCCATTTCCTTCTCCACACCACTCCCTATGCCACACCCTTTCTTTTGCAACACTTTTGCACCTCAGCCCTCTCCTGACCAAACCAGGGTGCTTAGAGGAGGAGCAACAGAGATTCCACAGGACCTCAGCTTTCCCCACCCACTACACACCATTCAGCCTCCCACTGTGGCCCAGAGTCCTGGCAAGAAAAGGTGTCCCCATCTCTGCTGCTTCACTGGCTCTCGGCTCCCTGTCCCTCCATAGGAATTATGTGACCAAATCTTGGTGGGCTGCCCTAGTGGGTCCATGGTGGTGACCTCTGGGGCTGACACTAGCACTGTTTCCTTCAGACTAGGGACAGCCTAGGGTTGGGTCCCAAGTCCCTAGTGTTGTTCAAAAATCAACACTAGGGGTCAGTCCAATGTTCCTCTGTCTCCGCAGGGCACTGGAGGCCCTGTGCCAAGCTGAGAAGGTAGTGGGATAGTAGAAGAGAATTGTTCTTCTTGGGCCTTTTAGATGCCAGTGCACAGATTACTGTGCTCCCTGCAGCCAGATGAGGGAAAACAGACAATGCTCTCTGGTTCGGGGCTGAGGCCCCTGCATGCTTGACCCTGGCAAGACTAAATATGCTGCCTGGGCGTAGACTCCTTGAGCAAAGGAGTCAAGATGTTCTTGGCAGGTGAATCAGTAGTGTCTTAATACCATCCTAAGGGTTTCGCTGGATCCTGACTGCAGTTGCCATCTTCCCCAGCTTTGGCCTAGCCACCCCTGCTCTGTTTTACCGATGGGCCCCTCTACCCACGTTCTGCAAGAATGCATTTGCTTTTTTTTTTTTTTTTTTCCTGAGCACATTATATCTGATTATGACCCCAGATTCACAGCCCAAGCCACACATCAGTGGGCCAAACCAGAGGCCACATGATGGACTATCCATGCTTTATGTAACCTCCAAGCTAGACAGGTGATCATTTTTATGGACAATGAAAAGACAGGCTGACACAGTTGAGGGGAGGAGACAAGATAATGCAGCCTGGACTACGCAGCTCAGACAAGCAGTCTGGAGTGTCAAATGCAGCAATTCCCAAGGAGGCTGCTTCTCATTTACCATATGCTTGATCCAGCTATCTGCCCCCTTCCTTCAATCATTAGCTCTAGTTTTACAATTATTGACACATTGCTCACCTTTAACGGCCTTCCACTCCTTTTGTTCCCCTTCCTGAATATTCAAATAGAAGGGAGTTTGGGATGATTTTTCAACAGCAAGTATGGAAGATGATATAAACCCATTTTGAAATATTTAAAAATTCAGAATTTTCACCCTAGCTGGTTTTGCTCAGTGGATAGAGCATCAGCCTGCGGACTGAAGGGTCCCAGGTTCTATTCCAGCCAAGGCTACATGCCGAGGTTGCAGGCTCGATCCCCAGTAGGGGGCATGCAGGAGGCAGTCGATCAATGATTCTCTCTCTCATCATTGATGTTTCTATCCCTCTCTCCCTCTCCCTTCCTCTCTGAAATCAATAAAAATATATTTTTAAAAAAACTCAGAATTTTCTGCTAATTCCTTTAAGTGATGTGTCTTTCTGGTTAAATGATATAAACATATTTTTCTGTACAAATACTTTTGTCCTCTTTGCATATAACCAATTTGGATGAAAATCCTGGATAAGAGTAGGATGACTGAAAAAAATATGTATTGATTCCTAAATGGGACACATTAATAGCAGCAATCACCACGAGAAACACCAAAACCCCAGCACCTGGGCAAGTGTGGGAGACGGGGGAGAATTTAACATCTCTGTTTTTCAGAACGGCTCTGAAAGCTTTCCCTCCGGAAGAAAAACTCCCTGTGCTCCTTTTCCAAGCTACTGTGCCTGCTTTGAAGTCACAAGACTTCTGAGCCTATGAACACAGGTGACAATGCTTTGGCAGAACAGAAGTTGGCCTCAGCTCCTGCACCTTCCACACAGAGCGCCACCTAATGTCACCCACACTCCCGAGGCTGACAAACTGATGTCATGGACAATCACAGCTTTATGAAACTGACTGCCTCACATAGCCCCTAAAGCACAGACTGCACTAAATTATTTGGGCTGGACTGGGAACCGGGTAACTTGGCTGCCTAATTAATGTATGTCCTGTTTGGAGTGTCCTAACATTGTCAACTCCTTGTTTCAGAGGGACGAGTGCCCTCTGGGATTGTACTTACTGTGTGTGCAGCCTGACCAGCACGAAGTTGCCTCAGCCTGGAGGCACTCAGGTCAGTTTCAACTTCCTTGCCAGAGCTGTGTTGTGCCTGAGTTGATACCTCAGGCCAGATAAAAAATGATTCATAAAGAAGCTTAAAGAAGAAACTTCTTGACTTCCCAAAGTAGATCCTAATGAGCTATGGGGGGTCCTTTCCTGGCTTGATAATGGTTAGTGCTATGTTCACTCCCCTGGGAGGCTTGATCATCTTGATTGGAGTGAACTTTATTATGACCATGGTCTTCTGTGGCTTCAGCCTGTTTACAAGGTTCTTGTCACAGCTCCTCAGAGACTAACGTTTTGGGTCCGCCTGGGTCGTCTGTTTCTCACCAGGGCACTGAAAGCACAAAGATGGTGATGAGTAGTCTGGCTCCAGGACCACATCCTGTGAGCAATCTTTCAGGCTCCACCACAGGCAATGACAAAGGCTCTTCTTGTCCGGCCTCATGGCTCAAAACTGCCCTCCCCACACCATTTTGTGTACAGACCTTGCACTGCAGTCTTTGAAGGGGTGGCAGTGGAGGAGTCAGCTCCCCTTCCCAGGACATGCTCTTACATGCACCTGCATTCCTAGCCCAGGTCATGACAATCAGAGGCCTCCTGGTTGGGCCCAGGGCTGAGGTCTTCCCCAGGTGCATTGGCAGGTGTCTCTTATTGGAGGAGAAGGTAGCCTTAAGGACATCTCCACTCTGACTCAGTACTCAGTGCAGTAAGTCCTCACTCAGTGTCATCAACAGGTTCTGCAATTTTAAACAAAAAAGGACTAATGACATCTCATCAACACTATGACAAAAGGACATTAAATGAAACACCATTTTTGGAGGATGTAGTTTTGCTGTCCTGGATTGTCTCATTCTCCTTCCACCTAGTTCTAAGGTCCATGAAATGCCAGAAAACTTTTGTTTGGGTGTTTCCTCTGTGTTAAGGCAATTCTCCCACCTGCGCTAACATCTCTGAAACTTGCCTAGTGCCACTCATGGCCTCCTGTTTATACCATTACAGCAAGCAAATGAAGTCTTCAATGTTATTTTCACTGTGTTTTATTGTCTTAATTGACTATCCTAACACCTGGAAGTTTATCTCTCTTCAGCTCAGCTCTTAACACTGAATATGCGTAGAAGGAACTCTCTATTCTCTCTCCTTTTTGACTGTGGTACTTCAATATTGAGGATATGTATTTTAGGACTTACTTATCAAGAACATGCAATTTGATTGCTTTTGCTCAGTTACAAAGAGAACTCAAGTCTAGGTAACAAATCAGTTTCTTACAGAAAGAAGGTAAGGAAAGAGGGGGGGTGGAAGGGAAGGTGAGTGACTTTGGGCTAATAAGGAATAGAATGTTTTAATAAAATCAAGCTATATACCATGATAACAGATACTGTACACCACGTTCATGATGAATAATAAGGGTCCCACTTTAATGATAAATATAATACACCATTTTAAACATATGGAGTTTTAAAAAGAAATCAAATAAGGATTATAGATAGTTCAGCTATATTTTAACCCAAACAACTAATTTTGCTAATAATTTTATGTTATGCTTATTCACAAGCAATGAGGAAAATAAGCCTTCTTACCATACTCTCTTGTTATCCATGCAGCAAACACATAGCAGTATTCCTAAATAATGTTCACAAAACACTTGTTAAGCCCTTGGGCAAAAGATAAACCTATAATTTTAATATTGTGTTGGGGAGAGACTAGTATAAACAAAAGTTTCCGGAAAGGATGTTGCTTCAAAGCTCAAACTTCTGAGTATATAACCTGCAGTTTACAACTATGGGCTTATGTCTACTTTATGTGTATCCCACATTGAGATTTTTAATCTCATACTTCAATTGTTTTCTTCCAGATTATTTCTCAGTATAGTGCAAGGTCCAATCTCCATTCGAGATTACCAACATTTTGTTTCACAAGTAACACTAGTCCTTAAGAGTGTGTCCACCTCAGAATGCCTGGTAGAGACAACACACAGAAAAGGAAAAAGTGACAAGTTTGTTTTGTCACTGTGCTTGGGTAGGCAAATAAAAAGATAGGAGCTTGGAGAGGCTAGTAGAGGCAGCTGGAACTTGGAGGAAGTATGTGTGAGACATGACACACTGAAAATAGATGATGGAGATGACAAGCTCCTATGTGAGCAGGAAAGATACAGAGCACCTGGATGAAGGAGCCTTATAACTTAAAGATGCATTTCTTTTGTAGAAATAAGGGAAGAAGAGACTAACTGAGGGATAAATATAAATATCCCAAACCCTACCCAAGTGGGGCATTCGGTTTGGTTTCAGCCAGCTGGGCTGCCCACTCAGGTCCTATCTGAGTGAATTTCTTTCCTATAAAAAAGTATTTGCCTGCTTTTGCTGCCATTTGTTTGAATTCATTACTACAAGTAAGACAAGAACTGGATATGCAGAGTATTGTCTCTGGACAGAGGTTACCTCCAGCTAGAACCCCCTTTGACCACTGCTGACAACTTTATGTATTTGTTGTATGCCAAAGGATACAAAGATGATATATCATAAAACAACATAACACTAAAATAGATAATTTAGAAAAGAATGAGTAGAAAGACTCAACTAATTAGACTCCAGTGAACAAACCTCAAAGCAAATCATTAATGATCAGAAGCAAAGAAGAAAGAAGGCACACAGACCTGACAGCTTCTGCAATAGAGAATTCTGTCTGAAATTCTCTCCATAACAACCAGATGGAGGTAGTTCAAGAGATGAGCCTTACTGACTTGCATACTTTAGATAATATGGTAGTGGAAACTTCTACAATTAATACTCTTGTCAGAAAGTCTCTAGGATTGACTGAGATTGGTGGGGAAGAAAGATATCAGAGCTAGCCATCTTTCTGAAAATAATCAACAGCCTATTTCTACGTCTACCTACTTTTTAAATACTTTGATTAAACACTCATACATTCATATCCCCAAAATGTTCAACATACATACTTTCAAAGATATAAGAATTCATTATTTCTAGTAAATGTCCTTTCGAATGCGTCCAGAATCTTCATGATTAGAAAGAATACAAAGTTGCTTACAAATTAGGTTTGCAACCTATATATACATTAGAATTGACATCTTTAAATTAGATCACCTTCTAGGTATATATTCCTCTATGAATCTCATTTTAGCTAGTTTCAGTGCTTACTCTATAATCAGACATTAGCTTTTAAATCTAGACTAAAATTAATGCTGTTCCAAATGGGCATTAATAGATTTCATTCAACATCTGTGAGGATTCAGACTATGCATCTATCTTTTGCTACCTAGTACTCAACAGGTATTGATTTGCACAGCCTAAACCATCATAAATAATTTATTGAATCCATGTTTCACATTTGTTATTTTATTTCTTTTTTAATGTCTTGTATCTTGAATGAGCCATACTTCATTTTTGTAATATAAAAGTTGCACAATTTTTAAAACCTAACATTCTCTCAATTGTTTTGCTCTCTCCTAATACTAAAACTAGAGGCCCGATGCATGAAATTCATGCATTAGGCTCGGCCCCTGCCACTGCGGCTTTATCTGGAAGGTAATCTGGAAGGTTGTCCAGTATGTTGTCCAGTCTAATTAGCATTTATTATTATAGATTTATGTTCTGATCTGCTGTGTTCCTGAGATTCAGTTTAGTGATTATAGTTACTCCTGAAAGTCTGAATGGCGTCATGATCTGTGATTTAAAATAATGAAGAAATTTATCTATATAAATAATTAATATATAAAGTTATCCCAAATATCATGCATTTTAAGACTACATTACTCTGGTAATGTAATTTAATGCTAATGTAATATTCAACATTATGAAGGATTTTAAGTGCTCTATGCCATACTTTTTAAAATTAAAAAACGCCTAATTTGTTTTTAAAATACAGAACTCATGTATTATATTGAGTGTTAACATATAATTTAAATATGATATTAAATGCCTTTCAGATAGACTTTCTCTATAAGAGACTTTCTCTGTATTATTATCTTCCTGTATCCTTTCAACAACTAACAACTTACTCTCTCCTAGTTACCATGTTAGACACAGGAGATACAAACAGAAACAAAACATAGTCCTTGTCCTTGAGATGCTCAAAGTCAAGTGAGGGGACACACGAAAGCATGAAAAAGAAGGGAAATTACAATACAATCTTGTTAGTGTTGCAATAAGATGCGGGTCATAGTTATAATTGTAAAACACTATTGATGTTACAAAATTACTTGTACATATTTCTTGAATAGCATTGTACTGAAAGAAGATACTGCTTATAAGAAATAACCAAAAATTCTTTTTTTATTGTTTAAAATATTAGATATAGTAGTACATATATCTCCTTATTTTCCCCATTGACCTTCCCCCAGCATCCCCCACCCCCTGTCACATGCCCTCATCCGATGCCCCCAGTGTCTTGTGTCCATAGGTATGCTTATATGCATGCATACAAATCCTTTGGTTGATCTCTTTCCCCTCCTCCCCAACAACTCCCCAGCCTTCCTGCTATAATTTGGCAGTCTTTTTGGTGCTTTACTGCCTCTGTGTCTAACTTTTTGTTCATCAGTCATAATGTTCTTTATTTTCCATAAATGAGTGAGATCATGTGGCATTATTCTTTCATTGCCTGGCTTATTTCACTTAACATAATGCTCTCCAGATCCATCCATGCTGTTGCAAATGGTAAGAATTCCTTCATTTTTATAGCAGCCTAGTATTCCATTGTGTAGATGTGCCATAGTTTTCTAATCCACTCATCTGCTGATGGGCATTTAGGCTGTTTCCAAATCTTAGCTATGGTGAATTGTGCTGCTATGAACATAGGGGTGCATATATCCTTTCTGATTGGTGTTTCTAGTTTCTTAGGATATTATCCTAGAAGTGGGATCACTGGGTCAACACTTGAGTTCCATTTTTAGATTTTTAAGAAAACTCCATATTGTTCTTCACAGTGGCTGCACCAATCTGCATTCCCACCAGCAGTGCACGAGGGTTCCTTTTTCTCTGCACCCTCGCCAGCACTTGTCCTTTATTGATTTGTTGATGATAGCCATTCTGACAGGTGTGAGATGGTACCGCGTTGTCATTTTGATTTGCATCTCTCGGATAATTAGTGACTTTGAGCATGTTTTCATGTGTCTCTTTGCCTTCCTTCTGTCTTCTTTCAAAAAGATTCTATTTAGGTCTGTTGCTCATTTTTTTTATTGGATCATTTATCTTCCTTTTATTAAGTTATATAAGTTCCCTGTAGATGTTGGAGATTAAACCTTTATCAGTGATAACATTTGCAAACATGTTCTCCCATACAGCGGGCTTTCTATAGATTCAATGCACTCCCCATTAAAATAACAATGTGATATTTCACAGACCTAGAAAGAACTCTCCAAAAATTCACCTGGAATAAAAAAAGATCCCGAATAGCCATAGCAAGCCTGAGAAAGAAGAACAAAGTAGGTGGGATCTCAATACCAGATTTCAAGCTGTATTACAAAGCCACTGTTCTCAAAACAGCCTGGTACTGGCACAACAACAGACATATAGACCAATGGAATAGAACAGAGAACCCAGAAATTGACCACTATGCTCAATTAATACCTGAGAAAGGAGGCATGAACTTACAATGGAGTCGAGACAGTCTCTTCAATTAATGGTGTTGGGAAAATTGGACAGATACATGCAAAAAAATGAAACTAGACCATCACAAAAATAAACTCAAAATGGGTAAAGGACTTAAACATAAGATGGGAAACCATAAAAATACTAGAGGAATCCACAGGCAGAGAAATCTCAGACATATGTCAAAGCAATTTCTTCACCGATACTGCTCCTAGGGCAATGGAAGCTAAAGAGAAAATAAACAAATGGGACTATATCAAAATAAAAAACTTTTGCACAGCAAAAGAAACCATCAACAAAACAACAAGGAAGCCAAAAATTCTTGAATTCTAGATTATAACAATTTTCTGAAATATTTTTAATTGGTTTAAACTTTATTCACCACTGGAAATAATCAAAACTAATATATATATATATATTAAAGCTTACCATGTAGTGTGTCAAATTATTTAAATTAATTTTGGCATTTCATCTCTATTCCAAACTTAAGAGATGTCATATTTAATTGAATATTGATGATTAACACATAGTACTCAAAGTTTTGCAAACGATGAACAGTTTAGGAAAGATTTTGAAAATACTTTACTGTAACAATAAATATGCACCCTAATTATGAAACATAATGACTTGTGTGCCATAATTAAAATTATAGTAAACACTTAGATAAAAATTATATATATATATATATATATATATATATATATATATATATATATATATAACAGAGGGAAGAATAACTGGCTTTAACCTAAATATAAATAATTATGATAAAATTATATGTAAAAGAAATAAGTACAACGTGTTTATTCTTCGAAGGGATAAAATCCCAATATCACATTTTTCACAGTTGTGCAGTGTGAGGTTTTACCTACTTGCAGGATCACCAGTTTGCCTACCTCTGAGGCGTGTAAAACTGAGATGCCCCTGGAACCAGGACTGTTGAGTTATTGAATGTACTTAGCATTTATACTTGATAAGTGAGGCTTCTGGGGCTCCTTCCACCTTGTTGGTGGTTGTACCCCCAACATCAGACTATGGGGTCCTAAGCCCTCCATGGGCAGGTTTCGGTATTAACAAGAGCAGAGCAGCAAGCTAACAACTGCTTTCACAGAGATGGTGGTCCTGTCAAACTGGGTGTAAGGTGAAAACTCAAAGGAGATTCTCTTCCTGGGAGCTGCTTCCCTATGCTAGAGGCTCTGACCAAAAGCACCAGTCCCTGACACTTGCCTTGTCTCCAATACCCAGTGTCCAAAAGGGGCTGGGACTCCTCTTAGCAGTGGGGAAATGAAGCGATAGCAGGTTTTCTTTGAGAAGGCCTTGTGAATTTACCCATGTAACCCCAAGAAAGTTACTCATCAAGTGGGCCCCAGAATTGTGCCAGGGTTTACCAGCCATTCTTTCTGGGGGAGAAGGGATAATACTGGAGTTAGACCATTAAGACTGAGAGTTCTGACTTGCTAACCAATAGGGCATCACCTGCACTGTGACAACTTTCGACATCACGGGGCAGAGGCATGTGAACAAAATTCTGATCCATTCATTAGTGGCCAATGTTAGGGCAGTGTGTCTCATTAGCACTTCTCTACCTGTAGCTCTTCTCAGTTTAGGCTAATGTCCCCCAGCATTTATGGGATAAGATGTGCAAGCACATATTTTGTCAGTCCCTACATTCAGATGTACAAGCAACAAGGATACATCGAATTGGCCCCAGGGGTTCCTGCTACATGGTCACATTAATTTTCTTCCCCTAACTTTCATCTTTTGGTATTCTTTTTTTTTTAAATCTTAGAGACAAAACTCTTTATTGCTTAAAGCACGGCAGGCATGTGAGCTTCATGTTCTCACCCCCCAAGTCTCACAGCAGCGATGCAGAAGTGCGCTCCAGTGCATGTCATTCAAACGGTGGTTTTGTGTCACAGATGAGAAACCACAAGCTTAGAAAACCCGAATTTTTAAAAAGAGGGCTGTTTGTTTACTAACTACCAGTTAGGTTGACCTGTGCGGCCTTTGTCAGAGAGGAAGACATTATCATTATTCTGGTCAAGAAACATTCTCCCACTGCCCTGCAGGGAAACGCTTCTCTGTCTTCCAAGACTGTTTGCTATTAACATCCATGAAAAGATTGTATTGATCTAAAGCTGATAGGAGACATGCAGAAACAAGACAGACCTGCGGAGACTTTTAGGAGCAGAGAAAGGATTTTAAGCCCCTGAAGGCAAGGACCAAGTCTCTTGAGTCCATTGCTTTATTCGCAGAAGTTTTTAAATTCCCTAAAGCATAAGGGGAACATAGTATTCGTCAGTAAATAGATGAAATGAGCTGTTATAGAATCACATCTGTATTTACTGTAGAGGATGATATATACTTTAGAATTATAGTGGCCCCAGTAGTCTGAAATCAATGAAATGCTCCACAGTTAAAAGCTATTAATATAAGGAATAATCTGTGGTTATATTTTTGTTTGATTCCCACATGATTAAAACTGAACCAAAATGGAGAAACACTATTCCATGAAAAATGCTGAAGAAAATGCACTTTTTAGCCTAAATAAGAAATAGCATTGGGGGAATAATAATAATTTTTATCTAATATAAACATAGCATTTATAAATTTTAAAGTACATAAATTTCCAAATATGAAGAAATAAAGTCATATACGACTTCTTGGTTAAAAACAAAGACATTAGGTTATAATAATGATAAAATATTGTGAAAATCTGCGTCTGAACAATTTAGACTCAAACACACTTTATGTTGCCTGTGCAATTATTACTAAATCAGTCAATGTTGCCTTTAAAAATACTTTCCAGACATTTCTCAACATTAACTATATATTGTTAATCTTTCTGAATAGGTCCTAGGATTCCAAATTTTTCCTAAACTATTGGTCTCCCTTCAATATACAACACACTCCTGTTCCAGTTATGTAGCAATCCTAACAATGGCTCAAGGTGTATTTCAAATGCTAAATTCTTAAAGAAACATGTACTGATTGATAGCATTCCTCTCTGGAATGCACAGAACATATTCTTAAATTATTTTCCTTCTTCCCTTATTTTCTTCTTGTGTCCTTTTTAAACACACACACACACACACACACATTCTGTCTTGTATTGTGCCAGTGATTGTTGCATTGTTACATATTTGGGTTACTTATTTTAAAGTCTATGTGAATTTTTAAAGGCAAGTTCATATTTTCTCCATTAGATGTTAATTGAAACAAGGATTAAAAATAATGTTTTATTTCTCTTTATTTTAGAATTTTAATGCACCTTTCTTTTTAGAGGATTAAAATAGCATGTAGTACTAAACTTCAATATAAATTTAACTACTCATATTGAAAATCAGTAAGGAGAAAATTAAAACTTTGGAATAATTTAGAGCTAATATTATTCTAGAAGCAGCAGCAACTAGTTAAATAAAGATTATAAGAAGCACATCCTTTCAGATAATTGGCAAATATCATTATATCAACAGAGGGAGCATACAGGAAAGTACTTTGTTAAATCTATAAAAAAGTTCAAAATTAAGATGTAAAACTTTCTGTTACCTTGTGTAACTTACTCTTTTTGGTACCTTTGATGGTTCTGTAAAATCTGTAAAGTTTTTAAAATTTTGGACTTAGAAAGCCCACAAATATGTGAAACTAAAATGTATTCCTGAAGGCTGTGAGGTTATTTTATATTTCCTCATAAAATTAACCCAAGACCACAATATGGCTTGTATTCTGAGGAGAACTTGGAATAAAACTGTATACTATCTCAAAGATTCATGTGAAAAATCCACTAAGGAACCTTCAGTGTATATATAACACTCTGGATATTAAATCTAATTCTTGTTGGACACTCCATTTGCTCCCTCGGTCCCTTATGACAGCATTTAGGTAATTTCCACATATTTTCACCAAATTGGACCACTCTTAATACAATAATAAATAAAATAACATTGGCTGTGTGGCCCATTTGGTTGGAATGTGGCCCTGTATACCAAAACTGTATACCAAAAGGGTAAAGGTTAAATTCCTGGTCAGGATACAGACTATATTTTGTGTTCAGTCCCTAGTTGGGGCACATGTGGGAAGCAACTGATCAATGTTTCTCTCTCACATCCATGTTTCTCTCTCTCTCTACCTTCCTCTCTTTCTGAAATCAATAGTATGAAAGGGAATAAATACTATTTTAGAACTAATTTGTAGAGCAGTGTGTCATTTTCACTCAACCTCCTCTTGGTAACATGACTTGGCCTACATCTGAAATTCAAGTAAGAATCACTGAAGCCACACATGTTTTTAATCACTTTATTTTTGTAAATTTATATAATTTTTATAGATTTAATTTTTTCTAAATATAAAATTATATGCTCTCAAATATAATTTGAGACTATCTACTCTGTGTTCCTACACTAAATCTCATTCCTGAATTCAAATTCTTTTGGTCCTTTTTCCTTAATATAATCTTAACTTACATATTCCCAGTGGCTTTACCACTTTTTGTTCTGTTTTCATTTTTTAATCCAGAACATCACTCTGTTGGTCTCTCTCCATTTTATTGACTCTTTATTTTTCTAGGTCTGTTCTCTCCTAGACACTTACTAATCTTCTCCCACGGTTTTTGCTAAGTCTTACCAATGGACTCAGCCAGTTTGTTGATTTGATAAAAATATTCCCTATCAATATCTATATCTCTACTGAATAATAAATGACTTTCAGGATAATAATATATCAATTTATATTTTCACAATTTTATGTAAATCCAATATATTTGCCTTTGGTATTCTAGGAAATAAGTGTTTTTAATATTGCTATATCTGTTTTTATCCTATAGAAATTACCATATATGACTTGTCTTAGTAGAACATTATTTCTTCTAATAGAGTTAATAAATTTAGGTTTATATGTAAGAACAAAACAATTTAGGTCAAAAACAGTGAAAAGAAACTAGAAGGCTAAAAATACTTGTCTTACCCTTTACATAAGATTTTGCCTCAAATTGTACATTTGAATCTGTAGAAGAATGTTTAGCAAACAGACTTCTTTTAGCAATTACAAATATATACATATATATATATATATATATATAGAGAGAGAGAGAGAGAGAGAGTACATATTTGACTATGTATTAAATACTACTTTATATATTAGTAAATTGCATGATATCCCCTAAATTAATAGCCATCCTTCCCAGTTGGATATAATAGAAGTTAATAAATAGGGCATGTTGTCCATTATTTATAAATTTAGAAGCTACTTCAGACTTAGAAATCCCATCTGGAATAAGACTATATGTTCACACATTGACCAACTATTCCCCTTATTCCATTCCATCCACCTGGTCAACCATGAACCATTAATAATTATTTTTCGAGTACCACACTCCACCTATCTTTACATCAAGCCGGCAACATGACCTAATCCATATTTTCCTAGCTTGTTGATGAGTATGCCATGTGGGGCAGAGATAAAAGACTTCCTGATGTCAAGCTCGATTACACTTATTATAGACTGAAGAAATCAAGTCCATCATAGTAGGAAATACATTTGGTTTGACAATGATTTGTAACTGAAGTCATGCTTTATATAACCCTGCACTTTGTGATCCTCAAAGGGTTTGCAAAGTTTCTCTTGAATGATAACATACTGTTAAACTAAAAATAAAGAAGCCAAGGTGAGAGGCAACAAGGATTTATTTGAGATCCAAAAATAATTGCAATTCCCAAAAGGACTGATTCAGGCAGAAACCCAAATACATTGTTCTAATTAGGAGGTGAATGCAAGGGGTATTTATGAGAAAAGGACGTAAATAATTCCATGAATAGAAAGAAGGAATTTCTACGGGTGAAAATAAGCTAACTTAGTCTTTAGCTATACATAGTGATGCTAATTCTAAAGAATGCCTTTAATTTTCAGGCAGGTAGTTAGAATGTCTATTTTGCTGTTAGCTTTTAAACAGTTGTTTGAAATACAATGTTGCTTTAGGCTCAGTCCAAATGTTATTTTGCCCTGTTAAAATATTTCAGAGTTTTGAGGAATAAGTCCTACAAGACAGTTCCTCTGAGATGACAGCTCTGACTCCATACAAAGTGGCTCTTACATTATTTTTTCAGAGTACATTTCCTCATTTAAGTTAGAGTAGCTAGTTTTTGGTATCCAGAGCTACTTTTCTCCTTTTAAATTTAGTTTCTTCTCGCTTTTAAAGCTTGTGAAAATGCTAGTCAGAATAAACTTACATGGGACTTTATCTATCAAAGCATGTTTTTTTTTTTAATAAAAGAAATGTACATAAAACATGTGATGTAAAAAGATGAATAGATAATTAAACAATTCGTGGATGTAATTTGTCATCTTTTGAGATGCTTCAACTAAGTATTTAAAACATGTATTTCTGAAAACTCTCAGCTGATTATTTTATAATAGCAGAACACAGATCCTAATTTTAAAGTCTGCCCTTGCAAGTTTGAAGGTTACTTACCAACTGATTAGAACTGTCAGGTCTTATGGCATTTGTTATATAGTGGTTCTGTTAAGGTTACTTATGAAACTGTTAGCCTTTTCCTTTGACATTTGATGTTCTGCATGATTAACTGTGTTTATATTCTTGAAAACTTTGTATTGTTTTAAAGATAGTTTAAATAGAGCTTAGGTTAAATGAGGTGCTAGCAAGTTATCTTTATTGAATCCTTTTATTTACAATTAAAATCTTGTTCCTTAATGTTATTGCTTTATTTTGCATTTTTAATGTATAGTGATTTATACAGGCAATTGATAACTTACTTTTCGGATTAGAATAATAATAAATTCAAGTGAGTTAAGTGATCATTACAGGATAGGGGTACAATTAAAAAAAAGGTATTTTAAAATTATAAAAGTTTTACTTTCTCAAAAAGATAACTAGATAAACCAAAACAACCACTATTAAGCCATATATATATTAAGCCACAATGTAACCCTCAAATAATAACTAATCCCCTTTGCTTTCACATTCCAATAACAATGCATTTATATAGCACATATTAAATGTCTGCCTTATAGATAAGTAGGCATACAATTGCTTGATTAACTTAACTAGCTGTAAAGGATGGGTGGTAGTTTTTTTTTTCACCTTCTTAGTTACTATCACAGTGTTTCTGCTTATAGTCATCTTTAAAGTTTAAAGTGACTTAAAAGGAAAATGTTTTTTATTCTTTTAGAAATGTTTGCAAAACTATTAAGTAATTCACTAATCTTTTTCTCTGACTTTAAAAATAGTTTAGTTAATAATTGGAAATACTTTTCAGAATTACAGTAGATTATAAACTTAAGATTTATATGCTTCTCTGAGTGAAAAATATGACTACCAGAATTTAAAAATATGCTGTCTAAGGCTAAAAATTTAGTTCAGGAATGTTCTTTATTGAGATAATTACTAAAATAACAATATATACCTAATTTCATCCAGAAGAGATTTGAACATTAGAAGAGTATTTTCCTGAAAATACAGACTGATTATCTTCATATATTTTTTAATACTCTCTGATGTCTTAGAAAAAATAAATATTTTTAAAAATTAAAATAGACCACATATTTTAAAAATAATTAAAATAAAAGTATAAAGACAAAAAATTGAAATTGGGGCATAGGACTTCACTGGGTTATCATTATCAAATTAAATCAAACATATTCAAATACATTCTACTTTAAACTTTGTTTAGAAATCAAACATGAAAAGACCATGCTACTTGTTTTCTCAACTTCCAGCCATCGAGATGAGCATATTGAAATGGGAAGAAAATATATCTAAAATTAATTTTCAGATGAAGACACTATGGCTTATACTGGGTCACTTGTTTTCTTTCAGTTAAAGAATGCCAATGACATTTTCTCTTACAAAGATGAGCCCAGAGCTCTCAGGTTGTTATGTTTTTCTAAGCACCATTGATAAATCACTGGTTTTTTTCTGTTGCTGATTAGATAATATGGTGATATTATCTATTCCTTTTAAGAACATTTTAAACACAATGTGTCCTACTTGATAAATTTTTAGTCAACCATGTTAACAAAAAGACTTCAGTCAAAAGTGTCACTCAAACATAAGACTGTTTGTTTCATTGTGGAGATTTTTTTAAAATATATTTTTATTGATTTCAGAGAGTAAGGGAGAGGGAGAGAGATAGAAACATCAATGATTGGAGATAATCATTGATTGGCTTCCTCCTGCACGTCCCACACTGGGAACTGAGCCCACAACTCGGGCACGTGCCCTGACCAGGAGTAGAACCTTGACCTCCTGGTTCATAGGTCAATGCTCAACCACTGAGCCATGTTGGCTGGCCTATTGTGGAGATTTTAACAACATTTATTGGAGTCATAGTTCAATAAGACTTCTTGCTAAGCTGTAAAGATATAGATGTATGAAGATAAAATGATCATAGAGAAGTGTGGATTAAATTTCAACAGGACTATAAAAGCCATATTGTTTAATGGTAGAACTGGAGAGTAGGTAAATAAAAACTGGAGAGCTGATGAACAGTGTAGTCAGTATAGTCAACAATACTGGATTATAAATTTCAAAATTGATAAGACTAGATCTTAATTGCTCTTAATCTTCCCACCACAGGAAATGATAATTTATGTGACATGAGAGAGGTGTTAGCTAACATTAAGTTTGTAATCATATTATAATATGTAAATGTATCAAATCACCATGTTGTACACTTTAAACTTACACCATGTTAAGTGTCAATTATATTTCAACTAGGGGTCCAATGCACGAATTCGTGCATCTTGAAAGAAACTGTGGGCCGCAAGGCTGATGTGGGCACAGGGGTGGGTCTTGGCCCATCATCCATGCCCCTGCCCTGCCCTTCCCACTGCAGCCCCCAGTCCCTGTCTGCCAGCAACCCCCGTGCTGCCGTTCCCACACGTTGATGGGGCCGGCTCCGCTTGCACCCACTGATGGCACAAAGCAATTGGGGCCAACTCTGTCAGCAGGTGCAAGCAGCAGCTATTGCCCCAATCCACCCTGAGGAGCAGTGGGGGGGTAGAAGCCCTGAGGGGCAATCAGGGCCAGCAGCCACCGCTCACACCTGCTGACAGTGCCAAGCAATCGGGGCTTGCGCCAAGTGCTGGCAGCAGGTACAGGTGCCCAGCGGGCCTGTGGTGACTGGAGCAAAGAATTTTCAGTAACCAACAGAGGCTCGCCCTGATGACAGCAATCAGCGCCCCGCTTTGGTCTGGCGCCCCTGCTCACCTGCTCCACCATCCCACTGTGTCCAACGCC
This sequence comes from Corynorhinus townsendii, assembly GCA_026230045.1. NCBI lineage: Eukaryota > Metazoa > Chordata > Mammalia > Chiroptera > Vespertilionidae > Corynorhinus > Corynorhinus townsendii. Next base: position 74,396,614 of record JAPDVU010000003.1, on the reverse strand, counting down.
CTCTATGTTCTGCGTTCTGCCCCTTGCTGCCAACACCGTCATGTTCTGTGTGCACCCCCTGGTGGTCAGTGCACCTCATAGTGACTGATTTTCGGTTGTTCCACTGTTTGGTCTATTTGCATATTAGGGTTTTATATAAATAGATAAAAAATTTGTTCCCCCAAGAGCAGAGGATACAGCCACACCTCCTGGAATATGGAATGGCACCCAAGTCAACCTTGATGGGAGAAGACTTTCCAAAGGGTCTCTTCCTCTCTCTGGTTAACCCATATAACTAGAAATAGTTATTTCCATATACAGTATTAGCCAATATATGGAAAGGCATATTTCATTCAATGATCAGGCCAATAGGAAAGTTCAAGCAAATAGGAATGAAAAGGAGTTATTTAACTAGTTGAGACCAGGAAAAACAACAACCACAAAACAGTTTAGAAGATGAGCTCAGAGCAATATTTTGGGTTTATGAAGAATGAACTTTGAATTCTTGAAGTGATTAAAAACAACTAAAATGCATCTTTCACCTTTGGTAGGGACAGAGATAAAGAGAGGACATTAGAGACAGTCTGATTTTAAGATTGTAATAATATTAAAAATGACAAACTAAAATCGTCAGTGAACCACGTGAAGAAGGCCCGGCCCAGGAATAAAATAGGGGTTCTGTAACTATCTTTGACTCTGTTTTGAGTTATTTTACATAGTTTGTTAGTGGTCTTTAAATGCATATATTATTTATTTTTGTAAACTATAAGGTGTTGGGTAAATTTGCTCTTTTCTAAGGTTTACTGAGCCAAGTCCCCAGTTAACCTTCAACCTGTGTTTTTGTGTAATGACAGTAAAAATAAACAGTCATTAAATTAAGAATCTGATATGATGCATAAGTAGCTCAATTGATTTGTTCAAATTCTGCCCTGGCTACCCCATTTTAGGTGCTGTGTATTACTTCTGAAAACAATTATATAAGATTTTCTTATTGTTAAGTAAAACTATGATGAAATAGACCACTATTTTATAAGAAACAAAGCATTTGTTATTCAACTCTTTGTATTGACTCATATTTGTGACATCCTTAAGTAGAAGTTGATTACTTACAATTAAAATTCCTGTACTATATGATGTAGTATTAAGGGAAAAGAGATTATTGCAGACATTGCCCAGAGCTCATTAGCTACCTGATGTTGAGAGGTTATAAAAGTCTCAAAGGACAGATGAACAAATCTCAGAGCTTGAGATAATTTCAGCATAGCAGATCCTCTAAGTTGATTATGTTTCTTTTTAGCCAAAAGTAAAGTTAAGCATGTGTATGTTAGCTTTTATATTGAAGATTTACCTATATATTATTACCTATTGAAGTTGAATAATTAATTTGTAGATCCAGTGGTGTCCACATGGGAAGGCAGCTGACCATTAAGTATGTAGATGGTGCAGCATGGCATTACCTAGATTATCTCATAATGGTCCAATGTTTTGTTCTCCAGTTAATAAGTTCAGAAACAATATATAACACATAATTAATTTCAAGTTTATTAAATTAATATAGGTTAATTCATAATACCAAATATCTAAGACATAAAAAGAATATTTTGCTAAGGTACTCAGAGACTAAGATGCTCTGATAATGCTATTATACTAATTCATAACAAAATGCTGATTTGTTCCATTTGAACTAGAATTATAAGAAGCACATTGACTTCCTCAGGTAGCTTGCTTCCAAAATGATTTTTTAAAATAATTAGCATAAATGAATTAGGTAGTGGTTTAGAGCTGGGACTTTTAAAATAATATATATTTATATTGATTTCAGAGAGGAAGGGAGAGGGCGAGAGAGATAGAAACATCATGATGAGAGAGAATCATTAACTGGCTGCCTGTTGCACATCCTGTACCAGGGATTGAGCATATGCCCTGACCAGGAATAGAACCTTGACCTCCTAGTTCATAGGACGATGCTCAACCACTGAGCCATGCTGCTTGGGTAAGAGATGGGACTTTTTAATGAGACTGACTTGTGCTAGGATCCTGGCTTTGGCACACACTAGTGATGAGACTTTGGACAAGTTTTGAACACCTCTGTACCTCAATTTTGTTTTCTATAAAAGGGGTTGATTAATACTCAGCTTCAGCAATCATCTTCAGATTGTTTTCTGATTAAGTCTTTGGTAACTCACATGTGAGTGTCTAATATAATCAGGCATATATCCATGTCCCAGGGAAATAGTGATGAATGAGAGGCAAGTTACCTTCTACTAATGAGCAAATAAGACATTGGGATAAGCAACAATGAATAAGCAAATTAATAAACTTAAATGTATAAATTATAATAAATCATATAAAAAATGAATGGGACCCAGTGAATGGCATGAATGGAAATAATTTGCATTGAACCTGTGGTTAAATATTGCCTCAATAAAACATTGATATTCAGGTTGTGAATGAGGAGGCAGGATAGGACAGCTTCCCTGAAGTGGTAAGCAGAGTGGGATCCTCATAAAATTGTGTGTGTCAGTTTATGAATCTAAGAACAGAGAGAAAGAAATGAGGAGAGAAAGTTTTAAGTAAGAGAATCTCTCGACTGGATTTATTATAAAAATATAACTGTAGCTATTGTATCAAAATAGATAGAAAGGCAAGATTGGGAGTGATATACTTATTAAGCTAAATGTAAAGAACATATAAAACTTCCCACATACCTATCACTAAATGATACCTATTATCACCTCAAGCAGTATTAGAAAGCCAGCATCATAATAACTTAGCTAATTGGTGTATAAGTCTTTGACCAAATGGTCAAATTATCTGGCATTTGTCTTCTAGCTTCTACAATTCTCAATAATTCTAGAAAATTTCATACAACTCTGATATTGGCTCTACTAAATTTCATAATAACTCACACTGAGATTATCTTCAATTCTGCTTTTCCATTCACCTATTCACCCCTAAAAGATTCCTGGTAGTATTTCATAGCTATGCTCTAGAGCTTGTGTCACTGAGTTACCACTTTCAGCAGAAAACCCCAACCCTCTCTTTCACTGAAAAAAAATGTGATTTTAAGTTAATATAGACTCAAAACAGTACTATGTTTTAAAGTAAACATTTATGTTTTCTCCTTTCTTTGTGAAATCATTCCCTCTTCTTTCATAAGGCTAAGACCTATTATTTCTACTGGGAACTAGCATCTCCACTTATCTTCAACATTTACTGTTCAGTTGAACCATATAAAGTACTGTTTTTGTAGAACAAGAAGAATTAAATATCTTCTATTTCCTATGTCTCAATTTAATATTTAACAGTAGCCTCTCTCTCTCTCTCTCTCTCTCTCTCTCTCTCTCTCTCTCTCTCTCTCTCTCTCTCCCTCTCTCCTCTCTCTCTTAGGGGGTACTCTTAGCTCAAATAAAGAACATGATGTCTCTATATAATCTCTTCATACTAAAATAAAGCAACAAATTGTTGGAATATTATTATGTACAAGGCAATGCTTTTCCTTCCTTTTACTACTGAAGTTCTAGAAAACTTAGCCTATAGTCTGTATCTTTCTTCATTTGTTACAATCCGATTTTTCTTCATCATTCTGCTCTGATGAAGGTTCTTAGAAACACCCTATGTTGCAAAATACAGATGTATCCCATTAGATTTATTTTATTCTGTTTTATTATAATATTTGGTCTAAGATGATATTTTTATTTTTATTTGAGAGAGATCTATTTGGTGGGAACACTACAAAGGAAATTGCCTGAGTACAGATTCTGGCTTCACCAATTACTTGTTATTATAAGTTATAAAAATTAAGTAAAATATAATTTACGTTGTTGCTATCTTGGGACAATTACAGTACATACTCATTGATAATGAAGATAAAAAATTAATAATGTTAAATAACCTAGAACAGTGGTCTCGTCGGCAAACTGTGGCTCGCGAGCCACATGTGGCTCTTTGGCCCCTTGAGTGTGGCTCTTCCACAAAATACCACGGCCTGGGCAAATCTATTTTGAAGAAGCGGCATTAGAAGAAGTTTAAGTTTAAAAAATTTGCCTCTCAAAAGAAATTTCAATTGTTGTACTGTTGATATTTGGCTCTGTTGACTCATGAGTTTGCCGACCACTGACCTAGAACTATGTTGGCTACGCTGTGACTCCTCCATGGGTGTTCGCTACTATTATTATTATTGATGGCACACTTTCTGAAAGTCTTTCCTTTTGGCACAGCTCCTTGACAGGTCTACTTCCTCCTTGGTGGTAAATCTTCCTGGTGACCTTAGTATCCTTGTGACTTGCAAGTGATTTGTTTCCAACTTTTTAAGCAAAATGAAATTTTTTAAAAATAGAGGCTTCATTTGTATCTGTTCACCTTTGTGTAAATTATTTCTAATACTGTTCCTGACATAGGGTGGGCGCCCAGTCAACATTATCAGATGCATGAGTGAATGAACACTACTTTGTATTTAGTAAACACTATTCAAATGTTTCATCCAGAAAACTCTGATAAAATCTCAAATAAAATCTTAGAAATTATTTAAGAAGGTAATATGGTCATTAATTATATGAAAAGATACTTGATTCACAGATGGTCTAAGTATTGTTTTAGTATTTCCATTTCTTCCTTCATCAATAACAGAAATCCCCTTTTGAGGATAAGTTCTCACATGGTTTTATTTTCCATTATTTTATTACCTCCATGTACCTGATATCACAAAGCTATTTTAATATACCTTTTTATTGTTTAAAATATTACATATATTAGTACATATAGCTCCTTTTTTCCCCATTGACCTTCCCCTAGCCTCCCCTAGCCCCTGTCGCATGCCCTCATCCCATGCCCCCAGTGTCTTGTGTCCATTGATGTGCTTATATGTGTGCATACAAGTCCTTTGGTTAAAATATTTCCCTCCCTCCCCAACACTCCCCAGCCTTCCTGCTGTAATTTGACAGTCTGTTTGGTGCTTTACTGCCTCTGTATCTATCTTTTTATTCATCAGGTTATAATGTTCTTTATTTTCCATAAATGAGTGAGATCATGTGGTATTTTTCTTTCACTGCCTGGTTTCCTGGTTTATTTCACTTAACATAATGCTCTCCAGGTCCATCCATGCTGCTGCAAATGGTAAGAATTCTTTCTTTTTAATAGCAGCGTAGTATTCCATTGTGTAGATGTACCATAGTTTTCTGATCTACTCATCTGCTGATGGGCATTTAGGCTGTTTCCAGATCTTAGCTATGGTGAATTGTGCTGCTATGAACATAGGGGTGCATCTATACTTTCTGATTGGTATTTCTAGTTTCTTGGGATATAATCCTAGAAGTGGGATCACTGGGTCAACACTTGAGTTCCATTTATAGATTTTTGAGGAAACTACAACTGTTCTCCACAGTGGCTGCACTAGTCTGCATTCCCACCAGCAGTGCACGAGGGTTGTTTTTTCTCTGCATCCTCGCCAGCACTTGTCGTTTGTTGATTTGTTGATGATAGCCATTCTGACAGGTGTGAGATGGTACCGCGTTGTCATTTTGATTTGCATCTCTCTGATAATTAGTGATTTTGAGCATGTTTTCATGTGTCTCTTTGCCTTCCTTCTGTCTTCTTTTGAAAAGATTCTATTTATGTCCGTTGCCCATTTTTTTTTGCATCATTTATCTTCCTTTTATTAAGTTATATAAGTTCCCTGTAGATGTTGGAAGTTAAACCTTTATCAGTGATAACATTTGCAAATATGTTCTCCCATACAGTGAGCTTTCTTGTTGTTTTGTTGATGGTCTCCTTTGCTGTGCAAAAGCTTTTTATTTTGATGTAGTCCCATTTGTTTATTTTCTCTTTAGCTTCCATTGCCCTAGGAGCAGTATTGGTGAAGAAATTGCTTTGGCATATAGCTGAGATTTCTCTGCCTGTGGATTCCTCTAGTATTTTTATGGTTTCCCGTCTTATGTTTAAGTCTTTACCCATTTTGAGTTTATTTTTGTGTATGGTGTAAGTTAGTGGTCTAGTTTCATTTTTTTGCAAGTATCTGTCCATTTTCCCAACACCATTAATTGAAGAGACTGTCTTGACTCCATTGTATGTTCATGTCTCCTTTGTCAAATATTAATTGAGCATAGTGGTTTGGGTTGCTATCTGGGTTCTCTATTCTATTCCATTGATCTCTATGTCTGTTCTTGTGCCAGTACCAGGCAATTTTGATAACAGTGGCTTTGTAGTACAGCTTGAAATCTGGTATTGAGATCCCACCTACTTTGTTTTTCTTTCTCAGGATTGCTGTAGCTATTTGGCATTTTTTTTTTATTCCAGATGAATTTTTGGACAGTTCTTTCTAGGTCTGTGAAATATGCCATTGTTATTTTAATGGGGAGTGTATTGAATCTATAGATTGCTTTGGGTAGTATGGACATTTTAATGATGTTGATTCTACCAATCCATGAACATGGTATGTTCTTCCATCTATCTACGTCTTCCTCTATAGATCTTTTTTCCGTGTCCTGTAGTTTTACACATATAGGTCCTTTGCCTCCTTAGTTAAGTTTATTCCTAGATATATTAATTTTTTTGGTGCGAAGGTAAATGGGATTGCTTTTTTAGTCTCTCTTTCTGTAAGTTCTCTATTGGTGTATAGAAATATCATAGATTTCTTGGCATTAATTTTGTATCCTGCTACATTGCCAAATTCATTTATTAAGTCTATTAATTTTTTGATGGAGTCTTTCAGGTTTTTATGTACAATATCATGTCTTCTGCAAATAAGGACAGCTTTACTTCTCCTTTTCCAATTTGGATGCCTTTTATTTCTTCTTCTTGTCTAATTGCAATGGCTAATACTTCCAGTACTATGTCAAACAGGAGTAGTGAGAGTGGGCATCTCTGTCTTGTTCCTGTTCTTAGGGGAAATGGTTTTAGCTTTTGCCCATTGAGTATGATGTTAGCTGTGGGTTTATCATATATGGCTTTTATTATGTTGAGGTATGATCCTTTATTCCTACCTTGTTGAGAGCTTTTATCAAGAAAGGTGTTGCATTTTGTCAAATGCTTATTCTGCATCAATTGATATGACTGTGATTTTTATCTCTCAATTTGTTTATGTGATGTTTCACCTTTATTGATTTGAGGATATTGTACCATCCTTGCATTCCTGGGATAAATCCACTTGGTCACGGTGTATGATCTTTCTGACATACTGCTGGATCCGATTTGCTAGAATTTTGTTGAGGGTTTTGGCATCTATGTTCATGAGGGATATTGGCCTATAATTCTCTTTCATTATGTTGTTTTTATCTGATTTTGGTATTAGGGTGATGCTGGCTTCATAGAATGAGCTTGGAAGTGTTCCTTCCTCTGAATTATTTGGAATATTCTGAGGAGGATAGGTTTTAGTTCTTCCTTGAATGTCTGGTAAAACTCCCCTGTGAAGCCATCTGGCCCTGAGCTTTTGTTTGATGGAAGCCTTTTAATAACTGCTTCAATTTCTTCCATAGTTATTGACCTATTGATATGTTCAGATTCTTCCTGGTTGAGTTCTGGACGGTTATATTTTGCTAGGAATATGTCCATTTCCTCCAGGTTGCCCAGTTTAATGGAATAGAGTTGTTGATAGTATTTTTTTAATAATCCTTTGTATTTCTGTGAGGTCTTTTGTTATTTCTCCTCTTTTATTTCTGATTTTGTTTATTTGGGTCCTCTCTCTTTGCATCTTGATGTGCTTGGCTAAAGGTTCATCCATCTTGTTTATCCTTTAAAAGAACCAGCTCTTGGTTTTGTTTGATCTTTTTTATTTTTTTTTCCGGTCTCAATGTCATTTATCTCCGCTCCGATCTTTATTATTTCCTTCATTCTGCTAATGCTTGACTTTTCTTGTTGCTCTCTTTCGAACTCTTTGAGTTGTAGGGTTAGGTAATTTATTACCATTGTTTCTTGTTTTTTGCAATAAGCTTGCAGAGCTATGAACTTTCCTCTCAAGACTGCTTTCGCTGTGTCCCATAGATTTTGGATTGTTGTGTTTTCATTGTCTTTTGTTGCCATGATGTTTTTTATTTCTTCTTTGATATCTCTGATAACCCAGTCATTATTTAATAGCATGTTGTTTAGTCTCCATGTGTTTGATTTTTTTGTATTGTTTTTATTGTAGTTGATTTCCAGTTTTGTGCCACTGTGATCTGAGAAGATGCTTGCTATGATTTCTATCTTCTTGAATTTGAAGAGACTTTGGCTATGACACAACATATGGTCTATCTTTGAAAATGACCCATGTGCACTTGAGAAGAATGTATATTCTGTGGCTTTGGGGTGAAATGTTCTGAAAAGGCAATTAATTCCATCTGGTCTTGTGAGTAATTTAGGATTGATGTTTCTTTGCTGATTTTTTCTTTAGAGGATTTGTCCAATGGTGATAGAGGGGTATTAAAGTCTCATTCTATGATTGTATTGCTGTCAATCTCACACTTGATATCCTCCAGGAGTTTTTTTTTATGTATTTGGGTGCTCCTGTATTGGGTGCGTATATGTTTACCAGAGTTATTTCTTCTTGTTGGATTGCTCCCATTAGAATTATGAAGTGGCCTTCCTTATCTTTTGTTATGTCCTTCACTTTGAGATCTAATTAGTCAGATATAAGTATTGCTACCCCAGAGCTTTTTTTTTCCACTTCCATTTGCCTGAAAAACCTTTTTCCATCCCTTCACCCTCAGTCTGTGTGTGCCTTTTTTTCTGAGGTGGGTTTCTTGTAGACAGCAGATATTTGGGTCGTGTTTTCTTATCCAATCTGTTACCCCATGTCTTTTGATTGAGGCATTTAATCCATTTACATTTAAAGTTATTATTGATAGGAACTTATTTGTGGCCATTTTTATTATTTACCCCTATGTTCCTTCTTAACTTCCTATTTATTTTATTTTATTTTTTACAGCAGACCCTTTAGCATTTCTTGAATTGCTGGTTTGGTGGTAATAAATTCCCTTAGTCTTTTTTTGTCTGTGAAGCTCCTGATCTCACCTTCAATTTTTATTGATAGCCTTGCTGGGTATAGTATTCTTGGATTCAGACCCTTCCTTTGCATGAATTTGTATATTTCATTCAATTCCCTTCTGGCCTGTAGAGTTTCTGTTGAGACATCTGTCGCTAGTCTGATGAGGGATCCTTTGTAGGTAACTTTCTGTCTCTCTCTGGCCGATTTTAAGATTCTTACTTTGTCTTTGGTGTTTACCAGTTTAATTACAATGTGCCTTGGCGTTGGTCTTTTGGGGTCATTTTGCTTGGGACTCTGAGCTTCTTGGATTTGTGTGGGTTTTTTCTTCCCTTTATCAGGGAAGTTTTCTGTCATTATTTCTTCAAACAGGTTTTCTATTCCTTGCTCAGTTTCCTCTCATTTGGGAACTATTATGTGGATGCTGTTTTGTTTTGTGTTGTCCTAAATTCCCTTAGGCTCTCCTCCTGCTTTTTAATCTTTTTTTTTTTTTTTCTAGAAGCTGCTCTACTTGGATATTTTATCCTACCTTGTCTTCTAGCTCACTGATGTGTTCCTCTGCTTCTTCCAGTCTATGCTTGATGCTTTCTATTGAGCTCTTTACAACAGAGATTTTTCATTTTTCATTTCCTCTTGGTTCTTACACATAGTGTCAAATTTGTCTTCCATTCTTTTCAGCCACTTTATGACCATTTCTCTGAATTCCTGCTCTGACAGGTCACTTGCCTCCATTTCGTTTACTTCCTTTTCTGGTGATGCCTGCTTTTCTTTCATATGCGGGCTGTTTCTTTGTCTCCCCATGGTCTCTCTTCTCCAGTTGTCTGGTTATATAGTTCTCTCTCTCCTGCATTGATTTAAAGGCACAAAATATAACACAACCAGGTATAACGCACAAGGCACTGAACAGAAATGTATTCTTGATATTAATAACCCCAAATAAAGCTGATCACCAGAGAAAGGCAAATTAGAGGATAGGAGAGAAAGAATAAGAGGAAAGAAAGGAGTGCAAAAATGAAATTGGGAAAAAGAAAAAATATTAAGAGCGAAAAGAAAGAGAATATAAAAGAAGAGGGGAACAAACTATATATATATGGGGAGAAAACTCCAATAGAACACCACTAATCCCAAAAAATGTCAGCATCAAGTACCTGTAGATGAATACAAACTACAAGAAACAACTAATATCAAGTGAGACAAGGGAAAAGAGAAGCAAAAAACAAAAACAATACAAACTAAGAAAATGGATAAGCAAAACAATCTCACAAACAAGCATAAAAAATCAATGTAATCAACAATCAAGCAAACGATAACAAAAGGACAGAGAGAAATACAATTTTTTGGATAGTGAAGACAGAGAAAAGAGAGGTGTGTATGGCAATGGATAGAATAGTTAAAGGAAAAACTAGTGATGGGCTCAAAGGTTAAAACATTTGCAGTAGAATATACACAAATTTGACAATTAGAATAAACAATTTAAAATAAACTTCTTAGAAACCAAGAGGGCAGCATAGGTAAATACCTAAACTGCTGCCTCACACAACAATTTCAAAACTACAACTAAAAGACAAAATGGACATCATCCAGAACCACAGAAAGGCTGGCTGAATGGAAATTCTACAACTAGAAGGAAAGAGAAAAGCACACTGAGACTCAGAGGAGCTGCAGGAGGCAGAGGTACTGAGAGGCATGCACAGAGAGGACTGGCAACTGTGTAAGCGGCTGGCTTTCTCAAGCGGGCGGGAGACACAAGCTCCTGACTGCACTGACCTCCAGTTCTGGGCGAGACTCAGGGGACCCAGACTCATACGGTGAGAAACTGGACTGTCAAGAAAGAGAACAGCACACTGAGACTCAGAGGAATTGTTGAAGGCAGAGGTACTGAGGCGTGCATATGCATGCAGATAGGGTGGGCAACTGAGTATGCGGCTGCCTTTCTCAAGAGGGAAGGAGACAAAAGCTCCTGACAGCTCTGAACTCCAGTTCGGGGCGAGACTCTGGGGACCCAGACTCATTCGGGGAGAAACTGGACTGTCTGGCAGCAGGTGAAACTCAAGGGCGGCTTTCTCTCAGAGGTGCTTGCAGCGATTACCATGGGACACTGAGACACAGGGTCCTAGCAGGGCAGGGCTGACGGGAAACCAATGCTATCTGCTCCACCCTGAGACTCAGCCCCATTCAAGCTGAGCACAGAGGCTTTTGCAAATTTTCTCCCATAAGGGTGTCTCCAGCACAGAAATTCTCCCAGCGTAGACACAGCTGATCCTCACTGCCAATTGACCTGGAAGTCAATTCCTCCCAGTGATACCAACAACAATCAAGGCTTAACTACAACAAGACTGTGCACACATCCCACAAAGGGGTGCACCAAGAGTGTCCACCTCAGGTAACTGGGGAGGCCGACCCACTGAGCCATATAGGAAACCTAGCACACAAAGCCACTCTATCAATTCAGGGAAGCAGTGGAAATGCAGAGACAAAGAAACAGATCACAAATGAAAGAAATGGAGGGCAAAAAATGACTGGATATATGGTTCAAAACCACGGTTATAAGGTTTTTCAAGAATTTTCTAGAAAGGGCCAATAAATTTAGCAAGACCCTTGAGGATATGAAAAAGGACAAACTAGAAATGAAGCATACACTGACTGAAATAAAAAAATATTTACAGAGATCTAACAGCAGACTAGAGGATCACAAGAATCAAGTCAAAGATTTGAAATACAAAGAAGCAAAAAACACTCAACCAGTAAAGCAAAAATACTCCAAAAATATGAAGATAGTGTAAAGAACCTGGGGCACAACTTCAAGTGTACCAACATCAGAATTATGGGGGTTCCAGAAGAAGAGAGAGAGAGCAAGATACTGAAAACCTATTTGAAGAAATAATGACAGAAAACTTCCCTCTTTTTATGAAGTCATTCACAGATGAAATCCCATGGTATTCTGCCTTTCCAATTTACAAACTATAATGATTATAGGGTCCCCTAGGGGAAATAGTATAAAAGAATAATGTAATTATGACACGTATTTAATACTCAGAATTTTTATTAAATAATATAGCACTAATGGGGAGTTTCTGCATCATTAAACAAACTTTTTTAAAAAATTAAAGCACATGGTATGGATGTTAAGAGATATTTAAAAGAGAGTTCTTATTGTACTTTCAAGGAAAAACAAATAGGGTCACTTTTAGGATCTTTCTGTTGATCTGCCAAAAAGTCATCTTTCCCTCATCTTTTTTAATTTTTATTTTTTCTCCCTCACATCTAGATTGTCAGTAGTCAACAGGTATTTGGTATGTCTGCCCTTTGCCACACACGGTAAGGACAGGTGAAAGAAGTCCAGGAAGTGCAGAGAACCCCAAACAAAAGGAATCCAAAGAGGACCACACCAAGACACTTCATAATTAAAATGCCAAGGGTAAAAGACAAAGAGAGAATGTTAAAAGCAGCAAGAGAAAAACCGTTAGTTACCTACAAAGGAGCACCCATATGACTGTCAGCGGATTTCTCAACAGAAACTATGCAGGCCAGATGGGAGTGGCAATAAATATTCAAAATGAAGAATAGCAAATCCCACAATCAAGATTACTCTACCCAGCAAAGCTATCATTCAGAATTGAAGGTCAAATAAAGAGCTTCACAGATAAGAAAAATCTAAAGAAGTTCATCACCACAAAACCAGTATTATATGAAATGCTGAAAGATATCCTTTAAGAAGAGGAAGAAGAAGAAAAAGATAAAGATAAAAATTATGAACAACAAATACATATCTATCAACAAGTGAATCTAAAAATCAAGTGAATTAAAAAATCTGATGAACAGAATAAACTGGTGAATATAATAGAATCGGGGGCATAGAAAGGGAGTGGACTGACAATTCTCTGGTGTAAAGAGGTGTGGGGGGTGCTGGAAGAGACTGGACAAAAATCGTACACCTATGGATGAGGACAGTGGGGGAGTAAGGGCAGAGGGTGGGGTGGGAACTGGATGGAGGGGAGCTATGAGGGGAAAAAGAGGAACAATTGTAATAATCTGAACAATGAAGATTTATTAAATTTAAAATAAAATAAAATAAACTTCTTATAATATGGTTAATGTTTTACAATGAAAGATAGATGGTTTTCTTCTCTCACATATAAATTAAGTGAAATGAATCCAAGTGAAGTGATTGCCTTAGCAAGGATACATGGAAAACACCAATTAATGATTCTGAAACTAAGAAAAATATATACAAATGGAAATATCAGGGGGGACACTTTGTAAAGTATATGAATGTCTAACTACTATGCTGTACACCTGAAACTAATACAAAATAATACTGAATGTAAACTGTAATTGAAAAACAAAATGTAAAGATCTCTATTAGTAAAAAAATAATAATAATAATTTAAAAAAGCACAATAATGACTAAGCAAAGGTAAATTATTATCCTTCGTTTACACAAGGGGTTAGATTTATTATTAAAATAAATGATTTGGGGATTCATTATTTTTTCCCAATAGAATATATTTTAATTTAGAATAGGAAAGCAGTGTTTTTCTTAATTTTACTATTACTCATTGCATATATTAGAGTGGTAAAAACGTTCAAATCACTTAGACTAACCTTAAGTATCAAGAACATGAATCTTATTTTTCCCCTATATCACTTTTTTCTAGTTACCAAGACCATTAATTTCCACCTCAGAATGGTTAATTAGGTTAATTCTCTCCTTTTTGATTTTTAGTGGGATCACACACTGTCATCTTCATTCTCATTATGAAACTTCTATGTCAGTATTGAATTTTCCACTAATAATTACTGGTCTCTGGCTAGATATCATTTTAAGTTTGCATGGAGACCGTTTTTCTCTAGGCTGCAATGCAAAGTGACTAAATCCCACAACCTCTGATTGACAGCGGGTCTTCTGTCTTTCACAGTTTTAGCAGGAAGAGAAGCAGAAGGGGAAAAAAGATCATTAGGAGTTATTCACAGGCATTCTCTGTGTCTCTACTTGGAAGTGAGCAAGAAGACAAAGCGTATCTTTTGGGGTATTTTTTAATGATCCTGTAATGTCACTGGGAAAATCAGCAAGGCGGCAGAGTGGGAAACAATGTGCCCTCAGAACCCAGCAGAGTCTGACTTTAGCAGAGTAACTTTCTTATATCAACCAGTTCTATTTGACAGATTGAACGTATTTGTCGTTCTGTTTTGTTTTTATAAATTATTGGTGTGTGAGAGCAAATAAGAAAACATGGACTCTACATGGAAACACTGAAACTTTCACTGAAAGCCAACAATTAAGCCATAGTTTTATATTACTTCCTGCCACACTCTCCTTCTTCTATTACTGCACTTTTTCCTAAGCTGAAGCCAAATTGGGCTAAATTGAACTTAACTCTGCACTCTTTATGACTTTGCCTACTTTCTGCTTTCTTAGTTCCTATCCTGAATCAAAATTATATTTCTGCTAGAAGGCACAGCCCAATTCTATCATCTTTTTTTATGAAGTCATCCACAGATGAAATCCCATGGTATTCTGCCTTTACAATTTACAAACTATAATGATTATATGGCGCCCTAGGGGGAAATTAATATAAAAGAATAATGTAATAATGACACATATTTAATACTCAGAATTTTTATTAAATAATATAGCACTAATGAGGAGTTTCTGCATCATTAAGCAAACTTTTTTAAAAAAATTAAAGCACATGGTATGGATGTTAAGAAATATTTAAAAGAGAGTTCTTATTGTACTTTCAAGGAAAAACAAATGAGGTCAATTTCAGGATCTTTCAGTCGATCTGCCAAAATGTCATCTTCCCCTTTTCGATTTTAATTTTTATTTTTTTCTCCCTCACGTGTAGATTGTCAGTAGTCAACAAGTATTTGTTATGTCTGCCCTTTGCCACACACAGGGTAAGGACAGGGCTAGAGAGGTGAATACACTGGATAGGAAAGAGAAATTACAACATATATACAAAAATGAAATATAGTATGGATGTCAAAAGTTATGAAGGCTATGGGATTTTACTGTAATTGCAAATAACAATTTACCCGGCCAGTTTCCCGCATCCTGACGAAAAACATGAGACTACTTGGTCAAGGGGAAAATCACTATTGCTCACAGCAAAGCAGGTGGCAGAAGCTTTCTGTTCACATCCATTCTTTCTTCCCTGTCAAGTATCATAGGGAAGTGTGAAGATGGGCCCACATAGGTGCTACACGCCGAGTAGTTTTCTATTATAGCTAATGATCTATGAATTAAGAAGCCCTGAATAGTTTTATTTATTTACCTTTAATTCAGATCATAAGCACATTTTTAAAATAAATTTTATTGAGATATGATTTATATACAAAACAATTAATCTATTAAAAAGGAACACTTCACTTTATATATATTCAGTTTTGCAAAGCCATTGCCACAGTGAATTTTAGAACTTCCATCACCCCTAAATTTACTCCCTATTACCCAAAACTCTTCCCACAGTCTGAGGTCAGGCCTCCGCTGATCTAGTTTCTGCCTGTAAATTTTCCTAATCCTGCTATTCCGTCAGAGAGAAACCATGCTTTATGAGCCTTTGTGACCGGCTTCCTTCTCTTAACGTAATTTTTTCAAGGTTCACCTTCCAAGGCTGTGAGCTGTGCAAACATTCCGGGAAGACAGTCCTGGACAAATCCAACACCAGACAATATATGTAAAGACTTCAAGGATGGTTGGTTGCTCCCCCAAAATCTCAACTGGACAAAATGCTGAGAAAGGAAAAGCAAGGCGTTAGGGAAACACATACAAAGGGAAGCAACCCAATCTGAGGGGCCCCAGCGGCTTCCTCAAGAAGTTGCTTTTTAAAGTGGAGTCTGAGAGCCCTGGGTGGTGCTAAGTGGTTAGAGCATTGGCCCATGCACCAAAGGGCTGTGGGTTTCCTTCCCGGTCAAGGGCACGTGCCTGGGTTGCTGGTTAGCTCCCAGTCCCCTGGTTCCCTGGTCAGGGCATGTATGAGAAGCAAAATGTTGATATTTCTCTCTCTGTCCCTCCCTCCCTCCCTTCCATTCTCTCAGAAAAGCCAAGGAAAACGTATCTTCTGATGAGGATTAATAAAATGGAATCTGAGAAAAAAAATCATTAAAATAAGAAATGAAGAACCTGGTGAAAAATAATTTTAGGCATAAGCCCCAGACATCTTTTTTCTTTACCTTTATTCATGGTATAAAGACATTTTAAACATATAGTTTTATATAATGAGTGTGTATAAAGGTGAAGAGATGGAAGCTACGAGGCGCATGTTTCAGATGCTGCTGGAAAGTAACGCACGGAGGAAGACTGTCATGAGATGAGATTATCACGGCAGGCAGATGACAGATCCTGCAGGACCTTGTGGGTCATGATAGAGACTTGCACATTCCAAAATAATGGAACACAATTAAAGGAATTTCAACAAGACAGTGAAATTATCAGATTTATTTTCTAAGAAAATATTCAGAAAGATGTGCAATATATAAAAATCTTGATGAGAAAAGTGATTTATTCTTTACATACATGCAAAAGAAAACTGTATTCAGTTTGTGTTAACATTTTGTTTAATTCCTTGGATTATGGTATTTTGAAAATGACAGCTGATCCTACACTGAACAGTTTGATGACAGTTTCTTTAAGTGTTTCATGAGGATCACAATACTAGTAAAACTATTGAGATTGCTTATATAATGTAGGGATGACTATCTGGTGAAAAATCAAAGAAAGATTAGGAATAAACTCTAAGAAATGAAAAAAAGGTAAATATATATTTTGCAAAGGTGAAACAACTAGGCAGTCTAAGAAAATCTATCAAGGGATGAAAAGAATAATACTGGGAGATTGTGTTTTAATGGAAGAAAATTCAAAGAAGCATTTCCAAATTTCATCTTCATGACTCAACCAATTATGTGAATCTTATCTTATGCCCTTTCCCCTGTCCTTTCTTCTGATTTATGAGAAATTAACTTTACTTTTATCTTTCTTTTAATTTATGAGAAATTACTTTTAATTTTCAAAACATCAGCTCAATATCCTTTGCTACCTTGTTCTTCAATATCATATTTATTTTGAAAATATTTTTATTGATTTCAGAGAGGAAGGGAGAGGAAGAGAGACACAGAAACATAAATGATGAGAGAGAATCACTGATCGGCTGCCTCCTGCATCCCCCTTACTGGGGATCGCGCATGCAACCCAGGCATGTGCCATTGACTGGAATCAAAACCGGACCCTTCTGTCCACAGGCCAACGCTCTATCCACTGAACCAAACCTGCTAGGGTTACAATATCCTATTTTTGCAGTCACATTTTACAGTCACAACTTAAATGCTATGTATCTTAAAAAATACTTTATATAAAATTGATTCAGAGTCTGAATAAACTAGGTTACTTACTGTCCTATGCATGGATTTTCATGTAACATATTTTAATCAATAATTTCATATGTACACATGTATGTAATTTGAATATGTATATCTTTTATTATCTATATGTACATACACCCATATATCTATAGAATATGGACATAAATAGATATATAAACACACTTAAAAACTCTTATTTTCATGTACAACTCTACAAACAAATACAAAAATAGCAGTTTTATGTACTTTGAATCCAAGCTACTCTGAATTGTTCCTGCTGTAACTCACTGGAAACTATGAAAGAGAGGTTAGTAGGAGAAAAGAAACAACTTCAGTTAACAGTATGTTTTCAGTTTTGTTCAGAACAAAAATAGCCCCTACATACTTTGCAGGTTGTAATTATGACTGGATAGACTATAATGGTTTACTCTGTCTATAAAAGCCTTCAAATTGAGCAGCTCTACTATTTTTGAGCCAATTTGTCCCACTTTACTAGAGAAACAGAAATACCAAAACATTAAATAAACCGAGAGAACGGAATAGATAGACCCAAATTAGACAGTGCCTAGGTACTTTCTTCTGTGTAGAAGAAATCACAGTAACAATCACAACTCCTTTGTCTACCCGGAAATGTTTCCATTGTCAGTTACAAATAGAGCTTTGCAATTTTTTCCAAGGGGAAAATAAGTCACTCGATTTGATTGGTTAAATCTTCTTTAATTTTTAAAGTAAAGTAGCCAATCTGTTTGGCTCATTTCCACTTATCCTCAGTCCAAAAAAGCAATGTACCCATTTATTTCAGTATGCCCGCAATTACCAACCAGAGAATGACTATAATGAGACCATTTGTAACAAAAGAGGCTGTGGCCCGTTTTTTCTTCCTCTGGTACACTAACGCAAGAGAACATTTCAAATATCAGGTCCAAGAACTGTTTGGAGCCAACAAACATTCAGTCTTACAGCAGGTGGGAGTACCACCTGTTCCTGTCTTATTCCAGAAAAAACAATCGCCTCTTCAGAGTCCCCAGCTGTGGCGAAACCAAGAGTGACTTTGAATGCAAGCAAATACTGAGAACAGCCCTCTCAAAGACTGAGCCTGTTAGACAAAGTCTGATGGGTAAAATGAAGGGTTAAGGACTGCAGCTCAGAGCAGTAGGCAAAGGCTAAGCCACTGCAGGTGTGAATCTTAATGGTTGTTAATTAGGTAGAGGTTCAGCAAAAAAGAGAAAAGCAGCAGGTGTAGGGTGTATATTTTTGCTGATGAAGAAGCAGTATAAACATTCGGCTCTGTAACGGAAAAAAACAAGTTCATTTTTATTTTTTCCATAGTGTAGACTTTGTTTCAATTAGTGCCAGATGATTACTTCCTTTTATGATTCAACAAAGATACAACATTATTCCTCCTCTAAATATTACCAGCTAGGAAATACCAAGTGGCACATCTGTGTGTGCTTAATTTTGATTCACTTTGTGGAGCAGACAATTTTGCATGGGTGGCTTAAAGAGAAGGAAATTGTAACCTTGAACACTAATGAGAGTTTAAGAGATAGGCTTGCAATTTGTCTCTGGATGATAAATTAAACCTTACATTATTGAGCTAACCTAACCCACAGCACTCCTTGCATCTCTAAACAAATCAAAGTTGATCTAAGATATTTTCTTCTGAGAAACTTCCATGACAGCTGTCTTCAAGGTCACCTACTTAACATACCGATGCAAAAAGAACACTTAATATTAAAATACTTTCATCATCAAACCTTCTTGATCATTCGTAAGTATTTACTTGGTTAAGTATACACATATTTAGTTCTGGTAATATGAAACTGTCTTTGTGTTTATGAAGTACTTTGCCATTATGCCAATCTATTAGAACTCTTACAGTCTCAGAATGATTTAACACTGATAACTTAGAAAATACTGAAAAAGATTTTACACATACACACACAGATATATATATATATATATATATGTATATATATATATACACACACACACACATACACACACACTAATAAAAGAGTAAGATGCAAATTGATCATACCTTTGTGATGCCCACTGGCTAATCAGGAGTGAGCATGCAAATTAACCCAACAAAGATGGAAAGTTAATTTGCATATGCAGGTGCCGAGTGGCCTGGGGAGGGGCAGGAGGCTTGCATTGTCACCATGGCAATGACGCAGATGTTCCGCCCCAGCAGCTCTGGGCCTCTGGGCATAGTGGGAAGGTGAAAGGCTTCTCTGGCCAGAGCGAAGGCTGTGCGGTAGCCAGGTAAAGGAAGGCCCATTCTTGCATGAATCTTTGTGCATCGGGCCTCTAGTGTGTGTGTGTGTGTGTGTGTGTGTGTGTGTGTGTGTGTGTGTATACATATATGTATATATGTGTGTATATACATGTAAAATGTAATTTACATTATAGCATCTACATTATAAACTAAATTGGAGAGGTTGTGGAGAAATGGTATCCTCATACACTGCTGGTAAAAATGTAAGTTGGTACAGACATTATGGAAAACATAGTATGGAGTTTCCTTAAAATTAAGAATGAGCTACCATATTACCCAGCATTTCCTCTTTTAGGTATCAACCCCAAAATTGAAAACAAAACAAAACTGTGTTCTTAATGATATATGTATCCCTATGTTCAGTGCAGCATTATTCATGATGGCCAAGAGATAGAAACAACCTAGGTGGCCTTCGATGGATGGATGATTGGCTAAAGAAGAGGTAGTGCACATATATATATATATATATATATATATATATATATATATATATATATATGTATAATGGAATACTACTCAACCATAAGAAAAGATGAAATACTGACATTTGCAACAACATGAGAATATCATGCTTAGAGAAATATCAGATGGGGAAAAAAACAGAAATATATAATTTCACTCATGTGGAATATAAAACAGAAAGCAACAAAAATAAGCAAACAAATAAATAAATAAAAACTCATAAACACAGACAACGACATGATGGTTACCAAAGGGAAAGGGAGTTCTGAGGAGGTAGAAGAGGGTAAAAGGGGTCAAATTTGCAGTGACAGAAGACTTGACTATGGGTGGTGAACACACAATGCATTACACATAGTATACTACAGAATTATAATACACTGGAAAATGATATAATCTTATTAACAAATGTCCTCCAATAAATTTAATATTTTTTTGAAATGCATGTGTAGACTTAATATATTGTAGTTTGTTTCCTGTGTTTCTCCTTTTCTATTTTATCTAGAGTCAACAATTACAAAGCAGAGAACATGTAAAAATAATGTATACTGAGAAATTTTGGTATACAGTAGCATAAATATCATATAATTTTCCTCAAATCAACTCCATAAGTTAGGTGGCACTATTAGTATCCAGACAATAAGTTACATGAGGCACGAGGCATTCAAAACATACTTATACTAAAACAACTGGATTAAAAAATGAATGATTTCTCCCAAATCCCCATAATGCTTAAATATCATGACATTCAATCAGATTTCCATCACCTTTATCAATGTTCATTCCACAGGTTAATCACATTTCTTTCTCCATTTACACAAGAGTTGTCTTTTAAAGATGGAAGACAAATTTCAAAAAATTTTTGAGGCATTGTTTCACACTGTACCTTCCAAAATAACTGAGTAATTATAGGCACTCATACTTCTGAATATATTTTGGGGTAAATGACTAGAAAATATGATACTTGTTGGATATTTCATAAAACAACATAACTAAACTATAACTTTTAGCAAATACATATAGAAGCAGTTGTGGATTGTCCTCAGGATTTGCAAATGCCACCAATTTTGCAGAAGTAGTAGACTTGTAACATGTACTTGTTCCATTAATTTGCATAGAACTAAGTATTATTCCAAATGTTGTATGTGCTGTAAGCCCATCCTATTGATGTTTTGAAAAATTTCAGATACAATTAACAATAAAACATTTAAATTTGAACCCAGAGAAATCTTTAAACCTTCTTGAAGTCTCTCACAATTATATGGCTTTTCATATAAAGTAAAATTATTGAGCATAATCTGTTTCCAAACTGGATTTTATATCTTTGTATTGTCATATCTCTATGCCATAATGAAAACATTCTACCAATGACAAAGTTTTCTTTTTAATTAACAGCCTACTAAAGTTCAACATTTGTAATCTTAGCAGAGTATAATTAACCTTTAAGATTTCTGTGCTGAATGTGTAGAGTAGTTTTGATGTAATATTGGAGAATGCAGCATAGCTATGTTCACTTCACTGGCTTTACCATTGGCCTATAAATTAATAGATGAAAAATAAAATCTTATGGTGAAGTAACATGAACATAATTAAACCATATAACCTTTTCTATTTTGGGAATGACATTTTGATAAATTGAAACTCTAATTACTTTAACTTTTAGCAGGAAATGATACTGGACAGAAACTTTTATTCTTTTTTCATGGAAATAGTGCATTAAAAGTTTTAAAATTACCTTAAAATTTGGAAAGGGAAAACTGTAAAATCTAGTTAGGACTCACTATATTATATGATAAAAGATAACAGCAGAAGTTTAGCCAAGGATTTATTAAGAAAATGAGAAGGGTAACTATGATAGCTATAAACACACTGCAGTATTTATTAAATGGTATCCTTTAAAAATTTCATTTCAGATTTTTTTCAAATTTAACTTATGTAACGGTTTATAAAGCAGCATAGAACCAATGAAACTAACCTACTACTTATAATGGCATGACTTTTTAAATAAATCTTTATTGTTCAGATTATTACAATTGTTCCTCTTTTTTCCCCCCATAGCTCCCCTCCACCTGGTTCCCACCCCACCATCTGCCCTTTGCCACCTCCATTGTCCTCATCCATAGGTGTACAATTTTTTTCCAGTCTCTTCCTGCACCTCCCACACCCCTTTCCCCCAAGAATTGTCAATCCACTCCCTTTCTATGTCCCTGATTCTATTATATTCACCAGTTTATTCTGTTCATCAGAATTTTTATTCACTAGATTTTTAGATTCACTTGTTGATAGATATGTATTTGTTCTTCATAATTTTTATCTTTACCTTTTTTTTCTTCTTCCTCTTCTTAAAGGATACCTTTCAGCATTTCATATACTACTGGGTTGGCAGTGATGAACTGTAGCTTTTTCTTATCTGTGAAGCTCTTTATCTGACCTTCAATTCTGAATGATAGCTTTGCTGGGTAGAGTAATCTTGGTTGTAGGTTCTTGCTATTCATCACTTTGAATATTTCTTGCCACTTCTGTCTGGCCTGCATATTTCTGTTGAGAAATCCACTTCCAGTCATATGGGTGCTCCCTTGTTGGTAACTAACTGTTTTTCTCTTGCTGCTTTTAACATTCTCTCTTTGTCTTTTGCCCTTGGCATTTTAATTGTGATGTGTCTTGGTGTGGTCCTCTTTGGATTCCTTTTGTTTGGGGTTCTCTGCACTTCCTAGACTTGTAAGTCTATTTCTTTCACCAGGTGAGGGAAGTTTTCAGTCATTATTTCTTCAAATAGGTTTTCAGTATCTTGCTCTCTTCTTCTGGCACCCCCATAATTCAGATGTTGTTATGCTTGAAGTTGTTCCAGAGGCTCCTTAGACTATCTTCATATTTTTGGATTCTTTTTTCATTTTGCTTTTCTGGTTGGGTGTTTTTTGCTTCTTTGTATTTCAAATCTTTGACTTGATTCTTGCACTCCTCTAGTCTGCTGTTGGATCTCTGACATTTTTAATAGCTTATTTGTATTTTGTAAATATTAAATAGTAATAATACCTTCAAAATTTTGATTAAAGAATAATTTTAACATAATTACATTAATAAATTAAATTTAAAAACACTTAAAATTTGCTATAGAAAGTAATGAGCATATCACCATTGTAAACTATACCAAGTCATTTTTAGTTTTGTGACCTTGAGTTAGCAATAGTTTCCTGTTTAAAATTGTTGGGTTAGCATCAGTCATTCCAAAGCTTTCTCCCAAGGCTGAAGGGATAAATAAATAATAAATTAATAAATTCCTAAACTTCAAACAATATTGGGATTATTTTCATGATATTCATAAGATATAAGCATTATTATAAATTACATTATAGAGACAAATAAACTCGTGATATTCTTATTTTAACCCAGTTTTTCCAAATCCTGGATCTTGAAATTATATTTGGCCACTTTTATTTTTTTTAATTTATATTTATTCTTGAAAGTATTACAGATGTTCCCTTTTTGTCCCTATTGACCCCTGCCTCCCTGTCACCCACAACACCCCCACACCAGGCTTTCACCACACAATTGTCTATATCATAGTTTCTATGTAAAAATAAAATGATCCAATTTAGAAAGAGTGTAGATCTTTATAAGATGTGTATGCATAAGAATTAAAAAAAAAAAACAGAATGCAGGATAAAATAATATTTATTTTTTCCTGGCTAATTGTATATTTTTAAGTACAAAATTTTAGTTATGTTAAGGTAATAAATATTTCCTAATATTATTAAATTATTTTTATTAACCCATATGTCCTTGAACATAGAATACTTTCTTCTCTTAGATTTTAAGTATATTTACTTCAAAATTGTTATGAATAGGCATGAAACCAGAAGCAACCATTAATTTCCATTAAAAGAGATATAAAGGCTATAATAGGCTTATTAAGCTTATACATCATGCTAGTAACCTCAAGACATGGATTTTATTTACATACTTTATATCAGGTATTGGCAAACTATGGGCCTCTTGCAGATCAACTGTTTTTGAAAATAAAGATTTATTGGAATAAGCCCCATCCATTTTTTTATATATTGCTTATGTCTGGTTTCCCATTACAGAGTTGAGTAGTTGCAACAGAGATGCTATGGCTTAGGGGGTCTAAATATTTACTATCTGGCCCTTTATAGAAAATATTTGTTGACTCATGCTATAGACACTAAAGTCTTAACCCAAGAAACTGTAAGGAAAGAAAAAGGACTCTCTTTTGCTTTGTGGTGTCCTTCCACAATTTATGAGAAATAGTTGTTAATTAAACCCCAAGATTTTTGGCTCCTCTGTTCAAATGTTGGGACAAGATAACCTACTCTCAAGGCTACATTCTTGCATCCCCTTGCCCCTTGCTATTTTCACAACTCAGGGTTAATTCACACCAAGGGGTCTCTAGTTAGTAGAAAGTTTCCTTTTACCCTTCCCTTCTAGCAATCATTTTTTGAACTTTTCATAACTTTTGCTCTAAGCCTGTTTTACTGGCTTGGGAGAAAATACTGACGACACTTCCTTAGGACTTCTGCCAGCCTGTCTCCTGGAAAGCAAACAAACTGTAACTTTTCAAGACAACCCCTGGTATCTCTCAACTTCAACATAATCATCTTCCTTTCCTTATCACCTAGCAACAGCGACCAATTGCTCTTTAAAACTGGAAGCCACTCTTTATTTCCTGCTTGTATTGACTAGCAACTTTTGGCCCTTTGCCCCCTTGGAAAGAAAAATAAACTTCCTCTCTGAATCTCTCCTTTTAGTTATGAATTCTTTCACAACTTGTGTTGATTAAACCCTAACAGAAGCAAATTCTTTTTTAAATTTCTTTTTATCAATTTTTATTTGTCATTAAATTTATTGGGGTGACATTGGTAAATAAGATCATATAGGTTTCAAGTGTATAATTCTATGATACCTGATCTGTATATTACATTGTGTGCCCACCACCCAAGTCAAAACTTCCTTCTCACCATATATTTGGCCCCCTTTACACTTTACTACCTGAACCCCCTTCCCTCTGGTAACCACCATACTGTTGTCTGTGTCTATAAGTTTCAGTTGTAATCCACATGTGAGTGAAATCATATGATTCTTAGCTTTTCTTGACTGATTTATTTCTCTTAGCATGCTATTGTTAAGGCATATCCATGTTATTGCAAATGGCAGTATCTCAGTTTTTCTTCTGGCTGAATAGTATCCCACCCATATAATAAAAACCCAGTGGTCGTAATGCCGTAATGACCGAAGACCATTCATCAGGAGGTGCATTGAGCACCTCTCAGTCCCTTTCCCTCCTCTTTCCCACCCGTGAACAGCGGCTCTCGCAGTGGGCCAGGCAGGGTGAGAGCTACTAGCCCTGGAGAGCTACGTGGAGGGCGGGGCGGCCAGCTGAGGCAAGCAGAAGTGATCTACTCTGGGCCTCTATTTGTATATATCTACAGAAGTACAACATATTCATTGTCCAATCATCTATTGAAGGACACTTTGGTTGTTTCCAAGTCTTGGCCACCGTGAATAATACTACAATGAACATAGGGTTGCATATATCTTTATGAATAAATGTTTTCAAATTTTTCATGCAGATACTTAGAAGAGGGGTTTTTGAGTCATATGGTAACTCTCTTATTTGAGGAACCTCTATACTATTTTCCATAGTGGTTGTACCAGTTTACATTCTCACCAGCAGCAGATGAGGGATTCTGACCCTAGTTTCCATAAAAAAAGAATAATGTATGAAATCCAAGGTGTGTGAAACAAAGTGGAGGAAATATTTTTCAATGTTCATTCCTAATTGGGAATTTACCTTTAATTATGAGTTAACACAAAAAGCACACTTATATTAGTTGCATTTTTGAATATGTAGAGAAAAATTACATATATTTTAATAATATTTAATAATATGTCAATATATCTTTAATATTAAACACTGGTTCAAAATAATGGTACTCAGGATCTCTCAAAAATCTTTAAGATGTTGATAAAAAACACATACAATGTCAAAAATTGTAAATATGTTGGCAATGAATTTTTTTATATTTCATTTCCTTTGTGATACTTTTATTCTTTGTGTTGTATTTAAAGACAGTATTTGGAGAAATGCTCTAAAGGATTTTTCATAATGCAAAAGGAGTATATAGCAAAAAAATGAATAAATAACATAAGAATCAAGAACTAATGCTTTAATAAACTTTTGATTTAGCAACTACAAATTTTATTTAGATTTAGATAAAAATGTATCATAAATCACTCTTTATTGGGTCTTTGTCTTAACAGAATTAGTTCTTATTTATAGAATAATGTTAGGCAAAAATAAAAATAATTTTAGATTCCATAGAAGTTGAATGTTTTTGTGTTGCATTAATACCTAATATACCTTGAAGAATATTCCATAATAAGGAAATTACCCAACAAACCTCCTTTTTTGAGTATAATGTCTCTGTTAAAGCTACTCTATCATTTAATGCTCCTGGACTTTAGGATGATGTGCAGGTTCTAATTCCAAATATCCAATAAAAATTGTGAGACTGTGGTCTGCTGTTTCAACCCTGGACTTTCACTTCTCTTGACATGAATATTCCAAAGGACAATCTCTTCCACAAAAGAAATGTTTTATTAATATTAAAATATATTCATTTTTTCTTTTATCTTTCACTGGCTTGAAACTAAAATATTACTTATCTAGTCTATGCTTCTAATCTTTTCAGCACATTCATACATCCATCACAGAGAAAGCTCTCTGAAGGATTATCCACATAATAAGTCCAGGCTTCTGTACCAAAAGCCTGATGAGTTATGGTAAGGCTGGAAAATGAAATATGCTTAGTACTTTCTGCTTAGTTATCTAGAAAATTGATATTTATTTTCTAGATATCTAAGAGCAGTATTATCTAGCATTAGTACTATTTTTGGATTAATATTCCTTATTAAAAATTACTTTAAAGATCATTTTCATTAATCATATGTGGTTTTCTGATTTGGATTTACATAGTGTGGACATATAATTAGAATTAAAAGGTAGTAGAAAGATTGTACTTCAATACTAAATGAGAAGATTTTTTACATATCCCAAAGTTAAATTAGAATGTCTTGAATGTGCTAATATAATTATGTTATAAAATAGTCAACATGATATTATTTAGTGTCAGGTATTATTTTAGCATATTTTAAAATCCCTCATTAAAACTTCATTAATTTGACATTCAAATTAGTTCTGTTGATTGGAAATTGTATACACTTTGGGTTTAATAAAATGTTAGTCACAATATCAAACCACTTTTAATTAGATTCATATTGTTCCTACTGCTGTATTAGGAACAAGTTCTAAGAATGACCTAAAATAGATGGGTGAAAAATTTTGTTACTATTACTGGCCTCTTAAATTTATTGGCTTTTGATGAATTTTAAAATCCTATTCCTGAAGTGAATACAGTAAGTGTTCACAATCAGGATTTGTCACAATCATGGGTTGAACTATGTTCCAAATGTGATCTTCCAAGGAGGGAATACTACAGAATGTCTTATCTCCTCTTAAAGGAAATTGTTTCAAAACTAGATGAGGAGACAAGCAAAAAAACAAAACAAAACAAAACAAAAAAAAACTGAGCAGGTATTTAATATTATACCTAATGCATTTATTATTCTAATTACAGTTATTTACAAAATTCACATTAAAATATTAGCATGCATACACATTTTCATAATAGCCAGAAAAGGTGTGCCCCTTCTAATCAATTGAGAAATCAACCTATTAGACTAAAGTGTTGTTCTGAGTCAATTAATCTAAGATTCCTTTAAGAAATATTGACACAGGACACCTTGGATTTTTTATGCCTTGGCCACCATGAACAAAGCTGCAATGAACATGGCGGGGGGGGCACATACCTTGTGAATACATATTCTTGAGTTTCTCAGGTATATGTTTAGGAGAGAGATTTCTAGGTCATTTGATAGTTTTAGTCTTAATTTTTTGAGGAATAGCCAGACTGTTTTCCATAGTGGTTGTACCAGTCTACCTTCCTACCAGCAGTGAGTGAGGGATCCCTTTTTTCCACAACACTTGTTATTGCTTGTCTTGTTGATAATAGCCACTCTAACAGGTGTGAGGTAGTATCTCATTGAAATTTTGATTTGCATTTCCCTACTTGCTACTTGCTAGTGAGGCTGAACATATTTTCATACATCTATTGGCTATTCATATGTCTTCTTGGGAGAGGTGTGTTTTTAGGTCCTCTGCCCACTTTTTGATTGGGTTGTTTGGGTTTTATGAATTCTTTATATATTTTGGAAATTAAACCTTTGTTAGGACTACTGTATGCAAATGTCATCTCCCATCTGGTTGGCTGCCATTTTGCTTTGTTGTCAGTTTATTTTGCTTTGCATAGAGGACTGGACAAAGAAAATGTGGTTTATATACATAATGGAATACTACTCAGCCATAAGAAAGGGTGAATGAAATACTGCCATTTGCAGCAACATGGAAGGACAATGAGAGTATCATGCTAAGTGAAATAAGTCAGTCAGAAAAAGCTAAAAACCATATGATTTAACTTATATGTGTGATATGAAAGTGAAACTCATGAACACAAACAGCATGTGGTGGTTGCCAGAGGTGAGGGAGAAGATTTGACTTTGGGTTCTGGGCACATGGTGCAAAATACAGATCTTGTAACATAAAACCCACACCTGAAATCTATATAATCATGTTGACAGATGTCACCCCAGTAAATTTAATAAAAAAAGAATGTCAATTTTTGTTTTTTGCTTTAACATAAACATTAAAATATAATTAAAATTAATGCTAGAACTTAGGAAATTAAGTCATCATTTTTCAGTTAACATAGACAAATATATATATTTGACTGAAAATTTCAGGACTTTATCAACTTGTTTGGTCATGATTCTTTTACTTCTTGCCTCTGACAGAATGGCTTATATTACACTTGCAATATTTTATTGGCATATCTTCTATTTTCTTAACAATATGATAATCTTCTGCAGAAATAAACCTCAGCCTTTAGTTCTGAAAGGGCAGAAATGGCCTATAAATTTAAAAGGACAATTTTTTGACACTATTCCAAAAAATATATATTAGTTATTTTTAAACTAGAGCAATAATTGTCAACTATATGCTTGATATAAATAAAGTGGTGTGTTTTTTACTAATAATAGTGTTAATTAATAAAATAATGTATATATGCTTGTAAAAAATGATAATTTTTCAAGCTTTAATATTTCTCAAAAAATCCTAACATTTTATATCTGGTAGAGTTACTTTCTTGTGTATACGTGCACCTCTTTCATGCACTAGAATGGCAATCTCTTTCTATATTTACTTTAAACTGTTACTGTTTCTTAGTAAAGAACTGATAAAACCCTGAGTCAGAGTGTCTATGGGAAGTTTCTAGGGTTATACCTTATCTTGGACCTGTCAGGACTCCCAGCCATCATGGCTCTGGTCACGGCACCAGGATGCGGGCTAGATCCCCAGTGTGGGGCATTCCGGAGGCAGCCAGTCAATGATCCTCTATCATCATTGATATCTCTCTCTCTCTCTCCCTCTCTGAAGTCAATAGTATACATTCATACATATATATATATATTTAGGATCCTCATCTTTAATTTCATCTTCATCTTTAAAAAATCTCTCTTGAGTTCTCTTTTGTGCCCAATGTCACTAAATAGTCCTTCTTATTGATGAAAAGTATGCCTCATCAATGCCTCACTTGCTCAGCTTTGCTGTTGACAATATTTTTTTATATTCTCTTAACTTTGGGATACATTTACAAGTTCTTCTCTTATTATCTGTTTTCTTAATGTCTATTTACTCTCCTTGAATCTTTAAGCCATCATATCACACCCTTGCACATAAAACTAATCCAGATGAAATAAAATAGCAAGCTTCCAATTCTTATTCTGAAATAATTAGATTTCCCTCATGCCTAAATTTTTGACTCCATGGGAAAAGACTTACATTGCTTTATATATTTTCTTATTAGAAAACATCCCTAATAGTATAATATAAAGAGCATTAGGTTTGTAGCAAAATTAAAATGTAGAGGAAAAAAATACCTAATCTGTAAATTCTGTAGCCTTAAGTAAGAAGACTACTACCTTATATCTTTAATGTCTTATTCCTCTCTTGACATGAGGGTCATAACAGTTATTTTTTGGGGACTGTGAGAATTCAAGGATGACTGTGTGACAGTATTTAGTTTCATTGATACTTAGTGACAATTCCTCCCACTTTCTTATTCTCACAGGACATTGAGTTTCTGGTACCTGCCATGTGTCGAACCAAAATTATTAATCTGAATATTAAAGAAAACAAACAGGACAATATCTGGGTCATAGCTGCCCTATTGAAGCCTATTGCTCTATCAGGAAAAGTATCAGTAGTAGCCCAGGGCTACCACAAAAGAGCTGATAAAGCAAAAGAAGATTGGAGTGAGATTTCTTTAAATCTCAACATCTAGATATAGAGAATGAGCAGAGGAATGAGAAAAAGGACACTATTCTACTTATTATGCTCTTTGTTTCTCCTTGTATATCCTCTTTCCTTCAAAATCACATAAACTGTCAGTATAGATGATGGGGCATATAAGACAAGCACTGTTGTAAACTACTAGAAACAATAATAGTGGTCTAGTTCACTGGCAAATAGAGTATTAGCTACTTTATGAAGGTTTGTTGAACAAGAAAATATGGGTTCATTCCCTGCCCTGACATATAAATTAATTGGCTGGTGTAATTGGCTGATTTATCTGTTGTTTTTTTAATTCTTTATTGTTTAGATTAGAGTATTACATATGAATCCTTTTTCCCCCATTGACCTCTCCCCACTTGCCCCGCCCCAGGCCCAGCACATGCCCTCACCACCCTACTGACTATGTCCATGGGTTATGCTTATATGCATGCATACAAGTCCTTTGGTTGGTCTCTCCTCCTCTCAATCCCTTTCCCCCTCCCCGCCCCAGCCTTCCCCCCTGAGGTTGGATGATCTGTTCAATGCTTCTGTGTCTCTGGATCTAGTTTAGTTCATCGGTTTTTGTTGTTCATTATATTCCACATATGAGTGAGATCATGTGATATTTATCTTTCTGTGACTGGCTTATTTCGCTTAGCATAATGCTCTCATTGTTCTTCATAGATTTCTTATTTTCTGTCACCTTTTATCTTTAGTTTTATTTTTCTCCCCTTTTATATAATAACTTTTTTGTTACTTCAATGTCCTTCATTCAAATAACTCAAATAATATAGGTTTTAATATACTTGTTAATTTGAAATAATATTTTCAAAATTAGAATCTATTTTAGGGCTTTCATGGGAAATAGTGATTGGAAATTAATGGCTTTAATGGCATCCTATCTAATAAAAGAATAATATGCAAATTGGCCATACCTCCAATACACCCACAAGCCATGCCCACCAGCCAATCAGGAGCAAGTATGCAAATAAACCCAACCAAGATGGCTGCAGCCATGGAACTGCAGCAAGCAGGAGGCTTGGGTTTCCCCGGCAATGGAGGAAGCCAAGCTTCCCTGCCCACTGGCCGGTCCAGGCCTACACTCAAGGCTACAAAGTTTCAATTATAGAAGATAAATAAACCCCAGATACCAGAACCTCCACTGGTGTTGCAGGGCGTCATAGCCGGCCTGCAAACCACCACAGGCCCCTCGCTCAGGCCTCCCCACACCCCAAGGGAACCCCCACCCTGATCTAGGACACCCTTCAGGGCAAACCAGCTGGCCTCCACCTGTGCACCAGGCCTCTATCCTATCTAATAAAAGAGTAATATGCAAATTAACCATCACTCCAACACACAAGATGGCTGCCCCCATGTGGACACAAGATGGCCACGACAAGATGGCCAGCATGGGAGGGAGGGACCAGGCCTGCAAGGGAGGGAAGTTGGATGCTATCGGGCCTGCAGGGGAGGGCAGTTAGGGGTGATCAGGCTGGCAAGGGAGCAGTTAGGCATCAATCAGGCTGGCAGGGGAGTGGTTAGGGGGTGATTAGGCAGGCAGGCAGAATTGTTTAGGGGTAATCAAGAAGGCAAGCAGGCAAGCAGTTAGGATTGTGAGAGGGATGACCGACTGCCCGTTTTGGCCTGATCCTTAAGGGCCAACCCCCGCCCCCACTGTGCACAAATTTCGTGCATAGGGCCTCTAGTTAAAACATAATTAAGAAGGTGGAAAAATACAAAACACAGGCATGTATCAAAAATTCAATATTTAAATTGCAGCATGAAAAAAATATTAGATGTATTTATAAACCCACTGACAAGTTAAAGTTTTTTCAAATGCATTAGATGTTTATGCAGTTACTTGCTTATATACCGTTTATCATAATAAAGAACATTGTAATTAATGCAAAAAATGTCTCTATGGTATAACTAAATGCATCCTTTTATTCCTTAATGTTCTACAGAAAACTAATTAAATAATGCTCATTTCATGGACTTTTTTTTTTTTTTTTTGGCACAGCTAGAAGATCCAGATAGAAACAGAACATAGACCAACGGTAAATTTGCAGTATTTGTATTGATTTAACCTAAATTTTCAGAATATAACAAATGCTTTTATTTAATTATGGAAAAATATTTACATGAACATTCTGTGTCCACTTGAGGGTGATGCATATCTTATCCATTTAACAATGTTTAGATTGAGGTTTTGGAAAAAATGTGTTTTTTTTAAACAAATATGGATATTTCAATCTCCTCTCTAAGTTATTTTCTGTTTCCATATCAAATACCATCAATCTCTTTCATTGGTAACAAGAATGTCTGTGAGGTTAATACTATAAGACAGTCCGTAAACTCAAGTTCAAAGGAGAAAATATCATTTTGTTATAGTATTACTTTCCACAAAATTTAATTTCATAGTTGAAAATAAATGTGATGAATTGATGTTAATGTGTTTAGAAAATAGAGTTAAAAGCTAGCAATTAGAAATATAGGCATATTGCAGTTTTACATTTAATATAATAAAACTTTACATATTGGGCTAAATAGACAGGGCTATTCTAAATAACAATGACCTAAATTAGTGGTTATTATTTGGCAAATGGAAATTATTTTATTCACATATACTATATTTAAGTATTTTAAACTAGAGATTCAAGTTAATGTTGAAAATTAAATTAAAATAGTCATTAAGCAGTGATTTACATTATGGCATTTTGAATGTTTATGTTACATTATAGGTTATAAGGTTTAAAAAAATGATGTAACAACTTCAGAACATATACAGGTAGGTTTTAATTTGGTAATATAGTCATTATCCTATAAGAGTGACTAGACTCTGAAAAATCATGATGGCATTGCTTTTCTATGCAAATATATTTACTCATCCCATAGTATATGGGTCTTTCTTTCTTTTTTCTTTTTTTTAATTTTTTAAATATATTTTATTGATTTTTTACAGAGAGGAAGAGCGAGGGATAGAAAGCTAGAAACATCGATGAGAGACATCGATCAGCTGTCTCCTGCACGCCCCCTACTGGGGATGTGCTGCAACCCAGGTACATGCCCTTGACCGGAATCGGACCTGGGACCCCTCAGTCCGCAGGCCAACGCTCTATCCACTGAGCCAAACCGGCTAGGGCAGTATATTGGTCTTTCTTAAAGAATTTTTAGTACAAAGATGGTCATGATCAAATTCTGAACTAGATATAACACTCCAATGGCTATAAAAATATCAAAAAAAGCCTAATGTACTAGTCACAAAGAATAATAATAGTAAGATTAAGAGCTGAGGCAAGAGAGAACAAGAAGGTTACATCGCAGGTGGACAAAAAACTAAAAAAGAGGTGCCAGTTATTCTAATGAGATCATTTACAAAGATTGCTGAGTTCCACTCAAAAAATCAACCCAAGATAAATTATCAGAGAAGAGGTAGAAATGTGGTTTTCAGGGGCTGACACAAACAAAATAAGCAACAATTGTAATTGAGACAAAACCAACCAACCAAACCAAGACACTTTTGAGAAAATCACTAGGGAGCTTGAAAGCTGTCTTTTAAAAACGTGTGTGGGAGAGGTGTGGAGAAAGTAAGGAGGAGGTTACTAATTGGGGAAATAGCAGCCCGAGGCAGCCGTGAAAAGACTGGTTGAGGAAATATTTTGAAATATAGTCTTTGCCTGAGTTCACCCTCTCGGCTTCACCGTCTGGAAGCTCTCTTGAGGCAGTAAATTGCCATAAGCATAGGGCTCCCATCCTTCGGGCATCATTGCTTTTACTTGCCTGATGTTCAGTGCCTTGAAATCTATGGTTTTATCTATTTTGTTTGAATTTTCAGTTATTTTGAGCAGGTGGCTATATGTGGTCCCTAAAACAGTCTTGCCTGAGAAAGCAGTCATATTAGGATTTGATATTTTATTTCCAATGGCAGGAGTAGGGAAACTTTTTCTACCAAGGGCCAGATGATATTTTCATCTTTATGGGCAATACAGTCCCTGTCACAACCACTCAACTCTGCCATATTAAAGCAAAAATAACTAAAGACAACATAGAAATAATGGGCATGGCAGGCTATGGCTTACAGTGAGCCAGAGTAGCTTGTCAAACCCTGTTCTATGATAACCACTACAATTTTGAAAACAATGTTTAAAACAAGCTAACAGAAAAAAATACAAAATTAGATAGTAAATTTCAAAATACAACTTCAAAATAAATCACATTAAATCAGAACATAAAACAATCAGGACAATTAGAAAGCACATAAAAATATAGTTTTAAATTGAACATATCAGAAATTACATTAAGCTTATATAGGCTAAATGATTTCTGTTTAAGGCAATTGCTGTCATTCGGCTTAAAAAACTAATTTCTGGCAAAAAGTAACAGGTAAAATGTACACATATGCAGAAATCTTATAAAGGGGAAAAGATATACTCTGTAAAAGTGACTAAAATAAATATTCAATAACTGCATTTTTATTAAATAACAGATTAAAAGGAATGATAAATACTGTGAGTTAATATTGATAAAGTTTAAAATTTCAAGGAAACGCACACATTTTAAATTTGTATGCATCCAGTACTATTCTCAAAATGTATGAAGCCTATTTTAGCAAAGTTGCATAAAGAAATAAGCAGATTGACAAAGTAGATTTTAACACTGCTCTTAGCCCTTCATATAGCAAGCAGGGCAAAAAATAACTCAGTTCCAGGTAAGTAGTTATAATACTGAAAATATACAAAGTACTAGTACAAGAAACCATTTTGATATGCATTAAATTCCACTCAATTTGAATGATAGAAAAAAGAAAGAATAACTATTACATGATTTCAGTTATACAAATTTCAAGTACAGGCAATATTAAATTAGAACCGTAAAACTGCATCAGAATAGGGTCGAAGTCTGGGCATTTATTACTTTGGGTCTATTGGGAAGTGTGTGGAGGAAGGAAACACTGTGGGCTTTGGCAGTCTGAACAGAAATTCCTGGCACACCAGAGAAGCATATTATATTGACAGTATCACACCCACAAACCTTCAGAATGAGACTTCCACATATTTATTCCAAGAAGTAAGAACAACAACAAAAAATGTGGAGAATCATGGAACCCTAATCATGGTAAGCACCAAACAGAATATTTCAGACCACAGGTTGCCCTGTACCAGTACTTGTACCAGCACTCTCCTCTCCCCGCTGGCAGAGGTGCCCAAGTGGTCTTCCAGTAATTTTATTTGTGCATTTTTTTTTCTGAGAGGCATGCAGGAACAATAGCCCCACTAGGGTGAAAAACAGTATTATCCTAAGAATATAGAAGCAAAAACAGGATGAACATGAAAATAATTTGAGAGGCTCATGAGTCTTCTAGAGTTGGATGCCCAGAAAATGGTTGGGTATCTTAGATTGCAGATGGGAAAATGCAGATCTATAAAGCCATCCTTCCATAAGGTTTACTGAAGCAATGGGCATGTAGGAAAGTGCAATGAAGAAAATGTCAAGTAAGAAGACAACAGAACTGAAGGTGGCTTTACGGGGCACCAAAATGGAAGGAGCAGAAAAGGAAATAAAATTCCTAAACTCTGATTGAGATACGTAACAAGAGCTGTAAGAAGATAACAGGAGTGCTTGGAAAACTAAAATAAAGGCGGAGGATAGTACAGAGTAAAGGGGGCCAAATACATGGTGACTGAAGAAGATTTGGCTTTGGGTGGTGGGCACACAGTGCCATGCACAGATTGTGTATCATAGAAATGTACACTTGAAATCTATATAACCCTGCTAACCCATGTCACCAATAAAGTTAGTAAATTTTTTAAAAGATATATAACTTCTTGTTCTGAAATGAAGAATGACCAATCTCCAATGTTTGAAAGGCTGTCAATCACTAATGAACCCAATGAGATTATGCACATTAATATACTGAAGTTACATAATAGATTTTGCTGCTTTGATGAGTAAATGAGAAATGAGAGCAGAGTCAATTAGATGCAAAAAAGTATAAATACAGAGGTAAATGTGTGTGTGCCCATGTGAATCAGTGAGCATGTAGATATGTTTATGTGTGTGTGTTTCAGATGTAAGAGTATTGAGGATATTTTTATTCTAAAATTAATGGGAACTAGATGAAAACTTTCATTGAAATATAAACCTCTTGAGGGCAAAATTTTTATCTCCTTGCTCAGAGGAAGCTGCTGAAATAATTCTGACATCTGTCATTTAGTGAACTTCTCATTTAGATAAGTGAAATGTCCTAGATTATATAATTATCTGAAATTAATTGAATCCAACACACTACTGATTATTAGATACTGTCATTTTATATCTCACTGAGGAAAACATAATACTGCCAAATTGTTTCACAATTATTTTGTATCACTTGTAATTTTTATTGAATATTTACTGAAAACTAAAGTTTTTTTCAAATAGATTTTTATTGTATATCACATGAAAAACATACATGCTAATTAAATGACTTAGAGTATACCTAAAGTATTGTTCACAATTTTTTTTATTGTTTGATGTATTACAAATAGTAGTACCTATGTTTCCTTTTTTTTCCCCCATTGACCCCCCCTGGCCTCCCCTACACCCCAGTACATGCCTTCACCTAGCTGCCCCCCCCCCCCCGCCAGTGTCTTGTATCCATTGGTTATGTTTATATGCATGCATACAAATCCTTTGGTTGATCTCTTACAGCACCCCTCACCCAACCTCCCCTGCCTTCCCGGTGTACTTTGACAGTCTGTTCAATGCTTCTTTGCCTCTGTATCTATTTTTCTCCCCATTTCTTTCCTTTAAAAAGTTTTGCCACTGCAGACTAGAAATAAACATAATAACAAAACAAAACAAAAAATGTTTGAGTCCCAATTTCAATGTCCAACAGTTCCGAGTCCCCGTTTCAATGTCTAACAGTTCCTTATGTGTACATGTCAGCAACCATATCTGGATGGTGGGCACATGGTGGCAATGCAGGTCCGACCCTCTCTGGTTTGGTCCTAGGCAACCTGCAGTGGTGCACAGCTGCTGACTGCTAGCGTGGCAAGGCGTTGTCAGTGTCTTCCATCTCTGGACTGTTTCTCTTCTTGTCTTCATGGTTAGAGCAGACCTGTCAATTCCTCTCTGTTGCAGGAATCCACATGGTCTTGGAGTTGTTTTCTGAAAGTATACAAACATATTCTCGACCACAAGTTAATGAAGGAATCTTTTCTATGTAATTGATTTGAGATCCTTTTTATTTTTGCCCAAACAATTTTTCTTTGTCTTATGTAGACACCATATGTGTTTTTCATGGCAGTCTTGCTGTTAGCATTACAAATGAAAATTAATTTTGTAAAGTAAAATTTTTCTAGATGTAATTTACTTATAGGATATTTTCCTTACATGATATTGCCCTACTAGCCCCCCCCTTTTTTTTTTTTATTAATGGAGGCTTTTGTAAATTTTATAATGCAGTCTTGATAACTTTAAATTTAATTTTCTTTTTCTTTGCCCAAAAATATGACTGCTTTAGGTTCATTGCATGTTCAGGAATTTTACCATGAGATGAACTACCAATAGAAATTTTAGTTATTACTTTAAGAACAGCTTTTTGTCCAGTACAATTAAATTTACTTGAATATTCACTTATTTCAATTAGCCTATTTAAATTAATCTGAAAACTTGATTACTATTTTACTGTCAAATTTAATACTCTACCAACAATCTTAGTTTACCTTGTAAATACTAGTGGGAAGGATTATTTGCAATCTTGAGTAGGCCCTGAGCATTCCTGATGCTAGGCTGAATTAGATATAGGGCAGCTGCTGTCAGCCATGTCTCTTGTCTGTCACCTGTATCTCAATCTGAGCTGGGCCAAATCTCTTTCTGTTGCCTGGGTCCCGATCTGAGCTGGGTGTGGGAAGCGCGAAGCAGCCATGGGAGCAGGAGACCTCCCTTAAAAGGGGCGAGGGTTCAAGCCCCTGTAATGTTGGGGGGGTGAGGGTCTGTGCCCCACTTCTGTTACCCCCCAAGTTCTCTCCTGATGGCCCCTCTGCGACTGTGCCTGTCTTAGGTTGTTCCTTCCTTGAAGAATCTTACCCGTCTCTGGCTAACCAGCCATCCTCCGGGGCCAAGCAGGGTGGTGTGAGGTTCAGTTCTGTCTCCTTGGTAGCCTATGCCCCCGTGGCCTCCATGCCCAGCACCTGCCTTGCTGGCGAGGTCCTGATGCTGATCACATATCTCGGGGAACTCGGGTTTCTTCTCCAGTGAGGGTCCAGCTCACACGATTGGGTGTGAGACAGATCCATGGTACCAGCCCCCACGAGGCTTCAAGCTTAACATGAACAGAAAGCTCAGGCAACAGCTGAGGACAATTGGATTGTGAGAAGAGGGTCCCTCTTGGCACAAAAGGTAAGAGGGGCCAATATAGGATGCTCAAGTGCCTTCCCAGTGCCTTAATTCCTTCTGAAAGGGATTAAATCCTTTCATGTCCTTTTTAAAATTGCTGCCAAACATTCAAAGAATTAGTTTGTAAGTTTGTTTGGGATAATTGTACAATATGCTGTTGTAAAATATCTAAAATTATAATGACATTGTAGAATAATATCATGTAAGGATATTCTTTGCTCTAGGCCCTGGCAATTCCATTTCAAACTGGCTGTCAATTTCTTTTTGAAACTTTATATAAACTTTGTCAGGAAGACAAAAACACAAATTACTTACTTTAGTTCAAGAGGCCAAATATATTGACTTTCAATTACAATCCTTATGACTTATGAAGGAAACTTCTCTTTGTTTCCTTCTAAAATAATTTTCAGGCTACAGAGAGTTTCATTTAAAAATCTTTGTCACATGAAACAATTTCTCTTAAGGTTATGGTGACCACCAGTATGGATTAGATTTAGTATTTTATTTTTATTTTATAATTTTTTAAATTAATTTTTTTAATTTTTATTTTTTACATATGTGTCCTTATTTCCCCATAACTCCCCACTCCCCACTCATGCCCCGCCCCCTTGTTGTCTGTGTCCATTGATTAGGTTCATATGCATGCATACAAGTCCCTTGGTTGATCTCTCCACCTTACCCCCACCCTCCCCTACCTTACCTGAGGTATGATGTTCTGATCGAAGTTTCTCAGCCTCTGGTTCTGTTCTTGTTCATCTGTCTATGCCATTCATTATATTCCACAAATGAGTGAGATCATGTGATATTTATCTTTCTCTGCCTGGCTTATTTCACTTAACATAATATTCTCCATCTCAATCCATATTGTTGCAAATAGTAGGGACTCTTTCTTTTTTACCATAGCGTAGTATTCCATTGTGTATATATACCACAGTTTTATTATCCACTCATCTGCTGATGGGCATTTAGGCTGTTTCCAAATCTTAGCTATGTTGAATTGTGCTGCTATGATCATAGGGGTGCATATATCCTTTCTGATTCGTGTTTCTAGTTTTTTGGGATATATTCCTAGAAGTGGGATCACTGGGTCAAATGGGAGTTCCATTTTTAGTTTTATGAGTCACATTTAGTATCCATATTTTCCAATCCATTTTTTCAACTCACAATTTCAAAAATCTATGTTTTATAATATGCTATCATTTGCTGCACTTTCTGAGTGTTATTGGCACAACATTTCTCAAAGAACTCACTGTTTTCTGCGTCAGACCTTCCTATAAGCCACTTAAACAAGTAGTAATGTACACTGCAGGAGTTACCTTCCTGGGTGACAGGAGGCTTCAGCTACATCTGGAATTCAGAGCAATTTAAAAGAAGTCATTAGAATTAATCAAATACACTAAGAAAAATAACTCTGGGACCTAAATCAAGTTGTCATTATTTTCCATGCAGTTCTCTTCTAAATACCCCATACCAGTATTCTTGGAATCATATCCAGTTTCACATGTGTTTAAATGGAAATTTTTAAAAAATAAAAATTAAGTATTCATAAATAAAATACTATGCTACTATCAAAGTGATGTGTTAAAAGGACACATAGGACTTGGAAATATATTATGATATTAAAATATATGAATATGTGTGAATGAGTATATATGCAATACACACATGCATATATCTATATACACCTATAATCATATTAATATATTTGAAATAACTCTGAAGAATGTATATAAAGATATTACAGTGTCATCTCTAAGATAGGACTATAGGTAACTGTTTCCCATATTCCCTTTATATAGTTTGTATTTTCAGTTTTCTACTGTTTATCAGTACTACTTTGCCATTTAAAAATAAATGGGATAGATTATCCT
Source organism: Corynorhinus townsendii (assembly GCA_026230045.1). Taxonomy (NCBI): domain Eukaryota; kingdom Metazoa; phylum Chordata; class Mammalia; order Chiroptera; family Vespertilionidae; genus Corynorhinus; species Corynorhinus townsendii. Next base: position 74,355,860 of record JAPDVU010000003.1, on the reverse strand, counting down.
TGAAAATTTCTCACTAAAGAATTTCCATAACATTTCTTGGTACAATTTCAGATAATTTTAAACTTCAGATTGAATTTGAATTAAATATTAGACTGAAATATACTAAAAACATTGAAATTTTACCTACCTACAACAGAAATTTATTACAAATTATCATATTTTTTTTCTAATTTATGATAGTCAAATGGATCATCACGAAAAAAAAAATATCTCTTTGAAACAAGTATATAGTCAAAACCTCTCAGGGAAAGTTACTTAACACATAGCTCATTTGGCTGCAACATTATAATTGTTACTTTGCATTTATAATTATACACTACTCTAAATAACCCAAAATGTCTAATAATAATTATACAATGTAAATAATTGCAGGGACATATTAACCATTGTTCTATTAATTTATGCATTTTCACTTTTGTTACAATATTAAAGATGAATGCTACTGAAAGTGTTTATGTCCATATTTCAGTCTTTATTAATATACACTTGGCATACATTGAAGATGGAATTTTCATTTTTGTGAGCCTTCATGTATATATAAATATCCTCACCTGAGAAAAATTTTTTATTAACTTTTTGAGAGCGAGAGAAAGAGGGAAAGAGAAACATCAGTTTGTTCCCTTTCTTACACACCCAGATCAGGGATCAAACCTGCGATCTAGGTATGTGCCCTGACCTGGAATTGAACCCGCATCCTTTTGGTGTACTGGACAGTGCTCCAACCAACTGAGCCACCCAGCCAGGGCCACATGTATTTCTAGATTATCTACTTTCTGCAATTATAAAAGGGAGCTATGTGTTTTTTGTACTTTAGTCTTTTCTAATAATCTGTTTTCCCTCCTCTTTAACAGAACTGTCGTTAAATATATTTTAAACTTACATACTCATTTTAAACCTATTGTCTGAAGACAGAATTTCAAATAAACATCAAATCCAATGGCAAATTAGCTATTTATAATTACTTCACTATATGACATATTTCAAAATCTTAAAAATAAAATAACTTTTTCTAGAACACTAAGATAATATATGTTCACTAAAGGCCTGGTACATGGATTCATGCACAGGTAGGGTCCCTCAGCTTGCCTGTGCCCTCTTGCAATCTGGGACCCCTAGAGGGATTTTGGACGGTGGGGTTTGGCTTGATTCCCGGCAGTCTGACATCCCCCCAAGGGATGTAGCAGTGCCTAAGCCACAAGTGGCCAAGGAGGAGCCCAAGCTGGGGCCTGGTGCAGCTCCACTGCAGCTCATTCTGACCCCACTGCACCTGCCAATGCTGCTGCTTGCCACAGATGTGGTGGTGGCGGTAGAGGCTCCTGCTGCTGCAGCTGTGCTAGCCAGCTGTGAGCCAGGCTTTTGGCTGAGTGGCGCTCCTGCTGTGGGAGCGCACTGACTACCAGGGGGAAGCTCCTGCGTTGAGCGTCTACCCACTGGTGGTCAGCGCATGTCATAGTGACTGGTTGACCAGTCATTCCAGTTGTTTGGTCGTAAGGGTAGCTTGGGCATATATATATATTCCTTCTCTGTATCACATCAAAAGCAAATGTTCACTCAAATTAAATATAAACTTGAAATGCATATGCAGTCATAGAAGATAAAGAGTCTCAACCTTGTTTATACATCTTGATTTTATTATTTAATGTGTCTTAATAGGAGAAATACCACTTCTTTCCAAGTATTACTGTTTTACTGGCCTACTTATTCTACTATGCTGATGAATGAGTAAATGTTTTACACAGATAATTTTATAAATTATCTTAGAATGACAGAATCAGTTTTAATGATTTGTTATAATACTATTGTTAATCATATTTTACCAATGACATGGGGGAGGAGATTCTACATGTGTATACATTGCCAGAGATAATGAACAGAAATCTCTCTTTGGAAGACTATCAATTCCTTATCTATATTATATGGGATGCTTCTTACACGATGTTAGAGCATTCCAATATTTAGAAAATGGATCTTAAAAGTCTATGCACTTTTCATAGCTGATATTCTGTGAGCATGTATTTGTGACCATTGCACCACTTTATCATAAACATATTTTTTAATGAAACTCAGTCTCATATTAAGAGCAGGAAAATGGCAGTCCATACTGAAATATTTTATTAATATTTTAAGTAGTTCAGTAATTAAGGGAAAATTATTTTCAACTAAAAGATAAATAGATAGATAGATGATTGATAGATAGAGATAGATAGATAGATGATAGATAGATAGATAGATAGATAGATAGATAGATAGACAGATAGATTTAATATTTGTTTCCATAATGGCAGACTAGGCAATTAGGTCTAATCTTCTCATAGAAACACATAAAAAATTAACTCAAATGGAACAAATTTTTTAAAATGTTAAAATATTAGGAATAAAACAACAGTATTTCACATACACTGAGTCCTCATTAGTATAGTAAGGCAAGAAAATGATTTTAAAAAGTGTGGAAAAATATACCACAATTATAAATAAATGATAGGATTGTATGTGGGGAAAAAAGTGAAAGGAATTTAGAGAAGTTTATTGGAAACAATGAGTTACTTAGATGTAAGGTAGATTAGTGTTCTAAATTTAGAGTGCAAAATATAAAGGTTTTGAATATAAGTTAGGATATAAATATGTGTGTATATATATGTATATATAGATGCATATATATGATCTTGCGTTGAGAAATGAAAATGTTTCATTAAACAAGACTCAAAAATAAAAAGTATAATAAAAAATTGGTAAAGTAACTACATTAAAAGTATTGATTTCTCATTTTAAAAAGACACCACAAAATATGATATGATGATATTGCAAAACATACACTACAAGGAATATTATCAATAATATGAAAAGAAATTATATTAGTTAATACAAAAATACAAAGGCAAAACAACTATGGGAAAATAAAACAAGTGACACTATAAATATTTTCTTAAATAAAACTTCAATGGGCTAAATAAACTTGTGATAAGTTAGCTGACTTTATAATGAGTGATAAAAAATTAAAACATTATTAATTTATCATTTGGAATTATCTTAAAAATTTTAACACAAGCTAATACTGGCAAGGAATTGGAGCATCCGAAAACCTCTTTCATGGTGGGAATTTAAGTTGGAAAAATAACTGAAGTTTGGCATTATCTGTTCAATCTTGCAATTTCATTTGTAAGAGAGAAAACCTTGCATATGTTCATTAGGGGTCATGTGAAAATGTTACTGTGCCAGTGTTCATAATATCAAAACAAAACTAAAAACAAAAGTGGAAGTTAACAGTAGACTGTATAAATTGTTATACTGCTATTGAGTGAAATAATATGCAGAGATAAAAATTAATTAAGCATGGTATTATGGAAGATGCAAGTCTCAGAAGAATTTACATAGCATAAATCTGTGTAAACTTCAAAAACAGTCTAAATTTTAAAAGCAGTCTAAACTATAAAGAGAGAAATAAAAATAGGATTTTTTTAAAGGTCAGGTTAATGACAGGAAGCAGAAAAAGGATGTTTTGCGGTATGGTACAATCAGGTAGCTACCAAAGTTCTAAAAATATTGAATTTCTTCATTATAATAGAATTCCATTGTTGTTTTCCTAAAATTCTAATACAAAAGGCAGGAGAAGTGGAGGAGAAGGAGGATTAGGAGGAGATGGAGGAAGAGGAGGTGGAGGAGGAGGAGGAGGAGGAGGAGAAAAGGAGAAAAGGAGGGGAAAGAGAATAGCAACAATAAGAATTAGGAAAAAGAAAAATAAATAATGGCATGCAGGCTAATTATTACAGGTCTACCTAAACAGCCACATGACACATATGCTTATTCTCCATTGGACAGAAGTTAGTTATATGACAATAGCAAGTAAGAAGAGTAGACTACATAAATATTTTTATGTTAAGTTATACCTGCCTAAAAATATGTATTTCTCCTACTAAAATCGAGGTTATCGAGACATTGCATATCAAAAAATAAGGTAATCCAAGGGATTTAGGAAAATAAATGTGGTGACTCCTCTGTTTTTCCCAGTGTAATGTCTTGAGTCAGTTTCCAAAACATGGTACAGGGGAGAGGGGATGTAGGCAAAGTCTCATATAGTTACTAATTTGAACAAAGAGAGCTGAACAACAAAAACAACAAGCCTAAAACACACACACACACACACACACACACACACACACACACACACACACACAGAAGAAATTAACCATAGAAAATACATGCATATATGCCTACCCCATGGATACAAACAATAATGGTGAAGACTGGGGTGGGGAAGATGTCGGGTGGGAGGGGGCAAAGGAGGTGAAAATGGGGGAAGTTTATAATACTGTCAACAATATAAAACAATATAGTTTTAGTACAAGTAAAAATATAAAATTATTTGGAATAAACATGACAAAAGATTTACAAGATCTGTATCGTAATTCCTTCAAAAGTGAGCTGATAGAAATGAAAGAAGACCTAAAAAATAAAGATGTGTACCATGTTCATGGATCATAATCCTATATAACAAAAGGCTAATATGCAAATTATCTCTACAGGCTGGAGTATGACTGACAAGGAGTTAGATGTGCACTGACTACCAGGGGCTGGTGTGGAACATGGCTGGCATTGGCTACAAGGCGCTGGCAGCGGGCAGCAGTGGAGGTGCTGCCAGCCCTGATGGGCCCTGATGAGAGCAGAACCATGGTGGGATGGTGGAGCAGGTGAGCAGGCAGTGCCAGAACAAGGCAGGTACAAAGGGAGGCCCCAGCCATCAGCCGGGGGAGAGTCCGGCAGCTGGCAGCCGGCAGCCACTGGGGACCCTACCCGTGCACTATTTTCATGCAGTGGGTCTCTAGTATTAAATATTGGAATGTCAATTCTTTTCAAATTAATTTGTAGATTCAACATAATTTAAATGAAAATCCTATCAAGCGTTTTTTCCCCCCTATAAGTTGAGAGGCCAATTCTAAAATTAGTATGACAATGCAAAAGAACCATGTAGCCAAACCAAGTTTGAAAAACACATACAAAAGACTACCATTTCCTGACTGTAAGACTTATTGTAAATCTATAGCAATCAAGACTATGTGATATTGCCCTGGCCGGTGTGGCTCAGTTTGTTGAGTGTTGCCCCATGCATTGAGAGGTCACCAGTTCAATTCTAGGTGAGGGCACATGCCCTAGTTTCAGTCTCCATCCCCAGTATGAGGTGTGCAGGAGGCAGCCAATTGACATTTCTTTCTTCCTTCCTCTCTTTCAAATCAATAAAAAATATTTGTAAAAAAGACTATATGTTTTTGCATAAAGACAGATATGTAGATCAATGGGAAATAAATCCAAGCCTACATGTACAACTGAAATTCAATGATACAATGGCAACACTGAGCAGACAGAGTTTTGTTTTTTCCAAAAAAAAATGTTGTTGAAACAATCATATATCTATAAAAATAATTTTGATCCATGCATTCCAACTTATATAAAATAAAAAAATGTAGATTTAAATGAAAACTATATGATCTAAAACATCTAGATGAAATTATAGGGAAAATATTTGTGACTTTGTGATGGGTAAAGATTTCTAAAGTATAACAAAAGGAGTGTTATCCATAAAAATGAGAAGTTGGACATAAAGATATCTACATTTCAAAATATAGTGTGAAAAGAATAAAAAGATGAGGCACACTTTGGGGTAAAATATATTTAAATCACATTTCAGAAAGACTTCAATCTACATACATAAAATGATTCTCAAAACTCAATAATATGGAAGTAAACATCTCTATAGAAAAACAGAGGATCCAAGAGGGCTGCTGGCAGGACTGCAGGGTGCAAGATAGTGTGTGAGTGAGAGAACGAAAGGAGAGTGCGTGGATGTGAGAGGAGTGTCTGTATTTGTGAGTGAGGGATAGCTATATTCCTAGGGACTGTTGGGAACTGCCTGGCCGGGCAGCCTCCACTGCTGCTGAAATCTCTCCCAGAGAGTCCAGTTCTGCCATAGAGACCACACCATCTTGAAGGGGAGAGTGGCTGTGATCTGAAGTCCAGCCTTACCTTCAACTGGGGAGACCTTGGATACCTCCCTGGACCCTACAACCACAACCTCCAGGGGACAGCTGCCTCAACTGTGAACCCACAAACATGGGGACTACAGCCTTCCCGACCACAGGCACCTAAAAAGTCTGTCCAGGGGGAGACAAAAGTGGCGCGAATATGTGGATGAGCCCTGTGCCTTCTCACAGAGTAGATAGAAGGAATAGTTGAATCGAATACATCCACCCAGAATTGGTGAATTAAACACAGCTGATGAGGCAATCCTTGGAAGGAAAAGTCAGATATCACCTAGAGAAAGGTGAGATCTGGGATCCAGTTTGGAGGGAGAAATGCACGTGAAACACACTCAGTGGGAACTAGAGTCTCAGAGGAAGACTTTGCCCCACAAAATCCATGACCAATGGGGTCAGTGTAGCCCTCGAATGTGGAAGGGGGTCCACAGAACTCCTGGCAGAAGGGGACTCTAGAAATTAACACAAAGCAGGGATGAGCCCAGAAAGGGAGCCTGAAGTTCTACCAGTATACTGGGTGTGCAGTGTTGGGGGAAAAGATGCTAGTCTGTGCACATCCTCTGGCTTTCCTTTTTTTTAAAATCCTTTTTTTTATTGTTAAATCCAGTACATAGGATCTTCCAATTAAAAACACTCACCAAGAGTGCAGGGGAAAGTTGTTTTTGTGGAACCTGGGGATCAGAGTGGAGAGAGATGAACAGAAAACCAGCTCTGGGGCAGTCCATCCCTCCAACCTAGTATTAAGTTCAGCAGGGAAAGAGATCTAAACTCTGGGTAGAGGGGCCTTTTAGCCCTGGATATTAATACAGAAACACTGAAACCCAGGGGTTGTATCAGAAATTGACTCTTGTGTAAATACAACTAAAGGCAGGCTGAGAAACAAAGAGATCCCACCTGCTTGAAAACAGGTTTGTGGCTATGACACAGAGGAGAGATGGATCATGGGAACGTCAATACTGTGCTGACTACCTGATAGGAAACGGACCTGCCAAGCAGAACAGTAGAGGAAGTGAGTGATCTTCTCTGCTTCACATTTTTATTTTTTATCTGTTACTTAAGAAACTAATTTTTTCACACTTGATTTTACCTTTTTTATTATTATATTTTGTTTTTAATTATTATTATTACTACTATTATTGTACCTTTTTTAAAAGTTTTATTTTATTTTATTTTGGGGTTAGTATTCTACATTCTATTTTTATTTTTCCTTTAGCATTATTTTACTCTATCTCAATTTTTTCTTAATGCCAACACTATCTTCCTCACTTTCCCCCTTTTTTTGTCCTGTTTCTCATACCCTGATCCTGCTTTAGTTTTTCTCTACCCTTTCTTTTTACTCCCTGTTAAAAATTGATCTTACTTATATATCTAATTTCCGCTCCCCTGCTCCAAGTTCATACACATTTATCTCTCCTCTTTCTCCACTATCCAAATTTTCTTTTTCTTCTTTTTTTGTGACCTTTTCCTTCTTTCTTTCTTGTTGCTTGTTTGATTGTTGATTAGTTTATTTTTTTATTTTTTTTTTGTTTTTTTTCCCTTTTTTGCTTCTGTTTTTCCTCTCCTCACTTATTCTCTCCTTCTACTAATAGCTTAACTAATTACAATCACCAACTCAGGCCTATCAACTCTCTATTCTCTTTTTCCAATAGTAAACAAATATATAGATAGATAGATTAAACAAGGGGGAAATGTTATATATACTAGTATATATAGTTACATATACCTATATAATATATATGTACATATACATATATCATATGTATAATATATATAAATTATATATATATATTAATTTTCTTTTATATATATTTTTAATATATATATATATTTTGTATTTTGCTTTTTACTTTTCTCCTTATAGACTCATTCTCTTTCTTCCTCCTCTGTATTGAATTGTGGCTATTTCCCTATTGATTTAATTGCTTGACCTCACCTTCTGAAAACACGCTCTGTCTCCTCAGATTCATCTGGGTGTTTATTGTTTGGGTGTTTGTAGTTTACATATTTTGGATTATTTCTTGTTTGTAGTTTGCATTCATCTCTGGGTGTTTGTTGTTTTCATTTTTTAGATTACTTGTTGTTTTACTGGATTTTTCGCCCCATATACATATATTTTTCCCCTTCTTTTTTCTTCTCTTTTTTTTCTCTCTTACATTTTTTTCCTTTTCTCAATATCACTTTTTTACTCTTTTCTATCCCCTAATCATCTTGTCTCGGCGATCACCTTTATTTGGGGTTATGAGTATAGTGAATGCATTTGTGTTTGGTGCCCAGTGCATTGTATCTGTTGTGTTATATTTTGTGCCATTAAGTCAATGCATGAGTGATTATGGGAAGACAAAGAAACAGCCTGCATACAAAAGAAAAGATCGAAACACCAGAAAAGGAAGTAAACAAAATGGATGCAAGCAATATGTCAGAGAAAGAATTCAGAGCAATGGACATAAGGTCGCTGAAAAGGATGGAAGACAAATTCAACAATATGTGTAAGAACCAAGAGAAAATGAATAAGAAACAAGAAGAAATGAAAAAATTACATCGCTGCAATAAAGAACTCAATAGAAAGCATCAACAGTAGACTAGAAGAAGTGGAGGACTGCATCAGTGAGCTAGAAGACAAGGTAGGAAAAAATACCCAAGACCAGCAGCATCCAGAAAAATACTTAAAAACAGGAGGAGAGCCTAAGGGAACTTTGGGACAACATGAAATGAAACCACATCCACATAATAGTGGTGCTCAAAGAACAGGAAACTGAGCAAGGAATAATTTGAAGAAATAATGACAGAAAACTCCCCTGATATAGGGAAGAAAAACCCACACAAGTCCAAGAAGCTCACAGAGTCCCAAGCAAAATGAACCCCAAAAGATTGACACCAAGGCACATTATAATTAAATTGGAAAACACCAATGACAAAGTAAGAATCTTAAAATAGGCCAGAGAGAGGCAGAAAGTTACCTACAAAGGATCTCCCATCAGATTATCACCTGATTTCTCAACAGAAACACAATAGGCCAGAAGGAATTTGAGTGAAATATACAAAGTCATGCAAAGGAAGGGTCTGAACCCAAGAATACTGCACCCAGCAAGACTATCAATCAAAATTGAGGGTGAAATCAGGAGCTTCACAGATAAAAAAAGGACAAAAAAAGGACTCAGGGAGTTTATTACCACCAAACCAGCAATGCAAGAAATGCTAAAAGGTCTGCTATAAAAAGAAGAAATAAGAAGCGAAGAAGGAACACAGGCATAAAAAATAAAAAAGGTAACAAACAAGTACCTATCAATAATAATTTTAAATGAAAATGGATTAAATGCCCCAATCAAAAGACATAGGGTAGCTGAGTGGATAAAAAAACATGACCCATATATCTGCTGTCTACAGTAAATCCACCTCAGAACAAAGGACTCACACAGACTGATGGTGAAGGGATGGAAAAAGGTTTTTCAGGCAAATGGAAATGACAAAAAAGCTGGAGTGGCAATACTTATATCTGACAAATTAGACCTCAAAGTGAAGGACATAACAAGAGATAAGGAAGGCCACTTCATAATACTAAAGGGAACAATTCAACAAGAAGATATAACTCTGGAAAACATAAATGCACCCAATACAGAAGCACTAAATACATTAAAACAAAAACAAAACAAAAAAACAACAACAAAAAAATTCTGGTGAATATCAAGGGAGAGATTGACAGCAATACAGTCAGAGTAGGGGACTTTAATACCCCACTGGACAAATCCTCTAAACAAAAATCAGCAAAGAAACATCAATCCTAAATGACTCACTAGATCAGATGGAATTAATTAACATCTTCAGAACATTTCACCCCAAAGCCACAGAATATACATTCTTCTCAAGTGCACATGAGTCATTTCAAAGATGGACCACATATTGGAACACAGGCAAAGTCTCTTCAAATTCAAGAAGATAGAAATCATATCAAGCATCTTCTTAGATCACAATGGCATAAAACTAGAAATCAACTATAATAAAAACAATAAAAAACATGAAACACCTGGATGCTAAATAGCATGCTATTAAACAATGATTGGGCTACTAAAGAGATCAAAGAAGAAATAAAAAGCATTTTGGCAACAAATGACAATGAAATCACAACAATCCAAAATCTATGGGACACAGGGAAAGCAGTCTGCAGAGGGAAGTCCATAGCTCTACAGGCCTATCTCAAAATAACAAGAAAAAATGGTAATAAATTATCTAACCCTACAAATCAAAGAGTTTGAAAGAGAGCAACAAGAAAAGCCCAGTGTTAGCAGAAGGAAGGAAATAATAAAGATCAGAGTGGAGAAAAACAACATAGAGACAAAAAAAAAAAAAAATACAAAGGATCAACAAAACCAAGAGCTGATTCCTTGAAAGGATAAACAAGATTGATGAACCTCTAGCCAGATTCACCAAGAAGCAAAGAGAGAGGACCCAAATGAAAAAAAAAAAAAAAAGAAATGAAAGAGGTGAAGTAAAAACTGATCCCACAGAAATACAAATGATTATGAAAAAACACAATGAACAACTCTATTCCGACAAAATTGACAACATAGATGAAATGAACATATTCTTAGAAAAATGCAAGCTCCCAAAACTCAATAAAAAGAATACAAAAACCTGAACAGGCTGATAACTACCAAAGTAATTGCAGCAGCGATCAAAAATCTTCCAGAAAACAAAAGCCCTGGACCAGATGGCTTTACAGGAGAGTTCTATCAAACATTCAAAGAAGAACTAAAAACTATCCTCCTCAGATTATTTCAAAAAATTCAAGATGAAGGCACACTTCCAAGCTCTTTCTATGAAGCCAGCATTACTCTAATCCCAAAACCAGATAAAGACACCACAAAAAAAGAGAACTACAGGCCAATATCCTTGATGAACATAGATGCTAAAATCCTCAACATAATTCTAGCAAATTAGATTCAGCATTACATTAGAAAGATCATACACCATGACCAAGTAGGATTTATTCCAGGGATGCAAGGATGGTACAATATCTGCAAATCAATAAATGTGATACATCACATAAACAAAGTGAGACACAAAAATCACATAATCTTATCAATCGATGCAGAAAAAAACATTTGACAAATTCAACACCCTTTCTTAATAAAAACTCTCAGCAAAGTGAGAACAGAGGGATCATACCTCAAAATAATAAAAGCCTTATATGACAAACCTACAGCCAACATTATACTCAATGAGCAAAAACTAAACTCATTTCCCCTAAGAACAGGATCAAGACAGGGATGCCCACTTTCACCATTCCTGTTTGATATAGTACTGGAATTGCTAGCCATTGCAGTCAACAACAAGAAGAAATAAAATGCATCCAAATTGGTAGAGAAGAGGTAAAACTGTCCTTATTTGCAGATGACATGATACTAGGAAACCCCAAACACTCCATCAAAAACTACTAGACCTAATAAATGAATTTGGCAATGTAGCAGGATACAAAATTAACACCCAGAAATCTATGGCCTTTTTCCTAGTACACACCAATAATAAACTCACAGAAAGAGAAATGTAAAAAAACAATCCTATTTACCATCGCACCAAAAAAATTCAGATACCTAGGAATAAACTTAACTAAGGATGTAAAAAACCTGTACTCAAAAACTACAGGACATTGAAAAGAGAGATAGAGGAAGACATAAACAAATGGAAAAACATACCATGTTCATAGATTGGTAGAATCGACATCATTAAAATGTCCATACTACCCAAAGCAATCTACAGATTCAATGCAATCCCCATTAAAATACCAACAGCATATTTCAAAGATCTAGAAGAAACTCTCCAAAAGTTCTTCTGGAATAAAAAAAAAAAAAAAAGACCCAAATAACCACGGCAATCCTGAGGAAGAAGAACAAAGTTGGAAGAATCACAATACCAGAGATCAAGCTATATTACCAACCCACGGTTCCCAAAACTGCCTGGTACTGGCACAAGAACAGACATTTAGACCAATGGAACAGAATAGAGAACCCAGAAATAGACCCAAGCCTTTATGCTCAATTAATATTTGACAAAGGAGGCAAGAGCATACAATGGAGTTAGCATTCCCACCAGCAGTGCACGAGGGTTCCTTTTTCTCCACATCTTCTCCAGCACTTGTCATTTATTGATTAATGACTTTGAGCATGTTTTCATATGTCTCCGGGCCTTCTGTATGTCCTCTTTCGAAAAGTGTTTATTTAGATCCTTGCCCATTTTTTTATTGGATCGTTTATTTTCCTTTTATTAAGTTGTGTAAGTTCTCTGTAAATTTTGGAGATTAATCCCTTATCAGAAATATCATTGTCAAATAAATGCAATGGGCTTTCTTGTTCTTTTGTTGATGATTTCTTTTGTTGTGCAGAAGCTTTTTACTTTGATGTAGTCCCATTTGTTTATTTTCTCCTTCGTCTCCATTGCCCTAGGAGCTGTGTCTGTAAAGATATTGCTATGACATATGTCTATTTTGCTGCCTATGGAGTCCTCTAGGATTTTTATGGTTTCCCATCTTACATTCAAGTCCTTTAGCCATTTTGAGTTTGTTTTTGTGTATGGTGTAGTTGGTGATCTAGTTTCATTTTTTTTTTTTTTGCATGTATCTGTCCAAATTTCCCAGCACCATTTATTAAAGAGACTGTTTCTGCTCCATTGTGTGCTCTGGTCTCCTTTGTCATATATTAATTGAGCATAATGACTTGGGTCGATTTCTGGGTTCTCTGCTCCATTCCATTGGTCTATATGTCTATTCTTGTGCTAGTACCAGGCAGTTTTGAGAACCGTGACATATGTCATATATATATATATAAATGTCATATATATGTCATTTTTTAATGCATTCATCCATTGATAGACACTTAGTTTGTTTCCATATCTCAGCTATTTAAAATAACACTGCAATATAAATGAGGACACATATATCTCTTTTGGAGTTATTTTTCTAAAAAGAATCACCCCAGAGTGAAATTGTTAGATCATATGGTGATGCTATTATTAATTTTTTGAGAAAGCTTCATATTATTTTCCATAGTTCTTTAACCAATTACATTACCACCATCAGTGTTCAAGAGTTCCCTTTTTTGCCACATTCTTGTTAACAAAAGAGAACAATTTCTTCTCTGTTTGATAAAAATTATTCCAATAAGTGTGAGATAAAAACGTCATATATTTTTGACTTGCATTTCCCTGATCATTAGTAATTTTGAACAGTTTTCATGTACTATCTGTATGTCTTTTTTGGTAGAATGTCTGTTCAGATATTCTGCCCATATTTTAATCAGACTGTCTGGTTATTTGCTATTGAGCTGTATGAATTATAATATATATATATAATATTAACCCCTTCTAAGATATGTGATTTGCAAATATTTTTCCCCATTTAGTAGGTTCTCTTTTTATTTTGTTGGTTGTTTCCTTTGTTATACAGAAGCTTTTTAGTTTGATGAGGTCCCACTTGTTTATTTTTTCTTTTCTTTTTTTTACTTTTTTAAAATATGTTTTTATTGATTTCAGAGAGGGAGGGAGAGGGAAAGAGAGAGTTAGAAACATCAATTTTGAGAGCGAATCATTGATTGACTGCCTCCTGCACACCCCCTCCTGGGCATGGAGCCCACAATCCTGGGCATGTGCCTTTGACTGGAATTGAATCTGGGACCCTTTGGTCCGCAGGCTGACACTCTATCCACTGAGCCAAACCAGCAAGGGCTTTTTTTTTTTTTTTTTTTACTTTGGGTGTCAGATACAAAAAGCCATTGGCAAGGCAAATGTTAAGGAGTTACTGCCTATGTTTTCTTCTAAAAGTTTTATGGTTTCAGGTATTACATTCAAGTCTTTAATCCACTTTGAGTCAATTTTTGTATATTATGTGAGGAATAAACTATTGATACATGAGACGACATAAATTAATCTCAAAATAATTATGCTAAGTAAAGGAAGCCACTCAAAATACATGTAAACTGCATAACTACATTTATATCAAATTATAGAAAATGCAAACTAATCCATAGTGGCTGAAAGTAGATGAGTAGTGACATTGAGATCACGGCTAGGGAGTGAAGGATTAGAAAAAACAGAGATAGAGGTGAATTATTCCAAAGGATTAGAATGAAAGGAACAATAGATATATGAATATATTGATTTTTGAGATGGTTTATGGATATACTGTATTCATGACAATACTAGTCAAATGGTATACAATAAAAAATACATTTTCTTATAATTAAATTTTACTTCAATAAACTTGGTAATTTCATGACATACCTATTAGACTTCCAAAATAAAATGTAAAAGGGAGTTTGGTGTTCCAGGGAGCTAGTGTGCTGTGGGAGAGGAGGGTGTGAGGCCAGGGGAGCCCTTCTTGCTGGGAGACATGCAGCAGTAGGGCCCAAGTCATCCGCAGGGAGCTGGCGGGCTGGCTGGCCTTCCTCTGGGCCCTGGCTTTCCCATGATGAGGTCTGTTACACACAAATTGTTGTGGGTTCCTGACAGGTTTGAAGAAAACAATAGAAATATCTTTGTTCTTTTGGTTTTATTTTGTTGATTTATTTTGTGTTTTATCCTTTTGGGAGTATGAAAAGTGGGCTGGGGTCCCTGGGTGATACACAACTATCTCTGTTGGCATCCTTTTAATACCAGGAACCCAGCGGCTTGCAGCCATAACTACAATAAAATAAAGTGAGGGTGGGAAGATGAGGGGGAACAAAAAGAACCAAAAGTATAAAAAAGCCACAGCAAAAATTCTTGATGAAAATTGAAGATAAAATTTTCTTGTAAAAAAAAAAAGGGGGGGCATATAGAGGGTAGCAGGGGTGGGAAACATCTGGCCCACAGTCCATATAAGGCCTGCAAAATCATTTGGTCATTTGGTCTGGCCCTGCCAAAGCATGTGGGGTGAGTTAATTAAATGTTTGACCACTAAGAACAGGCTAATTTTTAAGCTGATAATTTTTATGGCCTGCGAATGATGTTATACACATCCAAATGGTTCTTGGCACAAAAAAGGGTCCCCACCCCTGGAAGAGGAGTAAATGGTTAAGGAAGGATGCTTGACTTGGTTGTGGTGAACACAATACAACATACAGATGATGTATTATAGAATTGTACACCTAAAAACTATATAATTTTATGAACCAATGTCACTCCAATAAATTCAAAATAAATAAATATGAAATATACCAACTATAGATGTTTAAAATTATGAAAATGAATATTAAAGAAAAAGAAATGATCTAAGAATCAAGTCATTGACCTTATACTTACAGTTTACATTTTTAATATTAATTAAATATTGACAGTTTTAGACTATGAAGAACTATCAAAAGTACTGAAAGGAGTATCCAGTGAGAAAGAAGAAAATTCAAGACAGTGTGATATCCTGGAAGCCAATTGATACAGCTATTTGAAAAGTATGAGAAGGATCAGGTATGTTAATTGCAATAGAGAGAAATCTATAAAGTGAAATGAAGACACAGAGTCTTTGGGCATACCAGTGCAGACATCAGGACAAAACAGTGGTGAGATGCTTGACTAGGTAATGCACAAGAAAGAAATTAGAGCTATAAAGGAGAGAAAATGCAGTAGAAGCAAGAAAGAGGTAGATTAAAGGGAGTGGGACTTTTCATTTTATTTTTTTTTTAAGTTTGGGAAAGTAACAATGCAACTGCTTTTAAAGAGAATGATATGATAGAGGGGGGGAAAAATGTTGATCCTGGAGAGAGAAAATAAATAATAAAATGGTTTTCCTGAATGGAAGAAATCTATTCAGAAGCAAAGGAACATTTTTAGGAACACATAGTTCATATATAGCATAAGTGGGAAGGCAGAATATATCATTCAAATGCAGATGGATGGAGAGATGTATAGGAGCCTGTGGGAGTTCTTTTATGATCTGTGTTCTCAGGAAATCAGGCAGAAAACTCAGCAGATAAAAGTGAGAATTAGGAAGGATATTTTTTTAATTATTATTTGATAGAAGAGAAAGAAAGGAATAGTAGTGAGAACAATGGAAAATTAATAAACTACGAAAAAAAACAAAGGAAACTAAAGGCCCAATTGTATGTAAAGTGAATTTGGTTTAAAGTTTTTACAAATATCTTTCCACTTAAGAAATATTTTAAAATATTTTTCTGAGTTTAGTTTCCAACTAAGGTTCAATAAGTAATATAATATTTGCATTTTGTGAAATAAAATCAATGATTTACAGATTTGTGCCTTGCTTACACTTAATTTGATTTATAGTGCTAATGTATTTTATTGGTAAATTTGATTGTTTTGTGATGTTTTATCTTAAAAAATAGCATCCTTCTTCTTAATAGAAAAAAAGCATTCAAATGGCACATTGTACTTTAACAGTGTTTAACTAAAGCTATTTAGTATGCCAGCCACAATTCTTCAAACAAGTAAAAAGGCTCCAGAAACTGGTAATATCTAAAGTACATGGTTTGGGATAAATTTATTTCCATTATTATTCATAGGAAAAATAGAATAGTAATCAATGCAAGAGTGATAGTAAAAATGCTGGTGCAATATTTGTCAGAATTATATCAGTTTCCATTTATAGACTTATTAGATTCCATCGTTGGTTATAATGAATAATATTAGGATTAATTATGTAATAGATTTTAGTAACAGAATTAATAGAATAGAATGACATAATTGATTTGAATAGCTAATTATACTCTAATCTTAATAATTCTGAATCTAGGACATCAAGGTTTAAATACAGAGCTAATACCTAATAAGATAGATGTGACTAATTAAAATGGAAAGTAAATCTAATTCCTTCATGTTTTATAGGATCCTTTAGTATTTTCACTAATGAAGCAATAATTACAAGTGTGAATCAGCTACATTTTCTTTAAATATTAAAAATATTTTTATTAAACAAAGTTATACTGCAAGCAAATATCTGACTTGTTCCAAAAAGCCACTGCTTTAAAGTGCTGTCTCATCTATGGCTTGAGAATCATCTATTGTTCTTAAAAGGTCTTTCAGCCCAACTTGCACACTCTTGTCAATTGAAAGTAGCAAAGGTTGTTGCCCAGACCCAGTAGTTCCAGGTCCAGCTGGGTTGATAAGAGACACAGATGTAGAACAGGGATTCAAGTCTGTTTATCTGGGTGTGGATCTTAGGATAATTTTAAGATTTGGTGGTACATTTTGAGTTATTTTTTTTTTCCTTTCTGGTGAATCTAGAGGTTTCCTATCACAAGCAGAGTGTTTTGCTGATGGAAAAGCTGAATGAGATTCTGTTTCTTGATATTTAACAAAAAAATTCTGTAAAAGGAATATTAAATATAGATTGCTGCCTTGGTCTCAGAGGTGTATTGTATACACTTTTTGATCCAAGCCATCCGGTCATCCAACTGGTAACACTGCCTGGATCTTTATTGTACAACTTCCATTTCTTTGCTTTTGATACCCAGAGTGTTTTCCATTGATCATAGCACTTGCTGTTCATGGGTTGGTATTTGAAAACATCACGTACAGAGGCTTCTCACTAACATTCTGTCGACATTTCCTTCTGTGCCACTTAGTGAGTTCATCAGTTTCTTTTGTACATCATCCGGGACTTCCTGTTGAAACTCATTTTGTTTTCCACTTGTTCTTCAGATCCAAGCCAGCATTCAGTTTAGGCAGATGTTCCAGTAACATGATTATTCTTTCTAGACTGTTTACCTTCTGAGTTCTTACTTGTTCCTTGAACAATTTAAGAGGCTCATTCAGTTGATCAGTTTAATTGCCTTAAGATAGTCTACAGAGTCTGAAGTATTGACCCAGTGGAAAATAGTAGTGAATAAGGACATGACAGGATTTAATCCCTTCCAGAAGGAATTAAGGCACAGGGAAGCCACTTGAGCATCCTATATTGGCCCCTCTTACCTTTTGTGCCAAGAGGGACCCTTTTCTCACAATCCAATTGCCCTCAGCTGTCGCCTGAGCTTTCTATTCATGCTGAGCTTGAAGCCTCATGGTGGCTGGTACCATGGATATGTCTCAAGCCCATCGTGTGAGCTGGGCCCTCACTGGAGAAGAAACCCGAGTTCCCCGAGATATGTGGTCAGGGCCGGGACCCCGCCAGCACGCCAGGGGATCCCAAGGCAGGTGCTGGGCATGGAGGCCATGGGGGCATAGGCTACCAAGGAGACAGAACTGAACCTCACCTCACCCTGCTTGGCCCCTGAGGATGACTGGTTAGCCAGAGACGGGTAAGATTCCTCAAGGAAGGGACAACCTAAGACAGGCCCAGTCACAGAGGGGCCATCAGGAGAGAACTTGGGAGTCAACAGAGGTGGGGCGCAGACCCTAACCTCCCCCAACCCAGAAGGGGCAGAACCCTCACCCCTTCTGAGGGAGATCTCCTGCCCCCAGGGCTGCTTTGCTTCCCATGCCCAATTCATATAGGGATTCAGATGACAGACAGAGACTTGGCCCAGCTCAGATTCAGGGCAGGGTAACAGACAAGAGACTTGGCCGACAGCAATTGCCCTATATCTAAATTCAGCCTAGCATCAGGAATGCTCAGGGCCTACTCAAGAATGCAAATAATCCTTCCCACTAATATTTACAGGGTAAACTAAGATTATTGGTAGAGTATTAAATTTGACAGTAAAATAGTAACCAAGTTTTCAGATTAATTTAAATAGGCTAATTGAAATAAGTGAATATTCAAGTAAATTTAATTGTACTGGACAAAAAGTTGTTCCTAAAGTAATAACTAAAAATTCTATTGGTAGTTCATCTCATGGTAAAATTCCTGAACATGCAATGAACCTAAAACAGTCATATTTTGGGGCAAAAAAATTAAATTTAAAGTTATCAAGACTGCATTATAAAATTTACAAAAGCCTCCATTAATCAAAAAAAAGGGGGGGATAGTAGGGTAATATCATGTAAGGAAAAATATCCTATAAGTAATTACATCTAGAAAATTTTTACTTTACAAAATTTTCATTTGTAATACTAACAGCAAGACACCCATGAAAAACACACATGGTGTCTAAATAAGACAAAGGAAAATAGTTTGGGCAAAAATAAAAAGGATCCCAAATCAATTATATAGAAAAGATTCCTTTATTAACTTGTGGTTGAGAATACATTTGTATATTTTCAGAAAACAACTCCAAGACCATGTGGATTCCTGCAACAGAGAGGAATTGACAGGTCTGCTCCAACCACTAAGACAAGAGGAAAAACAGTCCAGAGAT
Organism: Corynorhinus townsendii; assembly: GCA_026230045.1. Classification (NCBI taxonomy): domain Eukaryota; kingdom Metazoa; phylum Chordata; class Mammalia; order Chiroptera; family Vespertilionidae; genus Corynorhinus; species Corynorhinus townsendii. The sequence continues at coordinate 74,336,620 of JAPDVU010000003.1, read as the reverse complement.
GGAAGATGCTGACGATGCCTTGCCACGCTAGCAGTCAGCAGCTGTGCACCGCTGCAGGTTGCCTAGGACCAAACCAGAGAGGGTTGGACCTGCATTGCCACCATGTGCCCACCATCTAGATATCATTGCTGACATGTACACATAAAGAACTGTTTGACATTGAAACGGGGACTCAGAACTGTTGGACATTGAAATTGGGACTCAAACATTTTTTTTGTTATTATATGTTTATTTCTAGTCTGCAGAGGCAAAATTTTTTAAAGGAAAGAAATGGGGAGAAAAATAGATACAGAGGCAAAGAAGCATTGAACAGACTGTCAAACTACAGCAGGAAGGCAGGGGAGGTAGGGCGGGGAGGGGGGCTGTAAGAGATCAACCGAAGGATTTGTATGCATGCATATAAGCATAACCAATGGATACAAGACACTGGCGGGGGGGGGGGCAGAGGGGGCAGGTGAAGGCATGTACTGTGGGGGTGGGGAGGGGGGACCAGGGGGAGGTCAATGGGGGAAAAAAGGAGACATATGTACTACTATTTGTAATACTTCGAAAAATAGTAGTGAAATACAGTCAAGCATTCTTACATTGCAAATCTGTCCTATTCTGAGCTGAATTTGTTCTAATTCCTTCTCCAATTTTTTTAGTTTAATTTTATTTCCTTTAAAATTTTGGATGAGGTCTGTAGAGTTCATCTGTAGTTTAGAATTGCCATCACTGTTTCTAAAGTTTTTGAAGTTGTTTCTGAAGTAGGATTGACTCACCCTGCATATTATGTACCATGGTCATCACCTGATGTTCCAGTCTTCCATTTTCTTATGTTGTTTTTTTTAGGTTTTTAAAATAACATTTATTCTTTAAAAGATAACATGCACATATAATAGGAAATTGAAAAACACAAGCAAAGAACAAACGCATCTATTACTACAAGCAGTTTACAGTTTGACATGTCCTTCTAGTCCCCTATGTATCTATATAACTGAGCTTCCATTTTTATGTAATTAAGACACATGCTTTTTCACACATCATGAATATTTATCATTTAAAAGTCCCCAAACTACCAAACTATGTGAGTTAACTTGTTTTAATTTATTGTGCTCCTGCAGAAGGTCCTCAAACTGATTCATATTAATACCTCTAACCTCATTGCCAATGCTAGATGTTGGCAAAACTGTGAATAAAATCTGACATTTTTGCCTCAGTGCATTAATTTTTTAGAGCAGTTTTATTTTTTGTTTTTAATGAATTTGTTGGGGTGACATTGGTTCAAAAACCATATCGGTTTCAAGTCAATAAACATCATTTGCACACTGCATTATGTACCTATCACCCAAAGCAAAGTCTCTTTCTGTCCCCATTAATCCTCCCTTTGCCCACCTACACATAAGCCCACCTCTCTTTTCCTCTGGCTATCACTACATTATTGTTTGTGTGTATTTGTTATATGTTTTTAATACATTGATTTCAATATTGTTTTCTATATGATGTGTGAAAAATTATGAATGTTTTCTCTAAACTTATCCTCACCATTAGTTTCCAATCTAGCAGAAAGTTGTTTTTTTATTTTTCATTTTTGCCTTGCAGCTTCATGAGGTCTATATCTTTGACAACAATAAATCCATCATCTTATAATACTTTCTTTTTAGATTGCTATTTTCCATATTCTTCTCATAATGACATCACAGACAAAAGGTTGTAAGAAAATACTATGAACAACTATATGCCAACAAGCCAGAAAATGTACATGAAATGGACAAATTTTAGAAAAATATAATCTTCTAAAATGGAATCAGAAAGAATCAGAAAACCTCTATAGGTCAATAACATATGATGCAATGGAAGGAATAAAAAAAAATACCTCTCAGCAAACAAAAGCCTTGGTCTGTCCAGATGGCTTCACAGTGGTTTCATTAAACATTCTAAAAAGAACACCTATCCTCAAACTATTCCAAAAAATCCAAGAGGAGGAAACACTTCCAACCTTTCTATGAAACCAGCATTATCCTAATTCCAAAACCAGATAAAGACACTACAAAGAGAGAGAATTACAGGCCAATATCCCTGATGAGCATAGATGTTAAAATTCTCAACAAAATATTAGCAAGTATGATCCGGCAATATATTAAAAATATCATACACCATGACCAATCAGGATTTATTTCAGGATGTAAGGCTGGTACAATATTTGCAAATCAATAAATGTGATACATCACATAAATGAATTGAAAGACTAAAATAACATGATCATACCAATAGACACAGAAAAAGCATTCAACAACACCCAACACCCATTTTTGTTAAAAACTCTTAGTAAAGTGGGAATAGAGGGATCATATTTCAATATAATAAAAACCATATATGACAAACCTACAGTCAACATCATACTCAATAGGCAAACACTAAAATCAATTCCTCAAATAACATGAATAAGGTAAGGATGTCCCCTTTCTCAACTCTTATGCAACATAATACTGGAAGTGCTAGCCACAGTGATCAGACAAAAAATATATATATAAAAGGCATCTAAATAGGAAAAGAGGAAGTAAAGCTGTCTTATTCGAAGATGACATGATATTTTACATAGAAAACACTAAAGTCTCCACCAAAAAACTACTAGAGTTAGTAAATGAATTTGCCAATGTAACAGGATACAAAATTAACTCAGATAAATTGATGACATTTTTATACACCAATAATGAATTCTCAGAAAGATAATCTAAACAAATAATCCCATTTACCATTGAAAATAATTAAAATACTTAGGAATAAACTTAACCAAGGAGTAAAAGACTTGTATTTGGAGAACTACAGGTTGTTGAAAAAAGAGATAAAGGAAGATATAAACAAGCGTAAGAATATACCATGTTCATGAATTGGTAGAATCAATATCATTAAAATGTTTATACAATCTCCTGGAAATCTATGGATTAAATGCATTCCCTATTAAAATATCAATGACATTTTCACAGATCTAGAACAAATATTCCAAAAATTCATATGGAACCCAAAAATACCTGGAATACAGCAATCTTGAGAAGGAACAAAGTTGGAGAGATCACAATACCGGATATCAAGTTATACTACAAACCACTGTACTCAAGACAGCCTGGTACTGGCATAAGAACGGACGTAGAGATCAATGGGACAGAACAGAGACCCAAGAAATCGACACAAGCCATTATGCAAAATTAATGTTTGACAAAGGAGGCAAGAGCATACAATGGAGTCAAGACAGTTTCTTTAATAAATGGTGTTGGGAAAATTGGGCAGATACATGCAAAAAAATGAAACTAGATCACCAACTTATACCATACACAAGCATAAACTCAAAATAATAAAAGGCTTAATGTAATTTGTTAAACCATAAAAACAATAGAAGAAACCGTAGACAGCAAAATCTGACATCCCTCATAGTAATGTGTTTAGAGATAAATCTCCTTGGTCAAGGAAAACTAAGGATAAAATAAACAAATGGTACTATGTCAAAATAAAAGCTTTTGCACAGCAAAAGAAACCATCAACAAAATGAAAAGGGATCCCACTGTATGGGAGAACTTATTTGGCAATGATACATCTGATAAAGGGTTAATATCCAAACTATACAAAGAACTCATACAACTTAACAAAAGGAAGACAAACAATCCAATTAAAAAATGGGCAAAGTACCTAAATAGACACTTCTCCAGAATGGACATACAGATGTCCAAGAGACATATGAAAAAATACTCAAAGTCACTCATCAAAGAGATACAAATTAAAATAATAAGGTATCACTTCACACCGTTCAGAATGGCTGCCAAGAACAAATCAACAAATAACAAGTGCTAATGATGAAGTAGATAAAAGGGAAACCCAATACACTGCTGTTGGGAATGCAGCCACTGTGGAAAATATGGAGTTTCCTCAAAACATGAAATATGGAACTATCATTTGACCCAGTGTTCCCTGTAGAGGGCCTCGGGGAATGGACCTTCTTTAAATTGATGTCAGCCTGAGTCTGAGATAATTGGCATGGCTGTCTCTGGGAAACAGCCTCCCCCAAGAAGGTAGAGACGGTTATCAGTAATGATTTCTTATCTTTATCCAGGTCCTGGGAATGAGGAAATGACCTAAGCTTTTCTGGGAACCGCCCTTGGTATTTTGGAAATAAATAAATGTGCTGCATGGCTCAGGGGGTCGGCGTCGGTCTCTCCAGCAGCAGAGGCCAGCGACCCACCCGGGACCCAGCTTTGTTTCTATCTTCGTGTCTGGTCTCTTTCTTTCTTTTATTTCTCAATCCCTGGCCGCCTCTACCAAGAACCAATTTCATCTCTCTTTCTGTGCTGGCCGTGGAAAAGGGAGATCCCCGCTGCATCAGGCCCCCGCAGTTCCCACTTCTAGGAATATGTCCTAGGAAAACTAATACACCAATCAGAAATAATGTATTCACCCCTAGGTTCATAGCAGCACAATTTACAAAAACTAAGATCTGGAAACAGCCCAAATGCTAATCAGCAGATGAGTGGATAAAAAAGTTGTGGTACATTTGCACCATGGAATACTATGCAGCAGTAAAAAATAAGGATATCTTACCCCTTGAGACAATATGGAGGGACCTGAAGAGTATTAATGCTAAACGAAATAAATTATTAAGAGAAAGACAAGTTATCACATTATCTCATTTATATGTCGAATCTAATGAATAAAATAAAATGATGAACAAAATAGAACCAGAGACATAAAAGCATGAAACAGACTATTGAATCTCAGAGGGAAGGCAGTGGTTGGTTGGTGGGTGGATGGGGAGTGATTAACCAAAGAACTTATATTCATATATACATAACCCAAGGACACAGACAATAGGTGGAGGCCTGGGGCAGGGTGGAGGGGGCTGGCTAGAAGGGGTCAATGGGGAAAAAAGTGGACATAGGTAATATTTTCAACAATGTAGATGGTCTGATCAATGCTTCTCTGCCTCTGAATCTGTTCTTGTTCATCAGTTTATGTTTTTCATATTCCACAAATGAGTGAGATCATGTGATATTTATCTTTCTCAGACTGGCTTATTTTACTTAGCATAATGCCCTCCAATTCCAGCCAAGGTGTTGAAAATGGTAAGAATTTCTTCTTTTTTACCACAGGGTAGTATTCCATTGTGTAGATGTACCACTGTTTTTTAATCCATTCATCTGCTGATGGGCACCTAGGCTGTTTCCAAATCTTAGCTATGGTGAATTGTGCTGCTATGAACATAGGGGTGCATATATCCTTTCTGATTGATATTTCTAGTTTCTTGGGATATATTCCTAGAAGTGGGATCACTGTGTCAAATGGAAGTTCCATATTTAGTTTTTTGAGGAAACTCCATACTGTTTCCACAGTGGCTGCACCAGTATGCATTCCCACAGTGCATGAGTGTTCCTTTTTCTCCACATGCTCGCCAGCACTTGTCATTTGTTGATTTGTTGATGATGGCCATTCTGACAGGTCTGAAATGGTACTGCATTGTTGTTTTGATTTGCACCTTTCAGATGATTAGTGACTTTGATCATGTTTCCATATGTCTCTTGGCCTTCCTTCTGTCCTCTTTCAAACAGTAACCATTTAGATCCATTGCCCATGTTTTCACTGGGTTGTTTATTTTTCTTTTGTTAAGTTGTATGAGTTTCCTGTAAATGTTGGAGATTAAATCTTTATCAGTGATAACATTGGCAAATATGTTCTCCCATGCAGTGGGCTTTCTTGTTGTTTTGTTGATGGCTTTTTTTGCTGTACAGAAGCTTTTTATTTTGATGTAATCCAATTGGTTTATTTTCTCTTTAGTTTCCATTGCCCTAGGAGCTGTATCAGTGAAGATATTGCTTCAGCATATGTCTGAGATTTCTCTGCCTGTGGATTCTTCTAGTATTTTTATGGTTTCCTGTCTTATGTTTAAGTCCTTTATACATTTTGAGTTTATTCTTGTATATGGTGTAAGTTAGTAGTCTAGTTTCATTTTATGCATGTATCTGTCCAGTTTTTCCAACGCCATTTATTGAAGAGACTGTCTTGACTTCATTGTATGCTCTTGCATCCTTTGTCAAATATTAATTGAGCATATTGGCTTGGGTAGATTTCTAGTTCTCTCTTCTATTACATTGGTCTATATGTCTGTTCTTGTGCCAGTACCAGGAAGTTTTGAGAACAGTGGCTTTGTAATACACCTTGATATCTGGTATTGAGATCCCTCCTACTTTGTTCTTCTTTCTCCACATTGCTGCAGCTCTTCAGGGTCTTTTTTTAATTCCAGATGAATTTTTGAAGAGTTTGTTCCAGGTCTGTGAAATATGCCGTTGGTATTTTAATGGGGATTGCATTGCATTTGTAGATTGCTTTGGGAAATATGGACATTTTAATGATGTTGATTCTACCAGTCCATGAACACAATATATTCTTCCATCTGTTTATGTCTATCTCTATCTCTTTTTTCAGTGTCCTATAATTTTCCGAGTATAGGTCTTTTGCCTCCTTAGTTAAGTTTATTCCTAGGTATCTTAATTATTTTGGTGCAATGGTAAATGGGATTGTGTTTTTAATCTCTCTTTCTGTAAGTTCACTATTGGTGTATAAAAATGCCATAGATTTCTTGGCATTAATTTTGTATCCTGCTACATTGATGAATTCATTTATTAAGTCTAATAATTTTTGATGGAGTCTTTAGGGTTTCTATGTACAGTATCATGTCATCTGCAAATTATGACTATTTTACATCTTCTTTCCGATTTGGATATATTTTATTTCTTCTTCTTGTCTAATTGCTATGGCTAGTACTTTCAGAACTATGTTGAACAAGAGTGATGAAAGTGGGCATCCCTGTCTTGTTTCTGTTCTTTGGGGAAATGGTTTTAGTTTTTGCCCATTTAGTATGATATTGGCTATAGGTTTGTCATATAAGGCTTTTATTATGTTGAGGTATAACTCCTCTATTCCCATTTAGCTGAGGGTTTTTATCAAGAAAGGGTGTTGGATTTTGTCAAATGTTTTTTTTCTGCATCGATTGATATGACTATGTGATTTTTGTTTCTCAGTTTGTTTATGTGATGTATCACATTTATTGATTTGTGGATATTGTACCATCCTTGCATCCCTGGAATAAATCCTACTTGGTCATGGTGTATGATCTTTCTAATGTATTGCTGAATCCGATTTGCTAGAATTATGTTGAGGATTTATCATCTATGCTCATCAAGGATATTGGCCTGTAGTTCTCTCTCACTCTTTTTTTTTTTGTGGTGTCTTTATCTGGTTTTGCTATTACAGTAATGCTGGCTTCATAGAATGAGCTTGGAAGTGTGCCTTCATCTTGAATTTTTTGGAATAGTTCGAGGAGGATAGCTTTTAGTTCTTTGAATGTTTGGTACAACTACCCAGTGAAGCCGTTTGGCCCTGGGCTTTTGTTTGCTGGAAGATTTTTTATGAGCTTCAATTTCTTCCATAGTTATTGGCCTATTGTGATTTTTAGATTCTTCCTGATTGAGTTTTGTATTTTTCTAGGAATATGTCTATTTCCTCTAGGTTGTCTAGTTTATTGGAATAAAGTTGTTCATAGTATTTTTTGAACAATCCTTTGTATTTCTGTGAGGTCTGTTGTTATTTCGCCTCTTTCATTTCTGATTTTGTTTATTTGGGTTCTCTCTCTTTCCTTCTTCGTGAGCCTGGCTAGGGGTTCATGAATCTTGTTTATCCTTTCAAAGAACCAGCTCTTGGTTTTGTTGATCTTTTGTATTATTATTATTATTATTTTTGGTTCCTATGTGATTTATTTCTGCTCTGATATTTATTATCTTATTCCTTCTGCTCACTCAGGACTTTTCTTATTGTTCTATCTATAATTCTTTAAGTTGTAGAGTTAAATGATTTATTACCATTTTTTCTTGTTTTTTGAGGTAGACCTACAGAGCTTTAAACTTCCCTCTCAGGACTGCTTTCATTGTGTCCCATGGGTTTTGGATTGTGGTGTTTTCATTGTCATTCATTTCCAGGATATTTTTAGTTTCTTCTTTTATCTCATTGGTAACCATATCATTGTTTAATAATATGCTATTCAGCTTCCAAGTGTTTGAATTTTTTATTGTTTTTATTGTAGATGATTTCTAATATTATGTCATTGTGGTCTGAGAAGATGCTTGATATGATTTCAGTCTTCTTATATTTGGAGAGACATTGCCTGTGACCCAATATGTGGTCTATCTTTGAAAATGTCCCATGTGCATTTAAGAAAAATGTATATTCCATGGCTTTAGGGTGAAATGTTCTGAGGATGTCAGTTAATTCCATCTGATCTAGTGAGTCATTTAGGATTGCTTTTTCTGTGCTGATTTTTTTGTCTAGAAGTTTTATCCAGTGATGTCAGTGGGGTATTAAAATCCCCTACTTTGATAGTATTTTTGTTGATCTCTCCCTTGATATCTTCCAGGGTTTTTTAAAATGTATTTGGGTGCTCTTGCATTAGGTGCATATATGTTTATCAGGGTTTTATCCTCTTGTTGTATCAATCCCCTTAATGTTATGAAGTGGTCTTCCTTACCTCTTGTTATAGCCTTCACTTTGAGGTCTATTTTGTCAGATATAAGTTTTACTACCCCAGCTTTTTGTTTTTTTAATTCTATTTGCCTGAGAGATATTTTCCTATCCCTTCACTTTCAGTCTGTGTGTATCCCTTGCTCTGAGTTGGGTCTCTTGTAGATAGCATATGTATGGGTCATGTTTTTTTTATCCATTCAGCCACTTGATGTCTTTTGATTAGAGCATTTAGTCCATTTACATTTAAAGTTATTATTGATAGGTACTTGTTTGTAGCCATTTTTATTTTTTGTGCCTGTGTTCCTTCTTCCCTTTTTATTTCTTCTTTTTAAACCACTCCCTTTAGCATTTTTTGCATTGCTGGCTTGGTAGTGATAAACTCCCTTAGACTTTTTTTTTTTTCTTTTTTGTCTGTGAAGCTCCTTTCTTCCCCTTCAATTTTGAACAATAGCCTTGCTGGATACAGTATTCTTGGATTCAGTCCCTTGCTTTGCATCACTTTGTAAATTTCCTTCCATTCCTCTCTGGCCTGATGTGTTTCTGTTGAGAAATCATTTGATAATCTAATGGGAGATTCCTTATACGTAACTTTCTTTCCCTCCCTTGCATCCTTTAAAATTCTCTCTTTGTCCTGAACTTTTGCCGTCATAATTACAACATGTCTTGGTGTGGGTATTTTCGTGTTCATCTTATTTGGGATTTTTTGTGCTTATGCGACTTGTTTCTTCCCCACATCAGGGATGTTTTCTGACATTATTTCTTTAAATAGGTCTTCTAACCCTTGTTCTTCTTCCTGTCATTCTGTCATATGTTGCTTCATTTCATGTTGTCCCAAAGCTCCCTTAGGCTCTCCTCCTGCCTTTTAATTTTTTTTCTCCAATTGCAGTTCAGTTTGGGTGTGTTTTGCTTCCCTGTCTTCTAATTAGCTAATTCCGTCCTCTGCTTCTCCTAGTCTACTGTTGAAACTTTCCAGGATGTTTTTTATTGCAGCTATATCACACTTTATTTCTTCTTGATTCTTATATAAGTTGTTTGATTTTTTCACCCATCTGATTTATTAACTGTATGACCCTTATTCTGAATTCTTTTTCTGACATATTGCATACCTCTGTTTCACTTAGCTGCTTTTCTGGTGATTTCTTCTTTCCTTTGGGGGTTTCTTTGTCTCCCCATGTTTTCTCTCACTGAAGGACCTAGGTGTCGAGTCATGGAGAAGCTGCTCCTCAGTTGGTGGCGGCTACTCTGGTGAGTGCTGCTCACAGCAGTGGTGGCTCCTCTGGCTGGTGGGGGCAGGCAGCTCATGCAGTTGCTGCTCCTCTGACGGGGGTGGGCGGCTCACGAGATGACTGCTCTTTGGTGGGCTGTGCATGGCTGCTGCTCCTTGGATGAGGGCTAATATCCACTTCTCAATCTTCTTGGTAGACTCTTCTGTTTCAATTTGTAGAACTTGAATAATTTTATGCATATCATAAATTTGAGAGTCATTGGTTACTCTGAGTCCTGAGCCACCTGCTGTGACAAATTTTCCAGTTCTTTAATCCTTCCTTCATTCTCACTTATTTTTTATGCCTATGACTTATTTTTGCCAATTTTTGTTGATGAACATTCTACAATATTGCCATTTCAAGTTGATGGTTACTTTCCTTATTTTGTTTCTGTTGAAGTTCCTTGGTGGCATTTTTCAATTTGCAAATTTCACTGCCATCTAAGCTGTTTGCTCCTCTAGCTAAGGAAGTCTGAGCAAAATGCCTCCAATTGCAACGTGAGTTTAGCCTCAAGTCATAAAACTTCATTTGATAACCTATTTATTTCTTGTTGTGATGAAATCAGGTCAGCAAAGTCCATGTCGTCTCAGTTGCAAGCTCAAGCCTGATGGTTGATATCATAATCCAGTGAAGGTGATACATGGGTCAATGGTACAAGGCCAGCTCCAGAATTCACTGAATGGCTGACTGCAGCGTCTGTAACTGATCCTTTAGCACCATCTGTCTTCCATCAGAATTTTGATTTCTATATCTTTCTGTAGTAGTTGATGTTGGTAAGTAGCAGTTTTGTTTGCTCTCCTATTTGTAGCTCTGATGTTTCACACTTAAGTTCTAAATCATTAAAAAGAGTTTTAAGACACATTCTCTGATCTTAAGGTTTCCTGAATGATGGCAATACCTCTTCTCTTAGACTGAGGTGACTCTTCCCCCTTTTGGTTTCCCTTCACCAGCACATCCTTCCTGAGTTAGATATGTGGCTCATGAAGGAAGTCACACTGCCACCCAACTACAAGGAACCAAGGTCAGTAAACCACGAGATCATCACTGTGGATCATAGAACTGACCTGATTCATTCCACCAAAAGTGATCAGCATAGTTAGTCACCTTGTCAAGTATCAGGGAAGTGGAAGCATGAGGCTTAATGTATCCTGGGTTCAAATAATAAAATGACATTTACCAAAAGCCATATAGAAACCAACAACTTCCCATATTTATGTTAGCAGTATTAAACTATTTATAAAACCATTAAAAAGAACTGGTGTGTGTGACATTTTTCTTCAGATATGCAGCATATTACACAGACAGATGAAAAATTAAAATATGTATTTAGAATATAGCAGTTGAAGTGAAAAATTATTTAGGCATTTATGATGGGACATAAATAGAATCGCATTGTATATAAATATCTTATGAAGTTATTTTTAAATTTCTATATGGAAAAAGGGTGACTAATATAGAACAACAATTTTAAATATTTAGCTTGTGTCCTCCGCCTTTCTTACAAAATACCGCCTCTTTAACTTATATACATTATCTTTTACTCTAATGAAAGCAAATAGGTTAATATAAATATGAAAAGGTTGTAATATTTGGTTCCATAGGAAATTTTATTTTATGCCCTATAGCTTTTTTACAATATTTTTAAACATAAAGCATTATATAGATTTTTATTAAAGCTGAGTAACTGATAGTTTGCTTTTAACAGGTATTTATGAACCTAAGGAATAATTATTGTGGGAACGGTAGTCTGAGAAGACAATGGGATCATTTTGGATCCCAAACATTATGCAGTTGCTTATCCACCCCTGACTAGGATATTAATCACAGCTATTAAGAATTCAAGAAAATTAAAGGATATGACCCTTTATATGTGTATACCAGGTAGTCTCAGTTGGTTTACTATTGCAATTACATTAAATATCAGGGGATTTAAGGAGTGGGTAATTTCCTGTGAAACCAAATGTAAGAACCATCTAATATAATCCTATATTTACCTAGTAAATTTTATTTGAATAAAAACGAGTTGTGAAATCTATTTATAGAATGGGTTCTCTAGTAATGCAGACTCTTCCTATTCTTTTCTTTACTAGAGAGCACTAATGCATAAATTGATTACTGATTTTGTGGGTACTAGATTTTATGGAATGAGATTTTTATTTTATTAAGACCACATTATAAGTGAGGATTTTACTTGTATTTTAGATTTGAACATTTTTAGGAATGAAATTGAAAACCAAGACCCAAACAAACTAAAAGTAAGTAAACATAAAAACCAAAATAATAAATATAAATATATCGTAACTTATTATAACTTTAATTTGACTTCATAGTCACTTTTGTTTAGAAGGTTCTTATCACTGTTCACTTTCTTCAACGAGTCGATGAAATGCACATGCAGGGGCTTAAAAAACAAGCATACATTAATTTGTATCATTTTTCCAAAACTTTCATTGCTTTGCTTAATCCCAAATTACCCCCATTCCATCATTTTTATGTACACAGTTTAATACAATTAGTGCAGACAAAGTTGAATTCAATCTCATTATAAGCACAGTAGTGAGTAAAAACATACCCATCCTGTACAGATATATTTATTTTACAACTAACAATGGAATTTCTATGGCCTATCTGTGGAATTACTCCTTATAGTTTGAAAGTCACTTCCCCAAAGAGGCATTTTCTACTAGCTAGAGAAGGTTTTAAATTACTTGCTGAAATTAAATGCTTTTGTTGGCATGAATTTGATTTACCACCCTTTTGTCCTACGGGACAAAAATAAAAGGATAGAAATAAAAGGGACAAAAAACCTGAGGTTTAACCAATTCATTGCACATGTGAATTTGTCTTTCTTATTGCTGATTTTATTCCTATAAAGAAAGAAATTAGTAAATTCTTATTTCCAAGATTGTTCAAGTTTAGAATGTGAATCTTTGATAGTAGAGAATAGCAAGAACAATGAGTATAAGAATGGGATACAGAAATAGGGCTTTCACTTGAACTGTTATCGTTGGGAGCATAATTTGCAATGTGGCTTACAATAATTAATTAGCTTTTATTACATAAGTGTAGTAAAACTTCTTTGTTTTCTTTTTCAATTTCTTTACATACAAGATAAACTTCAAAGGTGAAAGTTAACCAAACAGAAAAATAAAAGTTAAATATATTAATTGTTTTTTGTTTTGAATAGTTTTTATCCACTAAACTTAGTTTCTCCACTTAACCTGATTTTGTCTCATTTTTTATTCTTTCATTTAATACTTTAATTTAATGATAAGGCTACTTGTTCTTTTTGTCTTTAAAATTTGATAACTGTTTTTCCAAATGCTGTTCAACTTCGTTATTCTTCATAAAGATTTATCTGATTCTGCAGTTTACTGCGTGTACCGGTTAATAATGGCAGATTTTGTAATAAAAGAAAACACGATAATTTCAAGAGAAACATCAAAAGTGCTTTATTCAAAGTAATGTCCATCTCTAGCTACACATTTTCCCCACCTTTCAGGTAATTTGTGGATACTGTCCCAATAGAACTTTTCTTGTTTTGAGGCAAACCATTCAGAGACCCAATTTTCTACTTCTTCATATGTTTTGAAGTGCTGCTCAGAAAATGTGTGTGCCATCGATCAGAACAAGTGGTAATCTGAAGGAGCAAGGTCTGATGAATACATCGGGTGGGTTAATATTTCCCAGGCAAGATCTTTCAACGTGTCTTTAACTGGCTTTGAAGTGTGTTATAGTTTGTCATCATGAAACAAAATTACTTTGCTGTGTCTTCTGGCACATTCTGGTCATTTCACTATCAAAGCGTGGTTCAAATTGATTATTGGTTGTTGGTAGCGATCAGTGTTAATGGTTTCACCTGGTTTTAGAAACTCATAATACGCCACACCTTCCTGATCCCACCAAACGCAGAACATTGTCTTCTTTCCAAAGCGATTTGACCTTGCAGTCAATGTTGATGGTTGACCTGGATCAACCCATGATTTTGTGCATTTGGGATTCTCAAAATAAATCCACTTTTCATCGCCAGTCACAATTCGATGCAAAAAAGGCTTTCTTTCATGCTGTTGAAGCAACATTTTACTGATGACTTTTTGGTTTTCTATTTGTCTTTCGTTCAGTTGATGTGGCACCCATTTCCCTTTCTTTAAGATATTTCCCATTGCTTGTAAATGATCAGAAATTGTTTTCTGAGCAATGTTTAATCTTTCTGCAAGTTGTTTTTGAGTTTGACATGCATCTTCATCCAATAATGCTTGCAATCATTGGTCTTCAAACTTTTTCAGTTGACCTGGATGTTCTTTGTCTTTCACATGGAAATCATCACTTTGAAAGCATTTAAACCAGCGTTCACAAGTATCTTGAGGTGGAGCATGTTCACCATAAGCTTCCTGAAGTATACAATAACTTTCAGCAGTATTTTTCTTCAAAATAAAGTAATAAATTAAAACTTCCTATAAATGCTCTTTTTTTAAGCATGAAATTCGACTTTTTTAAGCGTAAAAATATCTATGATGGTAACACCTTCAACAAATTTGACATATGAAGTTTTTTCAGCTTGTTTTCAATACAACAAAATAGCATACATATCAGATCACAGATATATCAACATATGTATAACTCCTTCTATTGAAAAATCCACATTATTAACTGGTAGACCTAGTATAATATTTATTTTCATGTTTCTGTGCTACAATTTCATAGTCTTGCCCAGTGCTATTTACATAATGTCTACTTTTTCATTTGTTTTTATTTTCTCCCTCAAGCTAGTTTGCAAGTTTAAAAGAAAGTCATATTTATTAGACTGTCACACTGTACCCAAATAATTTTTAAAAATTAAGACTCAATTAATTATTCATTGAATATAATCTTACATAATAAAGAGGTGATATGCAAATTGACCATCACACCTTAACAAGATGGCTGACCATGACCAGGCTGGCAGGGCAGTTAGTGAGGGATGACCAAATCACTGAACAAGCAGGCTGTGTGGGGAGACCAGCCCGGCAGGGCGGGTAGTGAAGGACGACCAAATGACTGAACAGCAGGCTGCGTGGGGTGACTAGGCCAGTAGGGGGGTTAGTGAGTAGCAACCAGGCTGGTAGTGGGGGCAGTATCAGGGCGACCAGGTCTGCAGGGAGGGGCAGTTGGGGGCAATTAGGCTGGCAGGGCAGGCAGTGAGGGGCGACCAGGCTAGCAGGCAGAGGCAGTGAGGGGCAATCAGGCCAGCAGGGGGGACCAGTTAGGGGTGACCAGGCAGGCAGGCAGGTGAGTGATTAGGAGCCAGCAGTCCAGGATTGTGAGAGGGATGTCCGACTGCCAGCTTAGGCCTGATCCCTGGATCCCTAAACTGGCAGTCGGACATCCTCCGAGGGGTCCCAGATTGGAGAGGGTGCAGGCTGGGCTGAGGGGACCCCCCCGCCCCAGTGCACGAATTTCATGCACTGGGCCTCTAGTGAAATATATAAAAATAAGTATCTATCTTATCTAATAAAAGAGTAATATGCAAATTAACCATCACTCCGCGACAAAAATGGTGGTGCCCATAGCCACAAGATGGTGATGCCCAGTCCTCTCAGCCCCGCCAGAGTCCCCCAATCTCAGGGAGGGCTGCCACTGACAGCCTGCAGAGTAAGTGGCCTGGAGGAATGCTGCCCAGAGGCCCTCCTGACCCTTTATAAAAAACAAAAACAAATTCACTCCCCACAGGGCAATCCCTTCCTAGCGCCAGCAGCCTGGGCTGGGGTCTCAGCCTGGCAGGGCCACCGTACCCCTGCAGTGTGATCCCCTCCCAGCAGTGGCAGCCTTGGCTGGGGTCTCAGCCAGGAAGGGGTACTGCACCCCCACGGCATGATCCCCTGCCAGCGGTGGCAGCCTGGGGTCTCAACCACTGATTAAGACCCCAGCCAGGCAGATACTGAGGAATCTTAAATGTTTCTTTTTAAAAAAATATATTTAATTGATTTTTTACAGAGAGGAAGGGAATGGGATAGAGAGTTAAAAACATTGATAAGAGAGAAACATCGATCAGCTGCCTCCTGCACACTCCCCACTGGGTATGTGCCTCCAACCAAGATACATGCCCTTGACTGGAATCGAACCTGTGACCCTTGAGTCTGCAGGCCGATGCTCCATCCACCTAGCCAAACCAGTTAGGGCTGTCCAATATGTTAAAGAAAAAACCCTATCTAATAAAGAGGGCATATGAAGGGAGGGCATTTGGGGGTGACTGGGTTGTCAGGGAGGGCAGTTGGGGACGATCGGGGTGGCAGGGGAGCAGTTAGGCGTCGATCAGGCTGGCAGGGAAGTGGTTAGGGGGTGATCAGGCTGGCAGGCAGAAGCAGTTAGGGGCAATCAGGAAGGCAGGCAGGTGAGCAGTTGGGAGCCAGAAGTCCTGGATTGTGAAAGGGATGTCCGACTGCCTGATGTGACCACAGGGATCTGGCCTAAACAGGCAGTTGGACATCCCCCAAGGGGTCCCAGATTGGAGAGGGTGCAGGTTGGGCTGAGGGACACATGCTCCCCTAGTGCACAAATTTCATGCATTGGGCCTCTAATATATATATAAAGGGAAAATATGCAAATTAATCCTGGACACCATAATGGTTCACGACTGGACAGGAGGAAGTTGTGCATGTAGGTGAGGCCTGGAGCAGAGAAGGAGACAGTGACAGGGGGCGGGTGCCCAGAGCTGGAGCAGACAGGGACAGGGTGTCTGGCCTGCAGCCTCTGTGGCCCAGCACAGGCCTAGAGAGGAGACGGTGGGCCCACCTCCTGTGGAAGCAGCGCCAGGCCCTCCCATCTCCCGCAGAATCGGCGCGGGTGCCTACCAGCTCTTGTGGGTGCTGGTGGCTCACTTCCACCTCCCATTGAAGCCACACGGCTCCCATGGAAGCATCACAGCTCCTGGTGGCATGCTGTGGTTCCTGCCAGCTCCTGTGGAACCAGCGGGTGGCCTACTGCGCGTGATACTGCATGATGGGCTACTAGTAGTGAATATAAAACAAAACCAATAATATTATTGGATTTTTACTGAAATTTTATAGATTCAGAATCTCGTAAAAATTAGCTAAATATCTCATCCACAGATATTAAAGTACTAATAACACAAAAAATATAACACAAATCTTTTCATTTCTAAGTTTCTTGAATTGAACGTACATGTCATTATCTTTGCTGAAAACTAAGATAAGGAATATTTGAATTCTCTGTCCCTAGTGAGTGTATTGCAAACCCCAGCATCATATATATCTATCCTGTAACATTAATATGTTGAATGCACGTACAAATTAATTCATGTCATATTTGAGGTAATCTCAAAAGAAAATAATGTTTGCCACTGAAGGCTTATAAAAAAACCAACAACTATAGGGCATTTCCATGTAACCTGATGTGCTTTACAGTTTACTAGTAACAGCAGAATGGATGTGAACCTAAAATCAATATCATGAGAGCTATTTAAAAGTCTGTATGTTTTTCTCTTCTTTAAAAAAAAAACAGAGTAATGTCATTGGTAAGACGGATAGAATTTATATTTATTCTTATGTGTGTTCCTATTAATATTGAAAATTCTCTATTTTGTGGCATGGGTCTGAGTACAACAGAGATCTAGCTGGCTTCTCTTTTAATTTCAAGCCTGCCTAAAGAAAAATACTCTCCCATGTGCTACTTCCAGAATAGCCTCCAGTTTCTAAAGATCTGACCAATAGTTGTTCCACCTCAAAAAATTTTTAATTTAAATCACGCTCCTCTCATCACTACCTCACAGTGTACCAAACCGTTCCCATGGGAACTCAGAGTTCAACTATTTTGATCCTCAACTGGGCCTTCAAAGTTTCGACCTTTCATCATTTTACTATCCTTTCTCTATTTACTTCTCTCTGTTCAGGGTTTAGATCTATTTCAATATATGTTTTTTTCTTCCCATTACTCCCAAAGCACTAGCATCTCCTTGCACCATGAATTCACCTGGCTGTTTCTAAGTCCTCATTGAACACAGCTCTTTTCCCACTCAGTGAATGTATCTGGAGAAAACCATAATCTTGCTGACTGAAACTCACTAATACTAGATTCAGACCAGGTTCCAAGTGGCTGGTCAGCTATGTGTGCTGTTCTTCCACATTTTTCAGGCACGTTTGTTTTACTCTTTCCCAGGTTGCTATTCCACATTCTCTCCTCTTTCTTTAAGTCTTCACACCTCTCTCCTATCCCCTCTCAGTCTCAATAAAAACATTAACTTCTGAAGATAAATACTTCATCCCCGTCCCTTCCAGTCTATCAACAGGCCTAACTCATCATCCATAGGCTGTCTACCCTCCTGTTTCAATTTAGGAGCTGCAATTGAAAAGCAAATGCTTTTGCAATAGATCCTACTACTTCTTCCTATTCAAGGACTTTGCTTGTGCCCTTGCCCCTTTCCGGCCTCATCATTTTTTCCTAGCGGAGCATCTTTCCATCTGTTTATAAACACGTTGTATATTTCATATCTTGAAAATAACAAAAGACTCCCTTGGGTACTGTGTTCTCTTCAACTAACACATTCCTCTGCACTTGTTTACAACAGTATTCCTTAGAACTGTCTACATTCACTGACTTTTATCATCTCACCTGCCATGCTCTCATCTGCCTGGCTTCCCTCCTTCCTCATTGTTGGCTCCTTTTCAGTATTCCTTGCTGATTCATTCTTCTCTTTATGAAATGACCTCCTTTACCCCCTGGAATCCTTTGAAACAACATGAAAGGACCTGGAGAGTATTAAGCCAAGTGAAATAAGCCATTCAGAGAAAGACAGCTATCACATGCCCTCACTTATGCTGTATATGGAATCTAATGGATAAAATAAACTGATGAACAAAATAGATCCAGAGATATGGAAATATGGATCAAACTGACAGATCTCAGAGGAAAGGGGGTTAGGAATGGGAAGGAAGAGATTAACCACAGAACTTATATGTATATATGCATAACTCATGGACACAGACAATAGTGTGGGAAAGGCCTGGGGTAGGGAAGGAGCCAGGTGGAGGGGCACAAAGGGGGGCGGGCAGAATGGGGAACTTTTGTAATACTCTCAACAATAAAAATACATTAAAAATTGTAAGACAGAAGAAAGAAGCATTGTTTACATATAGCAGAGCCCAAGGCTCTAATAAAATCCAGGTACAAGTATTAAAAGTGAGGAGTGAGGTAATTAAACATAAATAATAAAAATAAGCTGGAAATATAAAAACCACCTTGGTAGAAAGAAAATGTAATAGTAAACTCTTTCTAAAACTAAGTGCTCACAACAATGAAGATGCTTCCATCTTTTATGGCATCATTTTTGCATTATATCTATGGTTTGAAACTGAAAGAAATATTGGTAGGACTAAATAACACAAATTAATCGGGTTGTTTGAAGCATAAAATAACAGAAAGAATGCAACATAACTAGCAAGAAAACATAATTGACACAAAGTATTTTGAATACTATTCAGTTATATTGAATACCAGTACAATATAACTGAATAGTATTCAAAATACTTTGTCTCTATTTGCTGAATTGTAAAATGACTGGGTTGAATTAGATATCTCACACACATTCTGGCTTTAATACTCTTTGATTCTATTTCAAAAATTAATGATTTGTTTCCTAGGATTTCATATTCAAAGGCAGATATCAGGAGATAAAAGAGACTCTGTAAAAATATAGTGGATCTTTTTTCAGTCTACTTGCTTAATTATATTCCTAAATGCACTTTTTGAAATTCATTCTTTAAAGAGCAACCATGAGAAATTCATTGCTTTGTTTTAGTTATTCAGAATGAAGCCTTGGGGGAGAGGGGGGGAGAACAAATAAACAAATATTGCTTTAAATTCAATTTACTTCAATAAACATGTAAGACATTCTAGTGATCCCCAAGGCAACAAAAATGAACAAGATATGATTTGGTACAGAAAGCAGTTTATAATATCATAGTACTTGCAAATATTGGTTTAGTGTAAAAACATGCTGAAATATATTTATACTGTAAAAATATATAAGCCATCAAGAAAATTCTGTGTGAGATGGCATAGGCCCAAAAAACCAGAGATGTAGAAGAAACAGTAAAACACAGCTTACCTGCAGTAAATAAGAAATTAGTAAAATATGTATAAGGCCGTAAAATAGATTCCTATTGTTGTAGCTCATTTACCATGTGTGATAGAATAAAACTGTATTTTTAATGCATGGATGATTTGGTAAATTAAAGGCGTTTGCCAAAGGCTAAAACCTTCAAGAAAAATTCAAGTCTGGAATAATTAGCAGGCACTAGAACTAGAACATTCTTTGAGAGTATCTGTTACTCCCAGATGGTCTAGAATCTGGACTTTAAAGATCTATTTGTACAAAGCACAGGATCTAACATAATGGTTTTGTTAAGATTAGAGATTCCAGATTTAAGTCTAGATCCATGAAGGGGATCTGAGAAAACACACACCCTGATTGCTTGTCACATAGGAGCATGATTTAGCTCTTGAGATGATGATCCTCTCCCAAGGATTCCTAAATAAATCAGACACTCGTGCGGGTGACCTAAAATGACTACGGTGGTCCCAACTCCCTACCCTACCATTCAGTTAAAACAAGATCCTCCTTGGAGTGCACCTAAGTACCAGGCAGAAAGGAACAAGCATTTTTGAAATAGTTCATTTTAAAATTAGGCAAAATGAATCCCCATATAAAAGTTTCCAGGAATATTTACAGTACTCCAAAACAGCTAAACATATGAAAAGATCTATTGATTGACTAGATAAAATTAAACCTCTTAAAAGTTAATAGAAATTCTCAATTTAAATTATTTTTAAATGTTATAGTAAGCAAATATTAATAAAAAGAAATACGATGTTAAGGACTAAATTGTGCCCACCCTCAATTCTCAGGTTGAAGCTCTAACCCCTCCCCTCATGTGTATGTAATGAAGATCATTCTTTTAAGGAGGTAATGGTAAATTAATGCATACAGGTATAAACCTAATGTGATAAAAACTTGGATCCTTATAAGAACAGGAAGTGACACCAGAGCTCTCTCTCCTCCATGTGAAGTTATAGTGAGAAATCAGCCATCTGCCAGCCAGGAAAAGGGTGCTCATCAGAACCTGTGTGCACCCTGAGCTCAGACTACCAACCTCCAGACCAGTGAGAAAATAAGTTTCCACTTTTTAAAGCCAAACATTTATTATTAAGGTATTTTGTTAAGGCATCTCCAACTGGCTTATATGTTGGCATATGGGTTTGGGTCCAATCAGGAGAAAGAAATTACACATAGTTTAAAAAGGGACATTTAGTTTAAAGAATTACTAACTATAACAGTATGTTGGAGTAATGAGGGATTAGAAAATAAGAAGTAAAGAAAAAGAAAAATTATATAGAAATGACAGACAAAGCATTGAGAAAAGAGCTCTCTGTAACCCAGGACTGAGATCCAGCTCTGCTAGGCAAGGTTTGTTGAATGGCAGAGAAGTCACTATGGTGTCGCTCCAATTAAATTTGTGGAAATCTGTCTTCTAATGTACCAGGGAAAAAGCAGAGAAACTCTGCTGCATAAGCACACAAAGTAGATGCTGGTGGGGTGGGGAGACCCTGGCAACTATGTACTGCTGACCTCTGTGTCTTTTAGGAAGCTAGTAGTGGAAGAAGCCTTGTGCATTTCAGTAGCCTGGGGTTGGGGAGAAAGCCACACGTGTTGTAAGAGCCTGCCAAAGGTGATAACCCTTTCCTCCTCAAACACTCTCCAAGGCCTTCTAAGGACCAAGTTTAACATAATGCCAATTGACAAAGAAAAACAAACATTAAAGGGGCTTATGTTCATTTTCATAGAGCAGGCAGAAAAGGATGAATTTGGAGCAGTGAAGCATTACCTGGAATACTCAGTGTAATAGTTATATTAATGTGCACATAGTCTTTAATACTAAAATTTGTATCAGGAATAGATAGATAGTGATGCATATCCATATAAATTTCAATGGAATTGCAGGGGGAAGGAGAGATGGAGGTAAAAGAGGGTACAGGGATGATAAATGGTGATGGAAAAAATAAAACAAAATAACGAATAAAAGGAAATGTTAAAAATTTTAAATAAATTAGGTAAATAAATTAGCTTCAAAGTAGTTGAAGGACAATTAAGAAATCTCCAAAGACATAATTTCATAATTGGTTGTGGAATATTTTAACAGACTTCATTTTTTAGCAAGGACTAAAAATATTTAAAAGTAGTTTGATTGCTAAAGATCTAGTAAATGAGATTAACAAAATTGATAATATATTGAACATTCACAGGTAGTATATATACAAAATAATTGACCATAGAGTTGGTAATAGACAAGTCTCACAAAATTTAAAAATGTTTTTGTTACAGATCACATCCCCCCAAAAAATAAGTCATCATCATAACAAAACAATAACAAAGAGAGTTATATGAATTCCATCTGTTTGAAAACTAGAATGCATACTCCTAAACAACTTATGGCCCAAAGAATAGAATAAAAAATACAAATTTCATAATTTGATAAAAGAATATATTTATAATTGAATAATAATAAAAACCAATATTATTGTGTGTGGCATAGTTAAAGCAGCATAAAGTACTAAGAGGTAAAATGTCAGGCATTCTACAGGTTCCTTGAAATGAGAAAGAGAGCAGGTAAACTTTTTTCTCTGCTGACTTGTTATAAAAAGTGGGAAATCTGCAGGATAATTTGAAGAATGCATGAGAAGAGCAGGATCATGGAATCTGATTCCCACATGTGGCAGGTGCGTTGATGCTGGGGCAGAGCAGTGGGTCAATGTCACTGATGGTGCTACAGCAGGGGTGGTCAAGGACAGTCATCTGCTCTTGAACTTATGCACAAGCTCATGAAATGGAAAAATCTGCCAGGTTTATGATTCTATAACTTTATGTTTATTGAGATTCAATTTATTAAAATATTATTTATTGGAAGAAACATGGAAGCTGGCCTCAAACAGTAACAAGCTTGATTTAAATTCTGCCATTTAATAAATGACTGATGTTCAGAAATTTACTTATTTTATTTTTTAACCTGTTTCCTTGCATAGACAATAAGGCTCGTTATCTCTGAGATATTTTTCTTGTAAGGACACTTAGTCTTCTGTTTACTATATAATTAGTTAATAGCAGCAGTTGTTTCTTCCTCCCTTAACATCCTTCATGATACTCATAGATCTTCACAACAAATTTCAGCAGATTAATAACGTAAGAGTCCAACTATGTGATTTTTGCTAACATGTTTTCCCTTTTATGTGCTTTAATCACATAGATTTTATTGATCGTGTAACCATGAAAAAAAGATCAAAGGTGTCTTTCTGAGTCAATTAAAGTGTCTCTTGAAAGATGGGGCCTATATTTACAACTTAAAGTACACTACTATAGCAACTATTTTTAATCTTATCTTAATCAGAAGTTTGAACATTTGTCTTTAAATTTCTTCTAACTAAATTCACTAGGTTCTAATAATTTAAAGTGTGCTTTGTCAATCTCAGCAAACATATTGTATCTGTTAATACCAAAGATAATTTATATCTGTGGTCTTCTCTTTCTTTTTGGTATTTTTTATTGTTTTTTGTTCATAAATCATTTAAGCATTTAATATTATATGGATTTTAATGATTTCTATTAATTTTTCAGATCCAAGGACAAGATGAGTAATATTATTGGTAGAAAAACATATATTATTAGATCTTTCTCCCTTGTATAAGTTAGGAGTTAAGAGTCCCTGCAGTAAAAGTATTTCAGAAACCCAAAGGAATAGAATCATACAACCAATTCCATTGTTTTAATATTTGTAATTCCTTCATTGATATTCATGTCAAAAAATAAGTAGGCGCATTGTCTTGTGACCACATTGTTTGTAGGGCTAAGATGGGATCCCCTGGCACCCTCCAAACCTATACTGTCTGAAGTGGTGTGGTGAATGCCCCCTTTATAAGTTCTCACAATTTCACTTTTCAAAATTTACTCCTAAATTAATTATGCCCACAAATGTAATAAATAAAAAAGTCATTCATAATAACAACAAAACTAATTAAATACTTAGAATAACTTCAAAGGAAGTTAAAATATGTACACATATTTGCATAGACATTGCAATAAAATTCAGATGTTAATAACAAATCGGATGACAAAAATCAAAAGATAACAAATATTGTCAAGGTTGTGCAAAAAAGGAAAACCTCTGCACTCTTGGTTGGAATGTAAATCAGGAGAGCCATAATGTAAAACAGTATAAAGATTCCTCAAAAAATTAAAAACAGAACTACATGTGATCTAACAATCCCACTTTAGGGTATATATCCAAAGGAAATAAAATCAGGATCTCAAAGAGATATCTGCACTTCCATGTTCATTGCAATTTTATTTACAGTAACCAAGATATAAAAACAACCTAAGTGTCTTCTGACGAATGAATGGATAAAGTGATATATATATTTTTTTTAAATAAAATTTAAAAGTAAATAAATAACTAGGGAAATTCTGCTATTTGCAACAACATTGATGAACCTGAAAGACACTATACTAAGTGAAATAAGCCAAATCACAAGATACTGCATACTCTCACCTATATGTGGAATCTAAAAAAACAAGTTGGACTCATAGCAACAGAATATAATGGTATGTTTCTAAAGGCTTCAGGGTGAAGGAAAAGAGATAATATTGACAAAAACAAATTTTTAATTATAAGATTAATAAGTTCTAGAGGCCTAATGGTGACTAATAATGTGATTTATACTTGAAATTTGCTAAGAGCCTTAAATAAATAATAGTTTATTCTAACATAAAACAAGTCTTTTTTAATTTCTTTATTGGTTAAGGTGTTACTTATGTGTCCTTATTCCCCCATTCCTTTTTTTAAAATATATTTTATTGATTTTTTTACAGAGAGGAAGGGAGAGGGATAGAGAGTTAGAAACATCAATGATAGAGAAACATCAATCAGCTGCCTCTTGCACACCCCCTACTGGGGCTGTGCCCACAACCAAGGTACATGCCCTTGACCGGAATCGAACCCGGGACCTTTCAGTCCGCAGGCCGATGCTCTATCCACTGAGCCAAACCGGTTTTGGCATTTCCCCATTCTTGATGTCATTTGTTGTTGGTGTGAATTAGCTGTCATAACCAGAATGCTTGCAGTATGCAACTTCCATTGTAACTTCTTTGTGTGTGCCCTGCTTCAGATATAACAGAAAAGGTCCCTAAATAATGCATAGAATACATCAGGTACCCAAAGAAACTAGTTTAGTCATAAGATGGATCAACATTATAGAATGATAATCACTTAGCTGACACTAATATTTTCCATAAGGCCATGTTCCATAAATCCATAAATTATAAATTTGCTTTTAGAAGTGCCATTAAAAAGTTTAATGAATGTGTTCATAAAAAGTTCTAACCAGGTCATTTTTTTTTCTCTTTTAATTTTTCTCTTACTTAGCATCACCAAGTTAGGAAGGATGGATTGTGACCATCTAACACTCTGCTAACAATATCTGTCAAATACTACTGAGAGTGTAAAAAAAAAAAAAATCAGAGATCCCATTCCTCTGACTTCCTCATAAAATGCCTGTGATTGTGTTCTTTAGCAGAAAAAAAAGGAAGAGTTTCCTTACAATTTTAAAATGCTTCTTAAAAGTTGTCAAGAGATGGTTTTGAATCTACTTCTCCACAAATACACAGAGCTATAATAAACGCTAGTCCTTTTCTGTCAACCATATCTTGTGTCTATTTCCTGGATATATCATTAGAAATATAGAGAAACTGAACCTTAGATATTTATCAAGAACAGAGAAGAGCCTGTGATCGTACCCTGCTTACAAGCTGACAAATTAGCCTGCCTCAGTTTCCTGAATGCTGGCACAAGATACGAGGTATCTGAGTCAGAGACAAAGAACAATGTGTTACTCAAAGAATAGCACTGACTAGGGTGTAAGGATTTAATGTGGTTCCTAAATCGTTAATTCCCACAGCGTGACACAAACTGATACAGGTGGCACCTGCACATGCAACTGCTTATATGACAGGAGAAGAATCTTGAATTTAGAGAAACTTAATGTTTTACTTTGGTAAGTAAGCCGGCCTTTACCCAGAAGGAAACATTCTTTCCAGGATACTCTCTACTAACATCCTTGCTGAAAGACTCATTGCTGAGTTGTCTCCCAAGAATATTATGGAGGTTTTTTATTTTTATATGTTGTTACCCTTGAAAGAACAATACTCTAAGCAAATTTCAAAAATATATATGCATGCCTAAATGTCACCATAAAACATATATATGGCTTAAGTTCTAATGTTGCTAACATAAATTTAAGTTATTTTATTGTCTCATTTATAGTTCTTAACAAATTTAGTAAGATGTATTTTTCAACTTTTCCCAATCTGTTTCTTCCCTCTTTTTCACCATTCTTGGAATAAATATTTGTGAATATAGATAAAACACACAGTTCTGTTAGTATAGGAATTCATCAAATTTTTGTTATAAGGACCTGTAGCTTTTGAAAGGAGGGGATTGTTTTGGACTGAGAACCTACCTTCATAAAAAAGTTTAAAAATTATCCTATTAAATGAAGTCAATATAAGCCAGAAAACAGTGTGTTTGGTCCAGAGAAAACCAGATAATACGGTTTTCTCTGAGACATTATATTAGCACAAGTAAGTTTGCCATGTCCTGAAAAACTCTAACTTTGAAAAGCCTAAAGGGAATAAAGTCTTCTCCATTTTAGCATAACAGCTGAGGATTTCTCCTGGATGAGGCAAATTAGCTAGAATGGGGAATCTGGTTTCTTGGATAAGCAAAGATGTTAAACATATACATATGTACATATATACATTCAGCATATTATAAGATCTAAGTATGCAGCTGAATAAAAGTATGCAACTATCTCCTTTCACTTCTAAATTATTCATATAACCATGCCAAGGTTTTCATTATGAACAGCAGTAAGTTAGCGATGCCTCTTACCCAGAGAACAATGCAATGTAGAGAACTCATACCATTTGAAAGTAGTTATTATATCTAGAAAGCCTTGATCCATTGTATTTGTGTTAATTTATTTAGATTAGGCCCAAAATGAATTTCCTGAAGGAATTACTGAAGAAGGAAATCAATAAAATGATTTTATGTTTCAATTATATGAACACAACTATATATTTTAAACAATTCTGATTTTTTTCATTCATAGGAAAGACTATTACTGAAGGAAAGAATATCAATTGGCCTAGTTGATAGGCTGATACAGACTGACTAGGAATCCGGTACTGTTTGCTATGTAATGAAGATAAGAGATAGGACTAATGATGCATTCTGTGCTGGCCCATACCAGGCCCCAAAACTCAGGGTTACTTGGGAACTTGTAGATGGAGTGCCTCAAGTGAATAAATGTGACCCATGGGTTGAAGATCTAAGGAAATGTAACACAAATAGAATGTCTCAGAAACAGAGGAAGGCAGGTGAATTATGAAGTGGATGGCGGTTCCTGTGTCTGGTAAAATTTCTTTAAGAAAGAAAAGTCAGACCGGCCAGTGTGGGAGGTTTCTGATCCCATTCCAGGTGGTCAGGGTGCATGCCTGGGTTGCAGGCTCGATCCCCAGTAGGGGTTTCGTGGGGGCAGCCAATCGATGTTTCTATTTCTCTCTCCAACTCCCTTCCTCTGTCTGAAATCAATACACACACACACACACACACACACACACACACACACACACACACACACACACACAGAAGGAACATCAGGTAAGAAGTTCCAGTGAAAGTGTCTTAGTAGAACAGAGTCAAGAGAACTGAGCAAGGAACAAGTGACAAAATAGAACCACAGATAAAATAGTTGAAAGCTTTAACAGTGGAAAATTCTGCCATATGAACAACATAAAAATGAGAGTTTATCACACTAAGAAAAAAATATACATTTTCAAGGGAAAATATCAGAAGGCCTCAGGCTGGGAAAAACAGACTTTGGGAATCTGTTATTTTGTGTGTGTGTGTGTGTGTGTGTGTGTGTGTGTGTGTGTGTGTGTTACGTATTTCTATTGATTTCAGAGAGGAAGGGAGAAATAGAAACATCAATGATGAGAGAGAATCATTGAACAGCTATATGCTGCCTCCTGCACGCCTCCAACTGGGGATCAAGCCCCTTGAATGGAATTAAAACTGAGACCCTTCAGTCCACAGGCTGACGCTCTACCCACTGAGCCAAACTGGCTAGCGTGGGAATCTGTTTAGAAAGCACACTACAGTTGTAGGGAGAGCATTCTTCCAATCTAATTCCAACCACATAATCCTGTTAGTGATGCCTCTCACCCAGAGGACAATGTGATGTAGAGGACTGTGATTTCGTGTATCATTTGAAAGTAGAGATATCTAGCAAAAGCCTTGATCTATTGTATATGCAATCATTTCACATTATATGATTGTACTAGTAAACCGCCTTTAGTGTATAATAAAATGTTTGGGCCCTAGCTGTTTTGATTCAGTGGATAGAGCATCGGCTTGTGAACTGAAGGGTCCCAAGTTCGATTCCAGTCAAGGGCACATGCTTGGGTTGTGGGCTTGATCTTCAGTAGGGGATGTGCAGAAGGCAGCCAATCAATGATTCTCTCTCATCATTGATATTTCTCTCTCTCTCTCTCCATCTCCCTTTCTCTCTGAAATCAATAAAAATATATTTAAAAACAATAACATTTGGACTCATGATACAACCCCAGGATGCCACTAGTGCCATCATGCTATATTTTCTACTGATTACGTAAGGTCAAAATGTGATAAATTTGGAATTTCAATGAATCTATGAAATTTTGTGCAATCAATTATTTATGTGCAAAGTTTAGAAAGGAGCATTCCTTTGTTAAATGAGAACAGTAAATGTGTTTATTGATAACATAATTCTAAAGCAATAAGTGAACTATTAGGACCAATAAAAAAATTCTGTTTGACTACTCAACATTTTACCAATCAAATCTGGGAGTTAGCCAAAAATTGTTAACATATCTTTCAATTCCCTTGACTGTCACACCATCATCACCACAACCACCATTGCGATTTGATGACTGCTAGCATCATCAACATTAACACCACTATCATCGCCAACAAAACATATCTTTTTGTATAAATCATTATTATTCTAATGATAGTACAAGAAATGTTTTTATGTATGGAGCTGATTAAATTACAGGGGAAACCCACAAAATAAATACTTGCAAAATAAAAATCAGTTTCTCACTACAGACATTAAATACATTTTATGTCATTGGGACAAATATCATTCAAAAAGTTGACATCCTTTTCTCTTTCAAATACAGTTACAATAATCCTAGCAGTAATTATACTTAGTTTCTGTTGGAATAAAAACCAATAATAGAAAAAAAAAGGAGAGAAAGGGGCAGGAGAAGCAGAAAGAACAGGGGGAGGAAGATGAGAAGGAGGAAGAGGAAGCTGCTGAGAGATTTTGAGCATTCACTATATGCCAGACATAGTATAAAGCACTTTTGCATACATTGACCAATAGATCCTAGTAAAAATTACTATCTAAGATATATACTTTCACCATTCTTATGTCATAATTAAGGAGAGCTTAAGAAAATTTTCCAAAGGTATATAGTTAATAAGTTGAAAAAGGGACTTAAAAGATACCTAAATTCAGAACCCAGTCTCAAAAATGCTTTCTGATATGGCATAAATATAACAAGCAGACCACATATTTTAAGAGAGTAAGAAAATTATTTTTAAAATATTATTCCTGTGCAATAGCTCCTTATTAAAAAAGTTATCATTTACTCTTTCCTCATGGATTAGTTTATCTAGAACACATTTTTCTTTTTCCAAAACTGTGTGTAAACAGCAACATCTTTTTCCAAAACTATGTTTGTACAGCAGTAATAGCTTCCATTTATCATGTAGCATCATGGAACATAAAATGTTCTAAGAGTATTGCACACACTCCTATATTATGTAATTGACTTATCAAACAAATATGTGAAATATGCCCTATTATTTCATTTTATATGTAGTAGAATATCAAGCCAATATCCTGACTGGCAGAGTGACTTACTAAAGACTCGATTTGCATGTTAGTTTATTTTGCTTTACTATTGTAACAACTTATTTTATTCATGTTTAACAGCAGTAGATATTCATAATAAAGTATATTTTAAAGCATTTATACTTTCTAAAGCATTTTTATATTAAAATGAGTATAGTATCAAAATGAAAGTTATTTTTTCTTTTTCGGGAAGTTAGGCAGAGTTTTCTGTTCCTACAGTTTTGATTCCTCTAATTCCTGACGACATCAATTGGTGCTTTCTAGATTCCAAAGTATAAGCACTTCTTCATCAACCAAAAAAAATGTACTATTTGGACAGAGAAAGGGAGGGAAAGGATGCAATTGCTTTTAAGTAGAAGGATATTGAAAGTGAATGGCTGAATGGATACCAGTCCAAACTTGCCACCGTGAACAAAGACCTTGGGGCCTGAGCCAAAGAAAAAAACAGGCTTAACCTGAGCAGAGACGGAATGGATTCTGTACTTAAAGCTTTGATATAAAAGCCTTGTCTTATTGAGGTGAGTTGAGTGGATGAAACTTCATTGTAATATGGAACATTATGGAATCAGGCAAATGGTGAGGCAAAACTGTACAGGTTTCCAGTGAAAGGAAGAAAGAAGAGCAATGATACCAATGGTTTGAGACCTCAGGAATCTTTGTGACTTAAGAGATAAATGTCTAATGGGTGTCATCTGTTCTGAACCAACCAAGAAACAACTATGGACATTCCTGCCCCCTGGTATGTGCACTAGAACAGATTTCACATTTATTTACAATACTGAAAAGCCCATCATTATATTTCACCATGATTGCTGCAGACCAACCAGGGCTGTTAAACACTGAAGAGCACATTTACGCTTAAAGTACTTAAGGGACTTAGGAAAGCTCATACAACTAACAATGTAAATATAGATTTGTCTAGATCAAATCCTTTGTCTATTATTTCTCAATCATACAGATTTCCTCCTTCTCTCTCTCTCTCTCTCTCTCTCTCTCTCTCTCTCTCTCTCTCTCTCTCTCTTTCTCTACCATAATTTACATTATGTTTTGGAATGTTGATGGAATGCTTTCAGATAGGTACTTTAGCTCCTTTTTTCACAACAAAATGAATATGTAATCCTTAGGAATATTTTAGTTTCATTACATTTTGAGTCAAACCAAACCCTGCCAGTTCCTAGCTATTTGATTATGGACAACTTATTAGATTCAATATTTCTGTTTCCTTATGTAGAGACTAGAGGTCTGATGCACAAATTTTGTGCAAGAATAGGCCTTCCTTCACCCAGCTGCCAGCACCAGCTTACCTCTGGCACCCAGGACCCCAGCTTTCCTTGTAGCCCCAGCTTCATCCAGAAGGTCGTCTGGAAGGACATCTGGTCTAATTAGCATGTTATGCTTTTATTATTATAGATAAGGAAAACGAGTAACCTCATGCCATGTTGTGAAAATTAAATTAATGGATGGCGTGTAGTAAGTGTTAGTTACCAATGCGTTTATGAGATAAACTTACATAGGGAAGAAGATATTCACATGGTAGGTAACATTAGTAAAAGGAGGTCTGAGATGTTACAAGAAAAAGAAAACGTTTGTAGCTTTACTTAAGGAAACTTAGTGAAAGAAATGGTTTAAAACTAGTGGCTTCAGAGCCAGCATCAGCTGCCAGTTTGTTTCGCTTGGATAAATTAATATTAAAAATGAATTTGAATACTCTACGTAGGCACAATCTGTTAGGCTCCTCAGTCCAGCCCACCACCATTTATCTGGCCTATTTTCCACTTCAGGGTTACTGGTCGTGCAGTCCTATTTGGAACCCAGAGTTAAAGACATGCTTAATAACACATGTTTTTTCTTACCTAACATATGACCATTGCTGTCTTCTTTTTTTCTTTTTTAATTGGCCTCCTGTGCTTCATATCTGTATAACTAAAGATGCATCATCTTACATTCCACATTGTGTTATTTTTATTTCTACAATTTTATTTAGAGTTCTGGAATCAGAACTCATGTGTGACCTAACTTCTATAGGTTGTTTGTATGCTTAGCATCACTGTGTAGTTAAACAGCTCCTCTGCTTGCTCCAGTGTCAGAGCAGTGGTTGAATTACTGTCAAGCATTAAGAGAACCAGCCTTTAAAATTTTGTATCCACTTTTAAGATTTAGAGGGGTTATGTGTGATTTTTCTGGACTGGAATTTAGCCAGGAAACTATTATTTTATAGCTATATTGAGAAGTATCTCAGAGCATCTTTCAGCACTAAAATAGAGACAGGAACTCATTTAATAGCACTTTCACCATCCTGATTCCGACCTATACAAAGTTAGGACTTTGGAAAAGTATTTATGAGTGAACTCTCCTGAATCACTGATTCCACTTACTGCAGTAACTGATGTCTCCTTGGAGGTTTCCCATCCACTCAATTCACTCAGCCAGGTTTATGAGATGTGACAGGGTTGTAGTGCAAGGAGATGGCTGCTATTTATATAGAAGAGAGTCAAATATGATAGTAAACTTAGGGTAAGGTTTGCAAAGCTAGAATACTTCCTCTAATTTTCTATGGCTATTTTCTGTAATGACTGCTAAACTCCACCCAATCTAACATTAAACTTTACTTTCTCTATTAGAAAATATACACGTGTTGGGAAGAAGTTTGTGTTAAAAATCGGTTTGTTTTTTTTCTTTTTAACAGTCTTATTGAGGTATAATAGATATTCAAAGAATTGCACATACTTAATGTGTCCAATTTGATGAATTTGAAATCATGAGGATACCTGTGATGTCATCACCACAATCAAAGTAACAGAACATAGAGTGTGGAAAGCCTCAACAAGTAGTGTTGGGAAAATAGGATATCCACATGCAAAAAATAAAATTGTACTTCTACCTTACAATACACACAACAATCAACTCAAAATAAATGAAACACTAAATGTAAGACCTGAAACTATAAAACTTCTAGAAGAAAACATAAGAGAAAGGATTCTTGACACTGGTCTGAGAAATGATTTCTAGGATATGACACACGAAGCACAGCCAACAAAAGCAGTGAGAAGTGAGGCTATCTCAACCCGAGGAACTTCTTCACAGAAAAAGAAACAACAAAATGAAAATGCAACGTGTGTGTGTGTGTGTGTGTGTGTGTGTGTGTGTGTGATATTTACAAACCATATACCTCATAAGTGGGTAATTTCCAAAATATATAAGGACTCCTACAACTCAATATAAATACAAATAAAATCAAATAACCTGACTTAAAATGGATGAAGAACTTGAATAGGCATTTTTCCAAAGAAGACATAAAAATGAACAGCAGATATATGAAAAGATTCTCAGCATCATTAATTATCATAGAACTGCAAATCAAAATTACAATGAGACATCACTCCACATCTGCAAGCATGGCTATTATAAACACAAATAAATACATATATACATAAGTAAGTGGTGGAAAGGTTGTGTAAAAATTGGAACCCTTAAATTATACATATAAATGTATAAATATTAATATATATTACACACATATGTATAAATTTATATATGTAATATATATGAGAACTTACAGTTTTATTTGTGGGTGAGTTAGTTTAAATAAAACCATTCCCTTTGCTTTAAAACAATCTTATTATCAAATGCCCACTCTCCTAAAATCCCCACACAATACTTATTGATAAAGCAAATTCAGGTTCAATAGACTTACTTCAGTAAGTAAAAATGCCACATTGACAGAATTAGCAGGAAAGGTAGAAATCTAAAAAGAATAATGATATAATCTTGGAACTAGATATGGTAGCTGCAAAAAGATCCTGCAAAGAGGAAAACTGGCTGGAAATGTGTAGAATTTATAATGTTAAATTTCAGTTTGGTGGGCAGAGTGAATGAAGCAAGTGTTTTAAAATGAGGATTCATGAGTAATGCATTAGTTTTTATAAGTTACTATTTTAATTTGTTCATAGACTTATTTTTCAGTAGCAAATATAGCTGAAAGCAAGTTGCTGTGCTATTTTTGTGTGGTTTCAGTGTTAATTAGCCCAGAAACATAAAAGTATGATATTTTCTGTTCCCAGCATTTAATCTTTTATAATAGACTAGAGGCCCGGTGCATGAAAAT
This sequence comes from Corynorhinus townsendii, assembly GCA_026230045.1. Taxonomy (NCBI): domain Eukaryota; kingdom Metazoa; phylum Chordata; class Mammalia; order Chiroptera; family Vespertilionidae; genus Corynorhinus; species Corynorhinus townsendii. The sequence goes on along the minus strand of JAPDVU010000003.1, from coordinate 74,302,648 downwards.
TCATGCATATGGTGGTCCTCAGCACAGCCTGTGCCCTCTCACAGTCTGGAACCTTGGGGGATGCCCACCTGCTGGCTTAGGCCTGCTCCCCAAGAACAGATGATGTCAAAGAAATAATCATATCCTTGGGTAAGGATTTTTAAAAAAGGTAATGGTCACATGAAAATTCACTGTTGGTGGGGCTGAGGGGACTGGGTGCCACCATCTTGTGGCTGTGGGAGCTGCCATTTTGTGAGGGCATGATGGTCAATTAGCATATTACCTCTTTAATATATAGGACTGAAAGTTATAGCCCTCAGAGACTATATTCTCACAGGGAATTACAGACTGTCCTATGTTTCCCTAGTTCAAAATATGTAAACATCAACTTGCCAAACAGTTAATATTTGAAGACTGATTTACAGATAATGTTGTTGGAAGTCAATTTATTTTCATTTTTTCTAGGAGACATTATTATTAATTTTTCTTTTCATTGTTTAACTGAGAAATAGGTATCTTCATATACCATGTTTTGGACATATGCTTATTTACTTATTGGGCTGTTAGTAACTTTTAAAATAGTTTGTTCTCACAAATACAGTATAAAGATAATGTCTAAGATCAAATACAAATATAAAACAAATAATTGATTCACTATGTAGATAGAAAGAAAATAACTCAATTTACTAATTCCCAGAAACATGTTCCCAGAACTGTGTTAGACAAAATATTTCCTCACCAACAAAATTTTATTGTTGGACCAAACTATTATTAAATGTCTTGACCTAATCTATGTTTTCAGTTTTTCTCAAGACTTTTTCTTAATACATGCTCTCTAACAGGATTTTGTTGTTTGATATCTCATTGTACAAAATAAGGCAGTCTTTAAATGATCACAATAGGCTATAAATCCTGTATCCCACATTGATATAGACAAGATTCAGAAAACAGTACCATTAAAGCAATATTTCAATAAGATCAGTCATCACTCTTACTTTCTGATCAATAATCATTTCAAATTATATGACACTCTTGTTTTTTTATACTTCAAACCCTCATTCTCCTAATATTGCAATTGTGTTCCTTTGTTACCACCTCAATATAATTTAATGTACCCAGATCAACCAAGGCCATCTCATTTCCTTTGGGTGTGTCTTTCTGCTAGCCCTAAAATTATGTTACTTTTGGAGAAATATAATTGAAAACAAAATATCTTGCCAACTCAGAAAACTTTCCCACAAAGGAAGAATATACAGAAAGTAGTGTCATTATTTAATAGAATAAACATTAAACCAGGATGTGGTGCACATCACAGGCAATCCTCAAAGAAACTGCAAAGACATAAATCTATCCTTTTCTATACCCAGGCAGATACACCCCATTATTTACATGTTCTCAAGATAAACAATAACTAATCTATGAGTAACAGGACTTGATAGAACCATGCATCATCAATATTTTATCATAGATTAATTTGGTAATTAGGGTGGCCATCTGTGTTTGTTAATTGGCTTTATCCACAGGAAAAATAAACCTCATGTCTTTATGACAGGTGGGAGTTTAGCAAGTTGTAGGGATGTGGTCATGGAGCTTAGGTTCCTACCATTCCACAAACTGGGACATGAGAGAGCTGTCTTCCTGATGATTACTTTCTTAAAGGGATGGCCCCAGGTCCTTGAGGAGGAAGTTCCATGCATTATTCTGGCAAAAGGCTGATGTGCTGGTTGTTGTTGTTACCTTAAATATTTTATTTTCAGAATAGGTTCTACATTTAATATTATTTTATATTAATTTCAGTTGTGCAACATAGTGGTTGCGGAATCATATACTTTACAAACTGTTCTCCCGCTGATAGTTCCAGGACCCATGTGGCCCCATAAATAGTTATTTGATTTACCTTAAAAAAATTCTTGCATAAAATTTTAAAGGAGAAAGAGATTACAAGTTCTTCAAAGTAAAAAGTTTAAGAAAACAGTGAAGTCGTTTTTCTTACTTTCAACAGAGAGCTTTTAGCCCCTAATTTTGAGTATTTACTCTTATACTATTGAATTAGTCCTGGTTCTCCAGAGAAACAGAACCAGTAGGATATTTATTGGTTTATGTGAGTATAGAGGCTGAGAAATCCAAATATCAGTAAGCCGGAGATCCAGGAAAGTGATGGAGTTGTAATCTATCCAAAGGCCTGAGAACCAGAAAGAGCTGATAAAATACTTCCAGTCTGAAAGCCAGCAGGCTTGGGATATAAGAAAAGATGACATTTTAGTTCTAGATGAAGGAGGAGTTCTTTCTTACTTAAGGAGGATCAGCTACCCCTCCCCCTCCGCCACTCCCCTTCTGTCCCCTCCCCACAACCCTTCCCCACACCTATTTTTCTGTTCAGGCCTTCAACAGGAGGGGACAATCTTCCTCACTCAGTCTACTGATTCAAATATTAAGCTCATCCAAGTACTCTCACAGAAACATACAGAATGTCTGACCAAAAATATGTGGGTATCTCCTGACCCAGTCAAAGTGACACATTAAATTAACCATCGCAATTATCAAGTTGAGTATTAAATAGAGTACCCAACTTCTTTCTCATTACCTTAAGAATTTTTTTCCCTCAACGACTTATTTTTCTCAATAATTTTTTCTCTCCCCAGTTTTTACGTTAGCATAGCACATTAGATAACATTTGAAAAGAGTGAATATGATTTTGAGTAAAATTTTAGGAGCACAATACCCGGCACTAATAATATCCTTACAGCCAAAAGAAACCTTTTCCACTTAGCATATGATATAAAGGTTACCCTTTCTGTCCCAGTATTACACTACTAATTTTTACTACTAATTATCTAACACCACTGTTTATTTATTTTAAAGTTAAAACACTTAATTTTTAAAATTAAAGTTATTGGGCTCACTTGAAATGGTGGTAAACAAGATATACAAACTAACAAGATAAAGCCATAGTGATAGCTACATTGAATGGTTTATATCTTGTTTGCTATCTTATCAAACTCCTTTCTGAACAATTCCATTGGTAATTCAGTAAGTCAAATATCTAATTCCAGCCTAATTTTGTTGATGTATTTTTTTCCAGTTTCATCCCATATTCTGTGCTTCAATTAATTTGTACGTTTTTATTGACCGCAAGTTCTTCAGGTCCCTCTCTTTTATTTTTCTTAAGCCACGGCCACAATTGGAAATGCTCTCACCTCTATGATTTTGCTGTTTGTATTACTTATCCTTTAGTGTTCATCTCTACGATTATAGTCTCCTGAGATCTTGACACATCTTTCACCAGAAAGTATATCTTAAATCTTTTGACTATCATAAATCTCTCTCACAGTATTTGTCATATTCAACTCTACCATACTTGTGTTCATATTTTCTTCCTCCAAAATATTTTCACTTCACACACTGAAGGCTGTATTTTTTCTGTCCCTCACACTCTGGCAGTGTATCCTTGGTTATGTGTTAAATAAATGAATCAATGTATTGATAGCTACATGTAGGGTACTTTAATATAACTTCTTTCTGCATCTCTAAATGTCTTGTATGTAGGTATTCCCCAGAGAAATTTACGCTATAAAGAGAAGTAATTATTATGGTAATTAAATTCAGAGACAGTAACATCAACAGAGGCCTTTTTAAAAAACATTATTAGGAAAAAAATGTAAGTGAACATTTTACTGCCTATGCTAAGCTTAACTGTGTTTGAAAGCAAGTAAATATTCTGAACAGCTAAAAATGCATTTTGATTTTGAAATGTTAGAATTTTGATCATTAGGTGCCCTGGGACTGAAATATAATTTGTTAGGGTGGATTGTGAGTGGGAAATCTTAATATTACCTTCATCATAATTAATAAAGCATAAGAACAAATTGAGGGGAGTTAGGGAAATCAATCAACAAAAATTTTATTCTCCCCCAAAACAATTGGTTTTCCACCTGTAATTTTTTTTCTACCACAATTTCAAAGAAATTTCTGACATCAATATTCCAGAAGTTCTATTAAAAAAAATGCACCATTTGGGATGTATGCTAAATATGTAAATTCTAGAAAGAAAACAGTATATAATTATATTTACAGTTTTTATTTTATTTTGAAGTTGCACTTTTGAATGAGGTTTAACTCAAATACTACATTACAATGGCTATTTAAGACAAGTTTAAAATTCTATAGTATGATTTTTTCTCCTTGAATTATCAAAAACAATAGAATAAAATGTAAGTGATATTAAAGGCCATTAGTCAGCACATTATAAGGTTGTTCTTTAAGTATACACTTCAGTAATATGTACAATACATTTTTAAATGGTTCAGTTGATCGGTTTTACATTTTTCTTCTGGAAACCCATTATGCAATATGATTCTTAATTGTTCTATTGCCTAGAACATTTTCTTAGGATGTTGCTTCAGTTTTCTTGTTTTAATAACACAGTTCAATTTTTTATTTGTGTAATTTCTTAAAATAATCTATATTACTGGAGTATTGTTAATACTATCAAATTTATATAATGTTGGATATTTTAACATTCATTTTATATATCAACTCTTCTCGATCTTAATAATAGAATTAAGATAGAGTCATTGATTGAATATATTATGGTCAGGCATTTATTTTAAGTACTCCTCATGTATTTGTCATATTCAACTCTTTTGAGATAAATACTGTTTAGCTCCATTTTTCAGGTGAAAAAATAAAGGCATATAATAATGATTTGCTATCTTACTAAAGATAACACCAGTACAAAGACGAAATCCATACATTATAGTTGAACAATCTTCACTCTTATTCAGTGCACTTCACTGCTTCTTGGCATTTAACTTTAACATAGTCAAAATTTAGCAATGACCAATAAGCAAGTTACTATTTAGAAAATTATTTCTGTGCCTCACTCCTTCAGACTACATGATTACTTTTGATCCAAATTTTATACACTTCAAAAACACATCTATTGAACATTTTAAAGCAATATAAAAATAAGAATGATAAGAGATCAACCAAAGGACTTGTATCCATGCATATGAGCATGACCAATGGGCACAGACAATAGGGAGTTGGGGGCATGAGCTGAGGGGTGGGAGCAAGTGGGGAGAGGTCAATGGGGGAAAAAGGAGACATATGTAAAACTTTCAACAATAAAATTTTTTTAAATATAATATCCTATACATATGTTCTTCATCTCACAGTGCATTACCCCTGTGCTTTCTTAGTGTTGTAATCATTGTAATCATATTCAGAAAATTATTTGTATTTCTCTATTAATTTTGCCTATTATTGTCACAAAAGTTGTTATATGCAATTAAAGTTTACTTCCAAACTCTGTCTGAATTTTGTAGTCTGTTTATTCACCATACTAGAAGCCCAGCACACAGAATTAATGCACAGGTATGGTCCCTAGACCTGGCCTGCAATTAGGGCCATTTTCCCCAGCTGCCCGCAGCTGGCCCTATCCCCCACCACACCCACCCCCAGTTCCCCACTCAACATCCTATCATTGGTGCCTGACAGCTGGGGGAAGGGACTGAGAGGTTGGCTGTTCCCGCTTGCTCACCAACCTTGCCCCCACTGCGGGTGACCATCAGGTGATCTGAGCCTGCTGGCAGAGGAAAGGGACCAAGAGGTGGTCAGTGCACCTCATAGTGACTGGTCCAGTGGTCTTTCTAGTCATTCTGATGTTAGGGTCAATTTGCATATTACCCTTTTATTATATAGGATAGAGACCTGGTGCAAGGGTGGGGGCAAGCTGGCCTGTCCTCAAGGAGGCTCCAGATTGGGGTGGGGGTCCCCACTGGGGGGCCGGGCCAGCCTAGGTGAGATGACACCGGGGGTTTTCAGGCTGGCCACACCCCCGGATTTGTCAGGAAGGATGTCCGGAATGACATCTGGAATGTCATCCAGAAGACGTCCATCCTATCTGGTCTAATTAGCATATCACCCTTTTATTAGTATAGATGTCATGGAACTGTCCATTTTAAATTCCCGTACCTCATTCTTTTATATTCCTTCACCAACATCCCTTTATAACTTTCTCCATAAAATGTTATTACACCACATATCATTTTCAAAGAATAAACCAAAATGTTATTGACCTATGAACCCAAAAATATCAGAAAAAACTCAATTTACTTAAAATTTCCAAATTTTAAATATCATAAAGTGTATTTTCTCAAGTGAATGGAATATAATAATGGAATCTAAATGGAATGAAAATATCCTGCAGCCAAGATATTATGCAATGCACTTTGAGACTTTAAAAATAATTTTCTATAGCTAATTAATTAAATATTGAACTACTTCTTTTTGTACAGTGAGGAATGTAATACAAAATATTTGAAAATGCTTCCCTCTGCTATCTTTTTTAGTAGAAATTAGAAAAGGTAGTTTGTTTTTGCTGCAGCTCCCAAATTTATTGGATTCTATTTAACCTTCAAAAATAAACTGCACAATTATTATTGAAACTGCACCCTTACTTTTAGCGCTAAAATACTTTTCAGCACCATTGGTATTCAAAAATAAGTAGATTATAATATTATAATAGAACTTTATAAATTTTCCAAGTTATATCCGAAGTTTAAAATAAAACACAAGAAGAGCTGAAATGTAGTTAACTTATGGCCAATTAAATCCAATACTCTATCTTGGATAGTGCTACTCTAGCAATTTAAGAAGTCATCAGTATCAAATTATTAGTAATCATTTTTAATGCCCTAGAAAGCTTATTATTTATCCATCTGCTATCTCTGTTCTTTGTTCTTTTTACCACTTTCCTCAAATCATCTTTGACTATGTAACTCTTGCTCATTCTGCAAATTAAACATCGTTTTGAGGTCTTCTTTCACTTCGAGTCACTTTTTTTTTATTGAGATTAATAGTGAATTATTTTTTTTCACATAGCAGTTGCTTATCATGTACATGTTCACTGCATGATTTAAACAAATTAATCCCAAGCATTAATTTATTTCAAATCCTGCACTTTTAGTAAGGTATTTTTACCTTAAAGTACTCCCTTTAGTTCAAACTGGCTATATAAAATAATACTGCATGTATTTTCATTAATAATATTAGATTTATTATATTATCTTCATAGTCCATAATATGTTTTAAAGGTCTGTGTTCATTTTGCACATTTCCCATTATTTCTTAATTTGACAGCATCTTGCATTAACTTTCTTCTTTTAAATCACATAATAAGCCCTAGCTGGTTAGGTCAGTGGATAGAGCATCGGCCTGCAGACTGAAGGGTCCCAGATTCAATTATAGTCAAGGGCACATGCCTGGGTTGTGGGCTTGATCTCCAGTAGGGGGCATGCAGGATGCAGCCAATTAATTATTCTCTCTCATCACTGATGTTTCTATCTCTCTCCCTCTCTCTTTCTCTCTGAAATCAATAAAAATATGTTAAAAAATAAAACACATAACAAAGTTTTAATTATTTTAATACATTAATTTCATTTTAATCCACTTGCATATTAGAATATTTTGTAATGTGGTGATTATAATCATACAAGACATTTTGTAGTTAAGAAAACAGTTTCAATAAGGGAAGTTTTGTGTGTGTTTTTTTTTTCTTACCAACTTTCCTTCTGATTATTTGATAATGATAACACATTGGTTTTTATCTTCAAGGGATTATCTATTTAAATTCCTTCCTTGGTTATGACAAATCTCAGAGGAAGATCTCTTACAAATATTCTGCATTGTGTTTTTTTCAAGTACAATTATGATAATTTTCCACATGAATATCTCTCAGCAAGGGGAAAAATTGGTACCAACACTGAACAGTTTCTTTTAGGACACTTATGGAAGTATTCTTTTATGTGTTTCTACTGATATATTGTAAGAATCTATTTTATTAAATTGGAAAGACCCAGAAGTCATTCAAAATGCATGTGAAGCTTCTTTAATATTCTTGGGTATAAACCATAACTATGTCAACTCTGGTTTAGTCTACAAGCCTACAAATTCAAACTTCTCAGTCAATTTCAACTTGGACTCTACCAATTCTCTATTGTACTAGTAGTTTTCCACTTGGTAAAAGAAAAAAATAGATTGGCAAAACAGCATTTGTGGGAAAGAGTCAATATCCTTTTTCAATCTACAAATACAATAAAAATTATTGAATCCACAAAGCAAAACTATACAGAAATTTTTATTGTGGCACTTAAAATTGGATGAAAATGAATTAAATCTTCCAACTTGCTCTTTAAGAGTAATAATTCAATTTCTATGCTAAAAAACAATTAAAAACACCTTCATTAATAATATCTCAATTCAATTTAGATAATTAACAATCTAAGCTATTTCAAAATTTAATCTGAAGCAACATAAATTAATAGTACTGGTCCTAGAATTTAATGCTGTTTGTCATATTTTTCTGTATTGGTATTTCTGTTACATGTTACTAAATTTAATTATTTCAGAAGAATGTATTTACCTCTGATCTAGAAAAAGAAACTAAACTGAATTTGAGTATAGACACCTTTCACTTGGGAAAAGAAATTCATAGGAAGTGAGCTGCTAACTGAATACTATTGTGTTCTCATCATTATTTCTAACTTCAAGGACAGGACTCCTCTAGGAAACACCCCAGTATTGAACTTGCATTACATTGTAATTACTTCGAGCTCTAGATCAGCGATTTTCAACCAGTGTGCCACTATAAATTTTTTAAACATTCAATACATTACTATTTAGTCATGGGCATGGACATCTTTTCCCTAAGATTGCCAAATTAAAAAAAAAAAGTGACAATAGCCAACACAATAGTAGCTGTTGAATGAATCAAAATTACACCTATTAAACCCGAGTTCCCTGAGATATGTGATTAGCACTGGGACCCTGCCAGCAGGCCAGGGGTTCCCAAGGCAGGTGCTGGGTGTGGAGGCCACAGGTCCATAGGCTACCAACGAGACAGAACTGAACCTCACACCACCCTGCTTGGCCCCGGAGGATGGCTGGTTAGCCAGAGACGGGTAAGATTCCTCAAAGAAGGAACAACCTAAGACAGGCACAGTCCCAGAGGGGCCATCAGGAGAGAAGTTGGGGGGGCAACAGAAGTGGGGCATAGACCCTCACCCCCCCAACATTGCAGGGGTTTGAACCCTCGCCCCTTCTGAAGGAGGTCTCCTGCCCCCATGGCTGCTTCGCGCTTCCCACACCAGGCTCAGATCGGGACCCAGGCAACAGAAAGAGACTTGGCCCAGCTCACATCGAGATACAGGTGAAAGACAGAGACTTGGCCCAGCTCAGATCGGGACCCAGGTAACAGACAAGAGACTTGGCCCACAGCAGTTGCCCTATATCTAAATTCAGCCTAGCATCTGGAATGCTCAGGGCCCACTCAAGAATGCAAATAATCCTTCCCCTAATATTTACAGGGTAAACTAAGATTGTTGGTAGAGTATTAAATTTGACAGTAAAATAGTAATCGAGTTTTCAGATTAATTTAAATAGGCTAATTGAAATACGTGAATATTCAAGTAAAGTTAATTGTACTGGACAAAAAGCTGTTCTTAAAGCAATAACTAAAATTTCTATTGGTAGTTCATCTCATGGTAAAACTCCTGAATATGCAATGAACCTAAAGCAGTCATATGTGTGGGCAAAAAAAAAAAAAAAAAATTAAATTTAAAGTTATCAAGACTGCACTATAAAATTTACAAAAACCTCCATTAATAAAAAAAAAAGGGGGGGCTAGTAGGGCAATATCATGTAAGGAAAAATATCCTATAAGTAAATTACATCTAGAAAATTTTTACTTTACCAAATTAAGTTTCCTTTGCAATGCTAACAGCAAGACGGCCATTAAAAACACACATGGTGTCTAAATAAGACAAAGGAAAATTGTTTGAACAAAAATAAAAAGGATCCCAAATCAATTATATAGAAAAGATTCCTTTATTAACTTGTGGTCGAGAATACATTTGTATATTTTCAGAAAACAACCCCAAGACCAGGTGGATTCCTGCAACAGAGAGGAATTGACAGGTGTGCTCCAACCACTAAGACAAGAGGAAAAAACAGTCCAGAGATGGAAGACGCTGACAACTCCTTGCCACGCGAGCAGTCAGCAGCTGTGTACCACTGCAGGTTACCTAAGACCAAACCAGAAAGGGTCGGACCTGCATTGCCAACATGTGCCCACCATCCAGATATCACTGCTGACATGTACACATAAGGAACTGTTAGACATTGAAACGGGGACTTGGAACTGTTGGACATAGAAATTGGGACTCAAACATTTTTTTTGTTTTATCTTGTTTTGTTATTATATGTTTATTTCTAGTCTGCAAAGGCAAAACTCTTTAAAGGAAAGAAATGGTGGGAAAAAGATACAGAGGCAAAGAAGCATTGAACAGACTGTCAAACTACATTGGGAAGGCAGGGGAGGTTGGGCGAGGGGGGCTGTAAGAGACCAACCAAAGGACTTGTACGCATGCATATAAGCACAACCAATGGATACAAGACACTGGGGAGGGGGGGAGGGCGCGCAGGTGAAGGCATGTACTGGGGGGTAGGGGAGGTTAGGGGGAAATCAATGGGGGAAAAAAAGGAGACATATGTACTACTATTTGTAATACTTAAAACAATAAAAAAATGGTAAAAAATTAAAAATAAATAAATAAATAAATAAAAATAAAAAAAATTACTCCTATTTTTGTGTGTGAGATAGGCAAATAATATATTTTGTTGTGTTGCAAAATTTTAGTAATTACTTTATATGTGTCATGAGATGAAAAAGGTTGAAAATCGCTGCTCTAGCTCAATCACTTCTTTGCTAACTCTTGATAGAGATATATTGATTATCTTCATTTAATTTATCTTCCTCTTTCCTATATTGTTTGGGTTACTTGATCTATGCAGATTTCACTAAAATCCATTTAAAGGTATGGAGCTGTCCTTTCTAAAGTTTTCTTATGTGTTCTAAATTGTCCAATAGATTTCTCTCAATCTAGAAATAGTGTCAGAATGTGCACAAGGAAGCAGGATAGTGAATAATATATGTGCTTATGGATATTCACTTAAGTTATAGAGTTGAGAGTGCGCTCGCTCTGAGGGAGGCTTTCAGGGAGAGGGTGATTAGACAATGGGTAAACATTTGAGTAAGGCTGGTCAGAAACAGAAAGAGAGCTGATAATTATTGTGTCAGGTTTGCTTTACTAGGGGAAATCACTATCAAGTTAACAAGTTTACTAAAGAATTTTACTTGTTTAATTTATTTAGAGACCAGTTCTCCTTTTATGAGGCATCAATTTCATCTTTATTAATGCAACGCCTCAGTAATTCTAGTTGGATTGAGGCAATTTCTTGTGATTCCCAGTATCTGTCATAAATGATCATCATGTTATGAATGATGAGAAACTTAACGGCAGAAATAATCACGAGACTTCTGCAGATTCTACTTGAATATCCTTTCTGAATTATTTTTCACAACCAGGTCCAGTGATTATCAATTAGAGTAGCGGAGATCATGATGAGTATCACCACAAAAGCTGGTATTAAATGCAGCTCTTTCAGAAAGAAACCAGCAAACACCCTCCAAGATGAAACACCCATGCTGTCTCAAAGGATAAGCAATCCTTTTTTATTTCTGCATAGTTTTCAGGGTGTAAATTTACCACATTTTTTTTATCCACTTGTCTACTGATGGGCAGTTGGGGTATTTTCAGATCTTAGCTCTTATAAATTGTACTGCTAAGAACATAGGGGTGCATACATTCTTTCCGATTGGTGTCAGGGGTCTTAGGATATATTCTTAGAAGTGGAATCACTGGGTCAAGTGGCAGTCTCATATTTACATTATTTTTTTTTAGGAAACACCATACTGTCTTCCACAGTGGCTACACCAGTCTGCACTCCCACCAGCAGTGCACGAGGGTTCCCTTTCTCCACAACCCTTTTTGTCATTTGTTGATTTGTTGATGGCAGCCATTCTGATTGGTGTGAAGTGATATCTCATTGTTGTTTTAATTTGCATTTCTTTGATAATCAGTGAATTTGAGCATTTTTTCATGTCTCTTCGTTATCTGTATGTCCACTTTGGAGAAGTGTCTGTTTAGGTCCTTGGCCCATTTTTTGGTTGGATTGTTTGTCTTCCTTTTGTTAGGTTGTATGAGTTTCCTGTGTATTCTGGAAATTAACCCCTTATCAGATGTATCATTGCCAAATAAGTTCTCCCATACAGTGAGCTCCCTTTCATTTTGTTGATTGTTTCTTTTTCTGTTCAGAAGCTTTTATTTTGATGTAGTCTCATTTGTTTATTTTCTCCTTAGTTTCCCTTGTCCAAGGAGAAGTATTCACAAACATATTGCTACGAAGGATGTCTGAGATTTTGCTGCCTATGGTTAATTTTAGGATATATATTCTTAATTTAAATTCTCATATCAAATAGAATTTTACCTAAATAATTGTAAATTTAATTATCTATGTAAATATAGTTAATCTCCAAAAGTTAAAAATGGCTATTAATTATTAATATATCAAGAATATTATTCTCCAGAGTTGAATTATCAAGGAACTTATTTTTGTCTTTACGGAGTTTATTTTTGTGTGTGTAAGAATAATTTCTATTGAGTGAAACATTTTAAATCTAACCTGATAAAAGATACATGCCTGAGTTAGGCATAACAGGCAAGTCAATTTAAACTAAGTAATTTGTTTATATATTAACGTGATTTGTAAAGATCCGTTTTTTTTTTTTTTCCAGTTGAAAAATGTACACTCTCCTGCCTAAGAGGTGATAGTATGTCCCATTTCTCTAATGAGGTATCTAATATTTTGAAATTTCTAGTGTAATAACAAGGTGATATAATTGTGTCATAGTAAAAGTAAATGAAGCTGCATTAAATCTCACTTCTAGTTGGATTCTTTTATTCTTTTTTCTTTGCTTTCAATTCCCAACAGCTAACCTTATTTTAAGGAGCTTTGCTCTTTAACGATATCTATTCATGAGACTTAACTGTTGGGGCTTAGATTTCCACTATATGTTTCTGAGCTGCATTGTAGCTTAGGGAATAGTGAGATATAGAAAATAATGAGACAAATTAATTTTCTTTTCCCAAAGGAACTATATTCCCCATAGCTATCACTCAGAGGAAAACCTCTTTTCTGAAAGATTGATATAAAAATAATTTATGTCAGGCTAAGAGACAGAGCAAATCTATCTCCCTGGAAAAGCACATAAATGCCTTTAAGAAAAGAGTAGTGGCTTGTGGAGACAGTGCTCTTGGTAATTAGGAATGTTTATTATTCTTGTCAGGCTTTAACAATCAGTCTGGACTCATATAATGAAAAAGATTTCAACATTTAATATATAACTACACCATCCAGGTCTCTCTATAATTTAGTTTCAGATAATTCCAGAATAGGTTAGTAAACCAGAAGTTGGTTTTTTTAGCTTAAAATGCTGCAGTAATAATGAGAAAATACTGAAAATGAGCATCTTACTAAGCTGATGGCAGTAATGGAATTCTCGACCTTAAAGAGCTCAAGTAAGGTCATTTAATTTATTTCTTTGCTTTTAAGTAATAATGCCACTAAACGAAACTATTAGAAATTAAAATTAATTACAATTTTTATAAATATTTTCTGCAACATACACTGAGTGGTCAGATTATTATGATCTCTGAATGCATAGTAATCTGGCCACTCAGTATATAGCCTATATAATAAAAAGCTAATATGCAAATTGTCCCCTTGACCAGAAGTTCGACCAGCAGGCAGGCCAGCCAATTGCCCATGTCCCCTCCCCCTGGCCAGGTTGGCTGGATCACACCCAAGCACAAATTCATGCACACACCAGGCCTCTAATACATACATAAATACATATATATATATATATATATATATATATATATATACACACACACATATATATATATATATATGTATGTATATGAAACGTAAATTGACCGTACCTCCGCTATGCCCACAGCCAATCACTGTGACTATGCAAATTAACCCAATAAAGATGGCCGTTAATTTGCATAAATACCTAGGTCCCAGGAACCTCCTCGGCACCCAGGTCACTCCCAGCCGGCCATCCCACAGAGGCTTTAGGCTTGGGGGACGGGGATTTCCGCTTCCCAAGCCTACAGACTGGGGCAGAAGCTGTAGGCTTGGGAAAGGTCCGAGCCTGCCATCAGAGGGTTGGGGGTGCCCACTTCCCAAGCCTACAGCCTATTGCGGAGGCTGTAGGCTTGGGAAGGGCCGAGCCTGGGATCAGAGGGGCGGGGGTGTCTGCTTCCCAGGCCTACATCCTGAGGTGGAGGCTATAGGCTTGGGAAGTGACCGAGCCTGGAATCAGAGGGAAGGGAAAAAGTCAATGGAAACACATCCTCAGGTGAGGATAAAAAGAAAAATAAAGAAAGAAATGTCATACCTTATGAAAGGCACATCTTGAAAATGCCTAAGGAAAGTTGTCATTTTTTCATGGGGAGGGGACTGGAGTCCATGTTGATGAAAATATCTTGGTGTCTACGGTGACTGGCAGTGGCTGCCGCAGCGGAGTGATGGGGCTGGCGCCTTCCCCTGATCAGCCCGGTCACCTCCCACAAAGGGAGGCCAGACTGCTCCAACAGGGAGTGACCCTAAGCCATCAGTAGAACATCCCCTGAGGGCTCCCAGTATGTGAGAGGGGACAGGCTGGGCTGAGGGACCCTCCATCCCCAGTGCATGAATTTCGTGCTCTGGAACCCTAGGAACCCTAGTGTGTGTGTGTGTGTGTACACACACACACACACACACACTGAGTGGCCAGATTATTATATGTTCAGAGTTCATAATAATCTGACCAGTATATTTTATGTGTAAATACCTCATTCTAATGTAGTTTATGGCCTGTGGTTTTATGGATATCATCGAATTCACTTTGGAACTACCAGTTAAAGGTTTAGAAAGACTCAAGCCCTGTTATCATGAGGTAAATTTACATGTAAGAAGTCTATCTTCCCTGGGGAACATGGCTCAGGGGGTGAGCATCGAACGTATGAACCAGGTCACGAGTTCTATTCCTGGTCAGGGCATATGCCCAGTTTTCAGCTCAGTCCCCAGTAGGGGGAGTGCAGGAGGCAGATGATCAATGATTCTCTCTCATCATTGATGTTTCTATGTCTCTCTCTCCCTTCCTCTCTGAAATAAATGTTTAAAAATGTTAAAAAGTTTATCTTAAAATTATTTTCATGGTCTTTATTTTAAAAGTAGTTAATAATCATATAATTTAATGGCATATGCAAAGTTGTTCTCCAAATGACTTGTGTAAAGAAAGTGTAACACGGTAGAGGTGGCAAAAGCAGAAGGAAATGAAGAAAAATACATCATCTTTAAGTACTGTTAGCTCCTTTATTATAAAAATTCTTAAGCACTACACATATTCAAGAATCCCATTGCTCATTATTTTAACTTTCACCACCAACTCTTTGAAAGAGCCTATGTTAAAATAGGAGAAATTATAACAGGAAAATAAGAATAGCACAGAATGCCATGCTGAATCTCAGATTGAACTGTTGCAAATGAGAACCTTTGAAAAAAAATGAAGATGTTATGAAATCAGTAGAAAATAGACAAGACCATATGTAACATATATAACAGCAGTTCCAATTAGCACCTATTTAAAGTACTACCAAAAGGAAACTGTGACAATGACTACTGGTGTTCCCTCGCTTTATCAGTCACATTATAACACATGTTCAGAAATGCTATTTTCAGATACAAATGATATGGTTAGAAAAGATATGCCAGAAACCATTTACATTTTTCGTGTTAAACATGGCTCACAAAGGGCAACACTGATTTTAAGATATTTTTTGAAAGAAAATTATATACAATATTTCAAACACACTGACTTAAATAAGGAGCTACTTAGTTTAAAAGCAATCCAAAAATAAACCTCCACAGTATTTTTTGTGAACCAAAAGATGAGAGAGAGAGAGAGAAAGAGAGAGAGAGAGAGAGAGAGAGAGAGAGAGAGAGAGAGAGAGAGAGAGAGGGAGAGAGAGGAGACGTTTAGTACAAGTGGAATACTTTTAGAGATGAGATAAATGTCTATTGTCTCTGAGACTGGGGGAGAAGGATGATCTGGGACTGAAGTGCCAGAGAAAAGGAGTTACAAAGTTTATGGTGGCAACATTTTAGAGATGGCCAAGAGCTGAAATTGCTGGAAGGGGAACTAAGGACTTTCTAGCAGGTATTAAGAATCTTCCTAAGGCTCATCCTAACTGACTACTCAGTACAGATTTTCAGCCTGTACTTTTGAGTCTGTTTCTCTGTGTGAGCATCATTTTTTATCTATATTGGGGGGAAAAAGAAAATATAATTTTTTTCATTTTATCAATAAATCATCTACTTTTCAAATCAAGAATTAATGTAAGCTAGATGGTAAGATACTGGTTGTTTTATTATGTATCTGAGGAACAAAATGTGATATGTTAGGAAAGAATACTCAAGGTCCCTAAAGTATTTTTCACACAATAATAAATTATATTTGTTCATTCTAATTTATATCCTATCTAATAAAAGAGTAATATACAAATTGACCATTACTCCAACACACAAGATGGCGGCCCCCATGTGGACACAAGATGGCCACCACAAGATGGCCGGCAAGGGAGGGCAGTTGGGGGCAAACAGGCTGGCAGGGGAGCAGTTAGCTATCGATCAGGCTGGCAGGGGAGTGGTTAGGCATCAATCAGGCTGGCAGGGGAGTGGTTAGGCATCAATCAGACTGGCAGGGGAGTGGCTAGGGGGTGATCAGGCTGGCAGGCAGAAGCAATTAGGGGCAATCAGGAAGGCAGGCAGGTGAGCAGTTGGGAGCCAGCAGTCCTGGATTGTGAGAGGGATGTCCGACTGCCCCACTGGGATTGGGCCTAAATGAGCATCGGACATCCCTTGAGGGGTTCCAGATTGGAGAGGGACACACACAGGCTGGGCTGAGGGACACACAACGCCTGCCCCCCTGTGCACAAATTTTGTGCACCGGGCCTTTAGTTGATATATAAATGTTTTCACAAGTAATTATTTTTATTTAGGCTAAATACAGCTAATTTTCCTAGTTTGCCTTTGAAAGCTTTTTTCCTTTTCTAAAATCATCTAGTAGATTTGAGAATGTATTTTTAAAAGTAATTTAAAGATATAAATGAAAAGTTTTTAAATTCCTTAAGTATATCTCACATATGGGGACTCTTCTTAGAAAAGAAGTTATTTCACAAGGAATACAAAGGAGATACTCTTTCACAAAATTAATAATATATATATATATATATATATATATATATATATATCATTGTGCTGGTTGTAATAATTGCTTAGATAATGCAAAAATTAAATGGTCAATTTAACGAAATATTATGAAATAGTAAGCAAAACTATGAAAGATTAAACAGTAATAAAATAGAATATGGTACAGCCCATGTCTGCTCATGCACTATTCACACAACTGTTCTTCTCTGGTCTGTCATTTAGGATTGTGATGCTCATCATGGCACTGTTTCCCATGAATAGGAGTGTGATGAGATGGAAGGAAGGTGAACTAATTACAGTCATGGGTTTTCCTTTGACTAACAACTCTAACCCCAGCCTGCAGGGCCTGTCACTATTTGCAGCACTGCCTCTTAGTATTGACAGTCTAAACACAACTTTTTGCTAAATAAAGAGTTGCACCACCTCTCAATTTTAGAATGCTAGCATTTAAAATTTATCAATTTCTGTCATCTCCAAAGTATTGACAGGCATATTATAAACTTTTATTTTTTCTATATCATAATTTTAAGTTTGAATATGAAATACCAATTGAAGCAAAGTGGAAAACTATGCAACTATTTCCTAATTAAAATTAAGTTACTCCAGAACTTTATTATTTTTACTTATTTAATCATTTATTTAACATTTGTTCATTTCAGGGAAATATACAGTAACCTGGCAGTGAAGACACCCACATTTGTTATTTATTCATCAGTTCATACTGTCACACATGCACCTACAGAGCACTCAGTCATACTGATCAACACTTTCCAGTGTAATATTATCTATGTCATAAAAATATTATTTGAAATGAAGGCTCTAAATTTTCCTTTATTTTGTAAATATACTCAATTCAAACTTTCACTTGAGAAATAAAATTCTTTTTCTATATCATGGTCCAATGGAAATGAGACTCTGTGGGTCATACAGAACAGGACTTTGAAATGTGAAGACAGTGTTGGATTTATCCTCCATGTAGTAAGTGGACACTAATGTACAAAATATCAATTTTGCACAATATGCATAATAATGGAATTAAATATCTGAAAACCTCACTAAACCACTAAATGTCATGATTAATAATACTATTGTAATTTCAATACGGATTAAATAATATCATTTAAGGTTATATTATTAAAAATAAGTAGGAAATAAGCATACAATTTTTCTTTAAGGAATATTTATGAAAATAAACATTGAAATTCTTAAAAGTGATGATGGAAACATTGAAGTGGACTCTTTTCCTAATTATATTACATTAATTATTTTTACCCATTTACTCTGGACCTTTCTTGTCAAGTCTTCATAGTATACTATAGATATACTAGAGGCCCGGCACTTTAAATTTGTGCACAGGTACAGTCCCTAGGTCTGGCCAGGGGGCAATCAGGGCCATCTTCCTTGGCTACCCACAGCCAGGCCCACCCCCCCCACCGCCATCCACCTCTAGTTCCCCATTCACCATCAGGCAATTGGAGCCTGCCGGCCATGGGGAGGGGCCGAGAAGTTGGCCATTCCCGCTCGCTCGCTAGCCCCACCCCAGTCGCGGGTTTCCCTCTGTGTGTGGGGCAACCAGCCGGAGGGGCAGGGGCCATGGCCTGGCACTGCCCATGTCCCCCGTCACCCAACCATGGTTTCCCTTTCACCATTGGGTGATCACAGCCTGCTGTCCAGGGGAAAGGAAATGAGAGATGGTCAATGGGCCTAATAGTGACTGGTGGGGCAGTTGTTCTGGCAGTTCTGCCATTAGGGTCAATTTGCATATTACCCTTTTATTATATAGGATTTTCTAATTCGTTAATAGCAGAAACAATTTTCCCTTTTTCCGTCGCATCTAAACTGCTTTCAAACAATTCTCCCATATGCTATTAATTTCTTTAAGATTAAAGACTTTTCCTCACCATTGAACCCTTTCTGTTATTCCTATTGACTTTCCTCACCATTGAACCATTTCTGTTATTCCTATTGTATGCATTTGGTTTGCCTGTCAACAGAGAAGGAAAGTATTTAAATTAATTTGGATGATTCTCAAATGTCAGTATGTACATGGCTCATTAACATTCTTAGTATTAATTATTAATTTAGCTAGATAATGCCAAATGATCCTGCAAAAATGTGTACAAGTTTAAACTCCATCATCATCATCATCATCCTTTTCCTATATTTTTTTGGTAACAGAAATAAAAACACATATCCTCTAGGAATAGGCATAAATAAAAACTGTTCTGTGGGAGGGAAGTTAGAATCAGCTGAAGGGCCAAAATAACATTCATCTCATTTTTCCTGTTTTAGATTCTATAACCTTTTGACCTTAAGGTTAAATACTAAAAAACGATGTTCTATTAACCAAAAGTGCAATTTGACCATGTTTGGAAATGCCACATGCAACAATTTCACAATATTTTTCTGTAGCAAAATAGTTTTTAAATAATACATATAGAATTCTGCTTAATCACAATCTATAAATAAATACACTACATTATCTCTTATAATAATATAGCAAAAAATAAGCATCATAATTTTTATTATAGTAAAAACATCTATATAAATAAAAGGCTAAGTGACCATCCAGTAGGTATGATGCACACTGACCACCAGGGGGCAGACACCTAACAAAGGAGCTGCCAAGCTGCAGTGATTTGGCAGCGGTGGTTCTTGGGTGATATGCCCTGGAACCAGAGAGGAGGAAGCCCAATTCCTCACAGTGCAGTGCGATTCCACCATCAGCCGTGGGTTATATTGTTGCTGGGGCACTGTCAGCCCTGAATCTGGTTTACTGCTGACCTGCAGTGACTGCAGACGCCCTTTGAGCCTCAGCATTGTCCAGGTGCAGCCAGCCAGGCGAGGGATTGCAGAAGGTTGGTTCCAGGGCATGTCCAGCCTGTCTCACCCAGTCCTACCCCACCTTCTAATTAATTTCCTTTCAATATGCTATAATAATTTTCTCCTCATCTTTGATAACACTTTCTATCTTTGAAAAAAATCTATATATATAAAAGCCTAAGAGACAATTTGACTATTTGACCATTTGACCGGTTGCTATAATGCACACTGACCACCAGGGGGCAGACACTCAACGTAGGCACTGTCCCCTGATGGTCGGTGCAATCCCACAGTGGGAGCTCCACTCAGCTGACCGAGGGGTGCCAGATGCTGAGCTGACAGCTGGCAAGACCAGCTTTGGCAGTGTGAGCTTCTTCTGTGGACACTTTCCCTAAATGCCTCTCCCCCATCTGGACCAGGACTGAATCTGGACCAGCATCGGGACTGACTGGGAGCAATCTGCTTCTTGATCATGGGTGCACCGGTATCACCCTAGGACAGGCACGCAGAGACTGCAGCAGAGCAGCAGCAAGCTTACCAGTGGTGACAGTGGCAGGTGCAGTGGGGCCAGGATGAGCGGGAGCAGCATGGTCCCCACCTGGGCTCTGGCTCCTGTGCAGCCACCTGCTGCTTTGCACACTACTACATCCCTCAGGGGATGCTAGACTGCTGGTTTCGTCCAGATCTCTGCAGGCCATGCCAAGGGACCCCACCGGTGCACAAATCCATGCACCAGGCCTCTAGTTTAATAATAATCATCATGACTGGTGTGAGGCAATATCTCATCATGTTTTTAATTGATATATTCCTAATGAAAAATGATGGTATCTTTTTATACAAATGATGGTATCTGTTATCTGTATGTATGTATACTTTAGATAAATGGCTATGCCAGTGCTTTGCCCATTTTTTAATTGGGTTATTAGACTTTTTTTTTTGCTACTGAGTGGTATAAATTTACTAGAGGCATGGTGCACAAAATTCGTACATGGTAGGGGTTCCTCAGCCTGACCTGCACCCTCTCCAATCAGAGACCCCTCGGGGCATGTCCAACTGAGGATATAGGCCCGATCTCTGTGGGATCAGGCCTAAAATGGCAGTCAGACATCCCTCTTGGAATCCGGGACTGCTGGCTCCTAACAGCTCACCTGCTTGCCTTCCTGATTGTCCCCTTAAAGCCCCCCTGCCAGTCTGGTCATCCCCCAAAATGCTCCCTGTTGTATGGTTGCCACCTAACTGCCAACCTGCTAGCCTGCACACCCCTTAACTGTCCAAAAAGAAGTTGGACGTCCAGAAAATGTCCAGTGACCTGGTCTAATTAGCGTATTACCCTTTTATTAGTATAGATTATATATTTTGGATTCCAATCTCTGATCAAACATATAGTTTGCAATATTTTCTCCCATTCCATATGCTGCTTTTCACTTACTTAATTTTTTCCAAAGCTTTTACTTTTATATAGTCCCTCTTGTCTATTTTTGTGTTGTCTGTGCTTTTGGTGTCATCTTCAAGAAAGCATTGCCCATGCTAGTGTAGTGAAGCTTTTCCGCTACGTTTTATTCCAGAGTTTCAGGTTTCAGGTCTTATGGTTATGTCTTTAATCCAATTTGAGTTGATTTTTCTGTATGGTGTAAGAAAAGGATCCAGTTTCATTCTTTGTTATGTGCATATCCAGTTTTCTGAGCACCAATTGTTGAAGAGATTATTCATCCCTATTGTGATTCCTTGGCACCCTTGACAAAGATCAGTTATTTGTATATGTGTGGAATTGTTTCTGGGGTCTCTAATCTATTTGGTTGTTCTTCATGACTCTCTTTATGTAACTGTTATGTAGTATTACAATATGTAACAATATATACATACTAGAGGCCCAGTGCATGGGTCCCTCGGTCTAGCCGGTGATTAAGGCCTATCAGGGAGCTGGCTGGCCAGTGAGGGGGGCATGGGAGGTTGGCCGGCAAGGGGGAGGGTTCAGCTGGGGGTGTAGGGGCCACAGGAGGTTGGCCAGCAGGGATGGAGGGGCCACGAGAGGTTGGCTTGCCAGCCAGGGGGAGGGGCCATGGGAGGTTGGCTGGTGAGGTGGGAGGGTCCACAGGAGGTTGGCCAGTCCCCCCATCAGGGCCAATCTGGGGCTGGCCAACCAAGGGGAGGGGCCATGGGAAGTTGGCTGTGGGAGTGCACTGACCACCAGGATGTAGCTCCTGCATTAAGCATCTGCCGCCTGGTAGTCAGTGTGCATTATAGCAACTGGTCAACCAGTTGTTCAGTCATAAAGGTCACTTAGGCTTTTATATATATATATAGATGTATATACATATGATATGTAAAACTATGCCATACTATTTTAATTACGTAGCTTTGTAAATGTATTGTGAAATCAGGAAGTTTAACAGTGCCAGCTTTATTTTTATTTTGCAAGATAGTTTTGACTATTTGGGGTCACTTGTGATTCCATATGAATTTTAGAATTACTGAAAAATCACCTCCTAGTTAAGCTTATTCTTAAGTACAGGGTGTGACAAAAGTAGGCTAATAGTTGTTCATATGGAAAGTAATATCATAATTAATAAATAAGAATACAAAAATAAACTATGTTTATTGTACTCACAACTGTGAACCTACTTTTGACCCACTCTGTATTTTATTATTTTTGATGCTTTTGAAATGGGATTATTTTCTTACAAGAGGCCCAGTGCACAAAATTTGTGCACAGGGATGTGTGTCCCTCAGCCCAGCCTGCACCCTCTCCAATCTGGAATCCCTCTCACAATCCAGGACTGCTGGCTCAAAACTGCTTGCCTGCCTGCCTTCCTGATTGCCTGTAACCAGCTTGATCTGCCTGTGAGCCTGATCACCCTCTAACCACTCCCCTGTCAGCCTGATTGATGCCCAACTGCTCCCCTGCCAGCATGTTTGCCCCTAACTATCCTCCCCTGCTGGCCATCTTGTGGCAGCCATCTTGTGTCCACATGGGGGCAGCCATCTTGTGTGTTAGAGTGATGGTCAATCTGCATATTACTCTTTTATTAGATAGGATAGAGGCCTGGTGCACAGGTGGGGGCCAGCTGGTTTGCCCTGAAGGGTGTCCTGGATCAGGGTGGGGGTTTCCTTGGGTGTGGGGCAGCCTGGGTGAGGGACCTGTGGTGGTTTGCAAGCTGGCCATGCCCCCTGGCGACCCCAGTGGAGGTTCTGGTATCTGGGCTTTATTTATCTTCTATAATTGAAACTTCGTAGCTTTGAAGGAACCAAGCCTCCTGCTTACTCCCTGGCCACAGCCATTTTTGTTGGGATTTATTTAACTTCTATAATTGAAACTTTGTAGCAGAGGCCAAGTCAGGCCAGGGCTGCAGGAGCTTGACTTCCTCATCACCAAGGGCAACTCAAGCCTCCTGCTCTCTCCAGCTCAGTGGCTGCTGCCATTTTTGTTGAGATTTATTTATCTTCTATAATTGAAACTTTGTAGCCTTGAATGTAGTCCTGGGCCGGCCAGTGCCACAGGGAAGCTTGGCTTCCTCCATTGCCGGGGAAACCAAAGCCTCCTGCTTGCTGCAGTTCCGTGGCCGCAGCCATCTTGGTTGGGTTAATTTTCATACTTGCTCCTGATTGGTGGCCTGGCCGAGGGTGGTTTGCAGGCTGGCCACGGACCCCAGTGACCCAAGTGGATGCCCTGGGATCTGGGATTTTTTTATCTTCTATAATTGAAACTTTGTAGCCTTGAATGGGGCCCTAGGCTGGCCAGGGTGTGCGGAAAGCTTGGCTTCCTCCATCCCCAGGGGCAACTCAAGTCTCCTACTCTCTACAGCTCTGTGGCTGCCACCGTTTTTGTTGGGATTTATTTATCTTCTGTAATTGAAACTTTGTAGCCTTAAGTGGAAGCCTGGGCCTGCCAGGGCAGGCAGAAAGCTTGGCTTCTTCCATTGCCTGGGAAATCCATGCCTCCTGCTCTCTGTGGATGCAACCATCTTGGTTGGGTTGATTTGCATACTTGCTCCTGATTGGCTGGTGGGTGTGGCTTGATTGTGTAGCGGAGTGATGGTTAATTTGCATATTTCTCTTTTATTAGATAGAATTTGCATTCTGAATAGTTTATTTTTAGACTATAGAAATGTAACTGGTTTTGTATGACGGTTGGGTATTCAATAACTTTACTGAATTTGTTAGTTTAATTTTGATGTTTTCTTTCTTCTTTTGTGCACACACCCTCTAGAGTTACCTGTTTACTAAAGGCCCGATGCTCAAAATTTGTGCAATAGTAGGCCTTCCTTCCCATGGTTGCCGGCACTAGCTTCCCTCTGACACCCGGGACCCAGGCTGCCCTCCAGCACCCGGGACCCAGGCTTCCTTTGCAGCCCTCACTTTGTCCAGAAGGATAGAAGGATGTCTGGAAGGACATTCAGTCTAATTAGCATATTACGCTTTTATTATTATAGATTAGATCATGCCATCTACAGACAGAGGTAAACATCCTCTCCTATTATTATTATTACTATTATTAATTTGCTTACTTACTCTGGCTAGGACTTCCAGTTTTGTGTTTAATATACAAATGATATTGTGCATCTTTGTCTTTTTCCTAATCATAGAAGAACTATTTCAGTTTTTAACCATTGAGTATGATGTTTGCTCTGGTCTTTAATAGATGGCTTTTATTATATTGAGTTTTTTTTTTTTTCTATTTCCAATTTGTTGAGTGTTATTATCATGAAAGGGTATTCAGTTTTGTCAAATGTTTTTCCTGCATCTTTTGAGATGATCATATGACTTTATTTTTTATTCTGTTAATCTGTTATATCACATTGATTGATTTATATAAGTTGAACCATCCTTGAAGCTCTAGGATAAAACCCAGTTGATCATGGTGTAAGATCCTTTTAATATACATTGAATTTGATTTGCTACTATTTTGTTGATAATTTTTCATTTATGTTCTCCAATGATATTGGCCTGAAGTTTTCATTTCTGGCCATTTGTATTTCTGGCGTTGGTATCACAGTAATTATGTACTTATAAAATGTGTTTGGAATTGTTCTCTTAAATTTTTTGAAAGAGTTTAAGAAATATTGTCATTAATCATTCTTTAATTACTTGGTAGAATTCACCCATAATGCCATCTGTTTTTTTGTTATTGGGAAGTTTCTGATTACTGGTTCAAACTCCTTACTAGATACAAATCTGTTCAGATTTTCAATTCTTTATGGTTCTGTCTTTCAGGTACTTTATATCTTTTGGGGGGAGTTTAACCCCCATTGACAATTAAAGTAATTAATGATAGGGAAACACTATTGCCATATTGCTATTTTGTTAATTGTTTTATCTGTCTTGTAGTTCTTGGTCTGCTTTCCCTCACTACTGTCTTCCTTTGTCTTTCCTTTATTTTAAAAAATTAATCTGTTTTGATTCCTTTATTTTTCTTGTATGTATTCTTAGTAGCTAAATAGCTATTTTCTTTGTGGTTACCATGGAGCTTACATGAAACAGAATATAAGTATAATAGTATGTTTTATGCTGATAACAATTTAAGTCCAATCACATACAACACTTTACATTTTTACCTTTCTCCCTATACCTCATGTTGTTAATGTTATTATTTCCATATTTTACATTGTCTATTCATTAGCTTACTTTTTATTGATAGTTAGTTTTATTACTTTTGTCTTTTAACTTGTAAAGTATAATTAAAAGTGATATATGTTACATTAATGCATATTCTGTATTTGTCTATAGAGCTACTTTTACCAGCAGGTTTTATACTATCATATGCTTTTGGTATTACTCTTTCATATCTTTTCATTTCAACTTGAAAAATCATCAGTTTCTAGTTATGATGAACTACCTCAGCTTTTATTTTCCTCAGAAAGTACTTATCTATCCTTGATTTTTAAAGGCCAATTTTCCTAGGAATAGTGTTACTGGTTATCATGTTATTTTTTCTCCCCAGCACTTTGTATATATCATCCTATTCCCTTATGGCA
The DNA here is from genome assembly GCA_026230045.1 of Corynorhinus townsendii. Lineage (NCBI taxonomy): Eukaryota > Metazoa > Chordata > Mammalia > Chiroptera > Vespertilionidae > Corynorhinus > Corynorhinus townsendii. The sequence goes on along the minus strand of JAPDVU010000003.1, from coordinate 74,276,648 downwards.
TGCAAGATTTCCACTGAGAAATTTGCTGATAATCTTATGGAAAGACCTTGTATGTGACAAGTTGTTTTACTTTGTTGCTCTCAAAATTCTCTTTTTGTCTTTGAATTTTGACCAGTCAATTATCATGTATCTTGGTGTGGATTTTATTGCATTTATTTTATATGGAGTATATTGGGCCCTCTGGATCTGGAATTCTACTCCCTTCTTCAGGTTTGGGAAGTGTTTAGCCATTATTTCTTTAAATTTATTTTCTTCCCTATTATGTCACACATGTCCCTGAAGATTTCTTCACTTTTTTTTTTCTTTTTGCTCCTTTGATGGAGTGATATCCAATAATCTGTCTCTAAGTTCACTAATACTTTCTTCTGATTGATTTAGTCTGCTATTCCTTCAGTGAATTTTTTCAGATCAGCTTTATATTTGTTAGCTTCAAATTTCCATTTGGTACTTTTTTATAGTTTCTATTTCTTAGCTGAAACTTTACATTCACTTTTGCATTGTTTTTGTGACATCATTGACCAACTTTATGACACTTATTTTGAGTTTTCTATCAGGTAAAGCATATATCAACATCTCAATACTGGTGGTTTCTGTACATTTACTTTGTTCATTTGTTTGCAACATAATTTTCTGATTTTTAAAGTTTTCCTTGACTCTTAGTGTTGTTATCTGCACATTAGAATAAAAAAAAATAACAACAACAGCTGCTTTCCAATCTACTGATACTGTTCTAATATAGAAAAAGAAACTTATCATTCAATCTGGCCAGGGATCTAAGGCTTTTCAAACCTTTGTGCTAGTCCAACTTGCTTTCTTTATTTTTAGCGGCTTCCTGGAATCTTGAGTATGCCAGGGCCGGTCAACACTCTGAGATGACCAAGACTAAAGACAGACCCTTGGGCAACCCCAGAAATATTGAATTATTGGACACGCTATTCAAATCTTTCCTTCGCTAGGAAATGGGATAAGTTTTTATTTCTAATTTATTTTGTGGTAACCTAGGGGGAGGGTCTGGTGCAACTAGTTGCATGCTAGATAAAACCGATATATTTTTCTCTCTGGCTTCCAAGCGTCTAGAATATGCTGAGTCCTATAAACACTCTGAGGCTAGCATGACAGAAGACATTTCTTTGTGAAGCTCCCAGAAAAGTTGGGGCATTGGGTACCTGGTCTACCTTTCATCCTTCCCAGAAATAAGTAGAAAGTTGTTTGTTTGTTTTTCATATGTTTGCTCTGCACTGAACCATGGATAGAGGCTATGATGGCTCTTAGTTCAAACCATCATTTTTTTCTTCATTGGCCTCCAGGTAACTAGAGTATGCCAGGTCCTACCAGTGCTCTGAGGCAGGCTATCCAGTGTGATGGGCAGTCTGCAGAAAGGTTGGGCATCGGACACATTTGTCATCTTGTTCTCTCTACAGGAGAAGTTGGGAGCTGAAATTTTCTTCAGCTATTCTTTGCTGAGGTTGTAGGAGGGGCTATGGAAACTGTACTCACTCTATCACCTTTGTTTCACTCTGTCCCCACGTGGTGAGAGAATGCCAGGTTCTATCAGTGTTCTGAAGTAGGCAAGACAGAAGCCAGTCTTTGGGCACCTCACAAGAAAGTTGGGACTTTGGATGTATAGTCCAACTCTTATACTCCCCAAGAAGAAGTTGAGATCTGGGAATTTGTTCCTGATTATATGGTGCTGTGCCAAGAGCAAGTATTATGGCAAGAGGATTCTCACATTTTCCTATTGGCTTTGATGTGGCTAGTTTCAGGTGAATTGGGGTATAGGGGCCTCTTGAGTAATTTCTGTATCCCTCACAAAGACAATTTTTCCAGTTGTTATTATTGAATTATTGTGTTCATTAGGATAGGGCTTCCTATTTGATCATGTTGGTAATGTCACCCCTTAAGAACTATTATTTAAAGCCAACTGAAGTTTCTAGTCACTAGACTAGATTTTATCTGGAAGTTCTTCAACATTTCTCTTCAATTAATTTTACTTTCCTTTAAAATGAATATTAGGGTTTGAAACAACAAAATAAATAACAAATATTTTTTCTACTGCAGATCTCCTTTACTGATTAAAATATCAGCTAAAATACTGAAGTAACTACTTACCAAGTAATTATGATATCATATATTATTAGAGTTATCTAATATAAATAACTATTTCAATAAAATGAATCATACCTTAAGATAAGAAAAAAAATTAATGCAACTTTCAAAATGCCACTGCAATTTGATTTAATGTACGGTATTTGAACAAAATTATTTTTTAATGTTTGAAGCAACAATTGGAATACCAAACTAGTTGGCAAATGAGTAATTTCTCCAAAGGAAAATTATTTAACAGAAAATTATTAACTATAATCATATCCATATGTTTGAGATATCTTGGGGTGGCTGACCAGGAAATGCAACAGAGCTGCTATAATAACTTTCATCTATTATCTGTGTTAATCATCATTTCAATTATATACAAAATATTATCTAATATTGATTAACTCATGTAACTGTATTGAAAGCTGCTGTAGAGTTCATTTTATATGTCTCTAAAAGTCTGGAGTATTTTCTTCAAAAAAAAAACTTAGGAAGAGTTTTTCACCATTTCTAAAAATATATATGTATATAATAACTGCATGCACCAATGAAAGGAAATCAGGTGTACTAAACTTTAATGGCTGAAGACATCCTAAGTGACCTAGAACATTAGAAAGAACATTGACTTTTTCTAAAAGCACTAAAAACAACAACAACATCTATTAGCAAGAATGACTTTTTGCCCATTGCTTTACTTAACAGCTTTTAGTCTTAAGAATTTCATGTAAAATTCATGGGATACTGTGGCAGAGTAGAGCATATCTGCCTAGTGTGCTGATGGAAGAAGGAGGGTGAGAATGGGTGTCATGCTTAATGCTTATGACACATTGCAAATAGTGCTTGGAAACATAGAGCTTAGGAAGAAAAAAGTAAAATTGCTGGGCTTTGCAAATGAGCAATATTTCTAGAGTTGTTATATTTCATATTTATGAATGTTGGTATCATTTAGTGCACTTTGTTGTGTATATCTGAGTCAGACTCAATTCACAAGAAAATTCTCATCTTCAGATTATTGCAGATAGAATATAAGGCACACCTATAGACACCAGTGATAATGATGGAATTATTTCAGAGGCTGAAAGGATATTTTTCTGAAATGCCACCAGACACCAAGCTAAATTTAAATTTTCTCTTCTTGGAGACCACCAAATATTTGCTGTTTTAAGTCAAACAACTCATGAAATGAAATTCCCATAAAGGGATAATAAAATATTTTGGTATGTATTGTTCTATCCTCAAAATCCATTTAAGTTTTCATAAAACTACCAGCATAATAAAAGAAAAGGCATTCAAGCTGTAACTCTGCTAGTATAGTGAATACAGTGAAATGCAAATAACAACAAAATAATCTCAGCTTTTTGAAATTTCATACCATATGTAAGTCTTTAAATGATTACTTTGTTGTTCTATCACAGGTATATTTATTTTAAAATGAGATATGCTTTTGAAGATTATAATATAAAATTCTGGAACAGCTATTTTAAATTTCTTTATTGAAATAAGTTTCACTCATATAAGAAGAAAAGTACAAAATACACATGCTGAAAAATCACAATTGTTGTTTTATTATGCTCTGGGTACTAATATAAAAAAAGAGTTATGGAGATAAATGATTTGGAATCTAAAACATGTATCTGGAGTGGAAGACATAGTGCCATATTGCTTTGAAAAGATGAACATTCGCACTTCTGAAATATTTTAAGGAGAGTCAGTATTTCTTTTAGGTTTGGGTTGTGTTTTTTTTTAAAGGCCAAGATGTGATATTACAAGATCATTAAATAGCTTTCTTATCATACACATCTAGGGTGTGTATATGTAGATTATGTTAATAGGAATTGAATATACCTAAGGGATTTTATTAATTACAAAAGGATGCTCTTTTTTTTGGGGGGGGGGAGGGTTACATTAAATTTATACATTTATTTTTTTATATTTTTATTTAAAGAAAAATGATTTTAGCTATAATAATGTTACATGTGATAAACACCAATTATTCAAGAAAAACTATCTTAAATATAATAGTACATGCAATAAACATTACTGTTTCAAGAAAAAAAAAGGATTTTAAGTTTAATAATATTATCAAAACTGTACTAAAACAGTATGATATTACAACATCATACTCAATTGGCAAAAACTAAAACTATTTCTCCAAAGAACAGGAATAAGACAGAGATGTCCCTTTTCACCACTCCTGTTAGACATAGTACTGGAAGTGCTAGCCATAATGATTATACAATAAGAAATAAAAGTTATCCAAATTGGAAAAGAAGAAGTAAAGCTGTCATTATTCATAAATGACATGATACTGTACATAGAAAAGCCCAAAAACTCCATCAAAAAACTACTAGACTGAATAAATGAATTTGGCAATGTAGCAGGATACAAAATTAACAGCCAGAAATCTATGGCTTTTTTATACACTAATAATAAACTCACAAAAAGAGAAACTAAAAAAAAAAAAAAAATCCCATTTACCATTGCACCAAAAATATTAAGATATCTAGGAATAAACTTAACTAAGGGGGTAAAAGACCTGTACTGGGAAAACAACAAGATATTGAAAAAGGAGATAGAGGAAGTCATAAACAAAGGGAATAATATACCATGTTCATGGATTGGTAGAACATCATTAAAATGTCCATACTACCCAAAGCAATCTATAGATTCAATGCAATCCCCTTTAAGATACCAATGGAATATTTCACAGGCCTGGAACAAACTCTCCAAAAATTCATCTATATATACAAAAGCCTAAGTGACTGAAAAACTGAATGACCAGTCAACCAGTCACTATGATGCACACTGACCATCAGGGGCAGACTCTCAATGCAGGAGAACCCCTTGGTGATCAGTTCACTCCCACAGCAGGGGTGCCACTCAGCTGACCAATGAGTGCCAGACACAGGGCTCATGTCTGGCCACCCCACCCCGGACACCACAGCTGAGCAGCAGCGAGCCTAAGGAGTGGTGGTGGCAGGCACAGTGGGACCAGGATGAGCAAGAGCAGCAGCTGGTGTTGGACTGTGGTTTCAGCCCTGTCCCCACAGGCTACACCGAAGGACTGCACCGACACATGAATCCGTGTACCAGGCCTCTACTATCGAACCTGAATAGCTGCAGCAATCCTAAGAAAGAAGAACAAAGTTGGAGGGATCACAATACCAGATATCAAGCTATATTGCAAAGCCATGGTTCTCATAACTGTCTGGTATTGGCACAAGAACAGACATATAAACCAATGGAACCAAATAGAGAACCCAGAAATCAACCCAAGCCATTATGCTCAATTAATATTTGACAAAGGAGGCAAGAGCATACAATGGAGTCAAGATAGTCTCTTCAATAAATGGTGTTGGGAAAATTGGACAGATACATGCAGAAAATGAAACTAGACCACCAACTTATACCATACACAAAAATTAACTCAAAATGGATAAAGGACTTAAACATAAGGCGGGAAACCACAAAAATCTTAGAAGAATCCATAGGCAGCAAAATATCAGACACATGTTGTAGCAATATCATTACCAATATAGCTCCTTGGGAAATAGAAACTAAAGAGAAAATAAACAAATGGGACTACATCAAAATAAAAAGCTTCTGCACAGCAAAAGAAACTATCAACAAAACAATACAAAAGCCCACTGCATGGAAGAACGTATTTTCCAATGTTATCTCTGATAAGGGTTTCATCTCTAAAATTTACAGGGAACTCATACAACTTAACAAAAAGAAGATAAACAATCAAATAAAAAAAATGGGTAAAGGACCTAAATAGACACTTTTCGAAAGAGAACATAAAGAAGGCCAAGAGATATAATGAAAACATGCTCAAAGTCACTAATCATTCAAAAGATGCAAATCAAAAGACAATTAGGTACCATCTCACACCTGTCAGAATGGCTATCATCAACAAATCAACAAACCACAAGTGCTGGCAAGGATCTGTAGAAAAAGGAACCCTCTTGCACTGTTGGTGGGAATGCAGACTGATGGAGCCACTGTGGAAAACAGTACAGAGTTTCCTCAAAAAACTAAAAATGGAACTCCCATTACACACAATAATCCCACTTCTAGGAATATATCCCAAGAAATCAGAAACACCACTCAGAAAGGACATATGCATCTCTATGTTCATAGCAGCACAATTTACAATAGTTAAGATTTGGAAACAGCCTAAGTGCCCATCAGCAGATGAATAGATTAAAAGACAGTGGTACATCTACACAATAGAATACTACGCTGCTGTAAAAAAAGAAGGAACTCTTATCATTTGCAACACGGATGGACCTGGAGAGCATCAGGCTAAGAGAAATAAGCTAGTTGGGAAAGGTAAAAATCACGTGATCTCACTCCTTTATGGAATATAATGATCAACATAAACTGATGAACAAAAATAGAGCCAGAGGGGAAAAAGTTACAGTATAATAGAAGTAATCCTGTTATTTGCAGATTTTTAATATTTCCTACAACTGTTGTAAGGATACTCTTCATGTGATGTGTTGCCATCAGATTCTATGTCCACCTATGTCAAGCAAGCAATCCAGCAAGCAAGCAGCCAGACAGACCTGGGTACAAACCCTAACCATTTTCTTGCTATGCAGTGCCTCTTGACCTCCCTTAACCTGCTCTATATCCTTTACTTTCTCTCTTTCTTTTTCAGGGATCACTTATGCAGGCCTAATTTTGTATAGTGAAGTATAATGCAGACAGATTGGCAATATATATACACACATTAGGAAAAAGGCAATGACTGTGAAAATTCATGGAAGGAATCAGATCAAGAGACCTGCATGAGGAAGTGTTCAAAACATTTAAATAATAGTGTTTCATTTTGTTTCTTTTCTCTCCAGCAAGTTCCCTCTGCTATTTATTATCTGCAGTACCTGGATTATGTTATTTTGGAGTACAAACCTATATTTTGTTCTTTTCTTCCCATTCATCCATATGTCAAAGAATCTGTAGTCAGCTGATATTGTCTCTAATATATTTATTTCATGTGTTTGAAAATTTGCACTTTTTTGTACTTAGTGTATTCAATTTGATATTTCCTTACAGGCTAATAAGTTAATCTATTATTGTTTCAAGCATGCTGGCAAAGACAGGAGTCTCTTCACTGCATGTTCATTCCATTTGCATCTGTTCCCGTAGTTGTACAGGGACAATGGAGAGGGACTCAAGTGGATGCTATGTATGCAGTGATCTGTGTCATAGCTGAGGAACACTGCATTTGGGAAACTACCATGTTAATAGCAAGCAGTAAGCAGGTTTCCCCTTTGTCTCTACGGGAAGCTGTCCTAGTCTGTTTGGATTGCTATAACAAAGTACCATGGACTGGGTGGTTTACGAACAACAGATATGTATTTCTCTCAGTGCTGGAAGCTGGCAATCTGAAACCAGTGTTCCAGCCTGGTCTGTTTTTAGTGAGAGCTCTCTTTCAACTGTGCTCGCCAACTAATTCCGGTGGGGGGAGAGAGAGGGAGAGAGGGAGAGAGAGAGAGAATCATGAAGGGTCCTACTCTCATGACCTAATTATCTCCCAATCATCCTACCTCCTAATATCATCATATTTGGTATTAGGATTTTAATATATGAATGTTGGAGTGACACATTCAGTGCAAAATAGAGGCATTTCCTCATTTCTCAAGGTCACCAGGGCTTTGTTTCTTGGTATACTCAGAAAATAGAGTGGATTTCACTGATAGCCGGCATATATAGTCACAGAGTACCCTGTGCTCAAAGGTGCCTTGCGCTTTCTGCACTTGTTCCTGTAAATTATGTATCTGGTCTTGCTGTTGAAACTTACTGGGATATGCAGCACCTAATGTATAACAAGAAGATAGATTAGTCAGACACTTGTATCTCTGCATAGATGTAACAGCTACAAATGCAGACCACTCTTCCTGTTATGTTGGGATATCAAATACCAGAAGTGTCATTGCCTTTGGTGAAATGAGTTTCAAAATATTGGACAATGGTTGGAAAGTTCTTGACAAAAGTAGACTATGCTCTTCATTTGGCATACGTAGTAGTTACATTTCTAAAAAGTACAGGATATTTTAAACTAGGAAAAACTACTCTTGTGTGAAATAATGTTATGTTCTAGGCTCAGATGAATATTAATCAATTTATCATATCCAGTAATGTGTGGTGAGTTATATTTGGAAGAACTGTAGAATGTGAGAAAATTATGCACTAAAGATAATAAACCTAAGTCTAGTATCCTTGACTACACTCATTAAAAGTCACTAGTTGCTTATCATAATTTCCAAATGTCCCATATATAGTAACTGTTTCACAGAAACCAATTATTTAAAGGCTGGGGAGAGGGTCAAAGAAAGTAAAATGAGAAATAGGAACTTTATCTACCAAAAAGTTGGATGGGTATACATAGAAATTGCTACACAAATTAAAATGAAAATTTAAAGTAATTTAGATTAAAATAGAAATTAGAAAGTAAATAATTTGGAAATTATTGTATGATAGAAAGGTAATGATCAGGCATAGGAAGTGCTGAACATATGCATTTTCAGTATAGTGGGAAAGTGGTTCCAGAAATGTCTGGAGCAGAGAACCAGTATTATTTTAGGGATAGCAGAGCTCATTAATAATTCTATGTGATAGAACAGTAACAAAAGAGACAGGGAAAGATAAATAAGAGTTGTATTTCTACTCTTTGATGGTGGGACATTTTTAACAAAAATGTGCCATATGGAACAATATAAAATGTCTTCATACTTCTAATCTCATCTTCATGGTTTATTTATCTGATTGTTTCCTTCTTAATTGATAGCTTGAGGCTCCATTTCTGGTCATTTAGGCTTGTGTGTAGTCTCAGTAAACTAAACTTATTTCCAGATATTATCATGTCTAGGTTTCTATTACTAAATCAATTTATTAATATTTTGCCTAGGAGGAGAGCCAAACTTATTCATTCTAATTTTTTTAACTTCATCATTCTTTCAAATCAGAACATTCTCCAATCTCTACTTAATAAAAATTTAACTTGCTTTGTGATGTTTTTTCTGTATGTCTTTAGATTCCTATGCCATCATCAATGAGGAATTTAAAAAACAACAACCTGATTTAATGGGCTAGGATCCTTTTTTTTTTTTTTTTTAATAATTTGTTCACTATGTAGAGCTTCAGAACTCTATAATCAGTAACTCTTCTTTCCTTCCCAATTCAAAAATCCTTCTCCTTGGTGGAGGACAAGCAAAGAGGAAATTAAGTGATTAATTACACATATATAATTTCCTTTGTATAATTAGAATTAAGGTATGTAGGGCTTTTTGAATCATATATAGATTGGTATCTATAGCACAAAACAACATTAAAATTACATGGAAGTAGTGAAAACTGAAATGATTCACTTGTTGAGGGTAATTATTGAAAAACTTCAATGAAAAAACTATTTGACAATTGGAAAATATTAATCTACATTATATTAGTGTATTTAATAGTAGGAATTGTTACAGATCAAATTACTGAGCAAAAAAAAAAAAAAGGCTTTATAAAAAATAGCCTCCTATATCTAAAAGTAAATGCATAAAAAGGGGAAAATGATGCACCTTCTCTTTATATATTTCCCATTTACATTATTCATGATGTTGATAAGTAAATAAAATTTTGGAAATGTCATAAGAAATTTTATTAATATAAAGATATGTCAGTTCATAATGCTCCTAGCTTCATATAATTCAAAGAATGACCAATACTGGCTTACACCAAAAGGGGATTATCTTCTTCACACATGAACAAATCCATAAATAGGTTGTTGATACTCTAGGTTTAGCGGCTCAGTGCTGCCATTAAGATACTGTCTCCTATTTTTCTATCACATTATCATTAGTTTTGGCTTTCTGTTCTCATGTTTGTAACTTAACACTGAAGTAACAATATGACTGCTGAGGGTGCATAATTTATGTAGGAAACTAATAATTTCTGAATTGCATAATTGTCCACTGCATATATTTCTGTACTTATTGTTAAGAAAAACAATTTGATAAAAACTAAAAGTTTAATTGCTGATTTTGTTATTCATTAATAATGAACTTTAATCTAAGAAATATTCTTAATTGTGATTTATGCTATTGTTTTACAGAATTATTCATCTAAACATACTAAATTTCAGGAGATAAAAGTTAAGTAGAATTATAAAGAGGAAATTAATACTCCATTATTATTTATTTATAAAACTATTTCTATATATTTTCTAAAGAAGAGTAAAAAAAGGAAAAAATCATGTTTGAGTCTTAGAAATGTATCTTGGCTTATATTTATTAATGTTTAATTTAAATTTACACTTACACTGAAGTTTCATTTTAAATTTGCATCAAGTTCTTGTTTCACTTTGGCTTTAAAATTTTGGCACTCCTGCTATAATACTACCAAGACTATATACTAAAAGGTTCTCAACAAAACATATTTAAATTTCAATTAAAATGCATTACTATGTTCTTATGCTTCATTTGTGAAAAAAGTTGACATTACTATGCAGTTAACCTGTAGAGTATTATCTGTAGAGATGTTTCCCTCAAATGAACTAGGTCTTTTCCACAAATTATTTTCAGTCTATATAATAAAATAAAATATATATAAAGTTCCTTTGAAGATGAAACTGTGCTGTGCTTTAAGTTTTAGGCAACAATTTCTAAAGTACATAAATTTTTAATATGTGTGAAAGCCATTTAAATATCCAAAACTTAAAAAATGGTCTTACATAAACTATCATAGAAAATTATTAGACCCTCAATGTTGAATATAAAAGTACAAATCAGCTATTATGACAAGGATTGTTAACTCAATTGTGGATTAACTGTAATACAGATTAAATCTAATGTTGCTTTTTCCCTTCTAAAAGGGGTTTTGATTTACTATGGTCTTAGAAAATAAATAATAATAATGATTCAAGTATTAACATAATTCATACATAGTTAGGAAAGTAATTCTCCAGCTAAAATATTTATATGACCTAGAGTTATTAACAAAACTTAATAGAAGGATTCAGGCAGTAATCGGGGCACAGGTTTCATATGGGATACAAGTGGGTGTTGTAAAATCTAATCAAAACCAGACTGGAAACTGTTCAGAGGGCCTAGCCTGTTTTATAATGCAACACCCTGCCCCTCTGGGAGGGCGTATTAAACAATATCATAATTTATTGAAATTCAGGTAATATATTGGTCCCGTGAGTATACATCAGTTTATAGTAACTAAATGTATGATTTCACTTATTGTTATATGGATATTTGTTTTCCCAAATAATTAGGTTGATTCTGAATGGAACTTTGAAGATCAATTATTCCTTTATATTGTTATGCAACCAAATAATTACTAGCAATTAAAAAAAAACCACAGAAGCAGTTGTTACAGTTTTCTTTAGAGAATGATAGGAAAATGGATAGAGGCTTCCTACTGAGAAATAAATTCCTAAGACACTGGACATTTAGAATGGGGAAGATTCAGCCCATTGGACCATGATTTCTAGGAGTTAGGTCAAATATCACTCACTCTCTGTAAATTTCTAGAAGATAGAATGCATAGTGGTAGAATCTCTCAGTGGTCATGTGGAAGTTTATTTATATACAGCCCCATTAGATTTAAGAACAAAGAAAAGATGACTGGAATGGCTAATGTTCCAGAATCTTTTGGGGGCTCATATAAATTAAGAAAATTATAAACTATCATTCAACTGTGAATTCCAAGAAGGCTCTGGGAATATATGATACACACTATGAAAAACATTCTCTCTCATATCTTTCTTCCTCCTCCTCTCCCTCTCCCCTCTCACTCTCTTACACTCACACATGCCCACTCTTTTCTGTATTTTTTTTAAAATGTTGGAATTCCAAAAGGCCAGATCCTATACTCAAATTTATTACCACATGAGTCACAAAGTACTTTCCCATTCCAGCCTATGGCATCATACCTGGGCAATTTTCAATTTCTACATATTCCTTGTCACATTAAAAAGATTTAAATATCTTAGCATAATTTATAATTTATTGGTTAAATGTGTAGATTCTAGAGGTACAATTGAATTCTAGAAAAATATTTTTTGTTTTGTTTATCATGTTTAAGGCTTTCTGAGCGAAAATAATAATAATAATTTAAAGATAGAGAATATCTCCTTAGAATCATTTGCTCTTGGCATTCTAAGGTGACAGACAAGCCAGAACCATGCCACGTGCTATGCCACAAGACATGCCACGGGTCATGGCACATAGCAGGCACAATTCTAAGTGCCTTAACCAATATTAAATTCTCATAACAACTCTGTGAGGAAGATGTTTTTTATTAACCACATTTTAAAAACAAGAAAACTAAAGCACAGAGATCTTATGCAACTTTCCTTAGGTCACACAGCAATAGGAGAAAGAACTGTAAACTGAGCACAGGCTGCCTTGATTCCAAGGTCAAACATTAGTCTACTAGGGATACTTTTCTAAAAGTATAAATACATAAAAAGTAAAAAGACATAAATACCAGTTATGCATTGTTATTATTATTTTAAAATGATAAAAATATTTTATTTTCCAAATGCTTAAAGATATGTATAGTAAAAGTGGTCAGAGTATTTTCCATTACATATTTAAATAGTCTTGCTCATTGCTCACCATGCTAAGTAATTTGTGTGTACTTCTTCAATGAAATGATCTCAAATACTGAGAAGCTCTAAATCCCAGAATTATTATGCCACTGAAGAATCCCACTTTCTAACAGAAATATGAATCTTGTTCAAATTGACTCTTAGATTTTTCTTATGTCCTGCCTCCTATTTTCCCTAAGGAAATGAACATACACAACTAAAATATTTGAAATGATGAGGCTATGAAGAAAGAAAAAAATGCAAAAATAATTAGTTAATATACAATGATATCTAAACCCTGATATCTCATTTTATCTTTAGTGTTTTTATGACTTTCTCCCCTTATTATGAATAACTAATAATCAATTTTGTTGTTGAGGAGTATGGAGTTAAATACACAACATATATTTCCATATTGAAATGGCATACCTATATATCTTAGTAAATCTCCTTATTGAAATACTTAAATATTATGTTCAAGTACTTGAATTATATTGGAATAGGTCTCAATGCTTCACAAATGACTTTTCACTACACATTTTCCTACATATTCTGCCCTTTTCTCATGAGGGTGCCTGGGAGAGAACTGTTAGAGTCCATACAGAATTCTCAGCAGCATTTCACCTCTAGCATTGACAGTCTCTGCAGGCTTGATATTGGAAATGGAAATAAATCATCCTTCATGTTTCTGACGATAGCATTAAAATTTCTAGAGTTCAATCTACTTACAGTCTTTAGTGTGGCTGGCACTTTAAGTCCTCATTGTGACAGATAATGTAGTAACACCAGTTCGGTTCTGAAATGTTTTGCTCTTCTGTACTGCTCCCATCTTGTTAGCAAAAAGTACAATATTTTTTTTTCCATTTTAGAAGCATGTTAACAAGTGTATAACAACTTCTTAGTTTCAAATTTATAAATTAGGTCAACATTTATTATTTTAATTATATTTTAAAAAGCAACTTGAAATCCTTTACTTCCTATCACTTCCAGATAAGTCACTAATCATCAATATTGTTTTAAAGGATTAAGAAAGGCTTATTTATATGAACTGGGACAAAGCCAATAAAAGTTTTATTTTTGGATACAATACAGATACATTTTTAAAAATTTATTGGATAAAGTAATAAGACAAAGCATAACTAAATTATGATCACCTACTTCTGTCACTTAAATTGACATTCTACTACTCAGACTTTAATGACTGCTAGTTACTCATCCATAGCATCACCAGCATAACCAATTCCTCATCAGTGTGAAGGAGGGTGGTTGATGCCATATAAATAAATATACATATATACACATATATATGCATACATGCACATATATGCATATATATGTTCATCTTAAGTGGGCATAAGGGGCAGTGATGGATGGAAATTTGACTTGGGGGTGGTAAACACAATACCATGTACGGATGAGGTGTTGTAGAATTGTGCACCAGAAACCTGTATAATTTTGTTAACCAGGTTGCCTCAAAAAATTCTGGAAAGGGAGGAATAGTTATGGTTTTTAAAAAGTAATTGCACAAATAGCCCTTATAATTGGTGTAATCATAAGTGTGAGGTGACTTTTACTTATGTATAATTTATCACAAGATAAATCTACCTCATAGTATATTTCTTACACCATGTTTACATTTATTACTTTTGTTACTGTTGTTACTATTTAAACAAAAGCCTGCAGTGTCTGCTGCTGTTGGGAATGCAGACTGGTACAGCCACTGTGGAAAACAGTATGGAGTTTCCTCCTAAAATTAAAAACGGAACTCCCATTTGACCCAGTGATCCCACTTCTAGGAATATATCCCAAGAAACCAGAAACACCAATCAGAAAGGATATATGCACCCCTATGTCTATAGCAACACAATTTACAGTAGCTAAGATTAGGAAACAGCCTAAGTGCCCATCAGCAGGTGAGTGGATTAAAAAACAGTGGTACATTTACACAATGGAATACTATGCTGCTATAAATTGAAATAACTCTTACCATTCACAACAGCATGGATGGACAAGGAGAGCATTATATTAAGCGAAATAAGCCAGTAAGAAAAATAAATATCACATGATCTCACTCATCTGTGGAATATAATGAACAATGTAAAGTGATGAACAAAATAGATCCAGAGACAGAGAAGCATTGAACAGACCATCAAACTTCAGAGGGAAGGCAGGGGGAGGGAGGTGTGTGGTAAGAGATCAACCAAAGGACTTGTATGCATGCATATTGGCATAATCAATGGTCACAGACACTGGAGGGATGGGGTGGTGAGGGCATGTGTTGGGGGGTTGGGGTGGCCGGGGGGAGATCAATGGGGGAAAAGGAGATATATGTGACACTATATGTAATACTTTAAACAATAAAGAATTTTTTAAAAAGCCTGCATTGTCTGGCTAACTATTATTGATATATTTTGTCTAAATGTCTTTTAAGAGAAGATGTTATTTCAATGTAGATATAACCTGTTAAGTAATTTTCATGTAACTGATTGAGTTGCCTGTGGAGTTCTGAAACCTAAACTGCCATATTTCTTTTTTTTCCTTTTCAAGCAGTACATAATCTGAAAAGGAAAATTGGTAGTGAATATAGTTTGGTCAGACCTTTGGCATGGGTAATTTTGATACAGACCTTAAGCTGAATACTCAGAAATGCAAAAAAAAAAAAAAGAAAGAAAGAAAGGTATGATAATATTATCTAATAAAAGAGTAATATGGCTCCACTACACCCAGCAGCCATGCCCACAGGCAGCCCACCAGCCAATCAGGAGGGAATATGCAAATAAACCCAACCAAGATGGCTGCAGCCACAAAGAACAGGAGGGAGGTTTGGGTTTCCCTGGCAATAGAGGAATCCAAGCTTTCTGCCTGCCCTTGCTGGCCCAGGCCTCCACTCAATGCTACAAAGTTTCAATTATAGAAGATAAATCCCAACAGAAATGGTGGCAGCCAGGGAGCTGGAGAGAGCAGGAGGCTAGGGTTTCCTGCTGCGTTGGAGGAAGCCAAGCTTCTGCAGCCCTGGCCTGCTTTGGCCACTGTTTAAGGCTACAAAGTTTCAATTATAAGAGATACATAAATCCCAACAGAAATGGCTGCCTCCAGGGAGCAAGTAGAAGGCTTGGCTCCACTCCAGGCTACAAAGTTTCAACTGTTGAAGATAAATAAATCCCAGATACCAGGGCCTCCCCTTGGGTCGCCAGGGGGCGTGCCCAGCCTGCAAATCACCACAGGCCCCTCGCCCAGGCTGCCCCACACCCCAAGGGAACCCCCACTCTGATCTGGGACAGCCTTCAGGGCAAACCAGCTGGCCCCCACCTGTGCACCAGGCCTCTATCCTATCTAATAAAAGTAATATGCAGATTGACCATCACTCCAACACACAAGTTGGTTGCCCCCATGTGGTCAAAGATCCTGCCCCCATGTGGACACAAGATGGCCACCACCAGATGGCCAGCAAGGGAGGGCAGTTGGGAGGGACCAGGTCAGTAGAGGAGGGCAGTTAGGGGTGACCAGGCCTTCAGGGGAAGCCAGTTAGGGGCAAACAGGCTGGCAGGGGAGCAGTTAGGCATCAATCAGGCTGGCAGGGGAGTAGTTAGGGGGTGATCAGGCTGGCAGGCAGAAGTGGTTAGGGGCAATCAGGAAGGCAAGCAGGCAAGTAGTTGGGAGCCAGCAGTCCTGGATTGTGAGAGGGATGTCCAACTGCCCGTTTAGGCCCGATACAGGTAGGGCAGTTGGACCTTCGAGGGTCCCAGATTGGAGAGAGTGCAGGCTGGCCTGAGAGACACCCCCCACCCCAGTGCACGAATTTTGTGTGCTGGGCCTCTAGTAAAATAAATAAGTGTACATATTTTCATTTGGGAAATAATTCATATTCCATTTCTATATTGTGATGATGCCCTGAAGAAATATGTGGCAACACACAAAATTAATATTGCTATTGAACTCTCATGTTAACATGTTTTCTTCAGTTGTAGGTTCCATATTAATCGAGACATCCAGATACAAATTGAATAGCAAGAGAGATTTAAACACCCATGATACTTGATTTCTTTACCAATACAAAGTATTTTCCTGAACTTTTATTATTAAAATATGAGTCATTTTTATCACTTCAAACTCAAAACTGTCACTTATGTACATTTTCTCTTTTATGTAAGTATTTTTGTTATTATAAATGTGATAAATGTTGGTTCAGTGATTCAAACAAAAGTATCTTCTTATTCCATCTTCCTACTCACCAGGGATTGCTTATGTCAAAAGTGTATCCTATTTAATTCCATTCATTTTGTATAATATACTACCATTTGTTCATATTACATTGAGACTTTGTAGCAAATGAAATATAAAAATGATCATTTCCCTAAAAATGTATCTTATTTTTCTTCCTTATTCGTCATCCTTTTTAATTTTTTTTCTTTCATTCCCCAAACGGTATGTTAACTCATTCACCATTCTTGCCAATTCTTACTCTATACCAGGAATCAGCAAAAATGTACTGTAAAGGTTCAAAGAGTAAATCTTTCAAGTTTGGCAGTCTCTCTTTTTTATATGTTTTTATTGATTTGGGAGAGAGGGAGAGAGATAGAAACATGAATGATGAGAGAGAATTATTGATTGGCTGACTCCTGCACATCCCCTATTGGGGATGGAGCCCCCATACCAGGCATGTGCCCTGACCTGGAATTGAACCATGACCTCCTGGTTCATGAATCGACTCTCAATCGCTGAGCAACACCAGCTAGACTGTAGTTTCTTTCACATATTCTTCTTCTTATATATTTTAAAACAACCACCTTCAAATATAAAAAATAGTCTTAGCTTATGGGACCCGACTATGGCTCACAGGTCATAGTTGGCCAATCCCTGCAAGTCACAAATTTTATGCTTATGTCCATATTTAAAATGTGTTCAATTATTAGTGTAGTTTGATTTTAAAACATTATATGATAAATATCACATATACATGTAAATTTTTACTGATGTATACTGCAAGAAATCATTTCTCAGCGGCATGAATTACATTCACAATGTTGTGCAGCCGACATTACTACCTATTTCCAAAACTGTTACATTTGAGTGATTTGAATCTTTGATATCTTTTTTTATGCATTTTTGATTTGCAATTATAGTTGGCATATAATGTTTTATTAGTTTCAAGTGTAAACCTTAGTAATTAGACATTATAAAAGTTATTAAGTGATCATCCCGAAAAATCTCATACCCATCCTACACCCTACATAGTTATTGGAATGTTGTTGACTATATTTCCAATGCTGTATTTTACACCCCCATGACTACACTAAAACTACTAATTTGTACTTCTAAATCTTTTCACCTTTTTCACCCATCCCCTCAACACCCCTCCCTTATAGCAAGTCAAAATGAGTCTGTTTCTGTTCTGCTTGTTCATTTATTTTGATTTTTAGATTCAATTATTGATAGAGATTATTTATTGCCATTTTATTGTTCATATTTTTTATCTTTTTCTTCTTCTTAAAGAAGACCCTTTAACATTTTATGTAATATTGGTTTGATGGTGATGAACTCCTTTAGCTTTTCCTTGTCTGGGCAAGTCTTTATCTGACCTTCAATTCTAAATAATAGCTTTGCTGGGTAATCTTGATTGTAGATCCATAGATAGATAGACATTTTATTACCAAAAAAAAAAAAAAAAAAAAAAAAACACAAAAAACACACACACACACCTTAAAGATTCAAATTACACCCCAAAAACATTGCTCAAGATGCTTATTAATAATGCTGATAATTCTAAAATGTTTACAAAAATGAATTAAATTTTTGTGATCAATGTTTCCATTTCTCATTCTTGCTTTAAATACTATATGGACTTCTCTTTGCCTTCACAGATCTATTTTCCTAAACTACATGCATTCATATATGGCCCCCTTTGCCTATTCTTCCTACAGCTTATTTCGGTCACTTTTTGTCTGAATGATCCAACAACCAACACTTATTAAGCACTTAGTATGTGTTGCTCTTTAAAGATCTTTTTTTAAAAATTCACTCATTAAATACTTATACCAACCTTATAAAGAAGTTATATTATGTTCCCCATTTACACAACAGAAAATTTATACATAGAAAGGCTATGTAAACTTCAAAGTAGCATTTTAAGACAGTGGCAGATCAAGATTTTAAATCTAAGGATTCTGGTTTCTCTGTGCTCCTGCTATTGTTAACACTATGAATTATGGGATAGAGGCTAACTGGCTCAAGAATTTCTCAGCTGAAAATCAGCTGTATATGGGGTACAAGGGAGGGAGAGAAATGCAAGATATCCTTTCTACTTGTTTTTTTAAGGCCACTTTAGAATTGTTTCCGTTTGCCTAAGTTTAAGCAAACTTTTATCAGTGTCACTAATGATAATGCAATCTTACATAGAAAGAACAATTTTCTTAAGGATTTTTGTGGTTCATTACTCATACTTGCTAACTTTAGTTATGTTATCCTTTATAAATGATTTTTTTAATTTAGTAGATTCTTTTTTTTATTGAATTTGCCATTTAAACAATTGGTCTTCCTTTAAATTAGATCTGAAAATATATAAATGCTTATCTTTAGAGGATCTTCATTACATACAGGGTTAATTTAGCAATAAATAATTTGTCATTCATCAGTACATATTAAAACTTGACTTGGGGTAAGTGAACACATAATACAGTGTACAGATGATGTGTTGTGAAATTATGCACCTGAAACCTGTATAATTTCATTAATCAGTGTTACCCTATAAATTAAATAAAAAGAAAAAAAGAAAACCATCATCTATCTATCATCTGTCTAAAAGGCTAAGTGACCGTCGCATCTGAAATAACCGAACAGATGACCGAATAGGCTGTGTGGGGCAACCAGGCCGGCAGCGGGGGTTAGTGAGGGGTGACCAAACAACTGAGCAGCAAGCTGCATGGGGCTACCAGGCCCGCAGGGGAGCAGTTGGGGGCAACCAGACCAGCAGGGGAGGCAGTAAGGGACAACCAGGCCCATGGGGGGGCACTAAGGGGTGACCAGGTTGCCCGGGGGTGGGGTAGTTGGGGGCAACTACACCTGCAGGGGGGAAGTTGGGGGTAACCTGGCCAGCAGGGGGGACAGTTAGGTGCGATCAGGCAGGCAAGCAGGTGAGCATTTAGGAGCCAGTGGTCCCAGATGGTGAGGGGGATGTCCAAGCGGTCCCAGATTGGAGAAGGTTCGGGCTGGGCTGAGGGGATCTCCCTCCCTGTGCACAAATTCCATGCACCAGGCCTCCAGTTTTAAATATAAAAATACAGACCTCTATAAATTCTCTTCAATTCTCCACTGGAATTTGCTGATTGGACAAAGCAAATATTCTTGCTTGCGTCTGAATAAGATGAACATATGTGCATCTGTTTCCCTACTGTTGCATTTGACTAACTTCTTCTGACATTAAATTATCCTTGTTTATCACATAATGCTCTTATCAACAGTGGAATGGACCCCTTATTGCAAATGTTCAGTGACGCACAAAGGTGTATATTGGCCTCTGTGGAATATAATTTAACTTCTGTATATTAAACACTTAAGCTGATGTTTAAGTTAGATTGCATCACACAGCTATTTTTTAAATTATTATTATTTTTAAAATCTTTACTGTTGAAAGTATTACACGTCCCCCTTTTTTCCCTTCTAGTTTGCCCCTGCTCCCTTACACCAGGCCTTCTTGACTCAGCTATCTTTAATGTTCACTTGAAGCTGGTAATTATATGTCTATATGTAATGGAATAACACTCAGCCATACAAAAAATGAAATATTGCCATTTGTGATGACATGGATGGACCTTGAGAGTATCAGCCTAAGTGAAATAATTCTGATGGAAAAGGATAATAACCATATGATTTTACTCAAATATGGGCTGCAAAACAAAAGCAAAAATGAAACAAACTTATAGATAACTAGTGACCTGGTGCACAGAATTCATGCATGCGGAGGGGGATGTTCCTCAGCCTGGCCTGCACCCTCTCCAATCTGGGACCCCTTGAAGGATGCCCTACTGCTGTTTTACAGGTATCGGGCCTAAACCGGCAGTCGGACATCCCTCTCGCAATCTGGGATTGCTGGCTGCTAACCACTCACCTGCCCGATTGCCCCTAACCACTCTGCCTGCTGGCCTGCTTTCTCCCAAATGCCCCCCCCCCCCGCCAGCCTAATCACTCCCAACTGCTCCCCATGCCAGTGTGCTCACCCCCAACTGCCACCCTACTGGCCTGATCACCCCAAACTGCCCCTGCTGTCCTGATCACCCCAACTGACCCCCACTGATGGCCTGCTTGCCCCCAATGGGCTCCCCTGCTGGTTTTCTCACTCCCAACTGCGCCCCTGCCAGCCTGATCACCCACAACTGCCATCCCATCTTTGCTTGATCACCCACAACTGTCCTCCCCTCTTGGCCTCTAACCATCTCGACCTCGGCCCCGCCACTATGGCTTTGTCCAGAAGAACGTCCGGAAGGTCTCCTGGAAGGTCTTCCAGTCTAATTAGCATATTACCCTTTTATTAGTATAGATGATAACAGAATGCTGGTTACCAGGAGAGAAGGGGGGAGGAGAAAATGGAAAGGGTAAAAGTAGTCAAATATATGGTAATGGAAGGAGACTAGATGTCTGGGTGATGAGCACACAATAGAGTATACAAGTGGTGCATTATAAAGTTGTAATTTATGTAATGTTATTTTCTAAAAAAATATATTTTTATTGATTTCAGAGAGGGAGAGAAAGATAGAAACATAAATGATGAGCGAGAATCATTGATGCTGCCTCTTGCATACCCCCTATTGGGGATCAAGCCTGCAACCTGTGTCATGTGCCCTTGACCAGAATCAAACCTGGGAACCTTCAGTCTGCAAGCTGACGCTCAATCCATTGAGCCAAACCTAATAAAATTAATTAGAGATAACAATGAAAGAAAATAAATTATAACAGAAAAATAAATATTTCCTATGTTTGCATTTTAATATTCTCCAAGATTTATTTAAAAGTAACAGTAAATTATTTATACTGCATTCTACCTCCTCTATTAGTCACTACCAAAAAGTGCCATATTTTTCAGCCTAAGATACCTAAAATATCTATACGGATGTTCTCTATAACTTATATATTTAAGATAATCAAACATGCTTGAATTATTTAGCTTTTCTATATATTTTTAAAACAATTTTTCCTCTGTTACCAGATTGCCTTAATTATTTTTAAATTCTACTTTATAATTTGAAATTCACAATACATAAATTAGTAATATAAATACTGCACATACCTGTCTGTACAAATTGATCATGCTAATATTTCACATATTTAAGAATATATTTGTACATTAAAATTAACTTTATATTAACCAATGTCACCCCAAAAATTAATTTAAAATAAATAGTTTTTAAATAAAATGACTATTGGATATTCAAATAGAGGTCTTGAGTGTGAGATTAATATACACGTCTATAATTAAGAGGAGAGGCCCTGGATAAATATATAAATTTGGGCATTCCCTGAGAATAATCATATCAAGTGAGTGTCACAGATAAGAATAACAAATGAGTGAAAGTACCTAGAAAATAGATGTGGTCCAAAGAACATGCGCTAGAATGCACCAGAATTTAGAAGCCAGGGTAATTAGTGAAACTGGCACAGGAAGATGAGATGTCACAGTGAGACAGGAGACAAATAGGTAATAGTGTGGAACCTTGGAATTAAAGGTAAAAGATATGCTTCAAGAAGCAAGAACTATCAACATTGCTAAGCGGTAATGCAATTCAAGTACAAATACAGGCTGAGATTTGGCAATTGTATTTAATAATAGTGGTGATGTTAAGCAACCTGGATAAAAGTAGTTTCAGTGGAGAGGTGAGAGGAAACACACATTTGAAGTGAATTTAAGTAACAACAAGAGGAGAGAAATGTGAAGTAGTGAATATAGATGACTCTTCTCAGGAGTTCATATAATTAAAATGTAGTTCATTATTATATATAAAATTGCCTTTTCTTAAACTTTTAATATAGTAATAAATTTTATTTATGCAATTAAAATACTACTATTTTAATAGGAATATAACATTTTCATAAATATAAATAAGATCCTATAATCTAGTAACTAAAATAGGATTAAGTAAAAAAAAAAATTGAATGTGTAGGTATGTTACATGGATTATTTAAATTGTTAACATTCTACTAGATAGATCCTGTCCCTTTTAATATTGAAAAACCTCATAATATAGGATATAAAATATATTGAATATAGTTTCAAATGTGTTTCTAATTTTCCAAAGGGTATCTTCCTTAGGTAAGAGGGGCTTCTAGGATATTTCCTCAAACATACAAACAATCTAAGACATTAAGGAGAGTGGCAATGGAGTCCAAAGCTAGAAATGGGTTTGTAGCAGATTCAGGCTTGGACATAAATAGCCCTATAATTTGAGTCATGCAACATGGCAGATCCTATTGTACTGGAATGTTTTTATGAAAAATCCCATTGTAGTTCTGATAAGTTCCAATAGGAAAAGTACACCATAGGTACCTAAGGTTGTGGAGCAAGTTCACGCTGTCTGAAACAGATAAATCATACATCTGCGAAACAGTTCCTGGTGTGCTACCTGATCTTTATAGAGACAGAGCATCTGACCCTGGCACATCAAATGACCATGTGGCCAGAACTACATTATCACAATTAGTGTTCCATAAGAAATACCAGTTTGTAAGAATAGACTGCCTAACAATCTATTATCAGATGAAAATATATCCAGGATTGGGTACCAGCAATAGGAGACTCAAGCTGCACATGTTGTTTACCCATGTGATACCATGCCTATATAGGGATCCTTTTACCCAGATGACAGAGGAGTAAAACAGCTAAACTGTTTTCACAGAGAGGTCAGCTCAGTTTCTGGGTGAAAGCATAAAACAAACTACTGATACATTAATCACACTAACATAGAAAATTACCACATTGAGAGTGGCTCTGAATGATAGGGATGATGAAAAATTCTTCCAAAAGACAAAGCTTGGGTTATCAACATGTTTGTATTGAAAAATACGTGACTTAGATAAGAATACCTATGGAGTCGTGGACATTGGCAAATAGCCAGAGGGAGGAACATTTGAAGATATGTTACAGCAGCTCTGTGGAAAAGACATGTGTAAAGACCTCAAGGTGTAAGCACTAAGTACCAAGATCTTTTTAATGCATGTTAATACTCATTGGAGAGCAACTACATTTAAAAAAATTGACCAGTTCTCCTCTTATCAACAGGCACTCTGAGCTGGTACAATGTGTGCACAAAAGAAGCAACCCTGATGGCAGAGATGAGGTGCAAAAACTGTACCAAATAGGCTTCTCCTCCTCAAGACTGATTCAGCTGCCTCCACCACTGCAACCTTCCAGCAGCAGATAAAAAAGGTTGAGCCCCTGATACGGTATCATTGTTTTAGATCAATACATTTGTTGTTTTAGATCAAAACAGTCATTTGTTGTTTAGCCCACAAGGATAGACCAAGCACCACTAATTATGGCTTAAAGAGTCTTTTATATCCACCAGTGTAGATTCTGCATAAAATCACATTGGATCAAGGGACCTATTTTACAAGGGGGAAAAAAATACAGAAAAAAACAAACAAACAAAAAAAACTGTGCCAGTGGGACTGTGGAATCCACTGGTTCTTTACACAGAACTGCCAATCTTTAAAAGTTTTAAAGATCTTTTAAAGGTGCAATTGAGATGTTGGATTGAAGCTAATACCATGAGGACTGATGCTGTCCTTCAAGCTGCAGAACATTAAATGGTTCTTTGTTCACAATAGAAAATGGGAAGCAGAGATATGGAAAATGAGAGATGGAAGAGGGTTCCTCTATTATCATTTCGATTTATTGTTTCTGGGAGGTTTAGGTTTCACCTGCACAACAACTCCACACTCTGAGAGTTTACAGACATTTCCCTCTGAGGGGGAAATTCTTCTACAACAGACCCAATGAAGACTTCCTAACCTTTAATCCACAATTGTTTCCCAATGTCTTTGGAGTCTTCTTACCATAAGGCAGCTGGCAAAATTGAGATTCCATCCTGACCTGGATAATTAAGTCTGATTTTTAGAATGAAATAAGGGTGGTCTTACCAAATGAAGGTACAGGGAAATAGGTTTGGCACCTGCATGATTGATTAGGTATCGCTTCATGCACTCTTTCACAATTTTGATGGTAGATGGACAAGCACAGAAAAGTTTTTGACCACAGACCAGTAAAACCATGGCAATCAAAGGCTTGAAAATATTATAAACTAAAATAAAACTATTTTATTTTATTTGTGCAAGAATAGGCCTCCCTTCCCCTGGCTGCCGGCACTGCCTTCGCTCCAGCCCGGAGCCACCTTCCATCTCACACCTTGTCACCTCAATTTGCATATTCCCTCTTTATTGGCTGTGGGCACCACCATCTTTGTTGTGGAGTTACAGTCAATTTGCATACTCTGTCTTTATTAGATAGGATGTGTTACTCCCTTCAGGAAAGGCACCTAAAACAGCGGCAAAGATATTTGTTGATGGTAAAGTCAATCTGGAATGGACACTAGAGGAGGGAGGTGATTATCCAGAGCAGCTAACAGAAGCAAGAGGTCTATAGTTCATTCCACTTACTGTCCTCTTGTAATTATCCCCAGAAAAAATAAACCAACCAGAATTTTATCTTGTGGGTTGAATTTATTATTTTCAGCAAGTGGACACAAGTAGTAAGAGTTGAATTGCAATTCATAATTGATCCCAAAACCCAGATTTCCCCTTTCAACACCAGACACCCATACTCCTGTGCCCAGGAAAGTTAATTGTTAACAGCTCACAACTGAGTTTCTGGGCACATTTCTCTCAAGCAAAGGGTTTACCAAAATAATACTATATGCCCTTTTCCTTGGTAAAACCCAAATTCATGAATGGTCATTGTGCATGCACAAAGGCTTAGGCCACTTTTCTTTATATGAGACAATTTTGAAGGAATTCAGAGATCTCTGTTGTAGCAAATGATTTTTATTTTATTTTACAGCCACACCATAATCCATCATCCTTCACAGGTATTTAAAAGACTTCCCAATAAAATGGATCCATGTAAATATCTATTTTAGAGTCTTTTCCCACATGAAAACAATGGTGTATACTAAATTCTTGTATCAAAATTAATTCTTAATGGAGAAATATTATATGCATATTTTTAAAAGAAGAAAAAAACATACACAAGAATTACTATTATTTCTACTTCTAGTCAACATTGGGCTGAAGGTCCTAATCAATGCTGTGAGTCAAGAAAAATAAAGTAACCATGATAACAGAAAAGGAAATTAAACATCAGGATTTTTTCTTAAGAACAATATGAATTACTAGTGACCCAGTGCATGAATTTGTGCACATTGAAAGGAAATTAATTAGAAGGTGGCCAGCAGTGCGGGACCTGGGCGAGATGGGTAGGACATGCCCTGGAGCCAACCTCCCGTGGTCCCACCCCAGCATCTTCAGAGTGAGTGGGTCCCTCTGGCAGGTGTGGCTCCTCAGCCTGGCCTGTGGGGATCAGGCTGAAACCAGCTCTCTGACATCCCCCGAGGGGTCCCAGAGTGTGAGAGGGCACTCTGCAAAGTTGCTTTCCTACAGAGTGTGGAACACAAATGCAAATGTGCAGTAAACCAGATTCAGGGCCTGACAGTGCCCAGCAACAAAATAACCCATGGCCGAAGGTGGAATTGTACGGCCCTGCAAGGAATTGGGCTCCCTCCTCTCTGGTTTCGTGGTGCATCATCCGAGAACCGCTGCTGCCAAGTCACTGCAGCTCAGCAGCTCCTGCGGTGAGCGTCTGCGCCCTGGTGGTCAGTCCTGCATCATAGCAACTGGTCTGACAGTAAGACACTTAGCATATTAGCCTTTTATATATATATATATAGATTAGGGCAGTTTTCCTTATTTGAAGTTTTTAAGACATTTAAGAAATTAATAATAGTATATATGTAATCTTCCAGGTCACTAGTCTAGGCTGCACTTTGAAAAATTCATTTTTTTTAAGTTGACATGATTCAATAAGACATCACTTAGAACAGTATTTCATTTTTTTTTTCTTGACAACACAATCTTTCTTGTCAATCATCAAAAGTTGTTGATGCATTGCGTTTATCTTGGATGGAAGAATAAAATACCATTAAATATTATCAAATATGTGTAGGTTGTAGAAAGTATATAATTGTTATGACTATTGATAGCAATAGACTTTTCTGGGAAAGTAACCATTTTATTTTATTTTTTTAGTTACTGAAAAGGATAACATCTATTTGCTAATGTTTATAAGAAGAAAAACAAAAACAAAAACAACCAAAACACTATTTTTAGAAACTATAAAGGTATTAACTTTTACTTAAGTGATTTATTAGTCTCCAAAGAAAAATACTAGCCTCAAGTTCTTACCTTATCACAGCACCCTTTAAATGAAGAAAGTTTGCTCAAAGTGATACTATTGACCCAGAATAAGCTTAACTGTTAAAACTTTGATATTTGAACTTTGAGTCATTTAGTTTTATTATCATGCCCTTTTAAAACTTTCTATTGAATTTATCATAAAATGTGAGACTGAAGAGATTTCAAGTGAACTATGTACAGGAATACAACATGTAGCTTCAAATCACACACAAAAATATTACTTTTTCTTTTGTATGTACATGTCAAAAATTTTTTCAGGAAGATAATTTCATATGGATGTAGATATACAGTGTTTTAATGACCTAACATCTGTACTTCTTTTGGTTGCCTCTTTTTATATTCTCTGGGAGAATTATACCTTCTCCAATACGATGCTTGTAGTTGGCCTGTCCTAGTTAAAATGTAGACTCATGGCCCAGGCAAGTCCTAAAGGCCTCTGAATCTTTTGCTATTGTATGCAATCACAGGTAAAATAGAAAATTTTGGAATTGATTCATCTCTTCTGAAATGCCCTCAAAATATGTCTGCTATCTGACATCTTGGAAGTACCCATTACTGTTCTGATTTTGACTCATCAGCTATCTACTGATTATTTAAACTGCCATTTTCAATTTGATTAACTGCCTTTTCATTAAGCCATAACAATTATATACTTATATGGATAATGGTTGCTTTATAAATTAATAAAGTACAGAAATAAACATGAATTGATATTGTTCAGATATATTTTACTTCACAAAGAACCAGATATATCTGAACATTACTCTAAGGTAAACTTACAATGGAAGCCAGTTTATATCAAATAGAATAAAAACCAGCTGGCATTAGAAAATTAACAGCATGTACTTTATTATCATTTGATTTCCCGTGATTTACTCTGATCTTGCTAGGGTAACCACTTACAAGGTTTAATTCAGATCAACAGTTGATAAGGTCTAAGTTCATAGGCAATATATCATTTAACAAAAATTAAGATTATTTTCTCCTCTAAGAGAATATAGTTTTAAATAAACTGAGTGTCTGAGCATTTTTCAGACTTTAACATAGGTTGTATCCTAAACCATACTTATGCAAAAATCAGTTACATTTTTACTAAATTAAAAGTTTTAATACAGAAGAGTGACATCAGCAAAAATGTGGATTAGGCAGCTCCAAAATGCCATTCCTCCAGAGAAATGTTGAAAAACAAACAGAAACTCTCACAAGCAATTTGTCAGGCCTTCAGATAATAGTCAAAGGCTTATGGCAGCCAAGTGAATACTGAATCAAGAAAAAGGTAACTTTAACATGCTCTTGACATTCAAGGAAATTTCTGTCACAACGCTAGCCAAACTGATGCTAAGGAAAAGAGAATACTATGACCACATATGACAAAAATGCAACCTTTGCAAAAAGGGTTAGAAAAGTCACTGAACAAAAGGATGACAGCAGTCTTCAACTATCCAAAAGTGCAAACTCTAGGGAAAGGGGGAGAATCTGATTTCTAGAGTTACCATATTGTAACAGTCAAATGTCCAATTTTCAACAGATAACTGCAGGATATACAAAAAAATGGAAAAATATGATTCATTCACAGGAATGAAATTAATTGACAGAAATTGTCCCAGAAGAAGCTTAGAAAACTGACCTGTTATAGAAAAAGATTAAAACGAGTGTTTCAAGTATGCTCAAAAAGCTAAAGGAAACCAGGAAAATTATATAGGGGGAAAATGAGAATATAAACAAAGAGATAGAAATTATAAAAATGAATCAAAAACAAATTATTGAGCTTAAAAGTATGATGACTGAAGTAAATATTTACTAGAGGATTTTACTACAGGTTTTATAGGGCAAAATAGGCAAACTATGGAACCTGTGGGGCACCATCAACTGGACCACCATTTGTATAATGGGAATCTCTGAAGGAGAAGAGGGAAAGGGGATAGAAAGAATATTTGAAGAAATAAAGGCCAAAAATGTTCCAAATTTTTAGAAATATATGAATCTATACATCCAAGAATTGTAATAAATTTATGACAAAGAGAACCACACTGAAACACATTATAATCACACTGCTGAGAATCAAAACAAAAAATAATTGAAGGCAGCCATAAAGAAGCTCTTTATCAAAAGGCAGAGATTTTCAAAATAGTTTTTTTTTTTTTTAATATACAACCATATGCTTCTACAAGAGACCTGCTTTATATCTAAAGACACGGAGAGCAGATAGGTTGATAGTGAAAGGGTGGAAAAAAAAAATACCTTCCATGCAAATAGTAACAAAAGAGTGTCAGACTGATTTACAAATATGAGTGAGTAAACTTTAGATCATAAGTTTAAAAATTACAAGAAACAAAAAGAACATTATATTTTGATGAAAAGATCAATTAATAAAAAAGATACAATTATAAGCATACGTTCACCAAAGAACATAGTTCTGAAAGCTATGAAGGGGATAATGAGTTGAGAAATAGACAATATTACAATAATAGTTGTAGATGCCAATACTTCATTTCTCATTATTTATAAAACATTTTGACAGAAGGAAAACAAAGAGAACCTGAACAACACTATAAATCAACAAGATCTAAGAGACAAACGGAACACTGTACCTAAAAACAGTGGTATACAAATACTTCTCAAGTGACCATGGAATGTTCTCCAGGATAAATTATATGTTAGGCAGCAAACCATTGTTATTACATTTTAAAAAATTTAAACCAGATAAGGTATGTTCAATAAATGAAACGGAATGGAGCTTAGAACCCTAGTACACTCCTGGTGGGAATGCAGACTGGTGCATGGAAAACAGTGTGGAGTTTTCTCAAAAAGTAAAAAATAGAACTGCCATTTGACACAATGATCCCACTTCTAGGTATATATCCTAAGAATCCTGAAACACCAATCTGAAAGAATATATAGGCATCCCTAAGTTCATAGGAGTGCTATTTATAATAGCTACAACCTAGAAACAACCTAAGTGCCCATCAGTAGATGAGTGGATAAAATATATATATATATCATGGAATACTATGCAGCACTACAAAAGAAATGCCGATTACTCTTTGAGACAGCATGGAGGGAGGGACCTGGAGAGTATTACGCTAATGGAATTAAGCCAGCCAGAGAAAGACAAGTATCACATGATCTCACTTATTTGTGAAATCTGATAAACAAAATAAACCATGAGCAAAATAGGTCCAGACCACAGAATGACTGATTTAGAGGGAAGAGGAGAGAGGAGTGATGGGAAGAGATTAACCAAAGAATTTATGTGCATACCAGTATATGCATAACCTATGGACATAGATAATAATGTGGTGAAGACCTGGGTGGTGGTGAGGAGATCAATGTGGGGGAAAAGGGATATTTGTAATAATTTCAACAATAAAGATAAATATTAAAGAATCAATGAAAAAAGAAAAACTGGAAATTTTTACAAATTTAGGGTAATTAAATACCACATGGTTAAACAATGAATGAGAAATTGCATGAGTATAATTTTAATCTGTAGTGACAAAATGTTGTGGAACTGTTTGCTATTTCAAGAAAATCAATTTCTCTCTCTTTCATTTCCCTACTGATATATATGTTAAGACTCTTGGAATTTTCAAGCAATCCATTACTATGCATCTCTAAAAGTTTTGTCTTTGAAAAACTTCATTTAGAGTGTTCTCCTTCCTCTTAGAAAAGAATATGAAAATTATATTAAGTTGTTGTAGTAATTAGTCTCTGCTATTCATATTACATGAAATATTTTAAGGGTCATATATAAATGATTAATTTTGTGTGTGCTTTCACAGATTAGCTAAGTTTTGAAAATCAGAACACTAACATTGTAAATTCCCACTATAATTCCAAGATACATCATTTGAACATAGTAAAGTTTCTTACAATAGGAGTATACTAGAAAATCAGTATCTAGCTAATATAAGTGAAACTAAATATTTATCATGACCCTGCCTAATGTTGAATCATTCATTATACTTAATTTCACTGCTAAAGTTTGTGAGGCACCTCAGTCTTAACATCTCAGACTGAACTGTGAAATCATATAACTTTAACTCTTGACAGTTGAGATCTTGTCCAATTTGCTACTTTTATAAAAAGGACTTTTAGCATTCATATTTTTTCACTTGGATTGTTAAATTAATGAGGTATAAAGTATAATTAGAGGAATTTTGTAAAGAATAATTACTAAACTACTTTTAGACAAGAATAACCATAAAACCTAAGAAGCAAGTTAATGTTAATTCTTTAATTGTTAAATTTATTTTTATTTATGGATTTGTAAAAAAAACACACACAAAAAACACAAAACAGACTCGCTCTGGCTGGGCAGCACCGTTGGTTAGTGTTGTCTGATCCACCAAAGGCATGGGTTTGATCTCCGGTCAGGGCACATACAGGAAGCAACCAATGAATGCACAAATAAGTGTAAGTGAAACAATAAATAGATGTATCTCTCTCACTCTTCCTCCCCCTCTTCCTCTAAAATATTTTTTTTAAAAAAAGCAGACTAACTATTACTGAAAATATAGCTTAGTACTGAGGCCAGAAAGTATATTGTGTGAAAGGACAGATAATAAATATTTTAGGCTTTGCAGATCATACAATCTCTGATAAAGGAGCTTAACTTTGAAATCATAGCATGAAAGAAATCATAGGCATACAAAAGAAATTCATGTGACTGTGTTCCAGTAAAAATTTATTTTAGAAACACAAGATGGGCTGGATTTTCCTAATGGTCCACAGTTTGCTGACACTTAATTTATTATTCTATACAATAATAAACATTTAAGTGTCAAGAAAACTTTTTAGCATAGCCTATCTAATAAAAGAGTAATATGCAAATTGACCATCACTCCAACACACAAGATGGCTGCCCCCTTGTAGTCAAAGATGGCTGCCCCCATGTGGACACAAGATGGCCACCACAAGATGGCCAGCAGGGGAGGGCAGTTGGGGGAGACCAGGCAAGCAGGGGAGGGCAGTTAGGGGTAAACAGGCTGGCAGGGGAGCAGTTGGGAGCCAACAGTCCTGGATTGTGAGAGGGATGTCTGACTGCCCCTAAGTGGGCAGCTGAACATCCCTCTGGGGGTCCCAGATTGGAGAGGGTGCAGGCTGGGCTGAGGGACACCCCCCCTGTGCACAAATTTTGTGCACCGGGCCTCTAGTTCATTTTATAAAGTTCCACGATGTGTATTATTGACCTGACTTTAAATGATTCCAAGTAAAATTTTTGTTTATATTAAACTAGGAGCTCAGCGTGCAAAATCACACAGCCCCGCCCACCCACCCACCACCCTGCCTTGACACCCGAACTTCTCCATGCAGATCTCCAGCACACCTGGCCCAGCCCCAGACCCCTCTGGCCTTCTCTGGCTGCTTCAAGCCCCACACTCAGTCCCTCAAGTCACCTCAGGCTGGTCCCGCCTTCTCCAGGCACCTCTCTGCTTCCACCTCATCTCTGGAAGAATGCAGCAGCTCCACCCCATCATGGCACTGGAGGAGAGCATCGAAGCCTCCTGCTTGCTGCATTGTGCTTCTTCTCCTGGCAGGAGGGTGGCAGGGCACTCTGAGTGCAGGCATTGGGTGGCAAAAAACTAGTGAGGGGGATACTATGGGCTCTCACCCCCGCCCTCCCTGGCACGGGATGGTCCCACCTCCTCTGGGCACCTTCCCGCTTCATCCCTGTCTCCAGAACAAAGCCCCACCACACACGTGCAGGCAGCCTCCTGTGATGGGTCGTTACACGTTACGGCGTCCAGACCATTAGCATATTAGTTCTTTATTATTATAATACTTTCAAATGCATTATCTCAATTGAACCTAAGACCAGGTATATTGCCTAAAATTATTAATCAATTTGTATTAAGCACAATTAAGAATATATTTTGCTTTTTTCCTCTTTTTAAAGGCCTTCAGATTTATCTTTCACCCTTAAGGTATGCCTGGATAGCTAGCTTATGTTTTTTTTTCATTTTGTAATTCTGACTTGCCTATCTTTGAAAACTGATGGTTAGGGCTGATTTACTGGTATGGTTAATAAGCAAAGGCAAACTGCTCAAATCTTTCACATCTTCTAGTGTAATTTCTGGAATAATAGAGCCAGAAGGTCAGCATACAATTTCTTTAAAATTATTGTTTTAAAAATATTTTTGAACACCATTTTATGTTGCTGAGGCAAATATAAGGGTGAATGAAGTCTTCCTCTCTTTGAGTAATATAGTATTCTTGGTGAGGCTCCTAGTGAAGTACTCAATTAACTTACGGTTCTAGACCCATTACAGAAACTCATTCTTCATTGATATATTAAAGTCAAGCATGAGATTTTCCATGTGTCCTGGAAGTTTTCCAAGGTAGCCAGCATGCCACTAATAATTTTCTCTTATCCTTTTCTCACTTTTGTGGAAAAATGATGAAGATTTTCGAAGATTTTTCCTTACTACCATATGTCTTCTGCTAAAAGCTACTTTTACTTCCTCTTCTCTATCTCCTCTTTATTTATACTCCACCTGCCCACATTTCCCTTCACTTTCTTCTTTTTAAAAAACATATTATATTTCTTATGGCTATTAAATGGATATGTCTATTTTCCACTATGGATATCAATAAAAAAAGAACAAAATGATTATAGAGAATATATAGACATATGCTATGAAGTGACAAATCTTTAGAAACTATTACTGTAACATGAAAAGAAACAGTAATTTTTCATTACTATGTTCATTTGAATCTCAGTAATATATTTGTATTTCCTTTAAAAGATGGATAATCTAAACTAAAATTTAGCTATATTTTATATTGCCAATTTTTAGCTAAAACAAATTTTTATCTTTAGTTTGGAATTAAATTTGCATTACATTTTTAATGCTATATTTATGATCTATCAAAGAATGTTAAGGTTGCTTGATAGAAACTAATTTAAATGAGATAGTATTTCAAATCATTTATGCTTTTTTCATATGATAATTTTATAAACTGAATGTAATATTTTTAAAAATATAACTGAGTACAGTAATTTAAATGAAAACAATTATTAAAATTCTACCTGTAAAATCAATTTTATATTATTTCTAAAAAGAGAATACATGTAAAAGAAATTTCTAGGTAAGAGAGTTTCTAAACTTTATGCTGATATTCTTTACAATGCTCTTATATGTTGTCTGATCTCTTGGGTAAGCAAATTTTATATATCAAAATGGTATTCTCATGGAAAATTATTGAATTAAAAGTTTAGACACACTGAATAGCAATGTTATCTAAATAAATCAAAATAATTTCAAATGTTATGTTAAATTCATTTTATGTAATGGTTAGATATCATCAATATTGGAATAAATGCAGTTATCTGTGGAGAATATCCTATTTTATCTGCTGTAAGTGTTTAATAATAGTGAACATTTAAACTGACTTAATGCTTAAAACATTCCAGGTTTTATTCTGAGCACTTGAGATTCAGTAGCTATTTTAGTAACCACACCCACCCTGTATAAGTTTCCTAAGGGCTGCCATGGCAAATTACCACAAACTGGAAGGCTTACGTCAACAGAAATGTATTAGCTCACAGTTCTGGAAGTAAGATGTCTGAAATAAAGGTATAGGCAGAGAAATGTTCTCTTCAGGACTCTAGGGGAGAATCTGTTCCATGCCTTTCCCTTAACTTGTGGTGTCACTGGCAATTCTTGGCATTCCCTGGCTTGCAGCTGCGTTTCCAATCTGCCTCATTGTGATGTGGGATTCCCTGTGTATCTGCCTTCACGAGGAATTTTCTTCTTCTCAGGATGACAATCATACTAGATTAGGGGCTGCCCTTAATGACCCCATCTTAATTGATTATATCTGCACCCTTTGTCCAATGTAGGTCACATTCACAGGGACCAGGGTTTAAGGCTTTAGTGTATATTTTGGAGGATACAATTCAACCCATTTTATAGACTATAAGAAAAAATGTTTTCCTTTAAATCAATATTATTTACTTTTTGTCCAAAGATACTGGGGTCTAGATCACTTAAATAATTTAACAAGATTATATATTAAATAAATGGCAAAGCTGTATTTTGAAGTCAGACAGATGGGCTCCAGACTGTTGTCTTAATCTTCAGCTATATTTTCCAGTTCCAGGAAGTGTGAAAAGTATTTTTATGCAATAATGTAGAATTGTCATCTTTTCCTCCCCTTTTCACATAGGCAAAATGTTTACATAGATTGCAACTAAAATAAACTGAAATAAACTTTGTTAAACACAGATATACTCAACTGAGTTGTGTAAGTATATTTTGAAAACACCCTTTTCCGCTATACTGAAAACAACCTTTGCAACTATAAAATAGTCTCCTTGGAACCCGAGTACCAAGGAACAAACAGAGCCTCAAGGCTTTGAACAATAC
Source organism: Corynorhinus townsendii (assembly GCA_026230045.1). Lineage (NCBI taxonomy): Eukaryota > Metazoa > Chordata > Mammalia > Chiroptera > Vespertilionidae > Corynorhinus > Corynorhinus townsendii. The sequence goes on along the minus strand of JAPDVU010000003.1, from coordinate 74,241,137 downwards.
TGTTGACTCTTTCGTATTTAAAGCTTTGAAAAAAGTCTCATTGAACACTGCCAATCATTTAGCAGGGTCACTAAAACATACTCCAGAAGATTTAAATTCTTTTTATGAGCGTAAGGAAGGCAAATAACAATCTTGTATGTTTCTCCCCACGGATAAATGAGTAGCATTTTATAATATTCATGTTGAGGGAAGATATTTTTGTTAGTGTTAAAAAATAGTGTAAAGAAAAACAAATATATTCCTATTAAAAAAGTATACTACATCCCAGTTCAACATGCACAGATTGAACACCAGGAAATGGCATTTAAACACAATGAGGACACTTTATGAAGGTAGGATCAGGTTAAACTGTATATAGCTATGGTACCAATGCTTAGCACAGTACCCAAGGGAAAACATTTTATTATTTGCATGAAAGGAAGATATACAAGAGGCTGTTTCTTCTCTTAAGGATCACAATTTTTAAGGTGGTAAGTGGGTAAGACAAAGAACAAATACATATAATTCAGAAGATGATTATGAAATAATGGAGAGAGTGACAACATTTTAGAAAACTTGGGAAAAGTAAGGTCAAATTTATAAATAACAAAGATAAATTTTAGCTATAATTTTATAAAGCTAAAAATGGGAAGAGAAGAATATTTAGGTGGAAGAACAAAGAATAATTATTTTAATCCCTAAGGCTAAAAATTTCATATGATCTTTAAATCATTCATCCAATCCCTTCCATGTCTACATATCCCCACACCCCAACCAGGAGCAAGGCTTCTGGTCGGTCTACTTTCAAAATATATTCAGAATATGACCACTTCCCATCTATTTTTTTACAGCCACCTGAGTCCAAGTCACCATCAATCATCTCTCATCTATATTATTGAAATAGCTCTTTAACTGTCTCCCTATTTTTGTACTTGTCCTCATTCAATCTATTTTCACATAACAGCCAAAATGATTCCATTAAAATTTCAGATAAATTGTGTCACTTTTCTACTCAAATCTCGCCAGTGGCTATTCATCTCATTCAATTTAAAAACCAACTCTCTTACAATGGATTGCAAAGCCCTTTGCCCTTTTCTTCTGTGTCCTCTGTTTTATTTCAGCCATGCTGACCAATTCAGTTTTCCTCAAAGAGTACAGGAATGCTCCTGCCTCAAAATGTTTGCGCTTGTTCTCTCTACCTGTTTTGCTTTTTCGTAAAACATCTGCTCCATTTGCTCACTCCATTTCTCTAATTCAAAGCTTCCTTCTCTGTGTGCCTTCTGTGGCTACCCTATGTAAAGAATGTATGCCCCCTATATCCACATTCTTGCTTTTATGTCTTTTCTCCTTAGCTATTATTAGGATTTTATACATTACACATTAACAACTTTCCTTTTTATTTTCCTTTTTCTTTCTTCTTCACTGAACAGTAAACTTCATTACACCTGAGATTTTACCTCTTTTGTCAAATACTCTATTTTCATTTTCTTGAACTATACCACCACCAGATTATATACTCAGTTCATTTTTGTTTAGATAATGAATAATTGATGACTGGGGGATTTGAACCTAAAAAACAATGAGATAATATTAAGGGATTGTGATAGATACCACTGTGTGTGTATGTGTGTGTGTGTTTCTATTCAATTATATTTATTCCTTTTTTCTTGATCCTGGAACCTTGGTTTTTTTTAAATGTATCACACAGTGATAGTCTTCATTGGTACCTTTCCTAGTAACAAGGGTTACATATTGATTAATCTAAGCCCTTTGCTTGTCATTTGTTTAAGTTTAAGAATCTGACCCCTGAAATAATGAAATGTACAACGAAAGTATTCTTTTTGGCTCATAAGAAAGTATTTTTTCCCTAGTATGAAAAAAATACTATCTTCCTGTCTTTTAATATCACTGAATAAGTCGGACATGTGTAGCCATCATGAATGAAGGAGAAGAAAGTTAAGGGAATTGTAGAAAGGCTGAACTGAAGCACTTTCTGAAGGGCGTTTTAGGGGGTAAAATAGGCAGGTTTAGGGAGTTTTGAAATAAAGAGTGTCCATGGGGAGGAAGGCTTGGAGCCCATAAGTGAGGGCTTGGAGCTGCCAAAAGGCATACATTCACAGAGAACAAAAGGTGCCATAGGATAAGGGGAGAGGAAGCCATTCCCTTAGGGAAGATAGGGGAAAGCCAGAGGGTATGGGGAGGAAGAGGAAACAAACTTTCACAGAGGACAGAGAAATGCTGACAAATGGGAGAAAGAGGAAAACAGATTTTCACAGGAGATGGATAATTCTACCACTGAGGAGGAAAGAGGAGGACACCACGTGGGGTTTGAGCTTTGAAAGGGATATAGCGACCAGTCAGAAGGGAATATCAAGGAACAAAGAACTGCAGCCTTTCTAAACCTTAGGAAAAAGGCTTAGTGGGTCACCGCCTTGGTGCCCCTCCCTACCTGGGAATCTGTACTTGTTTCCAATGAATTTCCACCCTTTCTATCTACCACCTTTTGTCCCTGGCTTCATTCTTCAAACCCACCTGGACAAGAACCTGGGAAAGAAACCACCCTTGTGTCCTGCTCAGGAAAAAACGCCCGACTCACTAGCAATATAGAAACACCAAGAGAAACAACTATGGTGCTTGACTGACTGGGTTACTTGTAATGTGGAACAGTAAGCTCTTATCTATTATTTTGTTTCTTACTGAAACTATCTTATGTAGATTATACCTGTGATTTTTAAAAGTAGGTTAGGAGGAAGAAGAGGCACTTATTCTTCTTTGTTTTTCATTTTAATTTTATATATGTACTTACTAGTTTATTTTTCACTTCATATCACAAAAAGATTTGAAACAGTGTATCAAGATTTATATATTCAGTGTCGCAGAGGGAAAGTTTTCTGTGTAGAAGAGTTAGCCAAGAGAAAAAGATAATAGGGAGGCAAAAACAAAGATAATTGTAAGTGGAATCTTAAGAAGCAAAATTGAATAACTAAAGGTAAGCTTCTTTATTTCTGAATTCCTGAACTGCCAAATCAGAAACAAACACAATAAATTATGAAAAGTACATTATTCATGACATCAAAGCTTTCTTAACAGTTGTTCAGAAGAAGCATGGATGCTCCTTGTACTCAGACCCACAGACAACAATTGTTACAATTCCTGCTGGGCAACATACTCAGCAGCACGCCTGGACAATTAAAACGCTTCTCATTGTCCCTTCTGCACACGCCCAGGATGCTACCTCACACAAAGTAACTATTCTATCTTGGATCCATATTCTATTTTATTTCTTTGTGTCTATTTGTACCCTCTCTGATTCACATGATTCAATTCTTAAATTACAAAGTGGCAAAATATTTCAGGTTAAAAAGGTAAAAATAGTAGACATTGTGTCTACTCTAATGGAATTTACAGACTAGATAGAGATGACATATAAATAAAAAAGATAAGGAGATTTCTGGTTTCATACTGTAAAGCAGCTTATAAAAAACAGTCCAACTTAGATAAACAGTCCAACAACATACCCAGATGTGGCTGGGGGAAAAAAAAAAACACATTTAAAACAATTGAAGGTCTTCTAAGGCAACCATAACTTAAAGATAGGATCCCAGAACAAAAGGAAATACAGAGTTGAACCAATAATCACCAAGGCACTTTTCCTCTCTGGGGCATTTGCCAATTAATGATACTGAACAAAGGCCAACAACTAAACAATTTTCACAAGAATGTGAGAAGACATCAGATTTTATTTTTATAAACTTACAGTGTTAGGAAAAAGTTGAGGTTGGAGTGACAACATAAAAAAATTAATAAAAAAGAAACTAGGCAGAATACCACTGAGAAGAGAGGTTCAGAGCAGTTAGCCTTTGGTGCAGTGGTTTGTCTGCAGACGTTTGCGGAGTAAGAGGCCTTCTCACTATGATTCTGAGAAAATAAAAGTGGAGTCCATGACACAAAATTGGAACTACAGCACCCGAGCTCCCAGGTACAGGCTTTACTTGGTACTTCATCACAGTCAGCTACAGGGCATGGTTTGTAATTCCAGGTAGGCCTTGGGGCACTGGCATTCCATTTCTCATTGTGGAAGAGCTAACACTGTGCTCAAGCTCAAGGGCAAAATTAGTTCTAAATTCCATTTTTAGGGCCTTATCTCAGGGACCACTACAGATACCAATTTTGTATCATCCTGAATCAAATCATGAGCCAAACCATACAGCCACTGAGGAAAATAGTACGGAGTTTCCTCAAAAAATTAAAAATGGAACTGCCTTATGACCCAGTGATTTCCCTCCTGGGAATAAATCTGAAAAAACCCAAACACTGATTTTATATATATATATATATATATATATATATATATATATATATATATATATACACACACACACACACACACACACACACACACACACACACACACACATATACACCTCTATGTTTATTGCAATGATATTTACAACAAGCAAGAAATAAAGAAGCCCACATGTCCATCAGTAGGTGAGTGGATAAAAAAAAAAAACACACCAAAAAACAGTGGTACATGTACACAGTGGAATACTATTCGGTTATAAAAAAGAAGGAAATCTTACCTTTACAACAGCATGCATAGACCTTATTATGCTAAGTTAAATAAGCCAGAGAAAGACACATATATAATATTAGTTTACTTAATGTGGAATCTATAAACAAACAAACAAAAGTGAAACAGATACATAAATACAGTGAACAGACTGACGGCTATTAGAGAGGAGGGTGGTTAGGGGGCTCAATGAAATAGGTAAAGAGGCTGACCAGGGGTGGGGAACGTCTGGCCCAAGGGCCGTATAAGGCCCACAAAATGATTTTGTCTGGCTCTGCCAAGGCATTAGGGATGAGTTAATTAAATGTTTGACCAAATATAGCAGGCTAATATTTAAGTTGATAATTTTGTATGGCCCACCAATGATGTTATAAATATCCAAATAGCCCTTGGCAGAAAAGTAGGTTCCCTACCCCAGGATTAAGCAAATAAAAAGAAAACTCATAAACACAGAACACATCATGGTGATTGCCAAAGGGAAAGAGGATGTGGGGGAGGTAGAAGAAGGTAAAGGGCAGGTAAATGGTGATGGTAGGAGACGTGACTGTTAGTGGTAAACACACAATCCTACCCTATATAATAAAAGTGTAGTATGCAAATTGTCTCCTCAACTGGGAGTTGTTGGGAAGTTCAACCAGGGGGGTGAGGCTGGCTGGGGGAAGGGAGGAAGTCCCCAGCCAGCAACAAACAGCTGCTAGGAACTGTACTAGTGCACGGATTTCATTCACTGGGCCTCTAGTACAATACAAAGATACTATATTATAGAATTATATACTTGAAACCTATATAATTTTATTGACTAATGTCACTCCAATAAATTCACTAAAAATATTTTAAAAAATCTTTATTGTTGAAAGTATTGCATATATCCCCTTTTTTCCCCCATTGACCCCATCCCCACCCTCCACTCCAGGCCGCTTCACCATACTATTGTCTGTGTCCATGGGATATATATATATATATATATATATATATATATATATATATATATTTGCATACAAGTTCTTTGGAATTCTTTGGTTGATCTCTTCCCACCCACCCACCCCTGCCTTCCCACTGAGATTCTTGTTTGTTCCCTACTTCTATGTCTCTGGATCTACTTTGTTCATCAGTTTATTTTGTTCATTAGATTCCACAGAGTGAGCAACAGAATTCAAATTATCCTATATAATAAAGAGGTAATATGCAAATTAACCCTCAAACCCTCACAAGATGGCTGCCTATGACTAGTCCAGCAGGGGGGTTAGTGAGGGATGACCAAACGACTGAACAAGCAAGCTGCATGAGGCAACCAGGCCAGTGGGGGGGGGCCACGAGGGGCAACCAAGCTAGCAGGGGGGCATTTGGGGGTGACCAGGCCAGCAGGGGGGAAGTTAGGGGTGACCAGGCTGGCAGGGGGGCAGTTGGGAGTGATCAGGCCAGCACGCAAAGGCAGTAAGGGGTGATCAGGCTGGTGGGGGGGGCAATTAAGGGATACCAGGCAGGCAGGCAGGTAATCAATTAGGAGCCAGCAGTCCAGGATTGTGAGAGGGATGTCCAACTGTCAGTTTAGGGGATCAGGCCTAAACTGGCAGTTGGACATCCCCTGAGGGGTCCCAGATTTGAGAGGGTGCAGGCTGGACTGAGGGGACCCCCCTCCTGTGCACGAATTTTGTGCACCAGGTCTCTAGTTGAAAATATAAAATCAATAAATTTTCCTGCACTTAAATTGTGCATTTTCACAGAGCATGCATTAAAGAGTAATTTTGGAGCTGAGAAGTACTAAACTGATAATTATCTATATATATAAAAGTCTAAGTGACCGAAGGACCAAAGGACCAAAAGACCGAACTACAGGTCGACCAGTCATTATAACACACAATGACCACCAGGGGGCAGATGCTCAATGCAGGAGCTGCCACCCTGGTCAGTGCGCTCCCACAACAGGAGTGCTGCTTAGCTGAATGACCCATTCCGGTGGCCCACCAGCTCGGCTTGAGCAGCCACTCACTCCCTCAGTAGTGCTACAGGTCCAATCTCTGGAAAACGGGGCAAGCATCTATAAATCAGTACCACCGGCACAATCCCAATAGCTCCACTGGCCTCCTGGAAGTCGACCTCAGGTACCATGGCTGCTTCCCCTCCTTAGATGCTGTGCAAGGAAGAAACACTATAAAAGTGGCCACCAGGTGGCTCCCGACAACTGGCATGAACGTCAGCAGGATGGATCCAGATCCCGGGCCAGCAAGGTTGTCCCACTGCCCACCCAGAGGGCTGATCTTATCCCGCTGCTCCCCTCCCCCCGCATCCCCTTTTGAGATGGGCGCCAGATGCAGGGCTCATGGCTGGCCAGTCCTGCTGTGGCAGCGCAGGCCTCTCCTGATCAGTACTGACTGGGCATGAGCCAGCGGCAGGTGCAGCAGGGCCAGGATGAGCAGGAGCAGCAGGCAGCATTGGACTACTGTTTTTGGCCCAATCCCTGCAGGCCATCCTGAGAGACCACACCTGTGCATGAATTAGTGCACCAGGTGTCTAGTCATAGATAAAACAGAATAACATATTGCTTAATATTTAGAATTAATACCACTAATATCCCTTGATATCAGTTGATTCCATTCTATAACAACCTTTGAAGCCTAGATCTTATTTAACTCTTATTGGATCATTTAATAATCACTTCCTGCTACATATTTCCTCATAACATTTTTATTCGTGTTGCCATCTCTTCATGTGGGGGTAAATTTCTGGCTATTAAATAGGAATTGATATAATACAATATGTTTGTAATGAAACATAATTTATCATTCAAAGACAAGTTACAAAATGTTAATTTTATATACATTTAAGTCAGTGTTTTATTTCTATAATCCACATAAAAATCTTTTTATTTCATTAAGCATTCTAAAAAGTTTGCAGCGCTGGATGTTTCCACAGTTTGGTTTTAATTCATTTTGTACAGCTGCTCAGTCAGCATGTGGCCATGAACATATCATATGCCTTGTCACATAATGTGGAGTCATTTAGTGAGAAGGAGCAATCATTCCTCCCAGGGCTGAGGTGACTCAGGACTCCAAGACAGTTGTCAGTTATTACAACTTTCGACTGTAAAAACTTCTTTAATAAATGGATGTTCTAACCTATGATTAATATGAAGAAAACACACGGTCAGATTACCTCCAATTGTTTTTTTCTTTTTTTACATGCTCTCATTTTGAGCATTATAAAACCTTGCAAAACTGCCTCTTACTTAAACTTTTTAGTTTTTATTAATCTTAAATGTTATTACTTTCAAAATACTATGGACTTCTGACTACTTGATATTTATCCCTGTTTCTTATTCTTAGAGATTAAAATATTTTATTTGCTATTCATAGTTTCAACATAACTTTTTTTACAGCTTGAAAAATTTAATTAAAAACTTATACATCCAAGTATCCAGAATTTTGGTCTCAGGTATGTTGAATGTTTAGTTCTTCAAATTTTCATTAGAAAAACTTGAGAATATTTCTGGAAAACATTGCAGATAGAAATGGAGCCATTTAAACATCATACCTGGAAAAACATATGTGCCGTGCCAGCACAGCCAAGGGTTCGGTGAGCCTGAGCGGGCCGGCGAAGGATTGAAGAAGAGACAGACAGAGAATAAGCTGGGCCTGGGTGGATCTCCTGTGCCTGGCTGAGGCCACAGAGAAAGCTCCGGACGGCAAGCTGAGCCTTTATTTTATAGCCAGAGGTAAACAAGGTAGTTGTCACCATAGTTACAATGTTCTTATGAGTTTCACTTGCTTTGGCAGCACTTGCTGCACCTTCTATAGCCCATTAGCTGCTCAGATAGGATCTAGGGAGCATCATAAGGTCAAGCTTAATTATGCTAAGAGGGCTGTGGCCTCTAAGCTGGGACTTGTTTGTGGCTTTAACAACAGGTCAGTCTGAGGCCTAACCCTATAGCCGCTTGCTACAAACTTAATCTACATATTTTGTGACTCACTTACTTCCACTTTGACACATTATACATTGTGAACATATTATATTATATAGGATCCTATCAAATCTTTAACAATAAAATGAATCTCAGATATGATCTGGCTCAAACCACATTTTAAAGCTAAAATCTCAATAAGTATTAAAATATGTCTAACTTCCTTTCAGTATTACTCTGTTTATTTCATCAAACATATTGATCAGTAGTTACATATAAATTTTTTTTTAATGTAAATAAAGTTTTATTGAAGCATAGCTATGCCCATTTGTTTACGTGTTTTCGTGTTTTCTCTGGCCACTTCGACTACAACAGCAGAGTTTCATCTTTGTTACAGACAACATATGACCCAAAATACTTATCTGGCCCATTACAGAACAGTTTGTGCCTGCTGCCCCAGAGGGGCTGAGGGAACTGGGCACCGCCATCTTGTGGCTGTGGGTGCTGCCATTTTTGAGGGTGGGGCAGTCAATTAGCGTATTCCCTCCTTATTGGCTGTGGGCGCTGTCATCTTTGTGATGGCGTGAGGGTCAATTAGCACATTCCCTCTTTATTAGAGAAGATATTTTCTTTTGTTTCTGTAGCCCCAGGGTAAAGAAATCTCATCTGACCCAGTTTTTATAGGCTTCTTTAAAATAGGGTGATGATAAGAATTGGTAAGAAAACAAAAATTTACCTTACATCCAAATTGGGATTAGTAACCTATGATATTAGTAACCTTGACTTGAGTTAAAAAGCCAAAAGTGATGGTTTTATTTTATGTGGCCAGAGTCAGCCCCATTTAAACCTTTGATCAAAATAAGATTGAGCATCTCCTGTTGAATTATTTAATAATCTCCCACTTTTCAGTTATAAAATAGCCAGGATTTATATTTAACAGACATACCAGATGACTCCAGCACACTGCACATAATGCTGGGTCTTGTGTAAACCTAAACACCACAAATGGTTCCTTTAAGGAAAACTGGTGGTTATCTTTAGAGAAGTCAATGGAAGTTGGGACAGAAGAATATATAGCCCATAACCCCACATTATATTTTCTAATTTATAATGGAACAAAGTAACTACTGTCCCTTTCATATTTATTCCTTAATGCCTGAAAAAAATGAGAACTTTCTATTGTAAACATTGTTTTGCAAGGATGATTTCACATGCACTTGCCTTTCAAACAGTGAATTTATTCTTAAAAGGTGATATCTAGAAAATAAAACACACACAATTGTCTATTTTGTTAGGTTCCTTTCAGCCTCTGTACTTATTAATAATACCAGATATACTTTAGAACTGTTGTTAAATTTAGTAAAAAACTTACTAAGGTTATATGTTAGCTACAAGAATTCAAGGGATTTCAGCTTTCATGTGCAGAGACTAATTTTAAATAACCTTTGGTTTATCAATATTCAATAACCAGGGCCATTAAATGAGGGACCTGGAGGCTTAAGATTTTTTGTTTCATAGTAATTCAACTCTGAGAAGAAAAAAAAAAAAAAAAAACACACAACTTTAATAAGCCGTTAAAGTGAGACAAAAAGTTTGATCATGGAAATGCAGGATACTCTGGATGCATTTAGCAAGGGACTTCTAATGTAGTGCAGCATTCTGGGTGGAAAAAATTAGCAAAATGGAGGTTAGAGACAAATATCAGCGAAAAAAACAATAGACATAAGTTCATGTGGGAACAAAAACTACACTTGGACCTAATACTATGGGCATTGGTGCAACTGAAGGGATTTTAAAGAACAGATAGTAGGTTTGCATTTTTAATGTAAATGTTGTTTATTAAATCCAGAAATAGTTGCTCTTGTTCATTGATTACACAAACACCTGCAAACATAATAAGTGTCAGGTAATGAGTTAGACTTTGAGTATAAAATCAAAAGCCTTCTGAATTCAAAAGAACACAGCATGTCTTTTCCTATTAAAGAACCCTAAAATTTTTCATTAAAATAATTAAGCAATTTGATTATGATGCTCCTGGATGCAGTTGTCTTTGTGCTTATTGTGCTTGGGATTTGTTGAGATTCTTAGATCTGTGGGTTGATTTTTTTTTTTTATCATATCTGGGAAATTTGGGAAACACTATCTTATCACTTCCTCCTCTGTGAGTTCAATATTTCTGTGCTTCACTGTAGGTATATTTTTCAAGTTCACTAATATTTTCTTCTTCAGTGTTTAAACAGCTGTTAGTTACATCCAGTGAACATTTTTAAATTCCAGATACTGCATTATTTCCTATTCTAGAAATTATGTTTTCTTTTATGTTATTCATTTTTTTCTTCATTGTGTCCTTATTTGTGTCTGTCTAAATATTTAACATGCCCATCATAACTACTAAGTTATATCTGCTAATTCCATCATCTCAGTCTCTTCTGCTTATCTTTCTGCTCTTGATTCATCTACTGCTTACAGATCATAGTTTCATGTTTCTTTATTTCACTAATTTTTTATTAGATGTGGCCATTGTGAATGTTATACTTTTGAATGTCTGGACTTTATTACCTTACTTTAAAAAGTATCAGAGTTTGTGTAAGTGGGCAGTTATTTGTGGATATTCTTGATCTTATAAACTTGTTTTTGATGCTTTATAAGAACAGATTTAGCAAAACTTATACTATATTATAAAAGGGTAATATGCAAATTGACCCTAAAGATGGAAAGACAGGGAATCACTGGTCGCTATGATGCTCACTGACCACCAGGGACTCCTGCATGGAGCATCTGCCCCTGGTGGTCAGTGAGCTCCCACAGGGGGACCTCCACTCAGCCACAAGCGGGGTGATGGCTGCAAGTGTAGTGGTAGTGGCGGGACTCCTGCCTCCTCAGCAGCGCTATGGATGTCTGACTGATGGCTTAGGCCTGCTCCCCATGGCCTAAGCCAGCAGGTGGACATCCCCTCAGGGATGCTGGACTAAAAGAAGGTGCAGACTGGATGAAGAGACCCCCTCGAGTGCACAAATTTTCATGCACTGGACCTCTAGTAATCTATATACATAAAACCCTGATATGCAAATAGACCAAACAGCGGAACAACCGAACAACCAGTCACTATGACATGAGCTGACCACCAGAGGGTGTGTGCGGAACATGGTAGGCATTAGCTGCAGTGGGAAGGTAGAGCAGGTGAGCGGGCACCAGATCAAGGCAGGGCAAAAGTCGCTGTCATTGGGACAAACCTCTGATGGTTACTGAAAACTATTTGCTCCCGCATGCTCCGCATGCTGTGATCCCTCCTGACACTCACACCCACTGCCGGCAGCTGGTGCTGGCCTGGATTGCTCGGCGCTATCAGTGGGTGCAAGTGATAGCTGCCAGCCCCAATCAGCAGCTGCAGGCCCTAATTGCCCTTCAGGGCTTATCGATGCCCTCCCCGCCCCCCACTCCTGAGGGGCGATCAGGACTGCTGGCAACCGCCTTCTGCACCCACTGCCAGTGACAACCCCACTCGCACCCCTACCAGTGCCAGAGCCACCGCTCGCACCCACTGCCGGCGCCAGCCCCACTCACACCCGCTTCTGGCGCTATCCCCAATTGCTCTGCACCATCAATGGGTGTGAGCAGGGCCGGCACCATCAGTGCATGGGAGTTGCGGCAGTGGGAGTGGGGCTGCTGGCAGACGGGACCAGGGGGCCATGGAGGAAGGGGCCAGGCAGGGGTGCGGAGGATGGCCTGAGACACATCCCTGTGCCCACCATAGCCCACAGTTCCTTTCAAGGTTCACGAATTTGTGCACTGAGCACCTCGTCTGTAACTAATTTAGCCTTTCACTTTAACTTTAAGGTATGGTCATTTCAGCATTGGGATTGATTTCCTTGGATGTTGAATGAGGTTTCTCCAAACTTATTGGTCAGCCTTATGGGAGCATAGTTTTTCAGTTTATGGGGCCTCAGTGGTTGGTTCTTTGCCCATTCTTCTGGAGTACACCTGGATTATTATGCAGCAAGGAATTTAAGAAGACCCATCTATAAATTTTGAGAACAGTTTCTCTTCTTATTTCCCTTCTTTCTCTTACTCAGCCATTGAAATTTTAATTACCTCAACTTCTTTGAATTCTAAACTATATTAACTCCAGTCAGAAAGACCACTGTGCTTTGTTCCTGGGTCTTTAGTATGTTCCCTTTTGATTTGTTGATTTTAAGGTTATTAAAAAATAGTCAAGGCTATCATGAACAAATTAAAAATGACTACTGCTGGTGATGATGCAGAGTGGTACAGTGACTGCGGAAAACAGTATGAAGTTTCCTGCTAAAATTAAAAATGGAACTCCCAATTGACCCAGTAATCCCACTTCTAGGAATATAGCCCAAGAAACTAGAAACACCTATCAGAAAGGATTTATGCACCCCCAGGTTCACAGCACAATTTACCATAGCTAAGATTTGGAAACAGCCTAAGTGCCCATCAGCAGATGATTGGATTAAAAAATCATGGATACATCTACACAGTGGGACACTACACTGCTGTAAAAAGAAAGAACTCATTTGCAACAGCATGGATGGACCTGGAGAGCATTATGCTAAGCGAAATAAGCCAATCAGAGAAAGATAAATATCACATGGTCTCACTCATTTGTGGAATATAATGAACAACATAAACTGATGAACAAAAATAGATCCAGAGACAGAGAAGCATTGATCAGACCATCAAACCTCAGAGGGAAAGCAGGGGAGGTTGAGAGGAAGTGGGGGTAAGAGATCAACCAAAGACTTGTATCCTATCTAATAAAAGAGTAATATGTAAATTAACCATCATTCCACTATACCCACAAGCCACACCCACCAGCCAATCAGGAGCAAATATACAAATAAACCCAACCAAGATGGCTATGGCCACAGAGATCAGGAGGGAGACTTGGGTTTCCCTGGCAATGGAGGAAGCCAAGCTTTCCACCTGCCCTTGCAGGCCTAGACCTCCACTCAAGGCTACCAAGTTTCAATGATATACATAAATCCCAACAGAAATTGTGGCAGTCATAGAGTTGGAAAGAGCAGGGCTAGGGTTGCCCCCAGCGATGGAGGAAGCCAAGCTTTCCCCACACCCTGGCCTGCCCAGGCCTCAGCATAAGGCTACAAAGTTTCAATTATAGAAGATACATAAATCCCAACAGAAATGGCTGCCAGAGCTAGAAGAAGGCTTGTCTCCACTCCAGGCTACAAAGTTTCAATTGTAGAAGATAAATAAAACCCAGATACCAGGGCCTCCCCTTGGGTCACCAGGGGGCATGGCCAGCTTGCAAACCACCACAGGCCCCCCGCCCAGGCTGCCTACACTCCAAGGGAACCCCCACCCTAATCTGGGACACCCTTCAGGGCAAACCAGCTGGCCTCCACCCATGCACCAGGCCTCTATCCTAAATAATAAAAGAGTAATATGCAGCTTGACCATCACTCCAACACACAAGATGGCTGCCCCCATGTGGTCAAAGATCCTGCCCCCATGTGGACACAAGATGGCCACCACCAGATGGCCAGCAGGGGAGGGCAGTTGGTAGGTACCAGGCCTGCAGGGGAGGGCAGTTAGGGGCGACCAAGCTAGCAGAGGAGGGAAGTTGAGGTCAACCAGGCCTGCAGGGAAAGGAAGTTGCGAGGGACCCATGCCTGCAGGGAAAGGCAGTTGGGGGGGACCAGGCCTGCAGGGGAGGGCAGTTAGGGGCAAATAGGCTGGCAGGGGAGCAGTTAGGTATCAATCATGCTGTCAGGGGAGTGGTTAGGGGGTGATCAGGCTGGCAGGCAGAAGCAGTTAGGGGCAATCAGGAAGGCAGGCAGGTGAGCAGTTGGGAGCCAGCAGTCCTGGATTGTTAGAGGGATGTCTGACTGCCCGTTTCGGCCCGTCCAGTGGCAGTCGGACATCCCTCAAGGGGTCCCAGATTGGAGAGGGTGCAGGCTGGGCTGAGGGACACCCACCCCCCTTGCACAAATTTCATGCACTGGGCCTCTGGTGTATACATATAATCATAACCCCTGGACACAGACAGTAGGAAGGTGCGGGCATGTGCTGGGAGTGGGAATGGCTGGGGAGAAGTCAATGGGGGAGAAAGGAGACATATGTAACACTTTAAACAATACAGAATTTTAAAAAAGACAGTCAAGTGGATATGAACTATAGGAAGTTGGTGGTTCGTAAAAAGGTTTAAGTGTGAGATAGGAATACTCAAATATTATAATAAGTAAGAAAGCAGAAAACTAATAATAATCAAATATTATATTAAGTAAGTGAACAATCAAATAGCATATTAAGTAAGAAAGCAGGAAACAAATTGAATGTTAAGAATGTTATGGCTCTCACCTGTTTTGCATTCATTATACTAGTACCTTATAATATTACTTTAAAAATAAAATGTCTTAAAAATTAAATGTCAGAGATGCAAGGGATCAGTTTTTAATTGAAGCTGTATGTTATCTATAGTTTCCTTAATCAAATGTCATAAAAAATTGAATTGTCCAAAGGAGGAGCCAAGACAAATTTATTTTCACATAAAAAAAGGTACATGATTCTTCAAAGTGACATTATTTCAAGGAATTTGTTGTATTCCTGACAGTATTTAATGTGTGGCATTTAAATAAAATTGCATATGGATATATAACTTTTTTTTTTTTTTTTTTTTTTTGGTGAGAGTGCCAGTTATTGTGATATAAGAGTGTTGAAGAAGCAGTTCTTAGATTCATTTGAATTTATTTTTAAGGTAAGGGTCCAGCTTTATTTTTTTGCATGTGGATATCTAGTTTTTCCTGCAGCATTTATTAAGTAATTGTCTTTTTCACATTGTTCTGAGAAACTTTGTCAAAACCATGACTACATATGTGAGGGTTTATTTCTGGGCTTTCTAGTATGAATTTAACACGCTTATTGAGGTTTGCTCATGTGGCAGACATTGTTCCTAAGAGCCAAAGTTACAGTAATAACTTAGAGAAGAAAAGGTTTTACTCTCGTTTGCAGAAATGAACAAATAAAATAAGTGTTTAACATATAAATTATAAATGCCATAAAAATAAATAATCAAGGTCAGGCATAGTGACTTTTATAAAGTGGCATTTGATCCTGTGATTAAGTAAGCCTTAATAGAAAAGTGATGCTGGATATGAATATAAAAACGTGCTAAGCCATGTGCAGGACAATGAGTGCAATGACTCTGGAATAGCAGCTAAATCTGTAGGTTCAAAACATCCAAGAATGTCAGAATAGCTGGGCAGGAGTAAGCAAATAGGTAGAATGACATGAGGTTAGTTCACAGACAAAAAGGGACCCTTATCGTGTATTACCTCTTTTTCATGGAAAGCCTTGTGTTTCTTATCCTTAGTCCCATAAGAAGCAGCCTTTTGGGGGGATTGAAACTAGAAAGTGATGCAATCTGATCATTGTTTTCATACTATTATTTGAGGAAAAATTTTGCTATAAAAGCAATGAAGAAGGATTGCAGGTTATAAGGTGACTTGGACAGAACAATGATGTATTTTAAAGAAAGATTCTAGAAGAATCTAAAATGGAGTTATTTGAGCAGAGTCTTGAATGAAGTAAGGAAGCAAGTTATGTGGAGATCTCTGGGGGTGGAGGAGGTGAGGTTCGCGGGGAGATATATTGATTTTGAAGAACCGAGATAGGTAAAGTTTGGCCAAGGTAGATGGCCTAAGGAGAAGAATTAGAAGAAATAATTGGCGGGGGGGGGGGGATATATGGGACAGATCAGCAATGTTTTTTAGCCCTTTTGCCCAGGTGTCCGGTTATTGAGTTTTTGTTTGTTTTTTGAAACAGATTTGGAATTTTTTAGCAGGGGAGTGATATGCTTTCTCTTTTACTAAGAGCATATTTTCATTTACCAAGGTGATTTTCACAGTCAGATAACAAATCACGTTTTGTTTTGTTTTTATTATAGTTTTATTGATTTCAGAGAGGAAGGGAGAAGGAAAGAGAGATAGAAACATCAATGATGAGAGAGAATCAATGATCAGCTGCCTCCTGCATGCTCCCTTCTGGGGATTGAACCCACAACCTAGGCACGTGCCTTTGACCAGAATTGAACCCGGGAACCTTTGGCCCATAGGCTAATATTATATCCACTGAGCCAAATCAGCTAAGGCTTTTGTTTTCAGAAGGAAAGAGGGAGATCAGGAATACAACTTCTGAAATTATTGCAGGAGTCCAGTTGATTGAGGTGGGGTAACTTACAGTGGCCTTACATGGTAGGCAATTTAAGATAAAGTTTACATAAATCATAGAACATGAAAACATTGCATTTTGAGTGTTAGAGGAAAACAGGAAACACTTTTATAGGACCTTGATATCTCTTTCAACCATTAATTTACAGATTTGTGGTCATATATATATATATATATATATATATATATTTTTATTTTCCATTTAATCTTTTCCCTCTGCCAAGCCTCAGGATGAAAGGAAAAACAACAAATGACTCTTCTCTAGCTCTTGCCCTCATTTCCCACTGTTATTTTTTTTTCTATTCAGATGTACATATATACTGCTGCACATAATGATACAATTTTGTATGGAAAAAATAGGACATTCCATGGGCATCACAAGGATGAGCATCACAATGCACTTTTCTCATAAGCAAACTTCCTTCAGTGCCAGGCACAAAGTGTCAAGGAGTTCTTTAGCACTTTTTTTCACAGACATCAATGTTTCTGTTCCCTGCTCCGCAGAGTTCTCTATTCAGTGACATTACAAAGTCATTTGAAGGGAAGTTGCCTGGTGAGAGAGAAGATGATAGTCTTCATCTTTTAAGTAACTGAAAAATGCTTCAGCAAGACAAATTTCAGTGTTCTAATGTATTCCACACACCGCCCCTCCCCCCCCCCGACTCCCTGGGTGAACATGTGAAGTCTGGAAACCCAAGAAACATCCTGCTAACTGCTAGGAAAGAAAGGACATCTTAAAAAAAAAAAAAAAGAAAGGACATCTTTCTTCATTCTTCTAATCTTTCATTGAAGATATTGAGTATTATAAAACAGAATATCTAATCCATGTAGCTCAAAGCTATTGATCTTCTTTTACATTTTTGAGCAGTAACCACAGCAAAACAAAATAAGCACTTTCCCCCTATCACCATGTAAATTTGAATTCAGCTAACTGTACTCATATGAAATGCATTTAATGTAGGCTTTGAAGAAAAACTATGATCTCAAAGAAAGAGCGACTTTGGAGTACATACAAAGAGGCATAAGGAACAGAGCATAAAGTAAGCACTGTCAAAGAACAATTGCACCCAATGAAGTTAAATTAAACAGTTAAGGAAGATTTTATTCAAGATTATTGCAAGAAGGGTTGTGACTATTGCAATAGAGTAAAGGAATTAAACTGAACTCCACTAGTCCAATAAAAGCGAACACCAATATTGGTTTTTAAACTCTAGAGTGAGCCAGTAGGAAAGTACTGGAAGACCTTAGTAGGGAGGTTGGACAATGTGATTAAGGCCATCTGTGGATGCCAATTGGCATTTAGCAAAGTTAGACTCCTACCCTCTCACAAAAACTGGGATATAGGTTCTCCTTTACCTTGCTGATTATATTTCAAAGAGGTGGCTCTGTGGTCCTAGAGAAAGACACTCTCCAGTTGCAAACAGTTGCCAGAGGCTAGGAGAAAATTTACATCTCAATCGGGTAGAGAAAGAATTTACAATTGCAAGTTTTCTAAAGCACATCATATGAGAAAAGGGAGGTATGGACATATAATCAGGAAGAAGCTTATTTAAAGACTAGAGGCCTGGTGCACAAAATTTGTGCACGGGTGGTGTGTCCCTCAGCCCAGCCTGCACCCTCTCCAATCTGGGACCCCTCGAGGGATGTCCGACTGCCCAATAAGATCGGGCCTAAACGGGCAGTTGGACATCCCTCTCACAATTCAGGTCTGCTGGCTCCCAACTGCTCACCTGCCTGCCTTAGTGATTGCCCCTAACCGCTTCTGCCTGCCAGCCTGATCACCCCCTAACCACTCCCCTTCTAGCCTGATTTCCTCTAACTGCCCTCCCCTGCAGGCTTGATCACTCCCAACTGCCATCCCTTGCAGGTCTGGTGTCACCTAACTGCCTTCCCCTGCTGCCCATCTTGTGGTGGCCATCTTGTGTCCACATGGGGGCAGACATCTTTGAGCACATGGGGGCAGCCTTCTTGTGTGTTGGAGTGATGGTCAATTTGCATATTACTATTTTATTAGATAGGATCAGTCAAGCTGAGGGAAACTTCAAAGATATGGTCATCTGTGCAGAAGGAGGGGTGGACTATGAAGTCTGAAGAAACCTCTCTAGTAATAACATATTTATAGTACCATTATTAGAATACATTTTTGGTTACAATAAAAAAAGGTTGAAGTGTTGTCGGTTGGCTATCAGGCTCTTCCATGGCATCATGGGAAAAGCATTTCATGGATCTACACATGGGAGATTGTGATTGTTAGGTCATTGAAGGAGGAACACACAAGGCCAGAATCGTGAGGGATTAGGAATTTATTCTATCATCCACACACCAGGTGGTTGGGCCTGGATGGCTCCAGCATCCCAGGGATGGGAGTCAGTGGCTTTTAAAGGACTCTTGGCAGGCTTTTTCTGGGCAGAGAATTTTCTCCATGCAAGTCCGGATTCTAGGAAGTCTGGAGGGAAGAGATAATGGTTTTACCGAGTAGAATGTGGTCTAGACAAGTGGAATGTCCATTGTGAAGTGACCTACAGGTCAGTTCCCAGGGGAGGGGGTATTGCTTCAGTTGTTCCATCAAACCTAACAGTGATGTGGCAAGACACTTTACTTGTGATGCAAAATCAAAGGAATTTCCCTCTTGGGTATCCCAATGTTCCACCTCCTTCCATCTTGTCATGGAAAAAGTCCAATCATGTCTTCCTCAAGGCCAAAACAAAGGCCAGTGTCCAGAGTCTCTGTTTCATATTAGAGGTTAGTCCTTTGGAGCCCATGGTATGTGGTATGTGCCCCATTTGCTTCTAGGGCCACATGGTCACCTGCCCCTGCATGAGAAACTGCACAAACAAATGGGTGAATATGTTATCCTGTGGACAAGAGAGATCTTCTTTGTTTACCTGGGTTTATAACCAGGAGCTATTTTAAATTAACCAACTAACCTCCCAAGTTTTTTCAGGCTTCTGATGGGCCTACCACCTGACCAATCATCCCTTTCCCAGGTTAGAGTGAAAGGGTTCTATGGCCAAGCACCTCTCCCTGCTCTGTTTTGACTTTTATTGTACATGTACTTAACTCCCCTTGCACTCCCCCTTTGCCAAATCTGGTACCAAAGTGGGAAAGGGAGGGGTGTTAATCCTTGGAAGGCAATACTTTGATCCCCTGGAGTGTGTGTGAAGCTGTAGCTTCCTGGTGAAGCAAACAGGCTCATTATATGATTCCCTTTGCTTTCTTCTTACTAATATTTAGCTAACTATGATAACAGAGGGACAGAGAAACAAAACTAAGGGAAACGCTGTAGAAAGCTATTACATTTGCCATAAGCTCTAGTTGATAAAGACCTCTTATGAGCCAAAGGCTCTATAAGTGAAAGGACAGATGGTCATAGACTAACTAAATAAAATGAAGTATCACTATAGATCATCCACTTGTCTGTCTACCTATCCATCTGTCAATCGATCCATCCATCTACCGATCTTCCTACCTATTTATCATGATTTATTTATTATCTAATTTTATTTTTGATAAGAACCAAACTTATCTATTATCTAACTGAGCGTCACTCATTTTGAGTACCCTTCATCTGTTGGCATTTTATATAGCCACATGGGACCCATAGCTTTAACAGACAGATGCCCATCAGTTAAAACAACAGATGAGTAAAACTCTTGAGCCACTGAATTACTGAAGATTATAATTACTGTGGCATTAGAGTTTCAAGAGGTCTGTATAATTCCTGTCCATTCTCTAGACGGTGATCTAATGGTTTTGCGTCTGACATGAAGGATGCTATTTCTAATGTTCATGGAAAATAAATTCACTAGAGAAAGGTGAGTGACAGTGTACTGCCTGCGGTCATGACTTCCTTTTTTGGCTGCCATTTAGTCTGTTGTTTTATGTTTTCAGCATAAACAAAACTTTCCCTGGTTTGTGCCAACAATGCTCTCCTGGGGAATTTAATTGTCTGTTTCTGTCTGAATAGCAAATAGTGCAACTGTTACAAACATTAGGTATGCAGAGTGTCACAAAATTGCTTAATTCTGAAGCTTATTCCAGAAAGTTTATTTAGGATTCCTAAATAAATAACATTGTCAATCTTAGCTTACTCTAGGAGAATTTAAGAAATGCTTTTCATGACAACAAGTAAAATCAAATAAATTAGCTGCTATACTTATTCTGATTTTAAAAATCACACTGCTTCAAAACAATCTTTATTAGAAATTTGTTTCACTGCCTTTTTAATAGGCCATCTCTGTTTTGGAAACTCTTCTTTGTCCTTGTATTTATTTTGAATAAGCAAAGAGTCTCATGGTGTTGCTGGAGGAAATAGAATTCTTCCACAGAATCGCATGAAAACCATTTCATGGATACACACATAGGAGGATTAGGGTATAGAGGCAAGATTTACTGGAGTGAAAACAAAAGGCTGCCCCCAGATATATCATGCCCGATGTCTCATCCGTGACCAGGTGGCTCAGTTCTCTCACTGCAGAAGCAGTCCAGCCTCTGGGGATGCAGGCTTGCACTTGTCCCCCCCCCCCCCCCAAGCCCTGGAGGAGGGCCAGAACCCAGTGCTGCTGTACCATTAGCCTGGCACCCAACGCTCCAGTACTCCAGCACAATCTCTGCTCCTATCTGGCCCCTGTGGCTGCTGAAGGGAGAGAGCACAAACACCAAGCCTTTGTTTAGCTTTGATTATATTTTCTTGGGCTTGGGAGAGAGCAGGCTTTCTTTCAAACTATCCAATCTTTTTCCTGGATGTTCCTGGGCCTCTGCTGGTGACTCCCCCTATCCAATCTTTTTCCTTGATCTTTGTGCCCTTATCCTACCCAGTCTTTTTTCCAGGTTTGTCTCTGCTTGATGGTCACCATTTTGGCTCCTACTGTGCATGCCTCATAGTTTTCCTTGTCATCTGGCTTCTCCCGCACATGCCATTAGTAGAAGGACTTCCCCTGTGCCACTGTAGCTTCTATTGCACTGTGCTCAGCAAAATAAGTCCATTCCCTGGGGTGATTGGAAAGCCCGTCCTTCCTCCCTACTCAGAGGGAGGGAGGAACATTAATCCCCTTGGCAGAGCAATTTGCAAGTCCCCTGAAGTGTCTAGGAAGCTGGCATTTCTAGACTGACACTTAGCCAGCTTTCTCCTTTCTCTTCTGTTAATAACCCAACTAGCTGCCTGTGCTAACAATGACAATTGGCTAACTTTGGGAAATAACCTAGATTTATTGGATTAAACATCCAGACAGGGATGGAATATATTTATCTCCAAATTAGGCATGGTTATAACTGGTTTTGCAAAAACTTAATGGCAATCTTACGACATTCTTAGTTTGATTTTTCCATTGAAATGCTTCATCTTCAGCCTGACCATATTCAGACCCTATAATTTAGAGGTTGTTTGTGTGTGTGAATGTACTTGGATGTAATAAATTGAGAAAAAGTTTCCTACCTCAATGTCAAAGATAAAAATAAGATCCAAGCATGCTGGGGACAAGAACTGAATAAATGTGAAACCTGGAGAAGCAGAATCCTCGACCTTCGGTTCCTATGACCTGCTATTGATTGCAGAGCTGCCTGTCATGGGGATACTGAGCGGGATTCAGGCCGGTCAGAGTAGGTCAGACTTCGATAACACAAACAGCAGTTTTTGTTTAGAAAATATTGTTTTAAATACTTGTGTTTTATAACTTATAAAATTTTGTGTAAAAGTATTTTTATTTTTTAGAAGTATAATTGAATTGTGTATTTGAATTCATTTGGCTTCTATATGGGCCTGAGACATTCTGAGAAACAAAATATTGTTATGCAAATATTTGGTACTTCAGAGAGTAACAACAGTGAAATAAATTGACGATGGTGTACCAGATTTATACAATTGTTCATGCAGTAATGTAAAGTCCATTCAAATAATCCGCATTGCAGTGGGTGGTAGTCAATTAAGAGACTTCTGAGGAAGAGAACACCCAGAAATTTTATCATTCTCCATGAAAGTCTAGAATATACTCATTCATTCATATTACAAATATGAATGTTGTATGTATTATGTATCACATAGGGAGGGGGAAAAAATCAACGTTAAGGCAGGTATAATCCATCCTTTCATGAAATTTCTCATTTAATACTAGGCCTAATAATCAAAGAGAAAAAAAGTTGATCATCATTTTATGGTACTATACATTAGGGATCTTCTGTAGTACGTGTACTTATTCTGTTTCAGGAAGCTGAAGGAAAGTATCCTTTTAAGTGCTAAGCCTTTGCTTGATATCCTGTCCCAGATCTAGGTAAGAAAAAATTATGATATTGGAAAAATACTAACATGAATGGCTAGTTGTTAACATGGACTAAAAAAAGCTGCATGCATTTCAGCTCAACTTGGGTTCCAAAGGACAACATTTTTGGTAATGAATATAAACGCGCAGGGCTAAATGTTCAGTGCGGAAACAATGTACCTCTTTTTGGGTGACCTTTTTTGGTTAGGAGATAAGTATACTAGCACGTCCATGAAACAATATAGAGTCTTTTTTTTCAGTCTAAAATATTTTATTTTCCAATTGAATTTATTTTCAATTTGGTACATTTGTAGTAAATCAAGTGACTATTTATATGAGATCTATTCTGGCCTCTATTATTTTTCTCTGACTTATGTCTACACTTATGCCAGAACTATACTTTCCAGGTTACTCTAGCATTATAGCAATTCTGGAAATTAGGTATCAAATTTTGTTCTTGTCAAAATTGTATTGGTTATTCTTGGTTCTTTGACCATTTGTATAATTTCTAAAAATCACCTTTTTAATTTCTTACAAATATATTTATTATGATTTTGATTAATGTTGTGTGGATTTATGGAACATTTTGGGGGAAATGACATCTTAGTGTGATTGAGTCTCCCAGTTCATTACGGTGATATATCGCTGCCCTTATTTAGGTTGTCTTGGTTTTCTCAGAATTTATCTTGTCATTTTCAGTTTAGAGGTCTTAAACATTTATGTTTACATTTATGTATAGGTATTTTATGTTTTCATATTTTTGAAAATGGTATTATTTAAATTTTTAGTTTCCAATTATTCACTAGTAATGAGTAGAAGTAAAATTGATTTTGTGTAGTGTGACATTGCTAAATTCACTTTTATATTTTGTGGTTCATTTGTAGAATCCTTGGGATTTTCTATACAGAAAATCATATTAACCAATACTAAAGACAATTTTATTTTTTCCCTTTCTAATCTGTATAACTTTAAGCTAATTTTCTTGCCTTTTACTTCTTTCAGAGTATAGGAACAAGTTATTTAAATTTTCAACATTATTTATTAAGTTAGCTGAAATTGCTCTTGAAGATACCCCTTATCAGATTGAGGAAGTCCTCTTATTCTATTTGCTGGCAATTTGCTTTCATGAATGTGTTGGAGTTTATCAAAAGTATTCCTGCATCTATGATGATGAGTATACTCTTTTATTTGGTTACTTGGATAAAGTACATTAATTGAATTTTGGGTGTTCAAACAATCAGACATTCTTGGGATAAATACTACTTGGTCTTTATTATGCTTTTTATGTATTGCTGAATTCATTTGCAAATACCTGTCTATCTATATTAATGAGGCATATTGGTAGCTCATAAACAGACTTTCTTATAAGGTCTTGTCAGGTTGGTTCGGCCTTATTAGTTTCTGAAAATATTTGTGGAAGATGGATATAATTTCCTTCTTCCATGCTTGATTAAATTCACCTACATAGTTATTTGGATGTGGTATTTTCTTTCTGGAAAAAGTTCTTAATGTTGAATTCAATTTCTTTAACAACATTTAATACTATTCAAGTTTTTTTGTTTTTACTGATGTCACTTTAAAAACTGTGTGTCTCTCAAGGAAAGTCTGTTCACCAAATGGAGCTTGGACAATTGGATATTCACATGGAAGAAAATTAATGTTGAGTCCTAAATCATATTTACATAAAAATTAATTCAATTTGAATTATAAACATAAAAGCTAGAACCATTAAGATTCTAGGAAAAAAACAGAATATTTTTTTTAACCTTGGAGTAGGCAAAGATTTTTAGGCAAGACACAGCAAATATTAAGTATAAATTGAACACCATGAAAATTAAAAACTCCCACTCATCAAAACACAAGGTTAAAAAAATGAATATGTAAACCACTGACTGTGAGGAAATGTGAGCAAGATGCATATATGACAAAGGACTTGTATCCAGAATATAAAGGACTCATAAAGCATTCAATTGAGGAATACACACAAAAAAAAACTGTTCACAAATGAAATTATACAAATGGCCAATAAACACTGAAAATGTGGTCAACTCTTTCCAACATTTGATATTCTCAGTGGTTTTAATCTTAGTCATTCTAGAAGAAATATAGTGGTATGCAGTTGTGGTTTTAATTTGTATTTCCTTGATTAATACATTTAGAATAAAAATGAAATCACTATTATCTTCAGACAAACATATGTATATGCATCTAGGGCTATGATTTCTTTGTACTATTTATGTGCTTTTTAATAACTTTAATAACAGAAATTATAAGATATTTTCACTGACTCAGTTTTGTCCTAGAGATGAACTATTTTATAGGCATTTATTTTCTCTTTTCTATAATTTGACATTGTTAAACATACACACAAATCCATTAAATACAATAAATATATTATCTTTTTCATTGAGACTATTACTTTTTATAACAAATTATTATTTAAAAAACCGGGATGTAATTTTTACACAGTGAAATGCACAAATGTTGGCCAAATGGTTTGATGAGTTTTGACAAATGCCAAAAAAACTATTTGTCTAAAAATAAAATATTTCTGCACCCCAGCAAGTTCCTTGATTCCCCTTCAGAGTAAACCTCCAAGCAGAGGAAAGCCCATTTATGTCTAATCCAGTATACCAGTTTTGCCTGTTCTAAAACTTCTCATTGATAGAAATATGCAGTAAATATACATTTGTGGCCCTGACTGGTTTGGCTCAGCGGATAGAGCGTCGGACTACGGACTGAAGGGTTCCAGGTTCAATTCCGGTCAAGGGCATGTACCTTGGTTGCGGGCACATCCCCAGTAGGGGGTGTGCAGGAGGCAGCTGATCGATGTTTCTCTCTCATCGATGTTTCTAACTCTCTATCCTCTCCCTTCCTCTCTGTAAAAAAATGAATAAAATATATATAAAAAATATACATTTGTGTCTGGCTTCCATTATTTACCATGCATTTTATCACTGTGTCCATCAGTAGATTATTCAGTTTAATTGATGAATTCTATGATTATGCCACAATTTGCAGATCCCTTTTTTTTTGTTGGTGGACATTTGGGTTGATCAACCCAAATTTTATTACATAAAATAATAGGCTATATTTATTTCCCCTCCCTTATTTCACACCTGAGTAGAGGTTCTAGGGATAACAACAAATTCAATCTTTGCTTATTTCTCAACATTATTAGATGCCTTTGATTTCTTTCAAAGACTATGAAAATACTCCTTAAATATTTTATTTTGGCAGACAAAATAATGTGTATATTTATTAACTATTGACTCTTAAAGAAGCATTTTCAAACATATTAAAATATTTTATTGTTTGCATTTAAAATCTACATAAATATTATTTATATTTTATATTTATTTATAATATGGCTGCCATAATGAAAAAAGAGACTTGAATATTAGTGCTTAAGATCATGATTAAAATTTTTTATAATTTTTTTTCACTAAACAGCAAATGCATCTTTGTTCCTCTGATGATCTCAAAAGAATATATAGGACAATTGTGAATTTAAAGGGCAATTAAACTACTGAACAAAAACAATTTTAATCAATTCTCTTTTACATTATCTTCTATTAATATTTGATAAGTGAAAGGAAATCTGGAATGTATTTTAAGAAAATGTTACTCATTTATTAATCAAATCATGAGAATTTTGATCATTGATGTCCATCTTTGATTATTTTCATTATTGGCAAGAGATATAAAGGAATGAGAAATGGAAAAAGTAGGGATAAACTTACCAAATTTTATACTTATAATGCTTGCACTGTTTTGAGCTTTTTTCCAAGCTTAGAATGAAAATTTATTCCAATTACCACAATTGTCATTGCATAATTTAGTGGTTTATGTTCACAGAGAAAGTGCAAATTAAAAGACATGTTTGTACAAGCATGAAAAATGTCTTCCTGATCATTGATGATAAAATAAAATGATAGAAACATGTACTATGTAGCCCAAGCATGTCAAACTCGCAGTCTGCAGGCTGCATGCAACCCCCAACTAATATTTTTGCGGCCCAGCAAATATAACAGTAAGTAAGAAATGTTTTAATAAACATTTCGTAACTTAATTTTTACAATATCCTATTATACATAGTCTATATGTATATAAAAGGCTAATATGCTAAGTGTCCCTCTGACCATCTGACTAGTTGCTATGATGTGCACTGACCACCAGGGGGCAGATGCTCAACACAGGAGCTGCTGTGACACACACTGGCCATTTACAAAGAAACAGCACCACAGACCTGGCACCGATAATCCAACACTCAGCTTCCTCCAAGTGAGACACAGGCCCAGCCACCACCCTGGAGCAATACCCCACCAAATCGCAGCCAATGCTGCTGAGACCCCATGGCACAAAATGCAGCCAACAGCCCAGCCCAGCCCAGAAACAGCCGCTGTGGGCACCAGGTAATGACATCACATAGCAATACCCAGCTTCCACTCCCTAGCAACTAGCCTCCTTGCAGTTTCTTCAGCCCAGGAACCCGACTTGCTTTGTAGCCAGGTGCAAACATTTTACAGTTTAACCTAATGTTTGTGAAGTGTTTTCCCATGCCTCATCTCATTTGATCCTCACAGAAGTCCTAGAGTAGGTAGATAGGAGACTTGGTAGAATCTATTTTCTTTTCATTAGCCAAAAAATGGAGATTTAGAAAGCTTAGAAACTTGACCCAACTAAAAATAAGCAAGAAATGGTGGACCTTGAAAATGACTTCAGGTTTTCTCACTGTGCAGAATATAGTCAAACACTGCTGCAGTTAAATATTTTACCCTTTATTCTCCCTGCATGATCTACAATAATAATCTGCTTTGTGTTGATATTTACTGCCATGTTGCTGACAATTCACTGAAGGAGAAGTTGGGGTGCCTCACTGGGCTGGAAAATGTTTAGCTACATCAGAAAGCAGGTCTAATTAAGCAAGTTTATTGTATATATATAAAAGGCTAAGTTGACTTGTGCATGTGCGATACACATAAAGCTCTCACTGGTGCCAATTGCACACATGTGTTTATATCTGTCATTGTTGATCATGAATTTTGTTGACACTTCTATTATAGAGAAAGGGTGAATAGCGATATTAAAATATTTCTTCTAATTAATTTCTTTTCAATGTGCAGAAATCCATGCACCGAGTCACTAGTTGTTAATAATGAACTACAACGCTTGCTAATGACTGATTACTATAATCATATTGCATTCATTTCCCTTATGCGCCTTACACACAAGCACACCATTTCTCTCCATTAATACTAGCAGCAAATATTTTAGCAGCCTATTGCCACATCATTAGTCTTGGACTAACTTGTTTGGTGCTCACAACAGGAAATATTTCACTTTCGGAGAACAAGATAAATAGGTTTATTTGTGCTATGCTTATTAATTTGTGCAGTTATTCAGTGTCTGGTAAGTTAATGTTCATGAAAAAAATATTAATTTTTATTAAAATGTTCTATTATTTTATGTTAATGATCACTCATTTATTTTAGCCCTTTGTATTCAGCATGCCTCTATAGAAATAAACCTACATTTCTATGAAAATTGAAGCTTCTGTTTTTTTGTGGCTCACATAAACATAAATCTTGTTTATTTGGCCCATGTTAGCCTTTGAGCTTGATATGTGTGATGTAGCCCATAGTAATGAGAGAAGTTTTTCCATATTTTTGCAATTGTGGCTGAGAAAATCATTTAGCCTTTGCCAGTGAGGTAAACTAGGAGGTGTGGCAGTTATTATTTGGTGACTATATAGCCTGATATTTATTTTTTTTATTTTAATTCTTTATTGTTCAAAATTTTACATAAGTCTCCTTTTACCTCATTGACCTCTCACCGCCGGCTCCCACCCCTAGCACATGCACCCACCCCCTATTGTCTGTGTCCATTGGTCATGTTCATATGCATGGATATAAGTCCTTTGGTTGATCTCTTACCCGTCCTGTTCCACCCTCCCCTGCCTCCTCTCTGAGGTTTGACTGTTTGATGTTTCTATGTCTTTGTATCTATTTTTGTTCATCTGCTTGTGTTGTTCATTATATTTCACAAATGGGTGAGAACATGTCATATTTACCTTTCTCTTACTGGATTATTTCACTTAGCATAATTCTCTCTAGGTCCATCCATGCTGTTGCAAATGGTAAGAGTTGTTTCTTTTTTAAAGCAGCGTAGTATTCCATTGTGTAAATGTACCACTGTTTTTTAATCCACTCATCTGCTGATGGACACTTAGGCTGTTTTCAAATCTTAGCTATTGTAAATTGTGCTGTTATGAACATAGGGGTGCATATATCTTTTCTAATTGGTGTTTCTGATTTCTTGGGGTATAATCCTAAAAGTGGGATTACTGGGTCAAATGGAAGTTCCGTTTTTAATTTTTTGAGGAAACTCCATATGGTAGACTAAGATGTATAGAGAAAGGAAAAACCCAGTATATATAGAGATATGCAAGAGAAGGAATGTGTATGTGTGTGTGTGTGAGAGAGAGAGACTGAGCGTCAGAGAGACAAAGTAAGCTCCCAGTTTTCTATATTCCTAACAGTTGTTCAATTGTTTACTTTTACAAATCTCTGGCCAGGCCACCTTCCTGCTCAAGATTCCCATAACAACTGCATTCACTATGCATGCATAGTTTCCCATGCACTATTTAAAAAGGGGTAGTTCAAGGAATTGCAGGGGAAAATTGCGATAAGTTTAGCTCGTATTTCAGTATAGTTTACGTTGTTAGTATATTTCTTTTACAAAAATACAAAAATTAATTTTATCTTTCTAAAGACCATAGGTGACTAGTAAGTTAAAATTAATACCTCCACTTTACAGAGGAGAAAGAAAACTCTTACAATGGTGAAAACTGATCAGAGTTTAGTCACCAACATTTAAAATAAACTTTTAATTTGAAAATAGAGTGAATGTTAATGTTAGGGTCTAATAAATTGTTGCAGGAGCAATAGGAAAACATGAATGCAACTAGAACTAATTAACCTTTCTTAGCATTTGAACAACAATTCTAACTAGCATAGGTTAAAGTGAAAACAACCTATACTAATAAAAGAGAAACATGCAAACTGATCTTCCCTCTGCTACGCCCACCAGCAAAGCGAAGAATGAAGACAGCATTGAAGGAAGCCAAGCTCTGCAGAAGGGAGCAAAGTGGCGGAGGGAGGGACGAGGCAGCAGAGATGGCAGGGAGCGAAGCCTGCCTCACTTCACTCAGGCCGCAGGAAGCCCTATTCTTGCAGGAATAGGCCTGATGAAGCCCTATTCTGCAGAAATCTTCCTGCAACGGGCCTCTAGCCTACACTAATAAAAGAGAAACATGCAAATTGACACCCCCATGGAGTAATAGTCCCAGCTGGGGGCGTGGCCATCCTGCAAACAGCCATCAGCCCCTCACCCAGGCTGGCCAGGCATCCCAGCGGGAACCCCCACCCTGAAGGGAGTGTTGCCAGCTTGAAAACAGACCTCAGCCCCTCACCCAGGCTGGCTAAGCACCCCAGCAGAAACCCCCACCCTGATCCAGGACACCTGGGATGTGGCCAGATTGAAAATAGCCCTCAGCCCCTCACCCAGGCCACCCCATGCCCCAAGGGAACCCCCACCCTGATCCAGGACATCCTTCAGAGCAAACCAGCTGGCCCTCACCCATGCACCAGGCCTCTATCTATACTAATAAAAGGGTAATATGCTAATTAGACTGGGAGACCTTCCAGGAGACCTTCTGGACATTCTTCTGGACAAAGCCATGGTGGCGGGGCCAAGGTAGAGGTGGTTAGAAGCCAAGAGGGGAGAGCAGTTGTGGGTGATCAGGCCGGTGGGGAGGGGCCATTGGGGGTGATCAGGCTGGCAGGGGTGAGGGCAGTTGGGGGTGAGAAAACCAGCAGTGGGGTCAATTGGGGGTGAGCAGGCCATCAGTGGGGGTCAATTTGGGGTGATCTAACAGCAGAGGGGGCAGTTTGGAGTGAGAAGGCCAGCAGGGGGGCAGTTGGGGGCAAGCAGGCCAGCAGGCAGAGTGGTTAGGGGCAATCAGGCAGGCAGGCAGATGAACGGTTAGGAGCCAGCAGTCCCAGATTGCAGGAGGGATGTCCAACTGCCAGTTTAGACCTGATCCCTGTAAACCGGAAGTAGGACATCCTTCGAGGGGTCCCAGCTTGGAGAGGGTGTAGGCCAGGCTGAGGGACAACCCCCGTCCCCCCCCCCCTGCACAAATTTCATGCACCAGGCCACTAGTACCTATATAACATTCTCAACTGAGCTAATCAACTACAAACGGGCATTGATTTTTAGGAAGCACTTAGTATAAGCAGGATGAAAGACAGAAAGACTTTCTGAAACTGAAAGACTCAATAACTAAGAAAATTACAGGTCTTGACAAACTAAATTTTTCATAACTTAATAGGTTTAATTTAGAACATAAAATAAGTGGGCACTACCATGTCTTTCAGATGCTCTAGTCATAATATTAGCAATTAATGGAAAGTTATACATTTCATCCTGTTTACTATCCACTGATTGTCCACTACACATAACAGTTTTATATAATGTAGTTAATGTTATAGTTTATATAAAATTGTAGTTATCTATTATTAATTTCACTTTGCTTTACAGGTAAAGCGGAATCACTGAAAAATGATAAAATGTAATAATTTGACATTAAATACCAGTCAGATATAATTATTACAATAATTATTACAATAATTTATGTTTTTGTCTTTTGTTTCTGGTGTTTTTTGTTTTTTTCTCATTTGCTATTTAAAAATATAGCTAGTTTTGAAACCAATTTGTATGAATTTATTTTGAATTAATTATTCCCAGACCTTCACAGGTCCTCCTAGGTTACAAATAAAAAAGGAAATAAAAAAGTTCAGGTTGCCCAATATGAAATTAGAAGATGGAAAATATTACTCAAGCCCTTTTATAATAAATAAAATCTTTTTAGAATAAAATAAATCTATTTTCTGAATTGATTAAGGTAACTATATTTAGTAAATCTTACCTAGTACATGAATAACCTTATAAATAATTCAAATTATTTATTAAAGGCTTATTTAAACAGTATTCTATAAGCTTTGAGAATTAAATAATAGCTCTCAAATCTGGGATATAAACAAGGTTCAAAAAATACTATCCATGTCAGGCGAGGGAAGGGCACCAAAGCAAATGTGGCAATAAAGCAGTGCCAAGTTTGGTCCCATTTCAAGAGTTAATTTTCACATTATACATTTTGATTTCTAATTCCAGCCTTTAAATGACGGAAGACTTACAAAAATAGTTTACAAATATTCCTTTTCAAATTATAAATATTTATTAATTTCTTTACATCCTGGGGTTCTGGTGCATACAATTTCTAAGTTTTTGTTTATCTGTGATATATTTGTGAGTCCCCGCATAGATAAGTATATCATTTATGTTCATTACATATAACTGAGAGCGTGGCTGAATACAGAACTCTCAGATCAACATATTTATCTTAATTTCTGTAGTGATTACTGCATTTTCTTCTGATGTTTTGTGATGCCAAGAAGCAATTTTTCAGTTTGAAAAAGAATTTATTTTTCTGTTTAAATTGTTGTAATCCTCATAATTTGAAAAAACAAGTAGGACTTTTCTAGATGAGTATTTGTTTTTTCCAAAAATAGCATCAGAATTTTAATCTATATATTCAATATATTTTCAACTCAATAATTTTATTTTGGCCATTATGGATTTTATGACAGTTATTCTAAGATTTTTGTTCTTCTTTGAAATTCTTCTATTTTCTTTTCTTCACATTTATTATTTAACTTCTCATTGTTTTCATTCTGTTGTCATTTTCCTTTGTATATCAGGAAGAGTTCTCATACAGCCTTCCATTTAATTTTTAAAAATATATTTTTATTGATTCCAGAGAGGAGGGGGAGAGAGAGAGATAAAAACATCAATGATGAGAGAGAATAATTGACTGGCTGCCTCCTGCATGCTCACAACCTGGGCATATGCCCTGATAGGGAATTCAACCATGGCCTCCTGGTTCATAGATGAGAGCTTAACCACAGCAACATAGACAGTGTTCATTTAATTTTTCAGTAATGCGAATTCTGCACCTTCCTACCTCACAATACCTATATTTTAGTTCTATTGTTGCATTTTAAATATATTCTGCTGTTGCTCCTTGTTGTGCAAAGCTTTGTTAAACACTTTCTATGTCTATTTATAGACTTCCCTTAAGATTTTCTCTTCCAGATTGAAACAGGTTGTGTTTTCTCAACATAGTAAGTATATAAACTTGTAAAGTTTTTCTCAATAGCCACTAGCAAATAATGTAAGAAATAATGAAAGAAGTATGTATTATTTCTTTCATTTTGAAGATAAAGTTAAAAATAGGTGTTTCCTACCTCTAGTTTCCAAAGGCAATAGATTAGTAGTTCTGACAATAGCATTCGTGACCAGAATCAATAACATAGGTGATACTATACTATTTAATCAGCAAGCAAGCCACTGGGTAGAATGCCCAGAGGTACCAGTTGTGTATAACTGAACTAGGTATGTCATGAGAATTTGTTGTGATTCCAGATGCTATGGCTCCAAATCTAATTCTCTACCAAAGGTAGTATAAGTTGCATACAATTTAAATAACAAATGTTTTTGGTCTTGAAATTGTCCAGTATCAATTTATGTTATTTGCATGTAAAGTCTAACTATGTACTAGGAATTAGGAATATTTTTTCATTGTCCTCTTTTTAAAAATTGTTTCCTCTAGTATTTTGTTATATATTTTATGTGATCGTATATAATTTTATGATATATAAATATTAATATAAATATTAATATTTTATGCTTTTTTGAGTTATACTACCTTTTTTTTTTTTTTTTTTACCATTTCCCCATACGGTCAAAGACTTCCATGGTTTTTTTTTTTTTTTTTTGCTTTTGTTTTTGTTTTTATCTTTTCAGGGAAATATTTATATATAAAATTCTAAGGTTTGTTCTGGTCAGGAGGTATTTGATACCCTACCACAATACCACAAAGCCCTTATAGAAAAACACAGGACTAGGTTATTTCTCCATGAAAACTACCCCAAATAGAATTTCTATTTATAGAGACACTGTATGGCTCAAAATAATCCATATTAGTTGAGCTCCAGTGTAATTCCTATAAACCATAAAAGCTGACTTGACATTTTTCTTTGTTCATTAAACTGATTTTGACTTCTGAGCCCTATTTGTTTTTTTGCCTGTTCATATTTTTTTGGATTCTAGTTCCTACCATTTATTCCCACATTCCTCATGTCTTATATTATGGTCTTTCTCTTAACTTATTTCATTGATTATTCTTCCCAAATATTATTCTTAACTAGCATTTCAGTCATTCCAAACATCCTGTAATCACCTGCATTTGACTATTCCAAAGCAGCTAACCTCCTTCCTACTTTTTCTAATTATTTCTAATAGTTGACTATTACTTTATTCAGACTCAGCTACAATATATTCCATTACTTTAAGTAAATATATTTATTACCATTACTGAAAACTAATGTAATATTGTGCAGCTAGATGAATACCTATACCATTAATATTCACGAAGTATAGAGTTTCATTATGGCCTATGAAGAATTTATATGTGTCTTTCGTTTACAGCTATAAATAAATAAAATGTTGTGCAATAGCACTTGCTCTAAAGATATGAAATTTAATCAACCTCCATTATCTTATCAGCTTCCGTAATGTTTGAAAAAGCTGTGTGAACATCATTAAATTCTCAAAGCTCTTGTGGTTTCATGGATCTGAGGTGATAATCAAGTTAATGGAATCACCCAATCATGATAGTAAATTCCTTTATTATATTTAAATTTTTATAAAACAAAAACTTAATAATCTTATCATGTATAAACCTAGGGTCCATAACATCCAAAATGACCAAAGGCTCAACTGACTGGAAGTCAGTGCTGGGTTGCTGTGGCGACCAAGCACTGACTGCCACTGCTACAGGTGCCCAGACCCAGCACTGACTGCCCAAGGGGCTGTGGATCAGGCCCTCAGGCCCGAACAGAGGCCTGGGGAGAGAGAAGCAGGGTCTAATCCATAGCCTCTGTGGCAGCTGTTGATCAGCCCTGGCTTTCTCTTTCTCTTGGGGCCTGGCCAGTAGCCTCACTTCTCTTTCTCTCGTGCCTCCGCTGGGGCTGCTGATCAGCCCCATCTCTCTGATCAGGCCCATTGATAGGCCCGGAGATGTTGACTGGCATAGAAACTGACCAATCTGAACCAAATCTGGGTGAAGTGCAAGGAGCCGATGGCTGTCTAGGAGGCAGAGCTTTTGATGCTGACTGGCATAGAAACCAACCAATCAGAACCAAATCTGGGTGAACTGTGAAGGCAGAACTTAAGGTTGGGGCTGAGGAGGGGTTTTAAGGGCAACAGCTGTTTGGTGTAAGGTATAAGAAAGCAGTTCAAATTTTTAATGACTTGTTTGGCAGTATAGTGCATATGGCTGGCTATCAGTCCAGATATAGGGATTATGTATTTTTGTCTGACAAGAGCATCTCCTCCTGCTGAAAAAGGCTTCCCCCACAATTTAAGCAATCCTATCCTATATAATCTATCCATACTACTAAAAGGGTAATATGATAATTAGACTGGGTCAACCAGGCACCTTCTGGACGTCTGACTTCCATCTGGACAAAGCCATGTGGTGAGGGCCAAGGCAGAGGCTGTTTAGAGGCGATCAGGCTGGCAGGGGAGGAGGGTTGGGGATGAGATCAGGCCGGCAGAGGAGGGCAGTTTGGGGTGATCAGGCAGGAAGAGGCAGTTGGGGGAAATCAGGCAGGCAGGCAAGTTAGCAGTTAGGAGCCAGCAGTTCCATATTGCAAGAGGAATCGGGCCTAAACTGGTGGTCAGACATCTCCCAAGGGGTCCCCGATTGGAGAGGCTGCAGGATGGGCTGAGGGAAGCCCCTCGTGTATGAATTTCATGCACCAGGCCACTAGTTCATTTTATAATCTTACCTAATAATAGAGAAACATGTGAATTGACCATACTTCTGCTACTCCCACAGCCAATCAGTGAGTATGCAAATTAACCCAACAAAGATAGCAGTTAATTTGCATACATTCCTGGGTCCTGGGAACCTCTTTAGCACCCAGGTCACTCCCAGCCGGCCATTGAAGTGAAGAGAGGCCCTTCGCAAGCCTAAAGCTTGGGGCAGAGGCTTTAGACTTAGGAAGGAAGGGGCCGAGCCTGCGATCAAACACAGACCATCTGGAAGTCAGTGCTGGGTTGCCCAGCTGCAGCCTATCACCCAGCACTGACTGCCCAAGTGGCGGAGACCCAGAAAGTGAGTCAGGGTCTGGTCTGCAGCCTCGGTGGAAGCTGTTGATCAGTGTACTTACCTCTCCCTTTCTCCCCCTCTTTCTTTCTGATCTTTGCCAGCAGCCAGGCTTCCCAGGGGCTGCTGTTAAGCCCTGCCTCTTTCATCAGGCCCAGAGATAGGCCTGGAGATGCTGACTGGCATAGGAACTGACCAATCGGAACCAAAGTTGGGTGATGTGGGGAGCCAATGGCTGCCTAGGAGGCAAAGCTTTTGACACTGGCATAGGAACCAACCAATCAGAACCGAATTGGCCAGCAGAGGAGGGCAGTTGAGGCTGACATCAGGCCTGTAGGAGAGGGCAGTTAGGGGTGATCAGGCTGGCAGGCAGAAGCAGTTAGGAGTCAGTGGTCCCAGATTGTGAGAGGGATGTCTGACTGCCAGTTTAGGCCTGATGGGATCAGGCATAAACTGGCAGTCAGACATCCTGCAAGGGGTCCCCAATTGGAGAGGGTGCAGGCTGACTTGAGTGAACCCCCACTCCATGCACAAATTTGGTGCACCAGGCCTCTAGTAAAGTTAAATAAATTCAAGGAATGTGTCTTTTTTTTAACATACAGGATTATATACTTGATTGCCCTCTTTTATTCCTTGCCTCTCTAAACTCTTTTCCCAACACATCAGCCAGACTAATCCATTCTAAATACAAGTAAATCTCATTATTCATCTACTCAAGCCTCTTTAGTACACTTCCATCTTTCTCAGATTAACAGTCTAATCCTAGTGGGCTCTGAAGTCTTACATCTTTTTCAACACTCTCTGTCCCATTTTACTTCAGGCATGCTATCTTTATTACCATTCCTTTAACAGAACAGACATAGCATCTTTGCATTTGCTGTTCACTATTCTTGAATGCTTTTCTCTTTACTGAATGTACTTCTTCCAGATAGTTCCATGATTCACGTTTTGTATCCCTTTAGTCTCTGCTCAAGGTTTTAATGCTTCATGTATGTCTATGATACTTGGGTTAAAAGACACAGTCATGGGTATTTGCTCAAGAAAACAGTTTTATTTTTCTGCTTTTCTACAAACAGAATCATCACAACACCTTCCCATCATAAACTATGTAATTTGGCTTCAATTCTTGCTAAGAATTAGTTCTGGAGTATTTAAAATATTGAAAACATTGTGAATAAAAATGGAGTATTGCCTATATATATTTATCTTTTATCTCAAGGTAAAAGACAGAGTGGATAAACCCACATAAAATTTTCCAACAAAACAAAACAAAACAAAAACAATGTGAGGTAGTGTTGTATAGAAGAGAGGAAAGCTGCTACAAAGTGTGTGCATCAAGAGAAATATGGACAATAATGAAATAGGTTTCTCCATGAAACCCTTGAGAAATCCATATGATAAATGTCATTTCTAAAGAGTAGGAGTGAGACAGTAGCTAGGAGAGCAATTAAACATTTCAATATTGAAAACTTTTTCCATCCATATATCCAGAGGATAGGCAGTCAGTTTGTGCCCCAAAATAGCAGATAATAAATTTTACTGAATAATTTAATTGATCCCAGAGGAATAATTCAAAGCCTGGTATTTTAGTGTTAAATAACCTAAAGCAAAGTTTGCCAACTGATATGAGGCATTAAGTTACTACATTCCTATTTGTTTTTTGTTTGTTTGTCTGTTTGTTTTTTGTACTTTTTTATTCTTATATGCAGCTAACTTATGGCCACCAGACACCTGAGGAACATTAACTACACACAATGTTGAGGAAGCAATATAAAAAAAAAAATTACCCTGGAGGAAACAGAGATAGTCCTGGAGAAAATAAAAACAAATAATCATAAGCAAACACCCCTATAATGAATATGTTCAAAGATTTTCCAGGAATTGATGCCTCAAATATCAAAAGTACATATGAGGAAAAATCTGGGAAAAATATTCCTTGAAAATCCCATGGCTGACGGGAGCTTCCTCTCACTGCCGCTGCCCAGCGTCATGAGAGCGTATCAGACAGCAGTTTGCCAGCCCAGGAAAAAATAAATTCACAACTTGAAGTGCTGTTTCCACGGAATGCATATCACTTTCACACCAGGATAAAGTTGACATATCATTAAGTGGAATCACCCTAAATTGGGAACCATTTGTATTATCTCATTTAATCTGATAACAACCATTTATGTGAGATTGTGCATTTGTGTTTTCCTTAAATACATAGGAAAATAAGACACAGGGTGGTTTAATAACACATCTAAAATTTCATAGTATAATCTTTTACACTATTCCCTATTATCCTCAGTGCTTTGCAGTGCTGGCTTTACAATTCATCAGACATAACTTGATCTGTGCAGATATGCCAAACAATCTTAGCACACAGGCCAGCCTCATTTATCTCGTGTAGTACAAGTAGGGTTGTTCTACTCTCATCTGACTCCTCTGATAAATCACTGCCCAAAGCTTCTTGGCACACTTTTCCCAAAGGGATAAAAGGCTTCACTTGCTGGCTTTAAGTTTTTGTTTGTTTGTTTGTTTTAATATATTTTTATTGATTTCAGAGAGGAAGGGAGAGGGATAGAGAGATAGAAACATCAATGATGATAGACAATCATTGATTGGCTGCCTCCCACACACCCACACTGGGAATCGAGCCTGCAACCCAAAGCATGTGCCCTGACTGGGAATCAAACCGTGACCTCCTGGTTCATAGATTGGCGCTCAACCACTGAGCCATGCCAGCCAGGCTGGCTTTAAGTTTTTAATAGAAACTAACCATCACATGTAACTAAAGGGCCAAATCAATCATTCTTAGCCCACACCTTCTCCCCTGGGCTTAACTAGGTTACGATCTTCTAAATGAGGAGCTACATGTGGACTTTATTCCCCTTATACACACTTGAAAGTAATTTTGGTTGTAATTTCCCCCCCACCATTCTTACCTAATGGTAGTAATTATTTTACTGCACATCAGATTACTAGTCAAAGCCAGTTAAGACAAATTAAAAAGAAAGAAACCGAACCCAGGACTCTTTGGTGCACAGGCCAATACTCTATCCACTGAGCCAAAACTGGCTAAGGCTGTTAGACACCTGCAAGGCTCTCAAAAGAATCATGACATAACTCTGATATTTCATACTGGTGAAAAAATTAGTTCTGCTTAATGTAGGGAGAAAATATTCTTCCTTGACCCTTTTAAGGGCCTTGACTGGGTCTGAAAATTAAACTAACAAAGACAGATTAATGGGCAAAAGAGATATTTTTTTAAAGATAGACATTTTTATTTTAACTTTAAAGACAAAATACTTACATGGCACAGGAGCCTTCATACGGAAAGGAATAACCGAAGCAATAGTTATACCTGAATAGTATTATGCCAGGTTTGATAATGAACTCATTAAACTGCTATGTGAACAGTAAGGGAGGATTATTTGTTTAAGAGTATTAGGTAAATATAGTAAATTGGGAAATACTTCTTGATGTTTCACTGTCTTCTAAGATAAGGATTTTTTTTTTTTCTTTATTGATTTGAAAGAGAGAGAGAGAAAAAACACACATCAACTTGTTCCTCATATTTATACATTGATTGGTTGATTCTTGTATGTGCCCTGACTGGGGATCCAACCTGCATCCTTGGCATATGGGGATGATGTTCTAACAGGGGTCCTCAAACTTTTAAAACAGGGGGCCAGTTCACTGTCCCTCAGACCGTTGGAGGGCCGGACTATAGTTTAAAAAAAAGAACTATGAACAAATTCCTATGCGCACTGCGGGTCTGGGACGAGTCGGCTGCTAAGCAGGACAGGCAGCGACACCCGATGGGGCCGGATAAATGTCCTCGGCTGGCCGCATGTGGCCAGCGGGCCGTAGTTTGAGGACCCCTGTAAGCTACCTGGATAAGGCAGATGTTTCTTTCCTTCAGTTATAGGGAGGGCACTGCTCACAAGAAAGTTTTATGATGTACTAGTATTCCAGGGGAGACTATCAAGGAGAAGGTCAGAGTGAACATTTTGCTTCAGTTTTTCTAGAATTCTTTCAGTTGAAAATAATCAGTATGCCAAGATGCCATATTTTGGGATAGCATGTCCTGAAGCTCATCACTTTGAACTGCCCCCCCCCCCTTTTTCCTTTTTATTTAATTTATTTTTTAACCTTTTATTTTTTAAAATCTTTATCGTTGAAAGTATTACATATGCCCCCCTTCCTCCCATGACCCTTCCTCCCAGGCCTTCACCACCCCACTGTCTGTGTCTATGGGTTATGCATATATGCATATGGGTATATTGTTTGATCTCTCCTTCCCCCACATCCTTCCTTTACAACAGAAAATTTTGTTGCTAGAAAACCTTAAATTTTTACATTTTTCACTCATGACTCGGTAAATATAAATTCATTTCTTTTTAAATATAAGAATTTTCTTCAGGGATCATTTCATTATTACCTACTTTAAAAGAAAAAATAAAGTTTCAATTTTCTCAATTTTATCTTCCACACACTTTACCAACTTGAAATCTCTGTTGGGTAAGTTGGCTCTCTGTTTATTATTCACATTATGAAAATATTTCTGAATCCCCAAGTAGGTGGTATACTAGGTACTATTTAAGTTTCTGTCTTTGTAAATGGAAAAATATGATAATATTAAAAGCTCCAGATCACATATATTTTCTCTCATATCTAGTGGAATATTTAACTTTCTATTTCTAAAAACTCCTTCATTAATCTCTTTTCTTCACCACTTTCTACATCTTCTTTTTGTTCCACAAGTACATAAAATAAATTTACAAATGGTCCTTATCTGTCTCAGGAATTATTTTGAGTCCATCCTTATACTCCATCTTTATCCAATACTTATAATAACTTAATTGAAATATTTCAATGGTTTCCTTATTGGTCTCCCTTCTACTGTTTTCTATGTACCTTAGTTTGGACTTCCATGCCTGTTTTAGATTTATTTTTCAAAAAAGGGGAGGGATTTTTTGCTTGAGTAAAAATAAACAGAACTCCAATTGCATACAAATCAATTCTGAAAACCCAGATCTCATCCCTTCACAAGCCAAGTATTATTAGTACAATAAATCTTCAATGGAAATTCAACTATGTACATCTCTTTTTATATTATCATACACATTATCAATACCAAATTCTTATAGTTTTTGAATAATTTAGCATATAATACATAGATGTGCATATTTATATTTTCTTTCTTACAACAAAGCTTGTGTGGTTTTTTTAAAGTTTCTTATCTCCATCTCAACTCTCTCAGCTTTCATTTTATAAATTCTGAAAACCACCAATCTTGCAGTTGTCCTGAAGTAAAAAAATAAAAATAAAAATAAAAATAAATAGTGAGCCGAAACCGGTTTGGCTCAGTGGATAGAGCGTCAGCCTGCGGACTGAAGGGTCCCGGGTTCAATTCTGGTCAAGGGCATGTACCTGGGTTGCGGGCACATCCCCAGTAGGGGGCATGCAGGAGGCAGCTGATCGATGTTTCTCTCTCATTGATGTTTCTAACTCGCTATCTCTCTCCCTTCCTCTCTGTAAAAAATCAATAAAAATATATTAAAAAAATAATAATAAATAAATAAATAGTGACACCATTATCCTGCTTGGTGAGGGAAGAGGGGAAGTGGGTGTTGAAGGAGGAGGTGGGGAAATGACTTGAAGAGTGAGTGAGGGGCTTCCAAATTCAAAAATAAGATATCAGTCTTCCTCTGTTTAGAGATCTGTAACTACATTTTCTTTCTCCTTTTTACACTTAGTACAAAATGGCAACATCTCCTGAAACAATCAGGGTATCTTCTCACTGTCTTGCTGTCACAGACTTTCTGTTGTGACTTTATCCTACACCCTCCCACTAGATCTAATAATCCATCTTCTTCTGTTAAACATTTTCCCTGTACTCTAAGCCCCTTCCCTTTCTTTGTGAGAAACACTGTAGTTCATAGTGGGTTCTAGTCGCAAGCCTGCTCACCTTTGAAATGATACCCTTCAGGCTATTTGGAATTGAAATTATTCATACTGTCTTTTGGCCTTCCCATCTCACCTTGTTCTTGGACAGTTTGTAGGAAACAGAAGGAAAATTGAAATTAGGCAAAAGACCTCATGCTACTTTAGAAAGATCTAGAAATACATTTCTCATTACATTTTTAAAAATTATCCTTAAAAATGCAGTTGAAGTTATATGAAATTCCTACAAGATAAATGGTGGTAGCACAGAGCTTGAATATAAATGCTTGATAGTTCATTGTTTCTTCCCCGCCCCCGCCTCTACCAAATCTAATGGAGAGGTTCTTGAAGATCATGATATTGTCTTTTTCATTAAGGTACAGAGAAACTAAAAAAAAAAATTATCTTGAATTGAATCATATTTTTTTAGTCTTAAAATTTAAATACCTAGTTACCTAAAAAATTTCTCTATGAACTATTTATATGTATTTTTCTCATTATCAGTCACATAACATTTCAAGGCTCAAACTGTATAATACCATTTTATATGCTTTCAAAATACTCATATTAAACTGCTTATTTGTTTTTTTATACTGCTCAGTAGAGCTGATACATATTAATGGGAAAATTAGTCATTAACCTGTAACATTTCTGCATTACTGGCACTATAATTGAACCAACATGTGCACTGCAAAGCCTTCCATTTACTCAAGAATTTTTTTAATGTAAAAGAAAGACCAGTTTTCTTATTCACTCACTATTGAAATTGCATCTTCAGGTTATGAATGGTATAACTAACTAGCTAACAATGGTTTATGCAATACTGGGGCTATAAAATATAAAGACACGTAAACAATTAAAATTATAACTAATAAAATGAAAGATATAATTTCAACAATGGAGCTTTTATTGTAAGGCTTTATGGAGAAAATGGTGTTAGGTGCCTAGCTTAGTTTTCTAAAAAAAAAAAAAAAAATTTTTTTTATTTAAATTCAATCTATTTTTACTTTAATGACAGTGCCAGTAGCTATTTTATGAACAGTTACTTAGATTCAAATTACAACTTAACTCTCTAATTAAGAAGTTTAATTTCTTTTAAACTATAATAAAAATAATTACTTTATGTTAAGTGTTTAAAATAATTCTTAGCTGTTCTCCATATATTCACTGCTTTGTTGAATTCTAATTTTGAGAAAACTTTGATTAAATTGATGACAAGAATACATACATAGATTCCTACACTGAATGAAGACTATTTTTTTTTGTAAACTGAAAGAATATTATTCTTGGAATTTTACATTCTTTTCCAAAGTTAAACAGCTTGGAGGGAAAATTATATATCGATTCATTCATATCTGGTGATACCATGAGCTGTTCTTTCCAGAAAGTAAAAAAGTGTTTTTGAAAATGTTCTCTTTGAAGCTGTGCTATTGATGAGCCTAAATAAGTTCCCAGTAGAAAACGGTTCTAGCTGTGATCTTTGGGAAGATCACAGCTAGTACCAACAATAGAATGTCATCTGTCCTACTTCTAATGA
The DNA here is from genome assembly GCA_026230045.1 of Corynorhinus townsendii. NCBI lineage: Eukaryota > Metazoa > Chordata > Mammalia > Chiroptera > Vespertilionidae > Corynorhinus > Corynorhinus townsendii. The sequence goes on along the minus strand of JAPDVU010000003.1, from coordinate 74,197,458 downwards.
TTAAAATGAAATGTTAATCTGGACTAATATCCAAAAGCCTCTACTTCCTCCAGGATGCCATATATATTTATATATATTTTTTTACTATTCATGAGAATGCCTTTTTTATTTGCCTTTATTACTGAGATGAACTCTCCAATTTAGTAATTGAAATAAAATATAATCTAATTATACATAGGTAAGGTTTTCCAATTGTTATACAGCAATTATAGTTAATCATACCCCAGAATCTTCAATTGTGCTGTTGCAGACCAGGCTGGGCCTGAATCAGGACCTGAGGCTGATGGGATTGGCTGTGGGTGTTCCTGCAAGAGAAGCCTGGGCATTCATAACAGAGAAAAGTTTAGGTTGAGAGACAAGGGCCTCATATCCGTGATATGAAAACAGCGCACTGGCAGTCTGAATGTAAAGTAAACCTAGGTAATATGCAAACCAGAGTAAAGCAGTTGTCTTAGACTGCCATACCATAGCACAACACTGAGCTGTGAATTGATGATATTAGGATTAATCAGGCAGTTTTCCAGCACGAGTTCATTAGCGATTAGTGGAAAACATAAGCAGTGCTAATCTGAAACTGGCTGAACACAGCCCAGTGTTCTTGAAGTGGAAAGGGAATATATGATACTTTTAACGCAGAGATTCAAGTATTAAAAAACGAAAGAGCCAGCTAATAAGGGCACAAAGTCATAACTAGCCAAGTGATATTTATGGCATAAAATTATTGCCATCATATTGAACAAAATCTCTCTTAGAAATCAGTTGCATTGGAAGTTTATTGTTATAGAGCAGCAATTTTTTAACCCGTGTGCCACAAGAATATTTAAAGCATGCAATACCTGACTATTTAGTCAGGGGCACTGACCTCTCTTCCCTTAGATTGTCAAATAAAAAAATGAGAACAACCAATTCAACAACTGCTGTCGGTGTGAATGAATCCAAGCTATACCTTTTTTTTTTTTTGTCAGATCACAAATATATATATTTTTGGTGTGCCACGGAATTTTAGTAATAAGTTTATGTGTGACATGAAATGAAAACATTGAAAATCACTGGTATAGAAAGAAAAATTATTTAGGGGCTGGAATTCAGACAAAGCCTGATCATTTTTATTTTGTAAGAATGATTCCCTGAAAAGGCTTCTTAAATTTATTAGGTAAAGCTTAAATAATACAGATTCTTGACCCCCATACCAGATCTTTTGAACCAAATTTCCTGATATATAAAAAAACCTCTATCTGATTCCTATGCAAATAGCTTTGAACCTATAATATGTGAATTTTCATTTAGAAATCATTGAATAGTCCTTATCTGATTGCTTTTGAAAAAAAGAGTTTGTGTAAACTTTATTGTCTTTAATTTCAAATGAAAATTAGTAATATATATATTCTTTTGTAAGTTTCTTTGAATATGGCATGAACGATTTTGTAGTTTTAAAACTATATACTGTTTATAGAAAATTTGGATGGGAAGCAGAAAGCTTCCCATAATTAGATCACTAGAGTTACATGTTGATGTATTATTTTGACATTTGTATGATAAATATATGCAATTAGACTGAGTAATTATTTTTCTTCTAAGAGACATTATAAAAATTACTTTTTATTAAATCTTTCCTCATTTAACATACTTTAATAAGTTCCTTAATATTGGATAAAACCCTGTCAGATATAAACGTGTACTGGCATGAATGTCTAAATCCATTCATATGTCTGAATATTATTAAATTAGTCTTCCCTTGGGCAAAGGGAAAATTAATATTTTTAGCAGAAAAAAAAATATTTTATCTATAATACTAGTCCCTGGCCATATAGCTATAAACAATGGAAAATAAATTATTCTGAAACCAGCAAATTCAAGTTGGTGAAATCTATGACATTACTACGAGAATGTTTTTTAATGTATGCCCACTGACAAAGGCCTGTAATGCAGTTTAGGCTTCCAGGCAAAGGAAGACTCTTGCAGGCTTTCCTGGCTGAAGAAACTTTGAATAGAATTATGGAAACTGATTACATTTCCTATGAAACCAAAACCTAAACACTAATTTGAAAAAATATACGCACCCCTATGTTCACTGCAACATTACTTACAATTGCCAAGATTTGGAAGTAGCCCAAGTGTCCATCAGTAGATGAGTGGATAAAAATGCTGTGGTTTTTATACAGTGGAATACTACTCAGCAGTAAAAAAAAAACAAGGGAATTTTATCCTTTGCAACAGCATGGATGAATCTGGAGAACATTATGCTAAGTGAAATAAGCCAGTCAGAGAAAGATAAGTACCATATGATTTCACTCGTATGGGGAATCAAGTGAACAAAATGAACTAACAAGCAAAAGAGAGACAGACTCATAGAGAGCAGGCTGAAAGCTGGGGTTGCGGGGGACAGGTTTGAGCAAAAAAGAGAAGAAAAAGATAGAACTCAAGGTCACAGGCAACAGTGTGGTGATTGCCAATAAGAGGGAACTGGGGGAGGCAGAGGAGGATCTAGGAGGGTAAATGGTGATGGAAGGAGACTTGACTTGGGGTGGTAAACACACAATACAGTGTATAGATGATTTGTTGCAGAATTGTTCACCTGAAACCTGTATAATTTTGTTAAACAGTGTCACCCCAATAAATTCAATGAACAGGAAAAAATAAATCAACATCATGGTGCCTGACTGGCAAACAGGAGAAAAACAAACAACAAAAACAAGTTGGACATTCCTGAATTTGTTTGAATTGATTTTGGAATATGATTCCTCAAGATGTTAACATAAACAGTGTACATGTATACATATAATCATTTCAAAAACATGGAATATTTATGTGATTATACATGCTTTTCATTTAAAGGTCCAATTTAGAACAGGCAAAATAATCGTGTTTGTTTCTGAAAGGGGTAAAGATGGGAAAAATATTAAGAAAGACCGTGAAGCCCTGATGGGTTTGGCTCAGTGGATAGAGCGTCGGCCTGCGGACTCAAGAGTCTCAGGTTCGATTCTGGTCAAGGGCATGTACCTTGGTTGTGGGCACATCCCCTACTGGGCAGCTGATTCATGTTTCTCTCATCGATGTTTCTAACTCTCTCTCCCTCTCCTTTCCTCTCTGTAAAAAATCAATAAAATATATTTTAAAAAAAAGAAAGACCATGAAGAAGGTTTTGCTATGGATGTTAGATTTTCTTCCCTATAATAGTAATTACTAAGCTAAAAATATATACATTTGGCACAAATTCAAGCCTGGAAGGGCCCAAAATTCAGTTTCTAGTTGACAAGCCTAAAATAAGAAAGAACATCTAGGGAAATAGGTCACTGCCAAAAATAAAATTCATATAAATTTGCAGGAAGTGTGAGGTTTTGAATTATCCTAGACATGACACTAATGTGAGAATCTGGTTTTCTTTTCATATTCACAAAAGGGTGATCACAGGCATGTTTAAAGTGAGAATACTGTGTAAATAAATATATATTAAGCATTTGCACTTAATATTTTATTATAAGCTTTTCTAATTTTGCATTTCATAAAAACAATGTAATATATGCATACATTATATTTTATATATCAATTATTTAATTATTATCGTTAGCTATATAAGGCGTATCTTTCCGTGAATTTCTTCCTTTTTACTCTTACAAATTATTGTGTAACAATTGTTCTTCTACAGCAATTTTGAACATGTTCTTTATTTTTTTTTCTAGATGTTGAATCATTAATTGCAACCAATAATCAGGTTATCTTAATATGTGTTTAAACTACTGTCCAGAATGATTGTGCTAGTATATATTTCTGACAGCAATTTATAATCACAATGTACTTATCTAAATATATCCCATCCAAGCATTATTATTATTAACTTATCAAATTTCATAGAAATTTTTCTCATTGCCATTTTTATTTATATGTCATATTATTATTAACAGAATTGTACGTAAAGGCTAAATATATTTTACTTTATAGTTAAGTTATCTGTTCAACTTCATAATTTTCTTTTTAATGTTTATATGTTTGTTTTTATTAAATGTACTAGAGGCCTGGTGCATGAAATTCATGCATGGGGGGCCGTGTTCCTCAGCCCAGCCTGCACTCTCTCTAATCTGAGACCCCTTGAGGGATGTTCGATTGCCTGTTTAGGCCTGATGCCAGTAGGCCTACAAAGGAGGGTAATTGTGGGTGTAGGATCGGGCCAAAATGGGCAGTTGGACATCCCTCTCACAATCCAGGACTGCTAGCTCCCAACTGCTCACCTGCCTGCATTCCTGATTACCCCAACTGATTCTGCCTGCCAGCCTGATCACCCCCTAACCACAGCCCTGCAAGCCTGATTGATGCCTAACTGTTCCCCTGCCAGCCTATTCGGTCCTAACAGACCTCCCCTGCAGGCCTGGTCACCCCTAACTACCCTCCCCTGCAGGCCTGGTACCTCCCAACTGCTCTCCCCTGCAGGCCTGGGTCCCCCCGCAACTGTCCTTCCCTGCAGACCCAGTCACCCCCAACTTCCCTCCTCTGCCAGCTGGGTCACCCTTAACTGCCCTCTCCTGCAGGCTTGATAGCCCCCAACTGCCCTCCCTTGCAGGCCTGGTCCCTCCCAACTGCCCTCCCCTACTGGATATCTTGTGATGGCCATCTTGTGTCCACATGGGGGCAGGATCTTTGACCACATGGGGGCAACCAACTTGTGTGTTGGAGTGATGATCAATCTGCATATTACTCTTTTATTAGATAAGATAGAGGTCTGGTGCATGGGTGGGGGCCAGCTGGTTTGCCCTGAAGGGTGTCCCAGATCAGGGTGGGGGTTCCCTTGGGGCGTTGGGTGGCCTGGGCGAGGAGCCTATGGTGGTTTGCAGGCTGGCCACGACCCCTGGTGACCCAAGCAGAGGCCCTGGTATCTGGGATTTAATTGTCCCCTATAATTGAAACTTTATAGCCTTGAGCAGAGCCAAGCCTCCTGCTCACTCCGTGGCCACAGCCATTTTGTTGGGATTTATTTATCTCCTATAATTGAAACTTTGTAGCCTTGAGTGGAGGCCTGGGCCATCCAGGGTGTGTGCAAAGCTTGGCTTCCTCCATGTCTAGGGTAAACCCAAACCGCTTGCTTGCTCCGTGGCTGCAGCCATCTTGGTTGGGTTAATTTGCATACTCTCCCCTGATTGGCTGGTGGGCATGGCTTGTGGGTGTAGTAGAGTGATGGTTAAATTGCATATTAATCTTTTATTAGATAGGATTATAACCATATACTTTATTCCATATATTTATATGCAAGTGATTATAAAGTATATAAATGAGGTTGTAATTCCTTTGCAAAGGCACTAATAATAATTTTAAACTGTGTGACTCAATGTATGATTCTGGTAAAATTCTTGCTCTTTTCTGAATCTAACACAGTACTGGGATTTTTTATTATCACTCATAATTTTTATGTTTTGCTAAATTTTCATTATACTTACATTTTATAGCAAAGATTTTTTTTCTACTTACTCGTGATCCAGATAAACAATATTACTAACATAATGAGTCTTCAATTTAGATTAATTTAGTTATAGTAAAGTAATATAGATATATCCTATATAATAAAGAACTAATATGCTAATTAAATCAGATGGTGGAACAACCTTCCAGGAACGACCTTCTGGAATGACCAGTGGGTGGGGGGTGGGCTGCAAGGCAGCAGCTGAGGCAGCCAGGGCTGCAAAGACCTACCCTTGCATGGATTTCATGCATCAGGCCTCTAGTATGTGTATAACATAAATACCAACAAATTAAATTCAAGTGTAAATATAAGTGTTTTATTGAAAACAAATCATATTAAATATATCTTTTTTAATATGTATTTTAATTGATTTCAGAGAGGAAGGGAGAGGGATAGAGAAATAAAAACTTCAGTGATGAGACAGAATCATTGATTGGCTGCCTCCTACAGCCAATCATTGATTGAGCCAATCAATGATTGAGCCTGCAACCTAGGCATGTTCCCTTAACTGGAATCGAACCTGGGACCCTTCAGTCCACAGGACAACATTCTAGCCACTGATCCAAACCAGTCAGGGCTTGAATATACTTTTTAGGTGTTTTGGTTATTGCTCTAAAAAGTTCAACATTAAATGCATCTATTTACCTGGAATGAAGTGAACGCATTCTTTTAAAATACAGATTTTTTTTTTTTTACTATGTAATCAGTGTTCCAAAATTTATTCATCTCTCCCCTCTTGATTGGTAGTCACTATTTAAAATTTTCCCATAATGTAATATAAGTAGCTATTCTCTAAACAACCTTTAGTCATTGTACATGTACTTTTATGTATTAACACATTTATTTCTATGGGTTAGATTCCCAAAAGGAGATTTGGTAGGTAAAGTATGTTTTGCAGTGATTTTTTTACACATATGTTCAATATTATCAAAAAGGCTACAATAATTCATTTTATTACCAGGCATGTACGTGAATAATCTTTTACTCCAGATCCTCATCAGCAACAGATATTTACATTATTTTAAATTTTCTAAAAAGACTAGTGTGTAAATTGAGACAATATTTCTAGGCTTAGGTAATTAACCTAATAGTAATTTTGATCGCATATTTGCCAATAGCTATTTGGATTTGCTTTCTCTGGAACTGGCCCTTTAAATACTTCTTTCTGTTGTCTAATGGTTTCAATGAGTTTTTGTGTTCAAATAGCAAAATTTATTTATGTATTGCTATCTATTACATATATGTTACCTATGTTAATTATATATATCACCTATATATTAATATAGTATTATTTGTGTATTTACATTGATATATTTATATCTACTTATATTTACTAATATATATTTATGATATAATACCTATATATATTAATATATATTACCTGTATATTAAAATTACCTAATTATATTACATACTAGAGGCCCGCCGCATGAAATTCATGCACGGAAGTGTGTGTGTCCCTCAGCCCAGCCTGCACCCTCTCCAATCTGGGACCCCTTGAGGGATGTACAACTACCTGTTTAGGCCTGATCCTGATGGGATCAAGCCTAAACAGGCAGTCGGACATCCCTCTCACAATCCAGGACTGCTGGCTCTCAACCGCTTGCCTACCTGCCTGCCTGATTGCCCCTAACCACTTCTGCCTGCCAGCCTGATCACTCCCTAACCACTCCCCTGCCAGCCTGATAGATGCCTAACTTCTCCTCTGCCAATCTGATTGCCCCTAACTACCCTCCTCTGAAGACCTGGTTGCCCCTAATTGCCCTCCCCTGCCTGCCTGGTCACCCCTAACTGCTCTCCCTTGCCAGCCTGGTCACCTCTAACTGCCCTCCCCTGCTGGTCTGGTTTCCCCTAACTGTGCTCCCCTGCAGGCCTGGTCACCCCTAACTTCCCTCTCTTGCCAGCCTGGTTGTCCCCAACTGTACTCCCCTGCTAGCCTGATTGCCCCTAACTGCCCTCCCCTGAAAGCCTGGTCCCCCCCAACTTCCCTCCCCTGCCAGCCATCTTGTGGTGGCCATCTTGTGTCCACATAGGGGTGGCCATCTTTGACCACACGGGGGAGGCCATCTTGTGTGTTGGAGTGATGGTCAATTTGCATATTACCTCTTTATTATATAGGATATGTCATAAATATCTCAGGAGTTTTAGAATAAGACATCAAAAAATTGCTGAAATTATACAGAAAAATAATTGTATAGAAAGTATTTTTAGTAGTTCAAAATTTATGATGCAAGTCTATAGAAATAGGCTAAGAGAAAAGGGAAGGTGCAGGAATAACTAGACATTTCAATAAAATTATCACCATGACCTGTCAGGCAAAGAACACACTGCCATTACCTTTGAACAGTGATCTCAGAATTTGTACCACCACCCTCTCTTAGTCTGAACACTGGCCATGTTGCCAGCACAGCTCTGGCACTTCTGCAATGGCTACTCTTAGAACTGAGGCTTTGCTGTTATCACTACCCTCCAAACTGATCCATGTACTCATTGTATTATTTAGCTTTATGTTCACCATTGAACATATTCAAATATGGTTCATAGCATGACTTATGGCCCAGGACATCATGGTTTGATTCCCTGGCAGACACAGGCCCGGGTCCAGGCTTGATGCAGAAAGCAGGCAATCAATGATTCTCTCTCATTACTGATGTTTCTCTCCCTCTCGCCCTCTCTCTTCCTCTCTGAAATTAATAACATATATACATTTTAAAAATATGGCACATATTTGATATTAAAATTATCAAAATATTAACCATAGATATTAGCTATACCACTGTTTCTGAGTTGTAAATTACTTCTCTGTATTCTATTATTTATCCTTGCTTTTGTTTATGACACAATCAATAGATTCCCTGAAAGGCCCAATTAGAAAAACTGAATTAAATAATTTGTGCATAAAGAAGTAGAATCATGGTTTCTACCACATTTCCAGGTTTGTTAATGAACTGCTGGAATCCATTTACCCTCATGGATATTTCTGACTTTATGGTACCAATTTATAACCCAATATTATGAAAATACATTACAACTTTAAAATGAGACAGGAAAATACTTCAACAGTGTGGAAATTTATTTCTTTTTAGTGTATTATGTTTAATTATTATTTTAAGTATTAAAGTGCAAACAATGATGTATGTTTTGACATAAATTATGCAACTTATTATTTGGTCTAAAAATAAAATGAAGAAACTTTGAGAGGCATTTTAGTGGATTATTTTAGTGAGCTTAGAATAATGCTTACCACACAAAATAGAGTAGACTCAAACTAATTTTTTTCTGGCCATTGTCACTTTTAATCAATTTTTCTATTATTTATATAGGGCAGCACACTGTTTTGAATTTGCCATTAAAAGGTAAAATCCATATATTTTCCAAAACTATTATGCACCACCCTATATACCTGCTTTTAGCAGATATCTACTTTTCAAAAAGTGAGTATTTGCACATTTGAAGCAATGTGTCACATTTCTGCTCCACTGACTAGCATTGCTTTAAATCTCTTGGATCACATCATCCTGTGTTTTGTCAAATCACATTGGATTTTCTATGTGACAAAATATACAGTGATGGAATGAGACAGAAGAAATGTAATGCAATATGACACATCAGAAATTTAAAGGGTAAAGAGATTAGGTATTTGGTGTCAAATTAGATAGGGTATGTCAAATCCAAAATGAGTCTGGCAGTCATTAATGGAGTAAAAGGTACAGCATTCACCCGATCTATGAAATAGTAAGAGCTGAACTTCATCAGCACATATTTAGCTAACTCCAGGATACAGTTTGGAACATAAGAAAGTATCTTGGAAGATCATGGGCCTGAAGTGCACTTCAAGGTCATTTCATGATCACAGCTTATAAAGATGACTTAATCCATATGATCTTTCCACAGAGAAAGTTCTCCATTTGAAAAAGTCAATTAACATTGGTACTTAAAACAATTCCTGGACCCCCCACATTGCATCTAGGAATTCGGTATCAAAACTCTAGTGTAGGGATCAATGTCCCAATTGTAGTCAACTGGGATACTGGGAAAGAGATTGTTCTCAAATACCCTATGAAAATTCTTCAACATCAGCTCAAATTCCCCTATATCTGCCCCAAAGGAGGGCCCCAAACTGGCCCTCCAGAGTTGTCAGGGCTCTCAGGGACCCTCTGATAAGATGCTACCAGTGGTTTTCTTAAACAGGAAATCTAAAATTAAAAAACTAACATTAATTAAAAATGTACTTTTTATAAGTCAACAAATCCCTTTTAGTGGTAGAAAATACAAAATCAAAAACTTTCATATTGGCGATATCTAATAACATTCAAAGAGAGTTTCTATCTCAGCCAGTAAAGTGACTCTAGGCCTCTCATTGAAAACATTCCTCTCCAGTTAATCTTTTAGATAGGGATGTCCTTCTAAATTAAAAACAATAACAAAATTTACCTTCAATGAATTTCCCGACCACCCTAAAACTGACTTTTTATGTTTCTTACAATTTGTCCTTGATATAGAATAAGAAAAGTTCCAACAAAAGTCCCCAGATTTAATTGCACTGCCCAGAAATCTGTGGGCTAATTCTAATACTGACATTGGGAGAATAAAAAGTGCTGAACCTATCACAACTTAAATAATCATAACTGAACCTCTTCCAAAATGCCTTAAAATCCATTAAAGCCTGAAGCCACACAAGGCCTCACCATCACAGAGGAAGACCTACTCATTCAGGGGATGATCAATTCCTGTACTGTCCCCCACAACATGCCAATGTTTCCAGTCCAGAAACCTAATGAGTGATGAAGGCAATTTGCTCAGGACTTGAGACCTTAACAAGATAGTTATTCCTTGTTTTCCAGTTGTTTCAAACCCAAATATCATTTTGTCATAAATTCCACCAGACTCAAGATGGTTCTCTGTTGATCTTAGTTTAGCCTTTTTCAGCATCTTTATACACTGAGTGGACAGATTATCATCTCTGAACGCATAATAATCTGGCCACTCAGTGTATTTGTATCTCAAATGGGTACCAAAACTATTCTAGACTTTTTCTAGAGATCAACCACCTATTTGCCCTGAACTTTCTCTCAGGCAGTGCAAAGGGGAAAATTGATCAGGTGCATGATTTATAGTATCTTTGATATCAAATAAATGAGGTACTCAAGAGAAGTCCACTGAGTGGCCAGATTAGTATGCGTTCAGAGATCATAATAATCTGGCCACTCAGTGTAGATTCCAACAGCCAATACCTATTTGCCTTTACTCCAAATAATAACACTATACTTGGACAGTCATGCTTCTGATACATGAGTCCCTTTTTATTTCTCCCAAGTACTTCACCAAGATTAAGCAACCTCCAATTCTGGGAAATTGACTGTTTTACAGTATGTACTAGTAGACAATATCTTTCTGTGCTCGGTTACCAAATAAGCATGTATAAAATTTTTTCATTTATTTGCTGCAACAGTTAGCTGGGGGGGAAAATGTCTCTAAAAACAATTACAATTATCTCTAGATACCACTCATTAACCTAGGTCATAATTTAAGAATCAAAGATATTCAGTTATCTCCAAAAGGAATTAAACTAATCAAAAAATATCTTAGACCCACAACTAAATGACAATTTTGTGGATTCCTACATCTGGCTGGCTTTTGTAGACTATGGGTTCTTTTTTTTTCTATTGGGTTTTTTGCTCTATGAATTTACTAAAAGTTTAGTCCTGGAGGTACTTTTATAAGACTGAAATAAGCACTGCAAAAACCACCTGCCTTAGGGCTACCTAACTATTCATAATATTTCACCTTATTTGTACATGAGGGACATAACAAAACTTGGGAATGCTTATGCAAAATCATGGTAATAAACATTAGTCTATTACCTGTTATAGCAGACAGCTTGTTTCAGTTGTTAGTGCTTATTCCTACAGCCTTAAGGCTATAGTTACAACTGCTAAGTTAGTAGAAGTCTCAGAAGAGTTAACTCTTAGAAATAACATTTATTTACAAAGTCTACATGTTGTCCAAAGTCTTTTTAATTTTTAACTGCTCAAGATTTTTTAAAATTTCTTTTGCTAAATTTTTTTTATTGATTAAGGTATTACATACATGTCCTTATCCCCCCATTTCCCCCCGACCCCCCACTCATTCCCTCACCCCCCTGGTGTCTGTGTCCATTGGTTAGGCTTATATGCATGCATACAAGTCCTTAGTCCTTTGCTTGATCTCTCCCCTTTATCCCCACCCTCCCCTACCTTCCCTCTGAGGTTTGATGGTCTGATTGATGCTTCTCTGTCTCTGGATCTGTTTTTTGTTCATCAGTTTATGTTGTGTATTATATTCCATAAATGAGTGAGATCATGTGATATTTATCTGCAAGCAAACTAACTTCCTATGAGATCCTTCTGCTTTAATTCTGCTATGTTACTAGGCCTGCCTGAAGAAGGCCAGTCCCATGACTCCGAGGTCATTATGCCCATTTTGTGATATCACATTCTGATTTATAAGACACTCCTTTAATTAATCCTAATTTAGTTTTGTTTATAGGTCATACTGTAAAATGAAAAATGTAATTTCCAAGGAGATTATGCTATTACTAACCCATATAAACTACTTGAAAGGGGAAAACTCTCTCAAGTTTAGTCATCCAAACAAGCAGAGCTCCATGCCCTCACCAGAGCATGCTGGTTATAAAAAGAAAAAATTTAACATTCATACTGATAGCCAGTATGCCTTTGGAGTTATCTATGATTTAGGGGAAAAAAAGTGTTTCTTATGTTCACAGGGACTCCAATAAAAATGGACGAGTAAATGGCCTTACTACCACACCCTTACCTTCTGAAATTGTTACCATAAAAACTGAGGCTCACACTAAAAGCACTGAGCCTGAGTATCAGGGAAAGTCACTAGTTGACTTCCAAGCAAAGGCAACACTAACTGACTCTATAAGGGTTGTGGTACTTGTGGATAAAGTCCACTCTGTTTCTACAAAGATGACCCCAATCTGCCAGACTTTTGCCATCCTAATGCCCCTGCAACACAGCAATTGTCTGCTCTTCAGTCAGAGAAGTCACGATGGGCAAAAATGGTTGTAAATTAAATAAATAATGAGGGCTGTGGAAACCCATGGCAGCCATTTGACTCTTCCAGGCTCTCTGGCAAACTCCATTTTTTGTGTTTCTTTATCTGCCATGGTGTAATTAAGATGACTCACATTATAAATAAATATTGTTGGTGAGACTTATATATAATTGCAAAAACAGTTGACTACCAATGTTTTATCTGCAAGGTTCATAATCCTAGAAAAACTACTTTTGTTTCCAGAGGCCTCAAACCTCCTTCTTCTGGACTCTTTGGACACCTGCAGCTGGGCTTCATTCAACTGCCACATAGCATGGGTTACAATATGTCCTTGTATGTATGTTTTCCAGGTGGGCTGAAGCCTTTCTCTGCCAAAAGGCTGACACTCTGACAGGGGCAAATAAACTTTTGGAAGACATGTTTCCCACTTGGAGTGCACCTTCCACAATCTCCAGTGATTGAGGCACCCACTTCACAAGGCAAATCATTCAAACCTTAACAAAATTTACGACTTCTTGGAATTGTCACTGTCCCTATCGCCCCATTGCCAGGTAAGATTGAAAGAACTAATGATATCCTCAAACTCAAACTCTCTAAACTTGCTGAAGCTACTGGACTCCCTTCACCTAAGGTATTACTTCTGGTCTTGCTGACAGTTGTAGTGCCCCCTTTTAGAAACATAAACTCTTTGCACATAAGATAGTAAATGGTAGACCAATATCTATTGGTATATGACCCTCTGCTGCTTCCTTTTTATCTCTTGACAATATGACCAGGTGCCGTAAGTCTTTAATGTCTTGCACTAAAGCATATCAACAAATTCAAGAAGCCTTCCAAGATCTCAATTCAAAGGATCCTGTTGGTGATAAACTAGATCCCGGTGACTGGTTATATTAAATGTCATCAGATGAAGACAGCCTCAATCCTTTTTGGAAGAGACCTCACCAAGTCAGGTGCACCTGACCACACACAGGCCCCAAATGGAGTCACTTGAGATAGACCCTTATCAATAAATTAAGACTTAATACTTAAGCTAATGGTAGTTTCAGCCTTTCCCAGGAATATAACTTTTAACCAGTGAATCTGGAATTGTCTGGTTTGCTCTAGTGGGGTATTCTGCCCCACAGACCTCTCCTGTCCCCAAGGAAGGTGACCTTGCCTGAAACAATTCACTCTTTGCTAGCATGTCATTTTCACACCCCCTTTTGCCTATAGAAACCTTTTATTTTAGGGAACTTTGGCACCCCTTTCTATCTGCCAGATGGGATGTTTTCTGACTCATGAATCATTGAATAAAGCCAATTCAAATTTTAAATTTAACCAGTTGAATTTTTAACAGAAAATAATAACTTAATCTGTTAAGAAACACATGGAAGCTATACATCTATCATTTAATAATTTGTTATCTGATAAAATATTTAAATGATAGCCAATCTTTGACCAAATTATTTTGTGAATTTAAACATTTATGTGCATAGAGTATAAAAAAAACCACACGTTTTTCTTGGTAAAGTTCCATTTTGTGCTATTAGGCACCTAAAGAAGTCCCTGGTAAACCACACTCTTTGAAAATAAAAAAATAAATAAAAATTGTTTTTGATCTCCAGAGATTACAGACGCTACAGGTTACTCAGAAGACCCAGGTGAAGTGGGAGCACACAGGTACAGTGGGACATTAACTCTCACCTAATATTCTGAAGGTATTAGTCTGCTGAGCTGGCATTATACAGCAAAGGTGAACCTGTATAATCTCTCTAGTTAGAAGGTGTCTCCATGCTCATCAGATATTGCAACTTCATCATCCTATAAGGATCATCTTATCATCTATGCTTACAGATAAAAATGAAACAAGTTAGAGAATGCACAACTATTTTTTATATTCAGAAACTTTTTAAAATGTAAAAGAAAAGTTAGAGAAATTGAAAGTCCTTCTTGAACTTCTTCTTTGGCACAGAAAAGGTTCATATTAATTCCTCTCATATTCCACTAACAAAAAATAAGTCAGAAGTTCATACTGGAATTAAAGGGAGGTTGTAAACATAAAGTACCTGGTTGGGCACCTGTATCTCTACACACAGTGTAAACTGTGGAAGTGATTCATGACTCTGGAGGTTAGTTGTCTATCTTTGCCTGACCAACCAAATATCCATTCAAGGTGCATTTTTAGCTTCACCTATGTTCTCTAACAAACTTAGGTAAAGGCTTTCATAATTATATTTGAGGTAGTTAAACAACTACCTTAGGTTGGTTTATCCCTGATGTATCAAAAGCTAACTCACCTTTTGCAGAGTATAGATTTTTAATGAAAATAATTCACATCAAACTGAGCCTGAGATATAGATTTAAAAAATATTCATACCTGTCTCACACTATCTATACTGAAATACTTTTAAGGTAAATTTTATCACAGCAAATTGACCAATATAATATATACAATGTGCTCTTTATCTAACCCCTGAGTTATACAATAATATAATTTACTGATATTTCTTTAATGTTATAGTGAAAATGGAAAAGGCAATTAATAGCATAAAAGAATCAAAGGAAATTTTTATTTTTGGCGAAAAGGGGGCTTTGGTTTATTAATACCCCAAAGTAGCATTTGTATTTTCAGAGACAGTACAGATGGAAGGATTCTTTCAGTTGGAGCCCTGCATATAATAATCATAGCATCCTTTTAAGTGCTATCATGCCTGTTCAACTACCCAGTGAACTAAAATTTTAAACATATGTATTGCCTGAAATTTAATTTTGAGTTATATGTAAACATCTCAACTGAAATAGATGGTTCTTGCAAGTATATTATTACAAATCATACTTAATCCAGCTTATACTCTAGTTTAAAAAATGCCTTGTTACAAACAGCACACAACAGATAGTACATGATTATGTAATTCTTTTAAAATAATTTCAGTTAAACTTATGACATTATATATCCTATCTAATAAAAGAGTAATTGACTGTCACTCCAATACACAAGATGGCTGCCCACATGTGGTCAGAGATCCTGCCCCAATTTGGACACAATATGGCTACTATAGGATGGCCAGCAGGGGAGGCAGTTAGGAGGGACCAGGCCTGCAAGGGAGAGCAGTTGGGGGCGATCAAGCCTGCAGGGGAGGGAAGTTAGGGGTGACCAGGTTGGCAGAGGAGGGAAGTTGGGGGTGACTGGACCTGCAGGGAAAGGCAGTTGGGGGGACCACGCCTGCAGGGGAGGGCAGTTAGGGGCAAACAGGCTGGCAGGGGAGCAGTTAGGTGTCAATCAGGCTGTCAGGGGAGTGGTTAGGGAGTAATGAGGCTGGCAGGCAGAAGCAGTTAGGGGAAATCAGGAAGGCAGGCAGGCAAGCAGTTGGGAGCCAGCAGTCCTGAATTGTGAGAGGGATGTCCGACTGCCCATTAGGCTACTGGTATCAGGCCTAAACGGGCAGTCGGACATCCTTCAAGGGGTCCCAGATTGGAGAGGGTGCAGGCTTGGCTGAGGGACACCCCCCATGCATGAATTTTGTGCACCGGGCCTCTAGTATATATGTAATGGGAGAAGGGATTGTTCCTCAGCTCAGCCTGCACCCTCTCCAATCTGGGACCCCTTAAGAGATGTCCGACTGCCCTCCCCACAGGCCTGGTCACTCCCAACTACCCTCTCCTGCTGGCCCTGTCGCCCCTAACTGCCCTCCTCTGCAGGCCTCGGTCCCCCCAATTGTCCTCCTCTGCTGGCCTGATTGCCCACAACTGCCCTTTCCTAGTAGCCATCTTGTGTCTAGATGGTGGTGGCCATCTTTGACCACATGGGGATGGCCATCTTTTATGTTAGTGTGACGGTCAATTTGCATATTACTCATTTATTAGATAGTATATGTATACATGTTTATATTTACAGAGAGGAAAGGAGAGGGAGAAAGAAAAATCCATGTGAGAGCAGAAATCAACTGGTTGCCTCCTGCACACCCCCTACTGGGGATTTAGACCACAACCCTTTATAATGTTTTTAAACCGGCATGCTATATACCAGACTATAGTCTGGTTCCCTTGGGTTCCAACTTTTACCACCAAAATATGAAGTATGTTAACAATTTCAAAGCTTTGAAATAAATGATAAATGAAGTAACCCATTGCAGGTTTTATTATAGAGGATTAAAAGACATGACAAGTAATAAAACATGTTCACTACCCAAACTAAAAACAAACAAAAAACATAAAACTGAGCCAAAGGCCAAAATTCACATTATCCCAATGGGGACAATCAGTCCATCCCTGAACAAAAGTGTGAAGATTAATTCTTTTTAGAATTCATGCAATCAGTGTTCTGTATATTAATTGGAAAACAATACTGAGAGTAATCATACAAACCTGTTACCTAAAACTGTAAGCTTTTATTTTCAAACGATGAGGAAGGATTAAATAGAAGGCAGAATTGCATGTATATTTTTAGTAAACAATATATTTTCTATTAAAAGTATGTAAATATACTTAAACAATTACTGCATGCTCTTATATGATTACTGTCAAAATAGTTAAATATATTTTGCAGGTTATTTAAGGACACCTCTCTAATTGTGGCAGTGTTTGATAGTTCCAACCCATCTGAAGTAATGAAAGATTAAGTTAAAAATAAACATATGGGTACAAATTTGTCTAAAGTTTGCTTTTAAAAAAGTGAGTATGTGTGTGTTCTAAAATTTATAAAGACCACAGCTGCTATTTATTCATTATCAGACTATTTCAACTTGTTCTGAAAGGTTTCTTGAACAGCCTTTCATGCCATCTGCCAGAGAGATGGGAATGTTTGCCTACAAAATTATCATTGTATGCAGTCATTACAAAGTGGATAGAATGTCACTCTTATCACTTGCATGAGGACATAAGAGGCTGTTAAACTAGACTATGTGGCAGATCTATGTAATTTACATAATGCGATAAAGTATAATATTTAAGCTACACAGGGCTAAAATGGATTTTAAATCATTTTATTTTTTCATTATTTTGGCTAGTGTGGTAATCCTAAAGGGCTTGGAGCCCTTGAAATTGATTTTGATTATAATCATTATGGTTTTATAATGAAAAGTGACTTTGTATGAGAGCACACCATCCATCGTAACTTTAAATGTAATTCCAATGGGCTAGGACATAGTAACAGTAATTCAATCAAATGGATATTAAAAAATAGATTATACAGCATTCAGAGCTGCCAACTAAATATATACTAATGGATTTTCTGTTTCATCATCTAAATGACACTTATAAGGCTATTGCGAAGATGCAAAAATGATAATTTCTGAGCAATTATTTATTTTAGGAAATGAGTAAATCAATTAGGCTACCTGACACTATCATCTGATGAAAAATTTATCAGCTAGTTTGATTGTCATAAAAATAAAAAGGAATCTTTGAAGATGCTGAAACTCTTCTCAAATTGTTAATATCACTGATAGTTCTCTGTTCAGGCAATGAAAGGACATTTTGCCTTTCACACTAGTAAGGATAATCAAGGAAACATCAGTAAATGCTTTTGTACTTATACTGAGTACATTTTTTTGCCTTTTTTAACTAGGAAGATATGCAAATGTTAACACTATGATTATCTACAACAGGAATTATATTTTGTTTCAAAATTTCAGCTCTCATATTTTTATTGTTTATTTGACAAAAGTATTAGTTAATCAAATGTAAGATGCATAAACATATTGTGCATTTTTTTATAAAGCATTTTTAAAAGATCCATTAACAAAATTGCTTCTGGCAGTTTCTTCTTCAGATCAGCAATTTAGAAACCTTTGTTATCACCAAACAGAAGAAGCTGAGAAAGCAATAAAATAAGAAGAGGGAGAAATGAGAAAATAATTAGGGTTCAACACTGGGATTCAATTTGTAAAGACCTAAAAAACCAAGGTTTTGTTTATATTTGCACCTAGACTTAATCATTTTGCAATAACTTTTTAAAAACTTATTTTGAATTCATACTTTCTAAAGAATCAGATACTGGTGGAGTTAGCTAGTTATGCTATTCTATTCGGTGGTATATATTGATTTATAAAAGGAGCAGCAAGAATCCTATTGTAATGTCTCTAATCATCTATTTTTGAAAACCCTTTTTTGAGATATGAAGACTTTAGAAAATACATTTGTATCCTGAGGTTTTGTTGCCAAAGTACATTTTAAAACATTTTTAAAGATGGCTGATTGATTTATTATTTTTGTAATTATTTTTAGAGCTGGGGATATTAATGATTTATTCAATATAAATACAAGGCAAATACAGGTCAAAGGATATTTTCTGATTATTTAAAATGTTTTTATAATTAGTAGATGTCAGATAAACACATACTGCTACATTAAGAAAACATGTTTCTTAGAGAGATACATTTCTTTTTTGAAATCATAGGTAGCTAAAGCTGTTTATGTGTGATTTCTCCATCTAAAGCTTAACTTAAAAACAGGTCTCATTTAGAGTATAGTCATATTTACTCACACAATACCCATGACAATCAGAGGTCTTGTTCAGAGAGGTCAGATCACTTGGTTTTGCAGAGAAGAGTGGCAACAAGGACGTGCGATACATCAGAATACTCCCAGGACACTAAGAAACGTATACACAGCTCACCTTTCTGCTAATACTGAGTCCAGGCTCTCACATTGTTTTCTGAGTTGAAATATCCCTACCATGCTTTTTCTTCTTCAGTTTATATCTGTTACTATCTGTGTTCACAAGAAAGTGAAAATCTCTAAGAAGCTATTTATACTTCCACCTGTTTATACTTCTACATTTAAAAGTGTTTGTTTATGGAACTATTTCCTTTACTTTTAGTAACACATACTTCAGTCACACATTTTTAGATGTATGAAGCATGAGCTATAAAAACGTTTGCATTTTTGCACTCTGGGTTGAATTGCACTTATTCGTTTTTCTGTTTATCTCATTACTTACTCATTTCAGCTCAAAACTATATGATTGCATGGATGCAGTGATAGTATATTACCCTATGTGTCTCAGGAGAAAGCTTAGCTACACCTTTTATTTTTAACATCAGTGTCGTGAGTTGCATTTTCATAATATTGACAGTTCTTGCTGCCCTTGCGCTGCACACAGCCAAGTGTGCTGACCCTGCTGAGAAAGACCTTCTGTTATCAAGTGGATGCTAAATCCTAGCTGTTGGCAGCAGCTTTGTGTGTAAGTGTGGTGGATTGAACAAACAGTCTCCGTGCCCTGGAGTCATGGAAAGGTCAGCAACAGCTCTGACCATTAAATGATATCTATTAATTTTGCTCTGGAGAACAAGCTGCCCAGTTAGGCAGTGATCGAGATAACTGATTTGACTGTTAAGCCACTAAGCAAGTGCTAAGGAGTTCCTGCGGTGGAAAGTGTGATAATGCCTATGTAATGCTGCAAGAGAAACATTACAGTTCAACAGCCATGAAAAGCTCATATATATAATTTTTCTATGAGACAAAATCTTACAGGAAATTAGAGACCCACCATTAAACATATTCAGATTATTTGCTTAAAAAGCTATGTTGTTTGGATTTTTTAAGTGTGAAAAAAATGATTTTAAAATGTGCTAGCTTATTCATTCATTCATTCTGTAATTTGAGGAATCTCTTTGTGGTAGAAGAATAATTTCCTGACAAAAGTCCAGACAACTGAAATTTCTCAGGTAGAACAACTTTTAGACTTCAGATCTCTCTCTCTGTGTCTCTCTCATCTTCACTGTATTTTAAAGCTGGTAAATTATATATCTTCCTCATCACTTGCCCAAGTCCATCAGCCTTTATTACCCACTCCAAATGCTACTATTAATATTTTTCTCACTGTTGCAATCCCAAATAAAAAATATTTCCCCTTTTATAGTATGAGCTATATTTAATGACTATACCACATCACATTTTTATTATGTTTCTTTATTTTGACACATGCACATGCACATGAATATGTCATGTTTTCCTTGGGAAGTATTGAACACTTTTCAAATATGTTGACTATTATGGTGCAAAACTGGCTAATTAAACTAATCTGTTTTCTCTGCTATTCTGAGAATATTTTGAGTTTGTGGGATGGTTTCAGAAGGAACAAAAGAAGATAAAACATTGGGTTCTGCATGAAGTATAGGACACAGATAGGGAATTGAAGACTATACACTATGAAATAGATCTACTCCTTTTTAAATAATTTTTATTGATTTTTTACAGAGAGGAAGGGAGAGGGATAGAGTTAGAAACATCGATGAGAGAGAAACATTGATCAGCTGCCTCCTGCACTCTCCCTACTGGGGATGTGTCTGCAACCAAGGTACATGCCCTTGATCAGAATCAAACTTAGGACCCTTCAGTCCGCAGGCCGATGCTCTATTCACCAAGCCAAACTGGTTAGGGCTAGATCTACTTCTTAAGAGATAATATAAAATTTGTAAGCAAAATATAGAGGAAGAGAAGTAATTTACTCCTTGGTTCTTAGCTGAGAAAAGATTAACAAGAGACCAAAAAAAAAAAAAGCTTAATTACGCATTATATATGTATGTACCTATAAGAGCCTCATGAAGATTTAAGATTCAAGGAAGTGAATGAAGAAGGAAATATTTTAGACAGATAGATAATACATTTGTGTTTATTGATAAGACAAAGAGCTTTGAGACAAGTTTTATTTACACTGTCTTCTTGGCCCTAAATTCCCCTTCTACAGTGATAAGGATGCCTTCTACCCTCTTGGTGCAGGAAGGGTACCTTTCACAGGAGATTTATCGCCTGCTTTGAGGGCAACAGAGGAGGTTCAGATAATCTTTCTTGCATTGACAGTTTCACAAGTACCTTAAATTCAAAATAATCAATAAGCCAAAGTGGTATTTTGGGGGTGACATATTCTGAATCCTAACAAATGTGTTTGTTTTTTTTAATTCAGAAATGTTCAGTGAGAAAACTTATTATACTATCTAATAAAAGAGTAATATGCAAATTGACCATACCTCCACTACACCCACAAGCCATGCCCACCAGCCAATCAAGAGCGAGTATGCAAATTAACCCAGCCAAGATGGTTGGGGCCACAGAAAGAGCAGGAGGCTTGGGTTTCTCTGGCAATGGAGGAAGCCAAGCTTTCAGCCTGCCCTGGCCTGCCTTGGCCTCCACTTAAGGCTACAAAGTTTCAATTATAGAAGATAAATAAATCCCAGATACCAGGGTCTCCAGGGGACGTGGACAGCCTGCAAACCACCACAGGCCCCTCACCCAGGCCGCCCCATGCCCCAAGGGAACCCCCACCCTGATCCAGGACACCCTTCAGGGCAAACCAACCGGCCCCCACCCATGCACCAGGCCTGTATCCTATCTAATCCTAGCTAATAAAATAATATGCAAATTGACCATCACTCCAACACACAAGATGGCTGCCCCATGTGGTCAAAAATGACTGCCCCCATGTGGACACAAGATGGCCACCACAAGATGGCCAGCAGGGGAGGGCAGTTGGTAGGGACCAGATCTGCAAGGGAGGGCAGTTGTGGGCGATCAGGCCAGAAGGGGAGGGCAGTTGGGAGAGACCAAGCCTGCAAGGGAGGGCAGTTGGGGGGGACCAGGCCTGCAGGGGAGGGTAGTTAGGGACAAATAGGCTGGCAGGGGAGCAGTTAGGCATCAATCAGGCTGGCAGGGGAGTGGTTAGGGGGTGATCAGGCTGGCAGGCAGAAGCAGTTAGGGGCAATCAGGAAGGCAGGCAGGCAAGCAGTTGGGAGCCAGCAGTCCTGGATTGTGAGAGGGATGTTCGACTGCCCATTTAGGCTCAGTAGGATCGGGCCTAAATGGGCAGTTGGACATCCCTCAGGGGGTCCCAGTTTGGAGAGGATGCAGTCTGGGCTGAGGGACACACCCCCCTGTGCACTTTTTTTGTGCACTGGGCCTCTAGTTTTCTTTGTAACGTTGTAAGGTCTGTTCTGAATATCACAATAGATAGAGCTGTTAAAGGACTAAAAAAAAGCAAATAATGAATCCTGGTTCATAAATGATAAGAAATTCTACAGAGGTATATATCCTGGAGTTAATATTTTACTAGTAGGAAGTAAACCCACTTGCATTGAAAAGAAGGGATTCAAGGCAGTATCATCCAAATCTATCATATGACAAAGGTTGCTGACTGACATATGAATTATCTATAGATATGTGTGGTTTGTTTTCTTTTTGTGAAACTGATAATTTATACCTTAGATTAAGATGTGCTCTCAGCATATATTAAATGATAAATTGAACTTAGGCAACAACATCTATAATAATAAAAGTGTAATATGCTAATTAGACCAGAGAGCTGAACAACCTTCTGGAGGAAGCCATGGTGGCAGGGGCTGAGGCAGAGGCAGTTAAAGGTGATCAGGCAGGTAGGAGAGCAGTTAGGGGTGATCAGACAGGCAGGCAAGTGGTTAGGGCTGATCAGGCAGGCAGAAGGGTTAGGGGTGATCAGGCAGGGAGGCAAGTGGTTAGGGGCAATGAAATAGGCAGGCAAGCAGTTAGGAGCCAGCGGTCCTGGATTGGGAGAGGATGCAGGCTGAGTGGAGGGATCCCCTCCCCCCCCAACCCCATGAATGAATGCACTGGGCCTCTAGTTGTATAATATTCTGTAAAATGTTAGTGTATAGCAAAGGAACAACACGTAATGATAACATGATCATAGAACCTGCTACTCTGATTTGATTCATCACTGTTGGATGAAGAAGTGTCAGGTAAGTGAGGATACGATATTATATAGAGCAAAAGAAAGGTGCTTTAGAAACTTTAAATATCTGTGAACAAAAGTCCATCCTTCATACTTCTCTAATAGTGTGCTGTGGAAGTGCCTATAATAGTCACTGCACTGTGTGGAATATAGTAAATTGAAAAAACTCTGTGTCAGTAAATCATTCTACAGTCAATAAAAACCTACTCTGCACTTGGCATAATGACATGTGAAGCAGTTCCTTACTGAAGAGCACATAGACTCTGCACATCAGTGCATAGTAACATCATGCTATAGTTACTCTCACTTTTTATTTTTTTATTTTTCAATTACAGTTCACATTCGATTACAGTTTACTTTTCAATTACAGGTTACATTCAATATTACTTTGTGTTAGTTTAAGGTGTACTGTGTAGTTATGAAATAATTATATACTTTACAAAGTGTCCATTGCCCCCAATATTACCAGTATCCACCCACCTGGCACCATACATAGTCATCACAATAATATTGACTGTATTCCCAACGCTATGCTTTACATCCCTGTGACTATTTTGTAACCACCAATTTGTACTTCTTAATCCAGTCACTTTTTTCAACTGATACTGCCTCTTACTTTTTAAATGAGAAAAATGTAGCATGAGGAAGCTAAACAAATTTCTCACTGTCTTTTAGTCATGAAGTAGAGGAACTTGGGTGTGAATCAAGTTAGTCTGATTTTAAAGTCTATAAACTTAAACACTATATTACTCTGTGTATCTATAGTGTGGGGTATGTTATTTCTTTGCCACCAGCTATTCCTCCACCTTTTTTGTTCATCTTTCTCCTGTCCTCTACATATTTCCTAACTTCTTCCTCCATCTCCACTTTCTTTTTCTCACTTACAGCCTCCTTTTCTCTCTTCCATTTTTTCCTTTTTTCATTATTGTATTAAAATTTTTTCAGAAAATGTTTTTAATTTTTGATGATTCACAAACCCAGAGTAATCTATGTACCCCAGAAACTTCAACCTTTCAGAACACTTTAAAATTTATCTTTATTTAATTAAAAATTAAATTAGAGTTATCATCCATACTATATTAGTTTTAGGTATACAGCATAGTGGTTATACATTTATATTCCTTACAAATTCTGATACCTGCATGATACCATACATAGTAATTACAATATTATTAACTATATTCCCATACTGTACTTTATATCCCTATGACTATTTTATAATTGCCAATGTGTACTTCTTCATCCCTTTAACTTTTCCACCTGGCACCTTAACCCCCCACCCCCCCATTCCATCTGGCAAGTTTAAGGTGTTCTCTATATATATGAGTTTGTTTCTGTTTTATTTTGTGTTTTAGATTCCACACATAAGTGAAATCATATGATATTTGTCTTCATTTGATCTATTTCACTTAATATAAAATATACTCTAGGTTCATCCATGTTGTCACAAATGTAAGATTTCATTCTTTTTTATGGATGAGTAATATTCCATTGTATACATGTATAACATCTTCTTTATCCAATCATCTATTGATGGACACTTAGGCTGCTTCCATATATTGGCTATTGTAAAAAATGCTGCAGTGAACATAGAAAGGCATATATCTTTTTGAATTAGTTTCTCTGAATTTCTTCAGGTAAATACCCAGAAATGGAATTAATGGGTCATATGGTAGTTCAATTTTTAATTTTTTGAGGAACCTCCATGCTATTTTCCAAAGTAACTGCACAAATTTTAAATCCTCCTAACAATGTCTGAGGGTTCCCTTTATTCACCAATGTGGCTTTACTGGTGATAGCCATTGTGACATGTGTGAGGTGATATCTCATTGTAGTTTTAATTAGCATTTGTTTTATGTTTAGTGATGTTGAGCATTTTTCATATGTCTATTGGCCTATATGTCTGTATGTTCTCTTTGTAGAAATGTTTATTAAGGTTCTTTGCCCATTATAATAAGACTAGAGGCCTGGTGTACAAATTCATGCACCAGTGGGGTCCCTTGGCCTGGCCTGCAGGATTGGGCTGAAACCGGCTCTCTGACATCCCCCAATGGCTCCTGGATTGCAAGAGGGTTCAGGCCAGGCCAAGGGACCCCACAGGTGCATGATTGGGGTTGGGGAGGGATGCAGAAGGATGGCCAGCCAGGGAGCAACCCTGGGAGGGCTCCAGGGCATGTCTGGCTCATGTCGCTAAGTCCCAATTGGCCAGACCCCAGCAGCAAGCTCACCTACTGGTTGGAGCATCTGCCACCTGATGGTCAGTGCACATCATAGCGACTGGTCGACGGTCGACTGTCTGGCCCCTGGTGCTCAGTGCACGTCATAGTGAGCAGTTGAGCAGCCTTAGCATATCATAGCATATTATGCTTTGATTGGTTGAATGGCCAACCAGTCAACTGGACATTTAGCATATTAGGCTTTTATTATATAGTATTGCTTGTGTTTTTGGTGTTAAGTTATATGAGTGCCTTAAATACAGGGTGTCCCAAAAAATGTATATACACTTTAACAGCTGATAGTTAATATTTAAAATAAAATGTATTTTTAAAACACTGCCTTTATAATTATCCAAAGTATGTGTATAAATTTTGGGACACCCTATATTTTTTATATTAACCCCTTTTGGATATATCATTGGGGAATATCTTCTCCCATTTAATTTTGTTAATGATTTCCTTTGCTTTGCAAAAATAAGTTTATTTATAATGAGACCCTTCAGCTTTTTGGGGTAGATGAAAAAGGAGCTTTTAAAACTGTTGAATACTAGTATGTTTCAAGGCACAGGAATG
This sequence comes from Corynorhinus townsendii, assembly GCA_026230045.1. NCBI lineage: Eukaryota > Metazoa > Chordata > Mammalia > Chiroptera > Vespertilionidae > Corynorhinus > Corynorhinus townsendii. Next base: position 74,171,474 of record JAPDVU010000003.1, on the reverse strand, counting down.
AAGACTCTTGAGCCAGGAACAGGAGAGAGCTGTCACACCCTCCAAAAGGAGTACCTTTACTCAGCTATAAAGCACATTTTAGATAGGAAAGAGACAATCTGTCCTTATGCAGGTAGTTTCTTGAGGATGAGCAGGAATAATTTTCACTGTTTCTTGTGGTAATGTTGCAGTAATTTCTGTGTATGAGAGTGTAAGGGATGTAAAATAATGCAAGATCATATATTAGGAAAGCTAGTATTTTGTTTACTATGTTTCTGTTTCTTTAAAAATCTGTGAACCCTAATAGGGAGAATGACTCTCAGTGACATGCCAACTATGTGGCCACATATGTCTGCCACAAGATGACTGGGTGGGAAGTAACAGCCATTAAAATTAAATGTTTGCTAATAATATTCAGTGAGATCTCAGGGACACAATGGGAAAAATGGTCTTTGTTTTGGTTTGGATAATTAACTTTAATGAATGTTAATTAATTAATGTTGAAGGTGTTTTACTACATTACTTGAATGCCCTCATCAATGAGAATGTAGAATGGGAAACAAGAGTTTTATTTCGTAAAAAAAAAAAAAGATTCTAATCATAGATGTAAAACCAGTACCCATGTCAGATAAATTAAAAATGTTGTATCCCATGTTTGCCAAAAGATAATCTCTAGAGAAATCAAAATGTGTAAAATACTGATAATGTTAACTTAGTTTTTTGTAAAAATGTGATTGACTTTCTTCCTCAGTATAAATGCAATTATCATATTTACCTTAACATTTAATTTACACTTTTCTATATGCTTAATACCTATATACATAGTAATCTGTGAGTTGTGATTCAATTATATTTCCTGTTGACTTGCTTTGTATTGGTTGTGAGGTATCTTGCTAAGAGTTAACCTTTAATAATAAAAGCGTAATGTGCTAATTAGATCAGACGTCCTTTTGGAGGAAGCTGCGGCTATGAGGGAAGCCCAGGTCCTGGGTGCCAGAGGGAAGCAGGGGCTGGCAGCCAGTAGAAGGAAAGCCTATTCTTGCATGAATTTCATGCATCAGGCCTCTGGTTATTCTATGAAAAGATAAACCTACTTGGACTATAGGGAAGAAACCAGAGAATGCTAATACAAAAAATCAGTTTTTATTCCTCTAAGTGAATACTAGTTGCTTCTGAGGGGTATAGATTTCAATGTTTTGTCTTGGGCTTTGGTGCAATTATCTCTATGGTGTCACACGAAATTCGCACTGCAAACAAATGAGGTTGTTAACCTCAGCAGGAAAGAAAAAGAAACAGGTCAATGTTCAGAGCACTAGTCCCCATCATCTCTCATGACTTTAGACTGCAGTTCAATATACAAGTTGTCAAGGTTCTTCAAATTTCATGTTTTAGAAAAGAATGAAATTCTGAAAAAATCATTTATTAATTAATTTTATTAATTTTTTTTTAGATCTTCTTAGGTAGCTCTCTATAGTTGTTTTATTCAACAGTTTAGATATAAATACTTTTCTTACCTATGATTATTAAAAATCCTAATTTAATGAACTAACTTGTATAAAGTGTGAGCATGATTAATTGCATTTTGTCAGCACCAGGTTACTTTGCAAACATGTGTTCAGACTTCTCAGCCAGACAGCTGTTCTCTTTGCACTGTGTTTTTAAGTAAAACACTTAAGGCAGGGTGACATCATTCAAGCCATATTTAAACAGGAGAGTTACCAATGTTAGAATTTTCAGATGCATCATTTAACTTTAGATGATGCAGAAAGCACAGTTATTTTATTTTTGTCTTAAATGTAAAATACATGAAATATAAAAACAATCACAGTCATGCTGAGTATAATGTGGTCTTCTAAATGGTGGCTCAGGCACACCATAATTAAACTAATAGACAATTAAAACTGTGTCTACACTGATCAGCTTATTTAACAAACAGGGTAGAAGTCTCTCTCTCTGCCTCTCAACTTTCTCTTTCTTCCGCTTTGTCCCCATTCTGTGAACTAAGCCACTGCTCAAGGAAAGTCATTTTTCTGAGACATAGTAGGAGATATTGTTCAAAGACTACACAAGAAGGCTAAAACTTCATTTGCAAACTGTCTTCTATGGGAGAAATCAATATCTACACTAATGAAAGAGTAAGATGCTAATTGACCGTACCTTTGCGACACCCACCACGCAATCAAGAGTGAGTGTGCAAATTAACCCAACAAAGTTGGTGGGTTAATTTGCATATGCAGGTGCTGAGCGGCCAGTGGCAGGGCGGGATGGTTAAGTCATTGCCGTGGTGACGATGCAGGCATTCCGCACTGCCCCAGCCGCTCCGGGCCTCTGGGCAGCATGGGAAGGCGGAAAGGCGGCTCTGGGCCAGAACAAAAAGGTGGCTCTGGCTGGAGTGAGGTGGTGCTGGCAGTCAGGGGAAGAAAGGCCTGTTCTTGCACGAATCTTCATGCATCGGGCCTCTAGTTATTACATAACAATATGACAATTTATTAGATAATCACATAATAATACAGACAAATATTCATTTGTTTTACTTATTTATTAATATACCAGCAAGTTTTCCACTGATAGAAATAGCCTGGTCAAAATATAGATGAGGCCAAACACAACCTGATGTCCATCAATATTGGAATATTTACATAAATTATGAAACACCCATATAATTCAGTAATGAAACAATAATTTTGGCATTCATATACCAACATCAAATTGCATTTTTAAAAATAAAAAAGTTAATGGAATACTATGCTGCTGTAAAAGTGAAGGAATTCTTACCATTTGCAACAGCACTGATGGAACTGGAGAGCATTATACTAAGCCAGTGAGAGAAAGATAAATATCACATGATCTCACTCATTTGTGGAATATAATGAACAACATAAACTGATGAACAAAAACAGATCAAGAGACAGAGAAGCATCAATCAGACCATCAAACCTCAGACAGAAGGTAGCGGAGGGTGGGGGTAAGGGAGAGATCAACCAAATGACTTGTACACATGCATATAAGCCTAACCAATGAACACAGACACCAGGTAGGTGAGGGCATGAGTAGGGAGTGGGGGGGAAATGGGGAGATAAGGACACATATATAATACCTTAGTCAATAAAAAAAATTACAAAACAAACAAAAAACAAACAAACAAAAAATCTGTGGTACATCTACACAATGGAATACTATGCTGCTATAAAGAAGAAGAAACTTTTACCATTTGCAATAGTATGGATGGAACTGGAAAGCATTATGCTAAGTGAAATAAGCCAGTTGGAGAAAGATAAATATCACATAATCTCACTCATATGTGGGATATAATGATCAACATAATTTGATAAACAAGAATAGATCCAGAGACAAATGATAAGGGGGGTGGGTTAGAGAGCAACCAAAGAGCAACCAACTTGTATGCATGCATGTTAGCATAACGAATGGACACAGACACTGGGGTGGTGGTGGCTTGCCTGAGGTGGGAATGGCTGGGGGAGGGGGGTAGTCAGTTGGGGAAAAAGGAGACATATGTAAAATTTTAGACAATAAATAAATTTAAAAATAAAATTAAAATAAAAATGTTAAGAAAAGAAACAAATATCAGAACACTTGATACACAAAATAAAACAAAACTCAGCCCTGGCTGGTTTGGCTCAGTGGACAGAGCGTTGGCCTGCGGACTGAGGGGTCCCGGTTCGATTCCAGTCAGGGGCATGTGCCTTGGTCGCGGGCACATCCTCAGAGGGGAGTGTGCAAGAGGCAGCTGAATTGATGTTTCTCTCTCATTGATGTTTCTAACTCTCTATACCTCTCCTTTCCTTTCTGTAAAAAAAAAAAAAAAAAAAAAATCAATAAAATATATATTTTTTAAAAAACAAAACAAACAAACAAAAAAACCTCCAAAACTCATTATCAGGCTTATGAGGGTTTATGCTAAATTGTGAAACATACAATCCTATCATCGAAGAAAGAGTGAAGTTCTGACATTTGTCTTTACTGTTTTAGTTTTACCTTATTCAAGAATATAAATGAAAATACGTATCAAGAAAAATTCACATCAGAACTATACCTGCTTGACAGTTGCAACTATCAATTGCTACAGATACCAAAGTTCAACAAAAATCAAAAGTTTTCGAGGAAAAGTAATTGGCTATATAGAATTTACAAAAAAAAAGTTTTATATGCATGTTATTCATATTGGCAAAATTTATAATTTATAGATATAGATTTAATGTGTCTCCTATACCTCCTTATAAAAATTCAGAATTCACACAACCTAAATTATGGTGTAATGCCCCAAACAGTTTATTTTTCTCAATAATCTTAATTTTAATTTTGTGTGTGTTTTTTAGTACTGACCTTTTATTTATATTCAGTTTCTCATCACAAAACCAGACTCACTGCAAACAGAATTTTAAATGTCTAACTCAGTGGTCGGCAAACTCATTAGTCAACAGAGCCAAATATCAACAGTACAATGATTGAAATTTATTTTGAGAGCCAAATTTTTTAAACTTAAACTTCTTCTAATGCCACTTCTTCAAAATAGACTCGCCCAGGCCGTGGTATTTTGTGGAAGAGCCACACTCAAGGGGCCAAAGAGACGCATGTGGCTCGTGAGCCCCAGTTTGCCGACCACGGGTCTAACTCATCTTTAAAGTGCTATAGCTCAAAGTACCTGCAGAGGTATTTGCTAGGATTGGCTAACTTAACTGTATTCCATTCCTCTAACCTCAAGCACAAGAAAAATCCAGTGTCAGGAGCGTGAAGCAAATTTTCTATGAAGTGCATAAGTACTTGTTCCAATCTAACTTGATTCTTCTTCCCCCATCAATAAATTTTATTAAAAAAGATATTTTTAGTTATTTCTAGGTATACCAGTTAATAATATGGATTCTTTCAATAAATATAGTTACACCATATATTGATATATATGCAATTTAATATGTATGCTATTTTGTTGTATTGACAACAAGCTTCAAAACTTCATATGTCAAATTTGCTAAAGGTGTTAACATCATAGATATTTTTACACTTAAAAATGTCAAATTTCGTGGCAAAAAAAGAGCATTTGTGGGAAGTTTTAATTCATTAGTTTATTTTGAAGAAAAGTGCTGCTGAATACTTCAGGAAGCTTATGGTGAACATGCTTCATCTGAAGATACTTGTGAACACTGGTTTTAATGCTTTAAAAGTGATGATTTCGATGTGAAAGACAAAGAATGTCCAGGTCAACTAAAAAAGTTTGAAGACCAACAATTATAAGCATTATTGGATGATGATGCATGTCAAACTCAAAAACAACTTGCAGAAAGACTAAACTTTGCTCAGCAAACACTTTCTGATCATTTACAAGTAATGGGAAAGATTTTAAAGGAAGGAACATGGGTGCCACATCAACTGAATGAAAAACAAATGGAAAACTGAAAAGTCATCAGTAAAATGTTGCCAAATAATAACAACATCAAAAACCAAGCTGCATTCTGGCTAATTTCTAGTCTGTAAAATCTATGTCATGTTTTATTAGGTAGTTGAATTCAGACATTTTGAGCATGTCTGAACCAAATATTACTCCTGAGATTCTGCTATAAACATAACTCATCCTATCTAATGAAAGAGTAATATGCAAATTGACTGTCACTCTAAGACACAAGATGGCCACCCCCATGTGGTCAAAATTGGCTGCCCCCATGGGGACACAAGATGGCCACCACAAGATTGCCTGCAGGGGAGGGTATTTGTGGGCAGTTAGGGGTGACCAGGCCAGCAGAGGAGGGCTGTTGGGGGGGGACCCAGGCTTGCAGGACAGGGCGTTTGGGGGGGATCAGGTTTGCAGGGGAAGGCAGTTGGGGGGGAATCAGGCCTGCAGGGGAGGGCAGTTGTGGGTGATCAGGCCAGCAGGTGAGGGCAGTTAGGGGCAATCGGGCCAGCCAGGGAGCAGTTAAGCATCGATCAGACTGGCAGAGGAGTGGTTAGCGGGTGACCAGGCTGCCAGGCAGAAGCGATTAGGGGCAATCAGGCAGAGGCAGGCAAGCAGTTGGGAGCCAGCAATCCCGATGGGATTGGGTCTGAACGGGTAGTCGGACATTCCTCATGGGGTCTCAGATTGGAGAAGGTGCAGGCTGGACTGAGAGACAATCCCCCACCCCCCCGTACACAAATTTCATGCACCGGACCTCTAGTATTAACTATAATTAATTATAGCTATATCTATGTTTCACTCTTTCTTAGCACATTGCTAGACTATAGTCCTCTGCATTTAATTAGAGCCATGTACTTATACTTCATGTTCTCAGAGCCGTCATATCTGTAGGCAAGTGTTCAAACACTGAGAACTCACATTTAAAGGGATGTGAAATACGTAGGATAGTGTTAAAGACTTATAATCCATGCTGAAATAGCTGGTGTATATGTGTGGATGTGGTTTGAACACTTATAATTCACATAGACAGAGCTGTGAAGGGTTTAGGAATGTGACTCTCAAAAGGGGAAAGTGAGTGGATATATTGTCTCATAAGCACATGGAGTGAAAAGAAGTAAGGACCTAAAATCTTTCAGGTACTCTGAACAGATTATAAGTAAGCCTACCAAGATGATCCAAATTCAGTGGCCAGTTGGGGCAAAGCCAGAAGAGAAGGGAATCACAGAACTCTGAGTAGGAAATGTTTGAAAAAGAGAGGTGTCAACATGCTAAATACTGCTTAGAAGTCAAATAAGATGAAGTCTGAAAAATTCCCATTAAAAATGGCAAAAGATTCAGGTTTAATTGGGAAAATCCAGGTTTATGTCTATATAAACCTTATTGCCCAGCCTGGTTATTAATTATTTCCTTTCTATTTTTAACAGCGACAGATTTGGATGATGCATCTTGGAATCAATGTAGTTATCACTGACCTTAGTAAGAAGTTCTCTGGCTTTATAATAGGACAGAAATCCCAATTTGTATAGTTTGTCAAGTGAGTGGGAATTGAGAAAAAGGAGATAATTTTTAAGTATGAAATTAACCCTAAACATTGTGAAAGAGAGATGGATTAGTACATTGCACTAGGGAGATAACATCATGAACCCTTTATTTCACTGGGATAAAGTAGTTTTAAGCTTCTAGAATATTACTGTCTTGCTAAATATTTCTTCTGATCATTGGCTCTTTCCCCTTTGCTTTTCCCATCTATCAGGAGTACAAGCAGACTTCTTTATTCTTGGAAAGGAAGGGTAGCTGTATTTTATTTTTCCCTACTCCTTTGGCACTTGCTAACATTCATACTTACATTTTTACCTTTTTTTCCAAATTTTATTAAGATTTTTCTGAAACAAAGTTCATTTCTTTAGTTGTTAAATTATACTTTTTTGTAATCACACACTGTATTCCCTCACTCTTATTGGAAACTTTAAAATGTAAAAAACATGGTATTTTTTCCTATTGTAACAGAGGTTTATTTATAATAAACCAACTCTCTCTCTCTCTCTCTCTCTCTCTCTCTCTCTCTATATATATATATATATATATATATATATATAGCCAACTCTCTATATAGTATATATATACACATATATGTGTACACACACACAAATATATATATGTGTGTGTGTATGTGTATATATATATATATTCCTAACAATTCTAACAGAATAAAATGTTCAGATAACAGTAAATAATAGAACCCAGTGTTTGTGTTACAAATGAAGCTACTCTTTCTTTATAGGTGAATTATATTTGGTAGGTTTTTAGATCCAAAGAACTGATTCATGCCCTAGCTCCTCCCCATCTATGACGATTCCTCATTCTATTTCAAAGTCCATTTGGGAAGTCTAGCTCCACAGTGACTGAACAAAATTATATTAAAAAAAAAACACACAAAAATGGATTGTTTATGAAAACTTAAATAATACCAGCAGAACATACTCCTTCAAGAGAACTGTAAGGAAGACTACTGTGTGTTATCATATCATAATATAAATGTGCTGTTTTATATTTTTATAATGCAAAGCCAATTATAACTATCAAGAAGTAAAACAATGAACTTACATTAGCCAGTGTGAGCAAGGAGATATATCAGAGTGTGTTCCTACTGCCCGTATCCTATATAATAAAGAGCTAATATGCTAATTAGACCAAACAGCAGAACGACCATCCAGAGGACCTTCCCAAGGAAGCCGGGGCTGCAAGGGCCTGGGCAGCCATGGCTGTGAGGGCTGAGCCCCTTGCACGAATTTCATGCATGGTGTCTCTAGTGATTAATATATTTATATTTTGCAATAGCCACAACCTTCTTATTACCTTTAAGTCCAAACTTCTGAAATAGTATTTTTGCTCTGTTTAGTCTTCAAATTCAGAGCTCATAAATTGTAATAATTTGAAGTTAAGCAATTTATGGTTGCTATTCACTTCAGGTCTCTGTAGTGAGTTTTGTTAATACAAATCTTCTATTTCATTACATGTGTAGGAAAATGTAATATGTTCAGTTCAATTGAATATGTTTAATTCAAAATTCTGAGTTAAAAATATAACCTTCCTCCTCAGTATTGCTTTCTGATTAATTGAGAAATTTACCCTTTATATATTTTGTGTTGAAATATTCCTATAAAAATCCCACTCCAAACTAAAGAATGCTAACTAACTTTATCAGGTTACAAATAACTAACTTTGAATTTACCATGGTAAGTTCACCACTAACTTTATCAGGTTACAAATAAAAAAAAATAATAAAATATAGCAGTTCTTACTTATGTATTTCAAATAGAATAAGAAGTATGGGGTTGGGATTTGGAAACCACTATGGATTGTTACAGAACAGAAAAAGTTAGTCCACACAGCGCTAGCAGAGCTAAACACTAAACATGGAGAATTTCAGTGGAGACATATTGACTATCTTGTTATGTATGGTGTCATCCAAGAAAAAGAAATCTAATAATCAGAAAACCAAACTCCCTGATTTGGGTTTTGGGGTGGGTTTTTAAGGGTTTAGGGGAAACAGGTGTGTGGAAGCGCTAGCAAGACAAGTTTTAATTGAAGGGCCCGGAACTTGGCCATTTATGGCAAGGGGCATCAACACAGGATCTTTCTGGACAAAGGACCCTGCGCTTCTGAAAGGGTTCTTTCCGCCGTTCAGTCAGTTATATACAGGAGTGGGAGTGAGTCTTTGGCTCTAGTACAGCAGAAGTCAAAGTGCTTTCTTCTGCGCACGCTTGGACTGCATGACTTTCGGTTTTGGTCTGTTGTCTCTGAAAAGCAATTCAGCATCTCATTAAACCATTCTGAGCTGGTTTGCAGTTACATAATTACACTTTTGTCACATAATTGTTTGGCACATAAGCTAGACTTTAACCATTGCTTAGCCTCAGTGTCTTGATCTGCAGAATGTATGGCTTCCTACAATCCAGGCAAAACAATTTACTGAAAAATGTTAGGAAAACATATTTTAATATTGTTATTATTGATCTGTGTATTTCCTATTGTGTAAAGAATTGCTATACTGTGATTCATTGCAGTGTAAAGCGACCACATAATACAATTTTTATTTTTAAAAGTACAATAACTGTGTCTAAATTAAGAAATATTATAAGCAAGAGATGATAATACTTGCAATGCTTAAACAGCCTATGCCATGAAAGGCATTACTGTGCATGCTTCACATGTAATTACTTAACATTCAAAAAATTCCCTAAGATGGGTGTTTTTATCATCTCTGTTATACAAATGAAGAAACCAAGACAAGGAATGTTTAACTAATGTGCTCAAGCTTAAAGGACTAGCAATCATCAAAAACAGTAGGCTGAACCCAAATTCTGTGCTCTAGGTGACATTCCACTCTCTCTGTTTAGTAGTACTACTGGTTGTCCTACTTGTAAAAATATTTAAGGCCCAGAAAAAATGATTATAGGTATTTTCTACCTTTTTGCTGCCCAATGGAGGATGAATTAAACTATTTAGAGCAATTTTTTTTGCCTGAATGAGTATTTTGTTTCACATACACAACTCCATTTTTAAAAGCTTCATAAATATATAACTGTTAAAAAATAAAATATTTTTAAATGTTGGTTTATCTGATCTAGTAACTGGAAACATCATATTTTAGTTGTATGCTGCATTACATTTTCAATGTGTATATATCCAATTGGAAATACAATTTGCTATGATAGTTAAACATTAATTCTAACTTTTATAACAGATCATAATACAATTTTTCTACAGATAGGATCTTAAAACTAATTTGCAAAACTATTCTGATTTTACTAAAATAAATAATTCATGAGAAAATACATTGCATTATGAACCAATCTTACTTTTTTTCTGACATACTTGTATTTACATCTACTGTTTTATAATATAAAGAGAAGCAATTTGCTAGGGTAGGAAACTGGCAATAAATTCTTTTCCACAGAATGGATGCACCAAATGTGCCATTTAAATATTACATTTTATGAACTGGGACTAAGCCAAGTATTGTCTGCCAGTCATAACAAAGAAAAAAGGCCAATACTGATTTTCCCTTTCAGGTTTTGTTTTTATTTGCCCATTGTATGCTGGATTTGAGAAAACATGCTTTTAAGAAATGTGTTAGCTCATTAAGCATAGACTGTCATTGTAAATCAGAGTCAGAAACCCTTCACTATAAATAAAATCCTTTGAGCCACAATTATATTACAACCATAGGAAATTTGCTTTATATTATGTATACGTCTTTGTTTTCAATAAAAATATAAAATGCTATTTTAATTTTAAATCACGGCAATATTCTGTTTCCAATACCTTAGCATGATTTGAGCAAAGATATTTGCTTTTGTTTTTAGAACAGCAAAACATCTGAGTGCAAAAATGCCTCTAACTGTAACTAGTCTGCTAAAAGTTCATACTAAGAAATTTAGACTTCAGTGCCTTCTGTTGCAGAAATAATTTCTTCAAGTCATAAGTGAGAAATTTAGTGTAAAATTAACCTGTATAAAACACTTTATAAATTTTATTTTTCAATTATAGCTTACATTCAATATTATTTTGTATTAGTTTTAGGTGTACAGTATAGTGGTTAGACAATCATATACTTTACAAAGTGGTCCTCTTGGTATTTCAAGTACCCACCTGGTACCATACATAATTATTATAACGTTATTGACTATATTTCTTATGCTGTGTTTACATCCCCACAACTGCTGTGTAACTACCAATTTGTACTTCTTAATCCCTTCACTTTTTTTCACCCGGTTTCCAACCCCCCTTTCCTCTGGCAGCTATCAGTCTCTTATCTGTATCAATGAGTCTGTTTCAATTTTGTTCATTCTTTTATTTGTTCTTTAGATTCCACATATAAGTGAAATAAATGTATGTTATTTGTCTTTCTCTGTTACAGAAATATTTTATCATCGATTGCTAACATGCAGGTGCTTTCCCTGCAAATATTATTTCTAACATTTTACATATTTGAGTATTAATATATCTATTATTGCAATCTTATTATTAAACTAGGCATATTATAAGGCATGGTGAATACAATGACTCCTTAAAGACAAATGTCAAGATCCTAAAAAACTAGTCACTCCTGTGAAACAACCACAATGATCACATCTGTGGACTTATGAGAGAGATACTGAGTGCCTTGGGAACACCCATGTTGAACACTCTTTGTCTATTTATTCAGTGATATCATGTGTGCAACAGCATTGGTGGATTTGTTGACAATTTCCATGCATTATGCAAGTATACAAGTTATTAATATTCCTTGTGTTAGGTATAATCCTAAGGTGACCCCTAATGACATACACACCGTACAACCCACTTCCCTTTAGTGTGGGCATAACTTACTACTTTTTTCATAGTGTTTGGCAAAGTTAAGGGGACATGACTCCTGTAATGATTACATTATATGGCAAAAGTAAAGAGTTTTCTCAGATGTAATTAAGATTCCTAATCAGTTAACTCCAAGTAAACCAAAAGATAGGTTTCCCTGGTTGGATCTTATCTAACTTATGAGCCCTATGGAAGGGAGCGTAGACACCAGAGATGGAAGAAGTTTAGAGATTTTATTATGCTGGCCTTGAAGGAGCATATCATGGTAAGTTCAATAGATGCAAGGAAATAAATTTTGCCAACATCCATGTGATCTTGGAAGAAGACCTTGGATAGGATCATATTCCTGGTAGACACTTTGATTATAGAATTATTAGTCCCTGAACAGAAGACCCAGTTAATCTGCTTCTGGACTCTTGATTATGAATTACTAAATATATATTTGTATTTGCTACTTTTTTTGGCAATTTTTATTAGGAAACTATAGAAAATAAACACACTCACTAAATATTTTTCAGTGTATATAGTAGATAAGATTGTGCACTGAAAATTATGAAGGAAGCAAAGTAAATAAGGCACAATATCTGACAAGGATGAGTTTATATTCTAATTGGAAAAATAATATACTATGTATAAATAATATAATTGAATAAATGGATAAAACAATAAAAATAAACCAATTGAAACATAATATGGAAAATACTATAAAGTAATATAAATGAACTGTATTAACAAATCACTAGAAAGAGGGATAATTTGGGCATCTTGAGAAATCAGATGAGGTTTATTTTCTCTAAGCTTTAAGAGATAGATGGTGGATGGTATAAGAGAAGTCTGTGTCAGGGAAAACAAAGCATTTCAGAAGGTCACAGTAAGTTGAAGAGAGGCTTACAGATGAGAAATGTTTCTAATGTTTAACCGAAATCTAATGTAATTAGATTATATTAATATACATGTAAGTAATAGATGTTAATGCTGGAAAGGGGAAGGGACTAGGTCACTCAGATTCTTATGTCAAAGGCTAACAAGGATAGCTTTTATTGCATGGGTAATTGGGCATGTTATAGTTACTAGTCTCCAACATAAGTATCCTATTCCAGCAGAGCATCCCATGCTTTATTCTTGAAACTTCAATTATACTTACTTTAAGAGCTATATCCCTGCCTTTTCCCTCTGATTATTGATATTCTCCTCATTTGTCAAGGTCATACTTCAAATATCCTATATAATAAGAGAGGAATATGCTAATTAGCCTAGATATGCTAATTAGTCATGACCAGTCAGGCGCTTAATAGTAACAACCAGTCAGGCGCTGCCCAGGAGTGGCCCCTGGCAGAAGTGGCCACCGGTGGGGGCATGAGTGGGCCAGCAGCGTGGGCCAGCGGCGCTGCCCAGCCTGGAGGCTAGGCCGGCCAGCGGCGCAAACAGGCATGCTGAGCTGCCTGGCCTAGGAGTGGCCTCCAGCGGAAGTGGCCACCTGCGAGGCCATCAGGATCCTTTGCTTCCAGTTCCTGGATGCCAGACAGAAACACCAGAACTTCAGCAAACAGGCCACTGAGGTCCTAAATGAGTGTTTCTATTCCCACCTGAGTAACACGTATCCCAGTGAGGAGGCTAAGGAGGAGCTCGCCAAGAAGTGTGGCATCACTGTCTCTCAGGTCTCCAACTGGTTAGGCAACAAGCGGATTCACTATAAGAAAAATATTGGAAAATTTCAAGAGGAGGCAAACATCTATGCCATCAAGACTGCATGTCTGTCAACCAGGGGGGCCACAGCCACACCAGCTCCCCAACACCCCCTTCCTCTGCAGGCTCTGGTGGCTCTTTCAATCTTTCAGCATCCAGAGACATGTTTCTGGGGATGCCCGGCTCAGTGGAGATTCCTACCCTGCTTCCCAGGTGGAATCACTCCGACACTCCATGGGCCCGGGGGGCTACAGAGAGAACCTCGGAGGAGGCCAGATGTACATCCCTCGGGAAATGAGGCCAAACGGCGGCTGGCAGGAGGCTGTGACCCCGTCCTCAGTGATGTCCCCAACAGAAGGACCAGAGAGCGTTCATTCTGACCTTCCAACTGATCTCACCCCTCAGGGCCACAGGTGAGGGTTCACGAGGTGACTCTCCACGAGAGGACAAAGGCATCCAGAGGACAAGCCCCAGACACAGGAGAAGCACAAGATGGAGAGGGCAAATGGGGTTGCCCTACCTCAACCGACTCAGTGCTGGGGTTGCTGACTACATGGCAAGGAGAAGGGGGTCTCCTAAGGGGAAGGTGGGGTCTGTCTCCCCTTTTTTCCCTTCTTTTCAATCTTTTTCTCTCCCCATTTCTTACACAGAAACACATCCAGAACCATATCTTACAGATCCTCTCTCTCTCTCATAGACACATACACAACTATTCTGTTTCTCTCTCTCATAGACACATACACAACTACTGTTTCTCTATAGACTCATATACATTCCCTCTCTCTCTCAGACACATGCATGACTATTCTGTTTCTCTCACTCATAGACACATACACAACTACTGTTTCTCTATAGACTCATATACATTCCCTCTCTCTCTCAGACACATGCATGACTATTCTGTTTCTCTCGCTCATAGACACATACACAACTACTGTTTCTCTATAGACTCATATACATTCTCTCTCTCTCTCAGACACATGCATGACTATTCTGTTTCTCTCACTCATAGACACATACACAACTACTGTTTCTCTATAGACTCATATACATTCTCTCTCTCTCTCAGACACATGTATGACTATTCTGTTTCTCTCTCTCTCTCTCTCTCTCTCTCTCTCTCTCTCTCTCTCTCTCTCTCTCTCTCTCTCTGTCTCTGGTTTCACCCATTCTCTCTCCCCCACCCCTTATCTGCTATGGGATCTGTGGAGACACCAGCCTTGCCCTACCTACCAGAGATGCCAAGAATGGGAACACAACTTCTGGACTGATGACCTGGTCTCCTACCCCTCCCCCTGCAGATGGCTTTATTACCTCATATGCAGCTCATCTTAAACCAATAGAATTGCCCGGTGGAAAAAAAAAAAAAGAAGGAAAAGAGGGAGGGAAGAACTTTATAAAGGAGTCAGTAGACAGCAGAGTTAAAGAAGGAAAGAGGATGTATGAGTGAACTGTAGGAGCTATAATGAAAATCAAGTATAGTTGTGTACTGGGGACAGATTTTAAAAGTAGGAGTCAGAAAAGAAAAAAAGATAAATGATAGTGAATAATTAGGTGGGTAGATAGCTAGATATTAAAACAGTGGAAGTAAGTAGAGCAGAATGTATGGGAAAGATAGGATGAGAGAGAAAGAGGGAGGGAAGAAAGGTCTTAAAGGGGAGCCAGTAGAGCTTAAAAGGAGAATTGGAAGAAGGAAGAAATGGGGGAGGCAGCAAAGCAGGTCCAAGGGAGGAAGTGAAGAAAAAAAGTAAGAAAGGGAAAGGGAAGGGAGGGAGGGTAAAGATAAAGGAAAGAAAGAATGTGGGGAGGGAGAGAGGGTAGGAGAAAGATAGGAAGACGGATGATGGAAAAGAAGTAGGAAATAAGGAGGAAAGAAAAGTTTATAAATGATGAGTCAGTAGGAAAAAGAGTTACATAAAGGAGAGAGACAAATTTTGTGAGAAGGAGAAGCCAATAAGGAAGTCAAATACAATTGTGTGTGAAGGGGGTAAGATTAAAAAAAAAAGTTAATAGGGGTGACCAGGTCGGAAAGGGAAGGCAGCTAGGGGGATCAGGGAGGCAGGCAGAGTGGTTAGGGCAGGCAGGTAGGTGAGCAGTTAGGAGCCAGAAGTCCCAGATTGCAATAGGGATGTCCAACTGCCAGTTTAGGCCCAGCAGGTATTAGGCTTAAACTGGCATTTGGACATCCTCCGAGGACTCCCCGATTGGAGAGGGTGCAGGTTGGGCTGAGGGACCACCCCCCACCCCATGCATGAATTTTGTGCACCAGGCCTCTAGCATAATTATTATAAGATCCCATGCTGATTCTTCTTCCTCTCAATCTACTTGTGCATTCATTTGACCCTTAAGTATATATTCAACACAAAATTTCTTTCTTATAATATAAAATCACCTTACAATAAACATCTATACACCCACAAACTCTAGTATCTCATGTTTTATCACAGATCACATATCTTTTCATCCATCTTACCCTATGTCTGTCATCCACCCATTAGCCAGATTTATCTGATACATTTCAAGTAAATTGCCACATTAATACTGACCCATCTCCATGCTTTGTCATGCATGTACTTAGCTAGGGTGAGTAGTTGTTTGCAGATATTTTTTTAGTGTAAAATTCACAAAGAAATTTACTGTGACAGTTAATTTTATGTATTAACCTGCTTAGGCCACAGTGCCCAGGTATTTGGTCAAACACTAGTCTGGATGGATGTTGTGTCAATGTATGTTTTAGATGAGATTGACATATAAATCAATAGACGTTGGGTAAAGAAGAAAGCCTCCATAATGTGGGTGTGTAACAGGTAATAAAAATTTTATACTACTCTAACTAACCATAAATAGAACTAATGTACTAACAAAGCAAACTTGTAAAAAATCTCTATAAAGTAACCTATATTACTCTTAATAAATTTTAAACCCAGCTTGTTACTCTAACCTGATTTTCCCTCTCAAAACAAGAGCTTATATGTTAATTTTTTTTCTAAGTATACAATTCAGAGATCCTCAGTTCCTGTGTGAACATGAGGAGCAACCTGACCTCAAGAACCCAGCTGACACTGACTTCCCAGACACAGGAAGGAATTAAGCTAACGAAAACGAGATGGCCAACTCAAGGACACTGACATTGAACCATATCAAAACCTATGGGAAGCACATCCTGTACACTCTACATGTTCTGCACATAGAGGTTTCCTTCTTCCTCTTTCAGCCCTAAAATGTGCTAGCTTGACCAGAGCTGTTAAGATGGCCTTTGGGATGAGAGTTCCATCTTCTTGGGATGCTGGCACCTGAATAAACTTCTTTCCTTTTCCACAGCACTTATCTCACTAGTTTGTTTTTTGTGTGGCTGGCAACTAAAACTGGGTTTGGTTACAAGTGGGTGTCATCCAATCAGTAGGATGCCTTGAAAAAACACTAAAACTAATCTCCTCTCACAAAAAGGGAATTCAGCCAGCCACCTGCCTTCTGTCAGGAGCTGTAACATCAATTCTTTCCTGGGTCTCCAGCCCATCCACCTTTTCCTTCAGATTTTGAACTTGCCAGCTTTTACAATCACTTGAGAGGTTCCTTAATCTCTCTCTCTCTCTCTCTCTCTTTCTCTCTCAAACCTATTGGCACTATTTCTCTGGAGAACTCTGACTAATAGATACACACATATTAAGCATGTATTTCTTTGAAAATTAATCATGTTGAAACTTAAGGCACTTTTTGGGCATATGTGTTTCTGTAAAGTGTCTGTACAAATGTTTGAATATTTTGTGTGTTTTTTTCCACATTTTATTTTTGAGTTAATATAAGTCCTTTTGGTCAGACGTGTGTTTTGCAAACAGCTTTCCCTAGTCTGTGGTTTGTTCATCTTAATTATAAGCAATTTTGATGAGCAAAATTTTATACTTTTGAGGAATTCCCAAGTATCATTGTTTTCTTCTGGTTATTGCTTTCTGTGAACTAAGAAACATTTAGCTAGCTCCAAGCTACAGTCATATTCTATTATGTTTATTTTTTAAAAAGCTTTATGGTTTTAGTTGTTATAATTAAGTCTATGATCTACCTTAAACTTCATTTTGTGTATAATGTGAAGTTGGGAGTTGAAGTTTATATTACAGTAATTCATTTTCTTGAGATGAGATCAGGAAATGCATTAATTTATTCAAATAAAATATCTCTCCTTAGGCCACTGAAAAATTGAATTCTCACATACACTTTCCATATATGACAGAAAATTATTAGTTCTTTAAGAGAAAGACCAGAAGGCAAAATTCCTGAGTTCCCATGTTATCCAATCATGTGGTAATCCCAATGGAATCTTCTAGCCCATGTTGCCCATGCTTATTTAACTTTTAATTTGAAAAAAAAAGAGGGAAATTTGATGAGCATTATAAAAGAGCAGATACCTAAAAAAGGGAACTTTATGTTTCTAATTCCTTTATCTGATTGTTGTGTGGCCTTAAGACCTTCAACTGGGTCCACTTAATTAAGTAACTGCTAGACATTCTGTCCTACTCACCAGACTTGTTGAGGAAATATAATTGAAAACAAAATCTACCAACCCAGAAAACACCTTCACAAAGGATTAGAGAAAAAAATAGTTTTGTTATTAAATAAGCATTAAACCAGAATGTAATGCAAATCTCAGGAAATCTATTAAGTGATTGCAAGCACACAGACATCTCATTCTTATATATAGCTAAGCAGATACCACCCATTATATATACTTTCAAAATAAAAATTTACTGTTAATTTAATTATAAGCAAATCATTTATTTCAGATTTCAAATTATTTTAAAAATATGCCTATTTTTGATTCCCTCTTACTGAATTTAGAGTTTTGTTTGTTTGTTTTGTTATTTTTCCAAGGTCCTAATTATCCACATGATTGGTTTCATAGGAGCCTATTTGTAGTAGAAGCAGACAGGTTCCACTCCTCATATTTCAAAGTTAATAAATGTTTCTATGTTTTCTATTTCTTGTACTAGATTATGCACAGTGGTATCTTCATGTATAATTTTGGCACCACCAAATAGTGCACAATTATTCATGAATATTTGCAAAAAGAACTAAGGAAATATAAGAAATGAAGAAGTGGTTTAATTTCTATAATGAGTAGAAATTCTAAAAGTCAACAATTAGAATAAGCCCTCGATATGCAGACCTTAATTTTAATGGACTTTGGATTTAATGGACAAAATTTTCGGTCCATATGTTATATGTGAAAATTAATACCCTGTTAATTTTAAAATGCTCTTAACCAAGATTTGCTTATAATTAAATTAATAGTTTATTTTTTGTTATCAACTCACTGTTATTTAAAAAAAAATTTGTGACTGGGCCATATGTTGGAAAAAAACACTAGTAATTTTGCTGACATAAATACATATTACATATCTACAACTGTAGTCTACATATTTAAATCCAATAATCACTGCTCCTAAATGATATTTGGTGAATGACTAGCATGTGATCACACTGTATTCAGTGAGATAATTGGTTCTTTTGTCTCATGGGGTGACTTTCAGTTTTAATGCCTGCTGGCTGATGTTCTGATCTGTGCCAAGTCATGTGCATTTATTTATTCATGGTGACTGGTGAATGCACACTTTTACTAAGGATAGATTGGACAAAGGACACAGAACTACGCAAGATCTAGGAAAAGAATGGATTAGGGAAGGACCTAACACAAGCCGAGGAAGGATTAGGAGATTGATTGGTTAATTTGGAAAAGTACCTGCTCCTCCCCAAGTGTGAGAGAATATAATCAAAACTTAACAAAACTCTCTCTCACTACATCTCTCTAGCCTGCGTGCTCTCAGGTTCTCTCTCCTGAACAGCCATGTGGTTCTAGCAGCTGCTTGGGGTCCAGCAGCTGCACAGACTTCAAGTGTCAAAAGTGGGCCTGGGCACAGGGCCAGCCCAAGCAGAGCCAGGAACAGACCAAGGCAGCCGGATGGGGACAGACACTAACCTGGACTAAGCCTTGGCATAGCGCAGAATTTCTGGACACTGGCTTGATTTCTGGGCCTGATGAAGAAAGGCTGGATTCTTTCTCAGCAGAATGGAGGTGAACCTGGGACAGTCCTTCTTTTATCTCATCAAGCTTCAGTAAATCTTACCACTATGCCAAAACCTCCTATGTGTGGGTTCATTTTTCATGGAGTCACTTCTCTCACGAATCCATTTCTATCGGCAGCAGATACATATACCTCTAGTTCTTCAGTTAAATTTAAATATAATGCACACATATATGAATATAATAAGATGTAATTACATGGCTTACCATAATAAGTTGATTGTTTCCAACATTTAATTTAGATGTAAGTTCTATAATGAGCATTCTTTTGCACATTTCCTCATACAGATGAAAAGCACCTGCTCCTCCCGAAGTGTGAAAGAATATAAATTGAAACGTAACAAAACTCTCTCTCACTACAAGTGGAATTGATAACACTAAATTGTCCTTTGAAGTTGCCTGGAATACGTAAAACCTGTCATTGTCAGGGAGAAAGAATTATCGTCTACACTTCAGTTCTTTTGGCTGGACTAATAAATTAACATGAGACAAGATTAGTAGGTGAAAAACAAATAATTAAAGCTTAATAACATGCATACCTACCATTATACTTACATAGGGGAGACCCAGGAACACTTAGTAACTTGGCCAAAATGGAAGAAGCTTCCTTTAGCTAAAGACAGAAGAAAATATTGGGGGTGAAGAGTTAGTTACGGGAAGTCACCAGGAAAAGCACAGTGAACAAGAGTAAGATGGTAACGCAGACTTAATCATCTTCTCCACTGATAGTGAAGGTTGGCCTGGTACAGAGAGGAAGACACCCTTATAAATTGTCCCAATTCCAATTATTAAATAATTAATCTTTTTCCTATGCATTTGTAAAACCACTACTGTCATATCAACTTTATTCCCTGTGTATTCATTATATTACGCCTATGTTTTATCCTTGGCAATGCCACATATTATTTAGTTACAATAATCTAAAACACATTTTGATATATGCCCATTATCTTCTCCTTTTTAAAACTTAGTTCTTCTCAAAGCCTTGAAAAATATTTTCTGAGAATTTTTCTTTGTAGGATCTGAGTTTGTAAGACCATTTGGGAAATTATTTATTGTTCTGATAACAAGTATGCTGCTCTGTGAGCTTGCCATATATTGGGATTCATTCAGTTGCTCTTTTATATTTTTACATTTTAAACAGTAACATCTTCCAAATACTGTACTATATTTAGTCATAGATAACATTTTTTACCCTTTGGGATAGCATCAGGTTGTTGAATTCATTTTCTAATTTTTTAACCCTCATTTAAAAGGGTGTTTCTTATTATTTATGATACAAATGTTTTGAACCCTCTTTAGCTCAAATAATTTATGGAATTGCTTGTACTTTAAATACAGACAATTATGTTGTATGAAAACTAGGATAGTGTATTAATTTCCTAGGACTTCCAAAACAAAGTAGTATAGTCTGGAAGGCTTAAGTAACAGAAATTTATTTTGTTATAGTTCTGTTATTGGACAAAAGGTGTCCATTCACCCGTGTGCATCAAAGCCCAGTAAGTCAGGAACAGGAGCTTGCAGCCAAGAAAATAAGGGTTAATTTTAGTAAGTGGCCCATGCCTGGAGACAGGTGAGCTAATGCTCCCAGTGGTTTCTAGGGGGTGGGTTATATAGGGAAAAAATCATTAATCATGGTGACTGAGGGAGTTAAGGTCACGGTCAGGGTTGTGGTCTCACCTGATTGGTCAGCACTAAGGAGCAGTTGATCAGTGCATTTGGTTCTAAGTCAGCCAAGGAACCCCTTTGATTGATTTTACCACTTTTTGGGCCTGGAGCTGAAACACAACTGAGGTCTAGATTTTATCTCTAGCTTGATTGAAACTTTGTCTGTGGGATCAATAGACTTGAGGCTTTGTTCCTAAGATTATTTGATGCTGATCAGAATCTCATTGTATTGAGGGCTTAATGATTAAGGGAGTGGACAGGCAAAGAAAAAGGAGGCAGTGAATCAAGGTGCCAGTTTGTATCAAAAGAAAAGACTGGTGAAAAAGTGATAGTAAAGAAATGGAAATGAAGTTTCTGTGTGGTTACAGTTCTGGAGGCTAGAAGTCAAAGTTCAAGTTGTTTAAGCAAATACACACACACACACACACACACACACACACACTCGAGCAGTGGTCAGCAAACTGCAGCTTGAGAACCACATGTGGCTCTTTGGAGCCTTGAGTGTGGCTTTTCCACAAAATACCACGGTCTGGGCGAGTCTATTTTGAAGAAGTGGTGTTAGAAGAAGTTTAAGTTTTAAAAATTTGGCTCTCAAAAGAAATTTAAATTGTTGTACTGTTGATATTTGGCTCTGTTGACTAATGAGTTTGCCAACCACCGTAGTAGAGGTCTGGTGCACAAATTCGTGCATGGGTGGGGTCCCCAGAGGGATGGGGGGGGCAGGACATTATCAGCCCTCTGGGTGGGCGGGCGGTGGGATGCCCTTGCTGGCTTGGGATCCAGATCTGCCCTGCTGAAATTTGCGCCAGTTGTCAGGAGCCACCTGGTGGCCACTTTCATATTATTTCTTCTAAGGAGGCTGGCAGCACTGTAGGGATTGTGCCAGCAGTGCTAGTCCATAAGTACCTGGTCCATTCTTCAGAGATTAGACCTGCAGGACTACTGTGCGAGTGAGTGGCTGCCACCAGGCTGGCGGGCTGCCAGAATGGGTCTCAGCTATATGGCGCTCCCGCTGTGGGAGCACACTGACCACCAAGGGGCAACTCCTACATTAAGTGTCTGCCCCCTGGTGGTCATAGTGTGTCATAGTGACCAGTCATGTTTCAGTCATTCGGTCCCTTAGGCTTTTATATATATACTAGGGGCCCGGTGCATGAAATTTGTGCACTGGAGGGGGGGTCCCTCAGCCCAGCCTTCCCCCTCTAACATACTGGGAGCCCTCAGGGGAAGTCCTACTGAGGCGACCAGGCTGATCAGAGGAAGGCACCAGCCTCATCACCCTGATGCTGCAGCCACTGCCAGTCACCACAGCCACCAAGGTGTTTTCATCAACACAGACTCCAGTCCCTTCACCATGAAAAAATGACAACTTTCTTTAGGCATTTTCAAGATGTGTCTTTCATAGGATATGACATTTCTTTCTTTCTTTCTTTCTTTCTTTCTTTCTTTCTTTCTTTCTTTCTTTCTTTCTTTCTTTCTTTCTTTCTTATCCTCACCTGAGGATATGTTTCCATTGATTTTTAGAGAATGTGGAAGAGAAAGGGAAAGACAGAGAGAAACATCAAAGTGAGAGGAACACTTTGATTGGTTGCCTCCTGCATGAGCCCTGACCTGAGCCCGGGCCAGGGAGGAGCCTGCCCTGGATCAGAATCGAAGTGGACCCTGCGGTCGGCAAGCCTAGGCATTATCCACTGAGCCAAACTGGCTAGGGCAGGATATGACATTTCTTAGCCCTCCAGCAGTGGACCTTCCTTTTTTTCTCCAGGAGTGTGGTGGAAAAACCCTAGATCACCTTTTTGGATTCTTATGTCCAAGTTACTAAGAATATTACCAGTGGCATACAGAGAGCTTAGCCAATGAGCGGTCAGAAAAGGTATTTCTTTTGTAGTTCACACCAATCGCCTCCGATCTCTGGCTGTGCCCCTGCCAAGGCCTAAAGCCTCGGGGACTGTGCAGGGGCCCAGGAAGGGGTCCCTCAGCTCCCTCTGGTCACCCAATCGCCCAGCTCCACCCCTGCCCAGGACTCAAGCCTCTGGCCTAGGCTTGGGTCCTGGACAGGGGCCCCCCAACTCCCTCTGATCGCCCAATCGCCCAGCTCCATCCCTGCCCAGGCCCCAAGCCTCTGGCCCAGGCTTGGGTCCTGGGCAGGGGACCCCCAGCTCCCTTGCATCACCCAATCACCTGGCTCCACCCCTGCTCAGGAGTCCCCTGGCTCAGGGCCTTCCCAGGTTGCTCAGGACCCATGGGGGCCTACCTTGGAGTGACCTGGGTGCTGAGAAAGTTCCTGGGACCCAGGCTGCGGTGTGCCTATGTATGCAAATTAATCTCCATCTTCCCTATATCTAAATTCAGCGGAGCATCTGGAATGCTCAGGGCCCACTCAAGAATGCAAATAATCCTTCCCACTAATATTTACAGGGTAAACTAAGATTTTTGGTAGAGTATTAAATTTGACAGTAAAACAGTAATCGAGTTTTCAGATTAATTTAAATAGGCTAATTGAAATAAGTGAATATTCAAGTAAAGTTAATTGTACTAGACAAAAAGCTGTTCTTAAAGTAATAACTAAAATTTCTATTGGTAGTTCATCTCATGGTAAAATTCCTGAACATGCAATGAACCTAAAGCAGTCATATGTGTGGGGGAAAAAAAATTTAAATTTAAAGTTATCAAGACTGCATTATAAAATTTACAAAAACCTCCATTAATAAAAAAAAGGGGGGAGGGATAGTAGGGCAATATCAAGTAAGGAAAAATATCCTATAAGTAAATTACATCTAGAAAATTTTTACTTTACCAAATTAAGTTTCATTTGCAATGCTAACAGCAAGATGGCCATTAAAAACACACATGGTGTCTAAATAAGACAAAGGAAAATCGTTTGAACAAAAATAAAAAGGATCCCAAATCAATTATATAGAAAAGATTCCTTTATTAACTTGTGGTCAAGAATATATTTGTATATTTTCAGAAAACAACCCCAAGACCAGATGGATTCCTGCAACAGAGAGGAATTGACAGGAGTGCTCCAACCACGAAGACAAGAGGAAAAAACAGTCCAGAGATGGAAGACGCTGACAACTCCTTGCCACGGGAGCAGTCAGCAGCTGTGCACCGCTGCAGGTTACCTAGGACCAAACCAGAGAGGGTCGGACCTGCATTGCCACCATGTGCCCACCATCCAGATATCACTGCTGACATGTACACATAAGGAACTGTTGGACATTGAAATTGGGACTCAAACATTTTTTTGTTTTGTCTTGTTTTGTTATTATATGTTTATTTCCAGTCTGCAAAGGCAAAACTTTTTTTAAAGGAAAGAAATGGTGGGAAAAAGATACAGAGGCAAAGAAGCATTGAACAGACTGTCAAACTACATTGGGAAGACAGGGGAGGTTAGGCGAGGGGGGCTGTAAGAGACCAACCGAAGGACTTGTACACATGCATATAAGCACAACCAATGGATATAAGACACTGGGGCGGGGGGAAGGGTGGGCAGGTGAAGGTTTGTCCTGCGGGGTAGGGGAGGTCGGGGGGAGATCAATGGGGGAAAAAAAAGGAGACATATGTACTACTATTTGTAATACTTAAAACAATAAAAAAAAATTAAAAAATAATAATAAAATAAAATTTAAAAAATCTCCATCTTGGTTGGGTTAGTTTGCATACTCACTCTGATTGGCTGTGGGCATAGCGTAGGTATGGTCAATTTACATGTTTTTCTATTATTAGGTATAACTAGAGGCCCAGTGCACAAAATTCACACATGGTGGGGGAGGATCCCTCAGCCTGGTCTGCACCCTCTTGCAATCCGAAACCCCTCGGGGGATGTCTGACTGGCTTTCCCTATAATTCTGTAAAGCTGTATTAACCAAATCATGCATTACTTTACACTGTTTTAAATTGATTATGTGATACTAGAGGCCTGATGCATGAAATTTGTGCATGGAGGGTGTGTCCCTCAGCCCAGCCTGCACGGTCTCCAATATCGGACCCCTCGAGGGATGTCTGACTGCCCATTAGGCCCTCCCCTGCAGACTTGATTGCCCCCAACTGCTCGCCTGCCTGCCTGCCTAATTTCCCCTAACTGCTTCTTCTTGCCAGCCTGATCACCCCCTAACCACTCCCCTGCCAGCATGATTGATGCCTAACTGTTCTCCTGCCACCCTGGTCACCCCTAACTGCCCTCCCCTGCAGGCCTGGTCCCCTGCAACTGCCCTTCCCTGCAGTCCTGGTCCCTCCCAACTGCCCACCCCTGCTGGCCTGATTGCCCACAACTGCCCTCCCTTGCAGACCTCATCCTTCCCAACTGCCCTCCCCTGCTGGCCATCTTGTGGTGCCATCTTGTGTCCACATGGGGGCAGTCATATGTGACCACATGGGGGCAGCCATCTTGTGTGTTGGATTGATGGTCAATTTGCATATTACTCTTTTATTAGATAGGATAGAGGCCTGGTGCATGGGTGGGGGCCAGCTGGTTTGCCCTGAAGGGTGTCCTGGATCAGGGTGGGGGTTCCCTTGAGGCGTAGGGAGGCCTGGGAGAGGGACCTTTGGTGGTTTTCAGGCCAGCCACACCCCCCAGCGACCCAAGTGGAGACCCTGGTATCTGGGATTTATTTATCTTCTATAATTGAAATTTTGTAGCCTGGAGGGGAGCCAAGCCTCCTGCTTGCTCCATGGCTGCAGCCATTTTTGTTGGGATTTATTTATCTTCTATAATTGAAACTTTGTAACCTTGAGTGGAGGCCTGGGCTGGCCAGGGTGTACAGAAAGCTTGGCTTCCTCCATTGCCAGGGAAACCCAAGCCTCCTGCTCACTCTGTGGCCACAGCCATCTTGGTTGGGTTAATTTGCATAATCTCTCCTGATTGGCGGGTGGGCATGGCTTGTGGCTTGTGGGTGTAGTGGAGTGATGGATAATTTGCATATTACTGTTTTATTAGATAGGATTTCAGTGCTTTTTTGTAAATTTATGTCATTTTAATTCCTTCCTCATATATTTCATATATCTTTTAAAAAGTTTAGTTATGTCTACTAATATTTTCTTTTATGCTTTACAATCCTTTTTTGTCATAAGTAGTTTTTTTTCTATTCTTATGTCTTTTTTAATCAGTTGTGAATAATTTTCCTATATAATAAAAGGGTAATATGCAAATTGACCAAACGGCAGAGTGATCGGAATGCCCATGGCCCCTCCTCCTGGCCATCCCCATCCCTGAGTGCCCCCCCCCACCCTGATCAGAGGGTGTGGCCAGCAGGCAAACTGCCTGCAGCCCCTCACCCCAGCCGGCCCACCCCTATTAGCCCCATTGGGTGGGCCAGCTGGAACCCACCAGTGCACAATTTCTTGCACCAGACCTCTAGTGTTGGTTAAAAAATGTTAAGCCTTATTGTGAATACTCATATGTTTTAATCTTCCCATAAATTTTATATTTCACATAGAAATACAGTATAACTGTGGCAGACATGCTAATTTGTTCTTAATTTCCATTCCTCCTTTTTGATTGTTAGGAGATCCAAGACCTTTTAAATGAGGCATTGTTCCTGTATTATTACAATATCATTATTGGTCTAATTCAACTGTGACAGTCTTTCTTCTCCTTTGCTGGGGACTTGATTTCTCATATTCTTTATAATAAGAGATGTCCATAAGACCCAGTTCTAGTCAATTTGTCCCAAAGAAAAATGTACTGTTGGCTTTGGGTTATCTTTCTGCTTTTCTAATGAATGAAAAATCATGAATCACGAATCATAACTTTTCTACTTCTTTTGTTTCTAAACTTTATGAGTTGCCTATAGTTACAGCCGCCAGCTTGTGATAATAAATCAACAGTCTTAAAACTGGAAACTAGTCTCTCCTAAAGTTGAATACATGATGGCATGATGATCAAGTCAATGCCCATGAGGAGACTTTTTGTTTTTGAGAATTAAATGTCTATTGCCTAAGCCACTTTTAATAGGCAAACCTATTTAGCATGACACAGAGATGTTTCTAACAACTTCAAACACTTGAGGGGTATATGAATATGCAGGTATATGTATACAGTGTTGGGGAAAAGTAGGTTTACTGTGTTGATCACGTAAAATAGTTTATTTTTTATTATTTATTAATTATTATATTATTTCCTCTATGAACAACTATAGACCTATTTTCTAGATATATAAAACATATATTATAGGTATTGAAGTAATATTCTAGATATATAGAAAATGCACAGAATAGATAACATGGAAGCAAATACTAATTGAGTTTAGAGTCACAATCTCAGTGAAGCTGTGAAGTGCATATTATCATATTCCCTGTGGGAGAGGGGAAAATTTCCCCTCTCTTCCTTCTTAGTTCTTCTGGCTGGTCTAATAATTAAATGGATATGAGTTAGACTTCCAGGAAAAATAACAGAATTTATGATGTATGTACAAACAGAGGTTCTGTTAGAATATGAGAACTCAGGACAAATCAGGCAAATGAGGCTAACATGCCATCTTGAACTAAGGGGGAAGGGGGGTGGTGGTTTGGACTTCAAAGGGAATGTAGGCAATTCAACAAGTAGGTGAGAAGGAGCAAACATTGCCAAACAGATTATTGCTGGGCCACCTCGAAACAGTAGGACACGGAAGGGCGTCCAAACAACAGACTTTGTTAGGTTCCCCTCTGTCTCCCACACTAAGTTCATATTATGCTAAGGGATGACTCCCTTTCTTAAAGCAAATATTTCTATCTGAATCTTTTAAGATGGCTAAAAGCAGGTAAAAGACTCATCTTTAGTCTTTTGTTTCTTAAAAATTACCAGCTTAAAATAATATATCTCCCCAAAATGGGTGGCAGAATTGCACTTCCTCTCACTACTATGGAAATATATTACTTTATTAGCTGTACATAATATGTTTAATATTAATGTTTACTGGGTTTATTTGGCATATATTTTCATTCTCTTGATTGCAGTGATGATTTCATACATAAGTCAAAATGAGTCAAATTATATACATTAAACATGTAAGTTACAGATCAATAATGTTAAAATATATTGAATGAAAGAATTATGATGCATATTACTTTCTGGTATGTTCAAAGTAAAAAAAAATGGAAATTCATTTCTCTCTTTACCTATTATTTCTTAATTAAGCAGTTTTTTATGTAAAATTGAAAGAACTGAGTGAATAACAATATTCAGAATATCATCTCTATAATAAAGAGCCAGGGTGTAATGACTGATCCCAACCAAAGGCTGACCAACTGGAAGTCAGTGCTGGGTTGCCATGGTGACCCAGTGCTGACTACTGAGGCTGCAGGCCCGGTGACCCAGCAGTGACTGCTGAGGGGGCTGAGAATCAGGCCCAGAAAGAGACCTGAAGAGAGAAGCATGGGCTGATCTGTAGTATCTGTGGCAGCTTTTGACCAGCACTTGCCTCTCTCTTTCCCTCTGAGCCTGGCCAGCAGCCCTGCCTCCATTTCTCTTGGGGCCTCCACAGGGGCTGCGGACCAACGCTGCCTTTCTGATCAGGCCCTGTGATAGGTCCAGAGAAGCTGACTGGCATAGAAACTGGCCAATCAGAACCAAATCTGGGTCAACTGTGAGGAGCCAATAGCTGCTTAGGAGGTAGAGCTTTTGACACTGACTGGCAAGGAAATTGACCAATTAAAACCAAATTGGCCAGCAAAGGAGGGCAGTTGGGGGCAACCAGGCTGGCAGGAGAGGGCAGTTGGGGACAAGATCAGGCCAGCAAGGGAGGGCAGTTAGGGGTAATCAGGCAGGCAGGTGAGCGGTCAGGAGCCAGCAGTCCCAGACTGCGAGACGGATGTCCGATTGGAGAGGGTCCAGGCTGGGCTGGGGGAGCAGCCCCCTCCATGAACAAATTTCATGCACCTGGCCACTAGTTAATAATAAAGAAAACTAACATTTGTTCAATGGCTCTATGTATCGAGTCAACCTCTATTCTTCCTATCATATATGGAAGAAAATACTTTATTTCTTTTCTTTTTTTTATTCCTCACCCGAGGATATTTTTCCATTGGTTTTTAGAATGGAAGAGATAGGGAAAGACAGAGAGAAACATCGAAATGAAAGAAACACATTGACTGGTTGCTTCCTGCTCACACCCTGACCAGGGCCCAGAATGGGGAGGAGCCTACAACCAAAGCACATGCCCTTGGGAACTGAACCTGGGACACTTTGGTCTGCAGGCCAATGCTCTAGCCACTGAGCAAAACTAGCTAGGGCAGGAAAATATTTTATTACCTCCAACTCAGAGGTGAAAGATAAAAGTAAACTCAGAGAGGACAAGTAGTAGGTTGTTGAAGTCACATGGCTAATTAAATGTGTCAGTTGTGCTTTCACCACAGGCCCATCAAATTCAAAACGTGTGCCCTATCCAATGTGCTGTTTGGTTTGCAGCATTTCTATGCTCCAAAGGTACTCCAAATGTATTTATCTTGAGCCCATTCTATACTTAAAATTATCCTGAGGGATTCAACAGTGGGAAAAAAAAAATACACACACACACACACACACCTGATAAGAAAAAGCTGTGCCCTTCCACAGAGATTTCAGACTAACAGCAAAATTCCTGCTTCTCTACTGGAGGTACTATATCAAGAATATCAAATCCTTAAGCATTTAGACTCTCTCTTAATCTTCATATATATTTTTTATTTACTTTAACTAGGCATTTTTTCCAAGAATAGTATAATACCTTTTTCAGGACTATAGTCTTCTACAGTCTTCTACATAGCATGGTTCTGACCTAAATTCTACAACTTCATATCATGTAGATGTTTCCCTGGCTCAGTTTATTTTCATTGTACATCCCTCAAACTGCCCACATCCTAATCCCCACAAACAGTGAATATACTGTTTTACATGGATGGGGAAAAACAACAGCATTGTAGATGTGGTTAGTGAGGAAGGTGATAATCTTGGATTGTCCTAGTGGACCCTATGTAATCACAAGGCTCCTTGAAGGATGAAAGTGAGAGAAGAGTCAGATAATAAAATGTGATGACAAGCAGAAGTGGGTGTGAGTGGATAGGAAGATGCTATACTGCTAGCTTTGAAGATGGAGAATGAGGCCTTAAAGTCAAAGAGTGCAGAAAGTGGAAGCTAGAAAATAAAAGCTAATGGAGTCTTTCCTAGAGATTTAGCAATGAAACATGCCTATGAGTGAAACACGTCTCATTTTAGGCTTCTAACTTCCAAAACTATAATGTATTAATTTTTGTTGTTTTAAGCCACACTAAGTGTGTGGTAATATTTTACAGCAGCCATAGAAACCTAATACACTGGAACACTTACCTGGAATAATGTGAGACAAGACATTTTTAAAGAGTAAAAATGAGTGATCATGGACACAGTGATGTGTTCAATATGATGACATTACTGGACTAAAAATGACATTTTATTTTGCATCATTTCCTTGAAATTTGTGAGAGTTTATTTAGTGAAAAATAGGTACTTGGACTTTTCTGTTGTCTCTACCATTAGTTCACTTATAAAGCTTTGCCTTTTTTACTTTTCCTTTCAGTTTAGAGCATGGATTATACGGTTGGAACTACAGCAGACACTTTGAGATATGGTGTTAACTTAAGGATGGGTACTTCATACTGTGAATAATGGAATGAGAAGATGGAGGGAAATGGGACAATAATGCCACTGTATTATTACTGCATGACCTGAGATGACCCATCTCTAAAGTCCAGGTTCTGTAAAATAAACATATAAGTTGCTATTTATTGATTAAATCTATTTTTTCTTAAAAAAATCTTAATTGTTGAAAGTATTACATATGACTCATTTTATCCCCCACTTACTCCTTCTAGCCCTTCCCCAACCTCACCACCCCGGCCCTCACCACCCTATTGTCTGTGTCCACGGGTTACGCTTACATGCACACAAGTTCTTTGGTTGATCTCTTCCCACCCACGCACCCCCACCTTGTCTCTGAGATTTGACACACTCTCTATTTCTTAATAGTTGGATTCATACATATTACATCAATTATAAAATATATCAAACATTTTTTTCGAATTACTTATTTAAACTACTTTCTCTGCTAAGTTATATGTGTAAGTTATCCTTTTTGTTCCTATTTTTTTAATTGCTGTCACATAGGACCAATTACAGTTCTAGAGTAGGAATTCCACATTAGTGTTGCTCTTTGAATAAGTGACTTAAGTTCCCTAAATTTTAATTTCCCCCAACAGAAATAATAGTTTAATAACATATAGTTGATAAATTTCTAAAACTCAAAAAGCTATGTATGAGATTTGAAAAAGAGTAAAAAAGTATCATAATGCATAAGACACTGAGGGGAAAACAACAACAAAAAAGCAAGTATATTCAGCACTGTTGCCAGTAAGTGCAAGGTGTTTCGGTCTCATCATCTAATTTAATTCTGTATGACTTTCTTAAGTCTGTATTATAGATGATTTTTACTCTTCACTAACAAATGAAAAAAATAGTTTCAGGAAGGGTGAGTAACTTTTCTAATAGCATACATCAAATATAAGGCTGGAAGTGTTGATCTGTACCTAACACTGAATCCACAGTTTATATACATTCCATGGTATCACAGTGAGTATAAACAATGCAATTTAGTATATACCATTAAGTATATAAAATTCTCAATAGTAATTTAACTAAATGACAGGTTTATATATCTGTTTAACAGTGTTTATATTTAGTACTATAAAAATTTATTCTTAAAATTTG
This sequence comes from Corynorhinus townsendii, assembly GCA_026230045.1. Classification (NCBI taxonomy): domain Eukaryota; kingdom Metazoa; phylum Chordata; class Mammalia; order Chiroptera; family Vespertilionidae; genus Corynorhinus; species Corynorhinus townsendii. Next base: position 74,139,596 of record JAPDVU010000003.1, on the reverse strand, counting down.
AATAAGTTCCTGGTCATAAGATTATTTTCCACCTAAAAGATGACTCAGAGTTCTCCTTAAATAATATTTTATTTCTTAACTACTTGCCTTTTATTTATAGAGTCTATGAATATACATTTTTTAAATGCAATCATAATGAAGGTCTAATGCGAATCTAAAAATATTATTATTTTTGACTATTCTGTGCATGCAGATTCACTTGACATAAGCAAAATTAGAATGAGAAATTCATCTCCTTCTTTTGTCATATCATGAGCCACTTTGGCTAATCATATTGTCTGTGTAGCCAGACAACTGGCATCTCAAAAATGGCTCATCTACTTCTATTAAAGTCAGTGGAAGTTATACTGTGTATCTCTACTCACCATTTTGACAGTTTGGACACACGAGATAATGCATCACAAACAACCTACCAGAAATTGTATACTAAAAAAAAAAAAAAAGAACATAATAGAATTGCAATTTACTCTGTTCCTTTACTTATCAGCTTTCCACATATGGTTGATTTAAAACCTTATAAAAGAGTTAAAATATTATTTATAGTTTTCTTTACTAGAAATGAACACATTTTGAGCTCAGGCAAGTAAAAATATGAAATATGTTGAAATGGTTTTGCTGTTCGATCCAGGTCTTAAAAAAAATGCAATGTAGGAGAACGGTATGTTTCAAGAAGATGACTATTTCAGGCAGATAAAAGCTAACATTAATAATAAAATGTTTATATTAGTGTTTAATGTAGGTGTCCCATGGATGATTTTGATATATCTCTACTTATGAAAAATATATATTGAGTGTGTATGCTTTGATTTATGTTCAAAGTAGAACATATTCTTTTCAGAAACAATTAAATTTGTGGTTATAACCAAATACAGAGAACATTTTGCAAAATGAGCAATTTTAACAACTTTATTTTAGCATGCATTGTATTCTTTAAGAAATAAAAAAATTCTATTTTTGAATACATGTAGAAAACATAAAGATTATAATAATACATCAATAATAGTTAGATTCTGAAAAATTTAAATTCAATTGACCACATTCAATGGTCTATAATTTCTAGATTTTCTTACCCATGTCTTTAAACTCTTCAAAAAACAAGTGTTCTACTTAACTCACATTCATTCTAAATAAATCTATCATTATTATTAGTAACTGTTATTTGCCTTCCTGTAAAGTGAACTATAATAAAAATATCAAAAGGCATACTGAAGAGAACAAATATACCAAATTTTTATCATAAAGCTATCAATTATTAGGAAATCACATAAATTGTTTGGTCCAAATGTTTCTTGTATAATAAATGTATTTTTTAAAATATATATTATTATATTTCAGTTGGACAGATATGCAAAGGGCATTATGAAATTTATGTATGTACAAAATTCATTTAAAAATATCAGATTGAAAGTAATTAAGAGAACACATTTTACAAAAGAGTCCTTAGTGTAGAGACTTCACTCATTTGTCTAAATAAGAACTAGGATTAAAATGAACTTAATTCAAATAGCTTATTTTACAAAAGAGGTAAATGAAAAGAAAGAGGAACAAAGAATTGCTTATGACTATCCTATATTTGACAAAATACGGAAAAAAATAGTGAAAAAGAAGAGTAGTATATAATAGCAATGTGCTGCCTCAGAATATGTGTGTCTCATGATCCAGCTTCTATAACCCCACACAACTGAGAAAGGGTTTTCTTCTTTCGTCATAATTAAAGTGAGAATTCTCAATTCACATCAGCCACACCTCCACCACAGGACACAAGAGACTCTCAAAAGAGCTATAGAAAGATGTCCTCAATTTTCCCTACTCCTTGGGTTCTATACAAATTGGTATTTGTATAGACCAATTGTCCCACAACCTAATAGACACTGTTGACAAATAAAGGAATAAAATGGGAGAACATTGGGACATTCTATAAAGCAATGCTCTGTAAATACTACCACTTTAGTGCTAGAAATAAAGTAATCAAAATAACAACCTTGTGCACACAGAAACAGATCCACACACACATACACAGGATGGGGCAAAAGTAGGTTTACAATTGGGAGTATAGTAATACAGTATATTCTTGTATTATAATGTCTTAACTAGAGGCCTGGTGCACGAATTCACGCATGGATGGGGTCCCTCTGGGTGGCCTGCTGGGATCAGGTTGAAACCCGCAGTCCAACACTGCCTGCAGCTCCTACCTGTCGTTCCCACTGATTCTGGCCCCACTGTGCCTGCTGTGGGCTCGCATCCAATCAGTCCTGATTGGAAGAGGCTGGCGCTGCCACAGCAGCACTTGTCAGCCATGAGCCCTACGTCTGGCGCCCTCACAAGGGGAGTGGCCTGCAGGATCAGGCTGAAACCGGCTCTCCAACATCCCCCAAGGGGTCCTGGATTGCAAGAGGGCACAGGCCAGGCTGAGGGACCCCACCAGTGCATGATGGGGCCGGGGAGGAACCACAGGAGGGCTCCAGGGCATGTCCGGTCCATCTCGCTCAGTCCCGATTGGCCAGACATTAGCAGCAAGCTAACCTACCAGTTAGAGCATCTGCTCCCTGGTGGTTAGTGCATTCATAGCGAATGGTTGACCAGTTGACTGTTTGCCCCCTGGTGGTCAGTGAATGTCATAGCAAGTGGTTGAGTAGCCTTAGTATATCATTAGCATATTATGCTTTGATTGGTTGTTCAATTGTTCTGCCTTTTGGTCTATTTGCATATTAACTTTTTATTATATAGTATTGTTTTCCACATGAACAACTGTAAACCTACTTTTACCCTACCCAGGGTATATGACAAAAGTAACAGAAAAATGGGGAAATAATATACATTTTAATAAATATAGTGGGGGTGTATTAACAAATGAAAAGTGTTCCTTGACTCAGTCCAAAGAATAAATCAATCCAAAGGAAAAAACATAGAGTGTTAAAGATATAAGAAACTATCTTGATGAAATCATGATAATGAAGGAGTTTTTATTTATTTTTATTTTTTTAATATATTTTATTGATTTTTTTACAGAGAGGAAGGAAGAGGGACAGAGAGCTAGAAACATTGATGAGAAGGAAACATTAATCAGCTGCCTTCTGCACACCTCCCACTGGGGATGTGCCCGCAACCGAGGTACATGCCCTAGACTGGAATCGAACCTGGGACCCTTCAGTCCGCAGGCCAACGCTCTATCCACTAAGCCAAACCGGTTTTGGCAATGAAGGAGTATTTAAATATCAATCTAAAGGAATACTAATCTTTATTAGTAATAAAAGCAGCACATTAAAATTAAGAATTCAAGTAATCACAAGATACCAAAAAGAGAATAAAAATGAATTAGCATTGTGTAAAAGCCAAAATGTGGAAGTGAGAAAGCCACAGTGTGTAGGATGGTATTTCCAACACATATAATTAATGAATGATAAGCATCTAAAATATATACAGAACTGTATATGAATCAATAAGAAAATAAACTCTATAAAAAATGGAGAAAGGACTTGAAAATCCACTATAAAAAGTGTAAATCCAAATTCAATGATCATATTAAAAGTGATTAATGCCATTATATTCCAAAAAGTTAAAATGATTGTCAAATGCTAAATGCATAGATAAATTCTATATTTTCAAAAATTTAAAAATATCTGGTAATGCCAAGGTGAACATATAGACCAAATAAAACCCAAACTTTCTGCTACTAAGTAATTTCTTTGGATACAATGAAACATTATCTTAGTCAGTAAAGATATCCAAAACTTATGGCCTATTCTTAAGTAAACAGCTTGAAGAAACAAGTATTTGTGCAGTTAAGATACATGTTTCACAATGTTCATACCAACTTTTCCATTATGGTTCCAAACTATTAAAAATCTTACCTAATAATAGACAAACATGTAAATTGACCGTACCTCTGCTACGCCCACAACCAATCAGAATGAGTATGCAAATTAACCCAACAAAGATGGAGGTTAATTTGCATACGTAGGCACCAGTGAGCTGGGTCCTGGGAACATCCTCAGCACCCAGGTCACTCTGAGGTAGGCCCAGTGTGGGCCCTGAGAAGTCTGGGAAGGACCTGAGCTAGGGGGCCCCTGGGCAGGGCTGAGACTGCTATCGGAGCTGAGCGGGGGGGGCCCTGCCCAGGCTTAAAGCCTGGGCCAGGGGCTTTAGGCCTGGGAAGGGGTGAGCCAGCCCTCAGAGGGAGCTGGGGGATGCCTGCCCAGGCCCTGAGGCTTTGGGCCTTGGCTGGGGCCAAGCTGGTGATTGGTGTGAACTACAGAGGAAACACCTTTTCTGACCGCTCATTGGCTAAGCTCCCTGTATACTACTGGTAATATTCTTAGTAACTTGGGTAATAAGAATCAAAATAGGTGATCTAAGGTTTTTCCACCACACTTCTGGAGGGAAAAAATGAAGGTCTGCTGCTGGAGGGGCTAAGAAATGTCATATCCTGCCCTAGGCGGTTTGGCTCAGTGGATAATGCCTGGGCCTGCCAACCACAGGGTCCGGGTTCAATTCTGATCAAGGGCATGTACCTAGGTTGCAGGCTCCTCCCTGGCTGGGGCCTAGGTCAAGGCTCATGCAGGACGCAATCAATAAAAGTGTTCCTCTCACTTTGATCTTTCTCTCTGTCTTTCCTTCTCTATTCCACACTCTAAAAATCAATGGAAACACATCTTCTGGTGAGGATAAAAAAAGAAAGAAAGATATGTCATATCTTATGAAAGACACATCTTGAAAATGCCTAAAGAAAGTTGTCATTTTTTCATGGTGAAGGGACTGGAGTCCGTGTTGATGAAAACACCTTGGTGGCTGTGGTGGCTGGCAGTGGCTACAGCAGAGGGGTGCTGGGGCTGGTGCCTTCGCCTGATCAGCCTGGTCGTCTCCCACCATGGGGAGCAGGCCTAAGCCATCAGTAGGACATCCACTGTGGGCTCCCAGTATGTGAGAGTAGGCAGGCTGAGCTGAGGGACCCATCCCCAGTGCATGAATTTTGTGCACTAGTGCCTAGTCTATATCTATAAAAGGCTAAGATGCAAAGTGTGTTCGATCATTCTCTATGATGTGCACTGACCACCAGGGGGCGGCCAGCTGCTGGCAGGTCATGGCCAGCAGCTGGCAGCTGAGGAAAGAAGGGCCTAGCTGGCAGCTGGAAGGAAGGCCATGGCTGGCAGCTGGAAGGCCCCAATCAGCTCTGATCGCCGGCCAGTCCTAGGGAGCCTAATCATGCATGAATTTCATGCACTGTGCCTCTAGTATATATATAAATACTTATGCACATAAAATGAATTAAAAACAAAATGTAGTCTCTAGATAAAGAAATTAGAAGCCAACGCACGGAATTTGTGCAAGAGTAGGCCTTTCTTCCCCCAGCTGCCAGCACCAGCTTCCCTCTGGCACCTGGGACCCAGGCTTCCCTTGCAGCCCCAGCTTCATCTGGAAGGACGTCCAGTCTAATTAGCATATTATGCTTTTATTATTAAAGATCATTATTGTGAAAGACAGAAAAGTGGTATTATTATTCAACTCTCTTTTTTTCACCTTTATATAATTCTGTCTAATTTGGCTTCTCTTCCATTTTTTTTCTTCTTTCTCCTTCTTCACTACAACCTTCCTAAATAAAGCATTACAATTATGATAAAGTAAGTATACCATCAGCCCATTGACACTTTCTTTTAGCAAAATGAGTTTGTTGAATGAAAGTTATATTAAATGGGCCTGATATTAACTAAGGGCTTTTACTTGTATATTTGATTTGATTTACTATTTTCTCTGTCAAATAAAGGAAAACCTACTTTGGTGTTTTCTGTTTATGGGATAAAATCTAAAGCATTTTCCAGATAAAAGTTGCACACCTTGAAGCAGAGGCTAAATTTATTTGCTCCCAGGAAAAGCCAATCTGGGAAAGCATCTATGTAAAACAGCAACTCAATGTGTTTATAATAATTCACCATTAATTTCTAGGAAATAACCATATTCAATCTAGTTCAAATTGGAGAGTTAATTGGAGGTGTGATAAGAACCACCTTTTGTGGGTTTTTAAAGTCTTATATGCTGTCACTAATTTTTGAGATTATCCTAGTTTTACATTATTAATTTACATTATTAATTTTGAGCAGGATGAATTACACTGAGTCATTCATTTTCCTTTGTCTTTTATGATAGATTATAGCCTGTAGGTTATGGAACTATATGGAGATTATACAAATGATAGTTACAACTGAAAATCAAGTATCTGAAGAAGTACTGGATTGGTACAGGGACCCACTACTCTGCCATTTATATCTGAATATGGCATTTTTTTTTCATCTCTAGGAATATTTCTTTTACTACCTTATTGAGTATTTCTCTCTTCTAAACTTTCTTCTTCCCCATGATGGAAATTTAATTAAATACCTTCTGGGACTTTTGTACTACATGTATACATTAAACATGTAAGTTACATACTGTGCTGCTTTTATACCACATTATATTAAAAATATAATTCTCCACAATTTTAGCAAGTAATTTACTTTTCACATTTTACTTATAAGGCCAGTTTTAATGCTATAAATGTTTATTTTTATTTATGCTTCTTTAATTTTAAAAGGTAAATTTGTATATTAATTACACAAATTTTCTAGTAACTTTTTTAAGTTCAAATTCCACTTTACTACCTATCTGCATATTAATTACACTCATTAAATATTTACTGTGCTTGCCTTATTTATTGTCCCATTGTAATTTACTTCTCTGCTGACTTTAATATATCTTTAGTGACAGTACTGGTGTACACTAAATGTTAATATTTATATTCCTGCTGGTCTTTATATTTGGTCATTCTTGTTTTCCTCTCAAGGAGTATAGGTTATGCTTAGGTTACTGCTGCCTCAGAAGATAGTCAGGTGGAATATGATGAGACTAGACCCTGATGCCAGGCAATAATACTTGCTTGCTTCTTGATTTATGAGTGTCATAGTTGCTCACCAATTTTGAGGGTACAGAGAGCACTTCATTGACTCTACACACTTGCATAATTGTTTTGGTTAGGAAGAAAATGTTCTTGTTGTTCAAACTGAAGAAGAAAAAAGATAAATATGCCATGATTTTAAAAGTAAGTTTAATTAATTGATACCTAGTTGGTTGCTCCTAGGCAACATCATGTTTCTTGTCTTTATCAAGTTTTCATATGTAATTATCATAGCACCATGATCAAACTTCTCAGAATGCATCTTTCTTGGGTTATCTTCTGAACTTATAGTTATAAAGTTGTTTTCCTGTAGATGAATATTAGCCTATCAGTTTCCTACATCTCATCAGGAATCTTCATAACTTGATTTCTGTTGATTGCATCCACCTTAAGAATGAACACTTTGTTGAATATATACATGGATATATAAGGTTGTATACACACATTTATATGGGGCATTGAAGAATTGATTGACCGTAGCCCTCAACTTCTGGAAGATAACCTCTAATCCCTTAAAATATGCCCCACTGAAATATCTTTTATCATGCCTGATTGAAGTATCTTTGCTTCTTTGGGATTTGGGTCACAGTGAATAGCGTATTGCAATTTAGGATGGGTGCTGTACATTTCAGATAGAACAGGTGGTGTCTGGCCACACCAGATGATAGCCATGTGTTTTAGGGTAAGGCTTTGTAATACAGAGTATCATTTGATCCCTTGAAGGGCAAGAGATTGAGATCAACCACATAGGAAATCAGAAGACTTCCTAATGGGGAGCTTAGATGGTAGTGCTGCAATCAATCTCTGAATGTGGGCCCTGCGTGAACTTCCATGGTTTGCAATACTCCATACGTATTGTCACACAATGAAGCAGGATCACTGATTTCAAGAGATAGATGTGGGTGTTGTGAAAAGTGTTATACCTTTTATACGTATATTTTGAAGGAAGAACTGGCATATTTTGCTGAGAAAGTGTATATGGGGCACAGAGAATGGATAATTGTAGGCAACTGTTTTGCATTGAACAACTGAAAGAATAAATGTGCCATTTACATAGATATAAAAATTAAGGGGGAGAAAAAGTAATTTAGTTTTGTTATAATATATGTGAATGCCTTTTAATCTTGCTAGGCAAGTATTGAGAAGACAGTTGAATTTATCAGTTTAGATTATAAGCTAAAGATTCTACAATGTATTTTACATCTTCATGAAAAAAAAAAAAAAGCCTTAAGCTAGGAGCTTTATACTAATGCATTCACCCGTTAGTATAAAAGATTAGAATAGTTTAAAAACTAGATGATAGTAACCAGCAAAAGAAACTGAGACATGACCAGTGAGAATTAGGGAAATATCCAGTAGAATTTGCTATTCTGGAAGCTAAGTGATGTTAGTAGTTTAGGAGGGAAAAAAAGGCATGATAAATGATTTCTAACGATGATGATATATCAAATATGAAGTCTAAGAACTCACTATTGGGTTTAACAGAATGAAGGTTATAGATGAATTTTATAAGTGCAATTTTATCAGGGTTTTGGAGATAAAAGTTTGATTAATGAAAGTATTTAGTGAATATTATGAGATAAAATTTAGCTAATATAGATAAGTCTTTCAAAGAGTTGCTTCAAATAGAAGAGAGAAATGAGCAGTAACTAAAGGTGGAAGTATAGGGGCAGCAGAGTTTCTATTTTTAATAATGGGAGAAATAAGAAAATATGTATATTCGAGAAAATAATCCAGCAGGAAATGCAGGAGACAGATAGAAGAATTATGACGGCAACATTTTGAGGCTAATGGGTATATATAAATAAAGGCGTTGAAAAATCTTAGAAAGGAACTGACAGTTAAAACATAGAAATACAATAGAAGGCAGATTATATAGTTAACAGGTTGGTATGTGCATGGATATGAGTGTAGGGACTGATGATACATTTCTTTTTATACAGGAAGCAAATTTAGATAAAAGTAAGGATGGAGAGGAGGTATTGAAAACTTGGAAAGAGAAGTTAAAAAGTAGGCATGTAGAAAAGGGGAAAACAAATAAAATAGAGAATTATAGTATGAACATTAATAGCATTAAGAGTCTAGTTGAGAGTTATAAACATGAAATTAAATTGAGGCTAGTCAGCAAAGTTGCCTGTTTACCTGTAAGCATGGTCAGTTACTTGGGTGTAGCTTAGAGTTGGCAGGAAGATGGCTTTAATCAGTATTAATGAATTGGTAAGTAAAGACTCAAAGGTAACGGATGGGGATGATTTGAAGATGTATAAAGGGGAATGCTTATGGAAAATATGAACATAATAAAGTTGAGAATCAGTGAAATGTGATTAGATGAACAAACTGTAGGTTCTGGTAAATTTGAAGAATTATCGAAAACAAATTATGAGGAATACATATGAAAGTTAAAGATGAGAAATAGAAAATGGATGGCCTGGAAAATGGGTTATGGTGGGTAAATTATTATTTGGGATAAAACCCAGGGAGTGGCTTTGAGAATGAGAGACTAAAACAAGAAAAGTATAGATTAGTAACAGGACAAGACAATCTTATGAATATATTGTATTATTTTGTCAGTTCTTCCATACACAGTGGTTTATTGGCTTAAATGGTATACATATTTTCAAGCTTTTGATGTATTACTTGAAACACGGTGGCAATTTATATTTAAATGCATCTATATACTTATTTACCCATAATATTGTTGACTTTAGATTTCACTATATTTTAATCATTTCTTATTTGAGGAAATGATTATAGTATTTCAGTAATTTATAGATATTTTTCTATATTTAGTGATAATTAAGTGTTATATTTCCATTGTTCATATGTATATTTTCATTTGCTACTTTCTAATGGAATATAAGACACAAACACTGTTCAAGTTATTTGAAACTTTTTCGAGTAACCACCTAGCCATAATAAGAGATCACTGAGCTACGCAATATTGTATTCAATACCATATTGTTTTGGTTGTGTCTCTCTTATATACATGGAGAGAAATAACTTCTGAATTTTAGCAATAAATTGGTAATTTGCCATGATACAGATAGTAAAATTTACACTCAGTGGCCAGATTATTATGACCACCCCATCGGTACTTCGTTGGGCCACTTTTGCCTTCAATACTGCAGTGATTCTTCTTGGCATTGACTCCACGAGATGTTGAAAGGTGATGCAAGGAATCTGACACCAGGCCTGATGAATTGCACTGTCCAGTTCTGTGAGATTTGATGGTTGTGGAACCAGCTGCCTGATGGCTCTTTTAACTTCATCCCACAAATGCTCAATTAGATTGAGATCTGGTGATTGTGGGGGCCACCTAAGCAAGGTAAAGTCTCCCTCATGTTCTTGAAACCACTCCTGCACAATACAAGCACCGTGGCATGGCACATTGTCTTGTTGGAAGAAGCCATCTCCATTTGGATATGCCATCAACATGATAGGATGAACTTGATCAGCAACGATACTTAGGTATGTTGTGCTATTCAGACATTGTTCCACACGAAATAAAGGGCCCAAATCATGCCAGGAAAACATGCCCCAAACCATAACACTGCCCCCACCAGCTTGAAGGGTTCTACTCATGCATGTGGGATGCATGCTTTCATGCTGTTTCCGCGAAATTCTCACTCTGCCATCTGCATGATGCAACTGGAAACATGATTCATCGGACCACATGACTTTTTTCCAATGCTTGACTGTCCAATCCTTGTGTTTCTGTGGGAACTGGAGACATTTTATCTTGGTATTGCAGACAGCAAAGGTGTTTGAACAGGCCTTCGGCTTCCATATCCCATACGATGCAGTGTATGGCTAATTTGCCTACAAACGTCAGGTGGTCATAATAATCTGGCCACTCAGTGTATAACAGTAACAACAACAATAAAAAAGTATTGTGGGACAAGAATGGAACTTTCAAAACTGAGAATGATATTTTCAAAGTCCATCCATGTTGTAGCAAATGGCAGTATTTCACTTTTTCTCATGACTGAGTAGTATTCCATTGTATATACATACCCCATCTTCTTTATCCAATCATCTATTGAAGAACACTTTGGTTATTTCCATGCTAAGCAAAATAAGTCAGACAGAAAAAGTTAAGAACCAGATGATTTCACTCATATGAGGATATAAAAAATAAAAGCAATAAGTGAACAAAAAAGTAAAAACAAACAAAAACTCATAGATATAGTTTTTGTTTGAAAACAGTATGTTGCTTACCAGAGTGAGGGGGTGAATGGGGTATTAAAGGATAAAGGAGGTTAAGTATACAGTGATGGGAGTTTATTTGACTCTGAGTGGTGGGCATACAATGCAATATGAAGATTGTGTATCACAAAAATATATATGTGAAACCTATAAATCTTATTACCTGTCGCCCTAATAAATTTAATTAAAATTTTTTTAAAATAAAAAGAGATAATGAGATATAGACTTCCTTTAACTTCTTTGGGTAAATTATGGCTACAAAGGCAGGTAGGGAACATTCTCCATTATCAAGTTTGGGGGAAGTTTGGACCAAGATTCTTTTTTAATCTTATGGATTTAATATAAGGCTATACAATTGTAACTTGTAGATTATCACCTAGGCAATAATATGTGGGTAAGTTAATTTCAAGTGGATGACCTTTGACAGGATTATCCAAGATGATCTATAAAAATGCGGATCCTGAAACCTCCCAAGATATTTTGGTAGTTCTGTGCAATCTGCATTTTAACAGGTTCCCTAGGTGACACTTCTACTCACAAAATTTAGAGCATCACTGGTAAAAACAAACTGACATATTGCACACTTAATTATGTTAGAGATTGTGAGAATGTGGCAAACAATCTTTTATTTCTCTGAACAATGCTGTCAACATGAACACTGATATTCATTGAGAGGAAAAGTTAAAAATAAAAGTCTCAGTAAACAACATATACATCATATGTTAGTAACTCTCCATTAACATGAGACAGATATGCCAGATGGTAAATGCCCTACTTACAAAACTTGGAGAATTGACTGATTCCCAATCAGAGATCCCTGGAAAGTAATTTGTGTCACTCAAGGCAACCAAACATATTGATAAAGTGCATGCAGTGTTCATGAAAATGACTGGATTCAAACTGAAGCTCTTGAACATGTGGCATTAGGCAGTAGAGAGGATGTTGATTAAATAAAGGACTTTCACCAAAGTCCTATACCAGAAAGCCAACATAAAATAGTGGTAGAGCCTGGCTGGTTTAGCTCAGTGGAGAGAGCATGGGACTGTGGACTGAAGGGTCACAGGTTCAATTCTGGTCAAGGGCACAAGCCTGGGTTGTGAGCTCAATCCCCAGTTTGGGGCATGCAAGATCAGCTGATCAATGATTCTCTCTCATCATTGATGTTTCTATCTCTCTCTCCCTCTCCTTTCCTCTCTGAAATCAATAAAAATATATTTCAAAAAATAATAATAAAATGAAATAAAATAGTGGTAGAATGACTTTCTAAGATTTGTAAGTATTAAACTTCACTTTTGGATATGTATCATATTTATCATAGTATCATCTATATATATATAAAAAGGCAGTGACCATGACAAAAAAAATGACTGATGGACTGACCAGATGCTCAATGCAGGAGCTGCCCCAGGTGGTCAGTGAGTGGCCCTCCCACAGCGATAGCAGCTGCTCAAAGGGCAGGTCCACAGCCACTGGGCTTATACTCACAGGCCACCTCCCACCAGTGCACAAATCCCAGCACTAAAAGATGGCGGTTGCTAACCTGGATGAGTGGCGCTCCCACAGCAGGCTGATCCCCGTAGGCCACTGCCCACCAGTGCATGAATCACAGCACTAAAAACTGGCAGTTATTAAGCACCATCCTTGTGGTGGGGAAGGCAGTGTCTCCACAGAATCTCAGATAATCCCAGAACCCGCCTCACAGGGTTGGTCTAAGGATTTCTATTCATAGCTTTCAGAATGGAATGAGGTCATCAGCTTTTGGTAGTTGAGGGAAAACACACACTGCTCCTTTTTCATCCTTTTTCTCCTGCCTTCTTGCAAGAAAAGACCAACTGACTCCCAAGGCCCCGCCCTGAGTGCTGTGCAGAGAGCTCACCTGCCCTCGGCTCCATGTGAGTCTGCCTTCCAATGGCCTTTCCACCTAACACCACTGCCTGCGCATCTTACTCAACCCATATCACTGACTGAGCACTCGCACATACGATGCCTGGGGCTCGTAGAGTAGCAGGGAGCCAGCCGCCCTGTCCTACAGAGGGTGAGTTCCGCCAGGAGAGGACAGGGTGCGGGGAGGAAACAGCCTTGGACAGACGTGAGGTGCAGCTGTTAGAGGGCACGGGCACCATGAAAACATGGGGATGAAGCCACACAGGGGCTCCCTGAGGGAGGGGCAAAGGGAGGCTCACTGACGGAAAGTGGACAGATGGAGGAGAGCCAGGCAGACACCTTCAGAAGGGCATCGGGCAGAGGGGACAGCCCACAGAGGGGCAGCAGGATGAGCAAGAAGCCAAATGGAAGGGGGTCAAGGGGAACATCCTGCAGGGATGAAGGACCCGTGAGAACCTGGTGTCCACTGAGTACAGGGGGAGGCCCTGGGCTATAGGTGAGGGCCCGCCCAGATTCTGTATCAGGAGTACACTGAGGGGGAAAAGGAAGCAGGGAGATAGCAGGAGGCAACAGCACTCTCCCTGAGGGTGGTGCAGAGACCGTGGAAACTGTGGCAGCCAAGGTGATGGCTTCGGGTGTGCTGGAGGGAAGCCAGAGCCTGAGGAATGATGTTGCAGGGGTGGGGGGAGTAGGAGGTAGGAGGCCCCATGTTCAGCTCACCCGTTGGGAAGGCAGGCTCTCCAACAGCTGCCAACAGGGGGCCTGGGGTCAGATCCCGTCTGTTTTGAGGATCTGACTGTAAAACCCAGACCTTAGTTTGAGCTCCACATGAAGGACGTGGAATGTTCACGACCAGCCTCCCACGCTGATGTCCAGGAGGCAGGTCATTCCCCAGCTGGCTGACCTAATCCCTGCACACCCTCTCCTACCCACCGCACCCACAAGCTCTCTCAGTGATGACAGGTACTTATTGGAAACAAGCAAATGGTTTTATTTTTGGTACAAAAAACAACAAAACAGAATGTACAGTATTATGGAAAACAAACATTGAAAACTAGGAAAACGAAGCTCCCTTTTGGACACGCAGATCAGCTGTGCCCAGAACCGGGTCACCAGTGACACAAAAGGTCTCAGGGTCCAATGCAAAGGGCTTGCTCAGGTGGTCTGACTCCAATCCCCAAGCCCAGTTTCCAGGACAGAGAGGATCCCATACCATCATATCTAATGCTATCTAATAAAAGAGTAATATGCAAATTGACCATACCTCCACTACACCAGCCAATGCCCACCAGCCATGCCCACCAGCCATACCCACCAGCCAATCAGAGGCGAGTACACAAATTAACCCAACCAAGATGGCTGCTGCCATAGAGTGAGCAGGAGGCTTGGGTTTCCCTGGCGATGGAGGAAGCCAAGCTTCCTGCACACATGGCTGGTCTAGGCCTCTGCTGAAGGCTATAAAGTTTCAATAAAGAAGATAAATAAATCTCAGATACAGAGACTTTGCTTGGGTCGCTAGGGGGCGTGGCCAGCCTGCAAACCACCACAGGCCCCTTGCCCAGGCCAACCCACGCTCGAAGGGAACCCCCACCCTGATCCAGGGCAGCCTTCAGGGCAAACAAGCTGGCCCCCAACTATGCACCAGGCCTCTATCCTATCTAATAATAGAGTGATATGCAAATTGACTGTCACTCCAACACACAAGATGGCTGCCTCCATGTGGTCAAAGATCCTGCCCCCATGTGGCCACAAGATGGCCACCACAAGGTGGCCAGCAGGGGAGGGCGTTTGGGAGAGATCAGGCCTGCAGGGGAGAGCAGTTGGGGGGTACCTGGCCTGCAGGGGAGGGCAGTTAGGGGAAAACAGGCAGTCAGGGGAGCAGTTAGGCATCAATCAGGCTGTCAGGGGAGTGGTTAGGGGGTGATCAGGCTGCCAGGTGAAGCTGTTAGGAGCAATCAGGATGGCAGGCAGGCAATCAGTTGGAAGTCAGCAGTCCTGGATTGTGAGAGATTTAGGCCCAGGGATCAGGCCTAAACGGGCAGTTAGACATCCCTCTAGTGGTTCCAGATTGGAGAGGGTGCAAGCTGGGCTGAGGGACACCCCCCGTGCATGAATTTCGTGCACCATCCCTTTAGTAGAACAGAACTGCAGTGACCAGCTCCAAGTCCCATGGCCTAAAGCAATGCTTGTAGTGCTTCCAGAGAAAGAAATGCTGCTGAGCTGCTGGGACAGGGTGATCAGCATCCAGATCACTGCCTCTGACTCCCACCTGGTGTCTGTGGTGCTCCCAGCTCTGCCCTTCCCTCCTCCTCCCATGCCCCTCCCAGGTGAACCACAGATGGCTCTTCCCATCCTCCACCCTCCTCAGCTCTGAGGGCAGGTAGGAAGGAGGGGTCACACATGGAATCTGAGGGCCTCAAGGAAGTGCCTCTTGAAGAGTCAGAGACAGTGTCTCATGAATGCATGTTTAGAACCGGTCCCCCTCCCTCCCTCCTACTCTGCCACTGCAAAACTTGTCTGTTTTGGGCAAGTGGACCTCTGTAGTATTAATTATCTTTCCTTTAAAATAAGAACAAGAGCCCAGCAGGAGTGGCTAAAAGGTTGAAAGTAGACTATGGAAGTCAAGGAGGTCAAGGTTTGCCCAGGTTCTGATTTTTGATCCCCAGTGTGGGGCATGCAGGAGGCAGCCGATCCATGATTCTCTCTCATCATTAATGTTTCTCTCTCTCTCTCCATCTCCCTCTCCCTTCCTCTCTGAAATCAATGGAAGATATCCTAGATCCATGGTCGGCAAACTGCAGCTCTTTGGCCCCTTGAGTGTGGCTCTTCCACTAAATACCACGGCCTGGACGAGTCTATTTTGAAAAAGTGGTGTTAAAAGAAGTTTAAGTTTAAAAAATTTGGCTCTCAAAAGAAATGTCAGTCGTTGTACTGTTGATATTTGGCTCTGTTGACTAATGAGTTTGCCGACCACTGTCCTAGCTAATAAAAGCCTAATATGCATTTTGTCCCCATGACCAAGAGTTCGAGCAGGAGTTCAACCGCTTGTTATGATGTGTGCTGACCACCATGGGGCAGCGCAGACCATGGTGGGCGTTGGCAACGAGTTACTGGCAGCAGATGGCAGTGGAAGTGCGGCCGGCCCCAGTGGGCTTCTGAGACTGCAGAGGCCAGTCGGGCTCACCGTGGGTTCACGCAGGAGCTGCTCTGCCGCGGCTGTCTGGGAGAGAGTGTGCTGACCACCTGGCTTCGGTGAGGGGCCACTGGGCAACCCAGAGGCCCATGGTGCATTCCGCCCCATGGTGTCTAGCTGTGCTTACCACATTTCCGCGTAGGAACTCGGGCACTGTGACTCAAGAGGAGGGAGCAAGTGGGGGCCCAGGTGCTTCCCAGGGCCCAGAGGTAAGCTGGGACCTGCCGTTCTATGCCAGACACTCAAGAGGCAATCGCCAGCCAGGCCTAAGGACTGTACTCATGCACAAATTTCATGCACCGGGTCTCTAGTGTGAATATAATACATATAGTATATATGTATTCTTTTTTAGCTACCATAAATGAATACAGCGAGTGAAGAAACATTGTATGCTCAAAATCTCCTTGTACTTTTAGACATCCTCGCATAAATATAGCCTTTATTATAAAGTGTATTAGGTCTTCAGGTGGCACAGGCATCACCATTTAAATTATTTCAATTCTGAATGGTGATTGTGCATTGCTTTTTTAAAGATTGATTCCAAATTGTAGACACATATTTTTTTAAAGATATGTAACAATCATACTACTAAAATGTGATATTAAACCAGAAATAATGTTTTTAAGCATTTTCCTAGGCATTTAACAAAGATTCTCTGTCATAAGTCATATACTTTTTGAACCAACTGATTTAGAAGTTCATCTTCAAATAACTTTATAAAAAACTGAGTACAAGATGGCTTAAATAATTCAAATTCAAGTTTGTCTGAGTGATTCCAAACCAAAACTTTCTATTTTACACTAAAATGTTTTATATTGCTAATAAAATTCTTTTTGTATTCAATTTATACAATACAGACAGTTATACGCTTACTATTTTCTGATTTTAAGCTTAATACTATTTTGGTAGTAATTTGGTAAAAGTAGAGGCATTTACATGCTTCTATCCATAGATAATCAATTATAAATTTTTGTGTATGCATATACATATTTTATATAATTTTTTCTGTTTACTTATGTATCTATCTATATACCTATGTCTCTATTGTGTATTACTCATTTATCTATTATCATCTACCATCTATCTATCTTCCTACCTATCTACTACATCCTTTTACATAGTTATGCTTTCCTTTTTTTTTTCTTTTTTTAAAGCATCATTCTTTTGAAAACAATCCTGGTTCTTTGAGGGCCTTTGCATTCTTCATTTAAAAATGTTTTCATGAGAGTTCCAAGTTCTTATCTGGCTCTATTGCTCTAATAATGGCTAGTTGGTTTAGGAATAAGCAACTGCTTTGTTAAAATCTTTTCCTAGAATTTATTCAGATTGAAATCAGAATAAAAGTTCATTATTCTGTTATATAAGAAATTGTAAAATATAATATGTAGGATCTGTCAATGAATTCTTATCCTACCACATGGATAAAAAGTGGCACTGCTTTTAATATGTTAGTGTTAATTTAGTTCTTATGTGTTATTTGATATGACTTGGTAGGCTATTTTGGATATCTGGAAATGCTCACAAATTTTCCATATAATTTTTTAATTTAATAAATCTTTATTGTTCAGATTATTACAATTGTTTCTCCTTTTTCCTCCCACAGCTCCCCTCCACCCGGTTCCCACCCCACCCTCTGCCCTTACCTCCCCACCACTGTCCACATACATAGTTGTATGATTTTTGTCCAGTCTCTTCCCGCACCCGCACACCCCTTTCCCCCTGAGAATTGTCAGTCCACTCACTTTCTATGATCCTGGATTCTATTATATTCACCAGTTTATTCTGTTCATCAGATTTTTTATTCACTTGATTTTTAGATTCACTTGTTGATAGATATGTATTTGTTGTTCATAATTTTTATCTTTACTTTTTTCTTCTTCTTCCTTTTCTTAAAGAATACCTTTCAACATTTCATATAATACTGCTTTCGTGGTGATAAACTCCTTTAGCTTTTTCTTATCTGTGAAGCTCTTTATCTGACCTTCAATTTTGAATGATAACTTTGCTGGGTAGAGTAATCTTGGTTGTAGGTTCTTGCTATTCATCACTTTGAATATTTCTTGCCACTCCCATCTGGCCTGCATAGTTTCTGTTGAGAAATCAGCTGACAATCATATGGGTGCCCCCTTGTAGGTAATTAACTGTTTTTGTCTTGCTGCTTTTAATATTCTCTCTTTGTCTTTTGCTCTTGGCATTTTAATTATGATGTGTCTTGGTGTGGTCTTCTTTGGATTCCTTTTGTTTGGGGTTCTCTGTGCTTCCTGGACTTGTAAGTCTATTTCTTTCACCAGGTGGGGGAAGTTTTCAGTCATTATTTCTTCAAATAGGTTTTCAGTATCTTGCTCTTTCCCTTCTTCTGGCACCCCCATAATTCTGATGTTGGTACACTTGAAGTTGTCCCAGAGGCTTCTTACACTATCTTCAGATTTTTGGATTCTTTTTTCTTTTTGCTTTTCTGGTTGGGTGTTTTTTGTTTCTTTGTATTTCAATTCTTTGACTTGGTTCTTGCGTTCCTCTAGTCTGTTGTTGGGTCTCTGTATAATATTTTTTATTTCAGTCAGTGTATGTTTAATTTCTAGTTGGTCCTTTTTCATATCTTCAAGGGTCTCCTTATATTTATCGGCCTTTTCTAGGATATTCTTGAAAAGCCTTATAACTGTGGTTTTGAATTCTATATCCAGTCATTTGTTTTCCTCCATTTCTTTCGTTTGTGATCTGTTTCTTTGTCGCCACATTTTCACTGCTTCCCTGAGTTGGTAGGGTGGCTTTGTGTGCTAGGCTTCCTATATGGCCCAGTGGGTCAGCCTCCCCACTTACCTGAGGTGGACACTCTTGGTGCACCCCTTTGTGGACTGTGTGTACAGCCTTGTTGTAGTTAAGTCTTGATTGTTGTTGGTATCACTGGGAGGGATTGGCCTCCAGGCCGGTTGGCTGTGAGGATCAGCTGTGTCTACACTGGGAGAGGTTCGGTGCTGGAGACAGCCTTATAGGATTAGACTTGCAAAATTGCAAAAGCCTCTGTGCTCCGCTTGGATGGGGCGGAGTCTCAGGGCTGAGCAGATAGGCCTGGCTTCTTGTCAGCCCTCCTCTATGAGGCCCCTGGGTCTCAGTGTCCCTCGGTAATTGCTGCAAGCACCTCTGAGAGAAAGCTGCCCTTGAGTTTTGCCTGCTGCCAGACAGTTCCGTTTCTCCTTCAATGAATCTTGAGTTCAGTGTAGGCAGGGGCTTCCGGTTCCCTCCAGCTAGAGAAGGCCAGCAGCACACTTAGCAGTCAGTCCTCTCTGCGCACACTTGTGCATGTGACTCCAAACCTCTGCATTTTGCGGCTCCCTGAGTTTCCGCCTGACAATCCAGATTCCCCCTGTAAGAGCCTGGGTCCCCAGGGGCTTGCCTGGAACTGGGGTTCAGTGCAGTTGGAACTGGAGCTCAGTGCAGTCCAGAGCTTCTGACTCCCTCCCACTAGGGGAGCCAGCAGCAACCTCAACAGTCAGTCCTCTCTGCACGCATTCGCACGCCTCCAGACCCCTGTCCTCCACAGCTCCCCCATGTCTCCATGTGCCTTTCTCTCTACCTGACAGTCCAGACTCCCCCCCATGAGCCTGGGTCTACAGGGTCTCATCCGGAACTGGGGTTCAGTGCAGTCGGAGGGTTTCAGTGTAGTCGGGGGCTTCCTTCTCCCTCTCATCAGAGAAAGCCAGCCAGGCACTCAGACGCCCTTCCTCTCTGCATGCGTGTCTCTGTACCTCAGCCCTTTGCTGCTCCTTTGATTCTCCATGAACTTTTCTCTTTCCTTCTAGTTGTAGAATTTCCACTCAGCCAGCTTTCCTGTGGTTCTGGATGATGTCCGTTCTGTCTTTTAGTTGTAGTTTTGAAATTGTTGTGCGAGGCAGCAGTTTAGGTGCTTACCTATGCCGCCATCTTGGTTTCTCCCATATAAATTAATGGTAATTACTTCTTGATGTTACACCATTTTCGCTTATGGAAGGATTCACAGAAATGCTCTACTTTCAGATACTGGGGAACCTGTTTGTCATTATATTATACCAGTTTATGAAGTATATATTTTTACTTAAAGGAATAACAAAGAAAACAAAATTGAATTTTCTGCATTGATTTAAAGATCGTTGAGGTAAGCCTGTGAGTTTGTGCTGTTAATGGTTCTAATGTGATAAAGCAGTAGGTAAGCAATCTAGAAAATTCAGGAGCAATCTTGGTTTAATGTAGGACACATTGTGTTTTCACTTCCTGTGATTTCAGTTATCTGTGGTCAACCATGGTCCAAAAATATTAAATGGAAAACTTTAGAAGTACAAAATTAAAATCCTTTAAATTGCATGCCATTTTGAGTAACATGAAATCTTGTGTGTCCCATTCCGTTTCATGTGAATCACCCCTTACCCCTTTGTCCAAAGGATTCACACTGTCTACTCTTCCTTCCATTGGTCACGCAGTAGCCATTACAGTATTGTAGGGCTTGTGTTCCAGTTACCCTTATTTTACTTGATATTGGCCCTAAAGTACAAGAGTAATTTAAACTTTATTATAGACTAGAGGCCCAATGCACGAAGATTTGTGCAAGAATGGGCCTTCCTTCCCCTGGCTGCCAGCACCACCTTCGCCCAGGCTGGAGCTGCTTTTTCGCTTTGGCCTGGAGCTGCCTTTCCACCTTCCCAAGCTGCCCAGAGGCCCAGAGCAGCTGGGGCAGTGCAGAACACCTGTGTCATTGCCCTGGCCACAACGCCAGTGTTCCTCCCTGCCCCTGGCCGCTTGATGCCTGAGTATGCAAATTAACCCACCATATTTGTTGGATTAATTTGCGTACTTACTCCTGATTGGCTGGTGGGCATCACGGAGGTATGGTCAATTTGCATGTTACTCTTTTATTAGTGTAGATATGTATGTAAAGGAAAAAAAAACATAGTATATATAGGGTTCAGTACTATCCACTGGGGGTCTTGGAATGTATCCTCCTTGGATAAGAGAGGTGGGAGTGTGACTAATGTAGATGCTCTATGTGGTTTTCCATTTTATCTTAAAATTTTCTACCTTGATTTCTCAACTCTAGAATAAATTAGTTTTATCTAATATAAGATCATGGTACTGTTTGTATCTTCCATGAACATGCATCTCATGTGTGTTTTGTCTCTCCTTGGGCAATCATTTAGTAATATTTTACTACATATAAGGCATTATGTGAAAAGAATTATAGAGAGCGGATGGAATTTTGAATGGTGTTAATTTCCAGTGGGAACTTTTCTTTTGCTTCACACAGAAAATTAGCATGGGTGAAAGATTATCTTATTTCTATTATGGATTTAGCTGTTTTAATACTGGTATTTAGTGTTGGTCTCATTATGTTTTGTTTTTCCTTTATTTCTTTATTGTTTAAAGTATTACATATGTCTCCTTTCCCCCCCATTGATTTCTCCCCAGCCACTCCCTCTCCCAGCTTATGCCCTCACCCCCCTACTGTCTGTAACCATGAGTTATGATTATATGCATGCATACAAGTCCTTTGGTTGATCTCTTACCCCACTCCCTGCCAGGCACCCTCCCCTACCTTCCCTCTCAGGTTTGATGGTCTGATCGATGCTTCTCTGTCTCTGGATCTATTTTTGTTCATCAGTTATGTTGCTCATTATATTCCACAAGTGAGTGAGATCATGTGATATTTATCTTTCTCTAACTTCTGGCTTATTTCACTTATCATAATGCTCTCCAGGGCCATTCATGCTGTTGCAAATGGTAAGAGATTTTTTTTCTTTTTTACAGCAGCGTAGTATTCCATTGTGTAGATGTATCACTTTTTTAACCCACTCATGTGCTGATGGGCAATTAGGCTGTTTCCAAATCTTAGCTATTGTAAATTGTCCTGCTATAAACATAGGGGTGCATATATCCTTTCTGATTGTTGTTTCTGAGTTCTTGGGATATATTCCTATAAGTGGGATTGCTGAGTCAAATGGAAGTTCCATTTTTAATTTTTTGAAGAAACTCCATATGTTTTCCACAGTGGCTGCACCAGTCGGCATTCCCACCAGCAGAAATGAAGGTTTCTTTTTTTCCACATCCTCGCCAGCACTTGTCCTTTGTTGATTTCTTGATAATAGCTATTCTGATAGGTGTGAGATGGTACCTCATTGTCATTTTGATTTGCATTTCTCGAATGATTAGTGACTTTGAGCATATTTTCATATGTCTCTTGGACTTTTGAATGTCCACTTTCAAAAAGTCCTATAAGTCCTTTTTCCATTTTTTTATTGGATTTTTTATCTTCATTTTGTTAAGATATATGAGTTCCCTATAAATTTTGGAGTTTAGACTCTTATCAGATATAACATTGGCAAATGTGTTCTCTCATGAAATGGGATTTCTTTTTGTTTTTTTTTTGTTTTTTGTTTTTTCTGTGTAGAAACTTTTTATTTAGTCCCATATGTTTATTTTCTCCTTAGTCCATTGTCCTAGGAGCTGTATTGGTAAAGATATTGCTACGACATATGTCTGATATTTTGCTGTCTATAGATTCCTCTAAGAAACTATAGGACATTGAAAAAAGACATAGAGAAAGACATAAACAAATGGAAGACTATACCCATGTTCAGGGATTCATCATTAAAATGGCCATACTACCCAAAGCAATCTATAAATCCAATGCACTCCCCATTAAAATACCAATGGCATATTTCACAGACCTAGAAAAAACTCTCCAAAAATTGATATGGAATACAAAAAACAAAAAACAAATAGCCAGAGCAACCTTGAGAAAGGAGAACAAAGTTGGAGGGATCACAAATACCAGATATCAAGCTATACTACAAAGCCACTCTTCTCAAAATTGCCTGGTACTGGCACAAAAACAGACATATAGACCAATGGAACAGAAGAAAGGACCCAGAAATTGACCCAAGCCATTATGCTCAATTAATATTTGATAAAGGAGGCAAGAGCATACAATGGAGTCAAGACAGTCTCTTTAATAAATGGTGCTGGGAAATTTGGACAGATACATGCTAAAAAATGAAACTAGGCCACCAACTTACACCATACACAAAAAATAAACTCAAAATGGATAAAGAACTTAAATGTAAATGGAAAACCATAACAATCTTAGAAGAATCCACAGGTTTTATTATGTTTTATCCCCACTCCTAGGATATGGACCTTTGTAGTTCTCAAATGAAAGTGGCTGAAGTTGACCAGGGCTTCTCTCATTGGTGTACTCTTAACTCCAGGATTGTTTCCTCTATCTCTGTACAACGACTCTTAACATCTCAAACTCACAGTCATATATTAATTTCCACAAATTCCTCAAAGGCAGACTGCAAATTTTGAGATTCATCTCTCTTTGATTTCTTTCTTTACTGGATCTTGATTCCTTGAGTTTTCACTTCCTTGATAAAATTCTGATGTTTTTAAAGATCTCTTTGTATATATTTTCCTCTGTATTCTTAGTGAATGAGTTGTTCTGTAACAATCTGTTTCACCAATGTTTATTGGTGAATATGTTGGGGCACATATTCTCAGTGAATTTTGGACAAATATCAACTTCCTCTTCACACAAACTTGGCTGCAATGTTTAACCAGACTGGGAAAGACAGATAAATCTCTTCACTAATCTATTCTAATCACCTTCAGTTTTTGTTGATTCTCATTGTTTAAAACGTTGTATTTTGATTAACACAGCAGACTCTGTGACAAACCACCTGGGCATCTCTCTTATTTCCCTTACTAAATAAAGTAATAATAATCTCAATACTAAAGTTTGTTCTGATGAGGATATAGTTACTTGTGTAAAATTCTTAGAAGATTGGAATTCTTAATGATTTAGTTTCTAATTCTTTAAAACCATATGAAACATTTCTCAATATTTACATCTGCAAATGTTTCCACTTCCCTTGAGATATATCCTTAGCAATTCATTGCTTAGAAGGATTGCCTCATTCAATAGGTTCTGCAAAATGCATGTTTCATGTATAATTAATCTGAAATGGTCATTCAATGTTTTGTTTATAGACTCCCTGTAATTCACATGAAATAGAGTGTGAAATTTTGTGTGTATGCACACACGTACATTAAATTTTTGTGGAAAAGGCTTATAGAAGTCATCAAATATTTAACGATGTCTGGATGCAAATAAACTGAAAGTGTTCCAGGCACAATTGACTGTGTAGTCTGTGGACTACAATACATGGAGAATTCTTTAAACATGGTTGTTGTTGCTGTTGTTTTTGTTGTTATGTGGGAGTGAAAGAAAAACAAAAAGACACACACACTTTAAATAGCTCTAAACATAAAATATTTTCCTCCATTGCATGATGTTAAGCTACATTTTAAGTGGTAGCAGAAAACACCCCTCCAAATGCAAAAATAAGGGAATATCTCCATCTAATTTGCTCATACGCAGTTGTGCATGAGTTGTAGTTGTAAAATATATTATTTCTGTCCTTAATGATACCAGTATCTTTCCTCTCCACCTAACAAAATCTGCCCAACCATGAAAGCCTTACTATAATGTGGCCCTATCTCTGAGATTGGCCTACTTAAGGCAGAATTAACTTGTTATTGTTTAAATTATATGGACAAGAGCTATAGCTTGCTTGCTTATTATTTATTTATTTATTTATTTTTATGCAAACTGGTACATAGTGGAAATGCATAAAATGTTATTGGATTTGGTAAAATTTGTCCAGAATATGGAAAAATAGATATGAATCTTAAATTTTACAGCCATTTAATAGTGGCCAAGTGCCCTTATATAAGGCTAACGTTGCTAGAAAAAGTGAGGTTTATTTGGGATTATACTGTAATTGTTTTGATGACCTCTGCTTCAAAATTCATGATTAAATATCATATCTGGGACATACACAAACTAGCATTGCTTTTCTAAAATTCCACACTAAGTTAGGCAGCAATCCGATAATTCATGTTATTTATTTATTCAATACATATTTGTGGATTACATTTTAGGTACTAGACACTCTGTACGCCCTGGGAATATGACAATAAGCAAAAGAGACACATTGCCTCTATTCATGGTATCATACAATTGTGGTAGAGAAATATAAAGAAACTGACAGGTATTGTCTTAACCTCGATCTAATCTCAGACCACTTCCCTTTGCTATATAACACTGGAGGCCCAATGCACGAAATTCATGTGGGGGGAGGTTCCCTCAGCCCGGACTGTGCCCTCTCGCAGTCCAGGATCCCATGGGGAGCTGGTCTAAGCAGTCAGTTGGACATCCTTAGCACTGCCGCAGAGGTGGGAGAGGCTCCCGCCACCACCGCTGAGCTTGCCAGCCATGAGCCTGGCTCAGGGCTTCTGCCTGAATGGTGCTCCTCTGTGGAAGTGCACTGACCACCAGGGGGCAGCTCCTGCATTGAGTGTCTGCCCCTGGGTGGTCACTGCGCATCATAGCGACTGGTTGTTCCGCTATTTGGTTGATTTGCATATTAGCCTTTTATTATATAGGATACTATTATTTTTCTCATTTGGATGCTCTCTTCCTCACCTAGCCTCCACTTCCTGTCTTCAGAATTTGCACAACTTCCTCCAATTTTGAGAAAAAAAAAAATCCTTTAAAGAGTTGTCTTTACTTCTTTCCTCCTATATTATCTGTACTCTATCTCCCATTGTATCTTAAATCTGAACACTGTAGTTTAAGCCACCATCATGTCTCACTTAGATTATTGCAATACCCTTCAAATTCTTTCTGTTTCTAACAATGTCACCTAAGGAGTATTTTCACATAGTTGCCTGAATGATGCTGTTAAAATGTATGTCAGATTATGTCTCCTTTCTGCTTAAAATTCTCCAATAGCTTTCTATTTTACTCAGCAAATTCTGAATCCCTCCATTGTGCTGAGACATTCCAAGTGATCTAGCCACACTGTCTCTGATTCTAACACTCTGGCCTCACTGAAGCCTATGCTTCCCCTCGGTGTGTCAGTATGGTCCCATACCAGAAACTTTGCTCTCTAATATGTTCTTCCCAAATGCTATCCCTCACTTTCTTCAGAGCTTTTCTTTCTTTCTTTTTATTTTTGAAAACAAATTTATCAAATCAAACCTAGTGAGACATTAAATTTTGGCAGGAGCTGTTTTTATTTTATTGTTAAAGTATTGAGATAAAATTAAATTACAAAATATAACTAAAAATGTTAATAAAACATACTCAAAATTAGTAATAAGACTGCAGTTCTATTGTGACATTTATCTTCATGTAAGAGAAAACAGGTAGAGTGAATAATATTGTAGGTTCTCCTTCTGACACAAGAATGTCCGTCTTGAACATGAACTAAAGGCCTGGTGCATGAATTCGTGCATGGGTGGGATCCAGCTGGTCCACCCTGATCAGGGCCAATCCAGGAGCTAAGCCAGCCAGGGGGAGGGGATGTGAGAAGTTATCTGGCTGGACTCAGCCCCTATCGGGGTGGAGAGGCCAATCAGGAACAGGGCTGGCCGGGGGGAGGGGCCAAAGGCAGTTGGTGGGCCAGCCCTGCCCCCTGCTCGAACTCTGGTCAAACTCCTTGTCAAGGGGACAATTTACATATTACCCTTTTATTATATAGGATGATATTATATAGAAAAATGGCATTTCAATTTATTTCTACACTTGCTTTTTTCTTTATTGAAATTTATTTATATTTTAATTACAGTTGGCATTCAATATTATTTTATATTAGTTTCAGGTGTACAGTATAGTCATTAGACATTTATATAATGTACCTAGTGATTCCTCTGATAGTCTAATACACATCTGACACCATACATAATTATTACAATACTAGAGGCCCAGTGCAGGAAATTAATGCACGGCAGGGGGGGTGTCCATCAGCCCAGCCTGCACCCTCTCCAATCTGGGACCCCTCTAGGGATGTCCGACTGCCCACTGGGATCGGGCCTAAACGGGCAGTCGGACATCCCTCTCACAATCCAGGACTGCTGGCTCCCAACTGCTTGCCTGCTTGCCTTCCTGATTGCCCCTAACTGCTCCTGCCTGCCAGCCTGATCACCCCCTAACCACTCCCCTGCCAGCCTGGTTGGTGCCTAACTGCTCCCCTGCCAGCCTGTTTGCCCCTAACTGTCTTCCCCTGAAGGCCTGGTCACCCTTAACTGCCTTCCCTGCAGGCCTGGTCACCCCTAACTGCCCTCCCCTGCAGGCCAGGTACTCCCCAACTGCTCTCCCTGCAGACCTGAGTCCCCCCGCCCAACAGCTCTTCCCTGCAGACCCACTCACCCCCAACTTCCCTCCTCTGCTGGCCTAGTCACCCCTAACTGCCCTCCCCCGCAGGCTTGATTGCCCCCAACTGCCATCCCTTGCAGGCCTGGTACCTCCCAACTGCCCTCCCCTGATGGCCATTTTGTGGTGGCCATCTTGTGTCCACATGGGGGCAGGATCTTTGACCACATGGGGCAACCAACTTGTGTGTTGGAGTGATGATCAATCTGCATATTACTCTTTTATTAGATAGGATAGAGGCCTAGTGCATGGGTGGGGGCAAGCTGGTTTGCCCTGAAGGGTGTCCCGGATCAGGGTGGGGTTCCCTTGGGGCATGGGGCAGCCTGGGTGAGGGGCTTGCGTTGGTTTACAGGCTGGCCACACATCCCCGGTGACCCAAGCAGAGGCCCTGGTATCTGGGGTTTATTTATCTTCTACAATTGAAACTTTGTAGCCTGGAGTGGAGCCAAGCCTTCCGCTAGCTCTGTGGCAGAAGCCATTTCTCTTGGGATTTATGTATCTTCTATAATTGAAACTTTGTAGCCTTAAGCGGAGGCCAGAGAAGACCAAGGCTGCAGAAGCTTGGCTTCCTCCATCACCACGGGCAACCCTAGCCTCCTGCTCTCTCCAGCTCCATGGCTCCTGCCATTTCTGTTGGGATTTATTTATCTTCTATAATTGAAACTTTGTAGAATTGAGTGGAGGCTTGGGCCAGCAAGGGCAGGTGGTAAGCTTGGCTTCCTCCATTGCCAGGGAAACCAAGCCTCCCTCCTGCTCTCTGTGGCTGCAGCCATCTTGGTTGGGTTTATTTGCATATTCACTCCTGATTGGCCCTGCGTGGCTGGTGAGTGTGGTGGAAGTGCAGTCAATTTGCATATTATTCTTTTATTAGATAGGACTAGAGGCCCGGTGCATGAAATTTGTGCACTCAAGGGAGAGGTCCTTCAGCCAAGCCTGTGCCCTCTTGAATTCTGGGAGCCCTCAGAGGATGTCTGACTGATGGCTTAGGCTGCCCCCCAGGAGCAGGCCTAGGCCCTCAGTCGGACATCCTTAGCACTGCTGCAAAGGCAGGAGAGCCTCCTGTCACCACCACTACACTCGCCAGCCGTCAGCCCAGCTTCTGGCTGAGCGACACTCCCCCTGTGGGAATGCACTGACCATCAGGGGGCACCTCCTGCATTGAGTGTCTGCCCCTGGTAATCAGTGCACATCATAGGGACCGGTTGTTCTGCCATTTGATAGATTTGCATATTAGCCTTTTATTATTATTACAATATATTGACTATATTCCCTATGCCGTACTTTACATCCCCCAACTATTTTGCAACTACCAATTCGTACTTCATCATCCTTTCATGTTATACACCTTCAGGGCATTTTTAAATGTAGCTTCATAGGGAGAACTGTCATAACAACTGTGCTTAAAATTGTAATACTTCTTGGTCAGTATCTTCAGTTCCTCCTTGAAATCACCCTATTAGTCACATCAGTATTTTTTCTATTTCTTAAAATCATCATTCGTATTACTACTTCAGGAGCTATTCACTTAGTATTCCATATACATAGGATAGCCTTCTTTTAGAGGTATACTAGTACATGGCACATTCACTTTTTCTTGGTTCAAGTCTATCTTTTTAATGAATTATTTCCTCACAATCATATATGAAATTGCCACCTCCTTTTCACACTCAGTATTCTCTTTCCTGTGCTATTATAGAGGGTGTGGCAAAAGTAGGTTTAGAATTGTGAGTGTGCAAAACACAGATTTTATTCTTGTATTATTATTATTTATTAATTATTGTATTATTTTCCATATGAACAACTCTAAACCTACTTTTGCTCAACCTGTACTTAGTAGAATTTTTAAACTATAAAATGTATTAATTTTTAAAATAGTTTCTTACCTATGGCCTCACAATAAATCATGGAGTTTTATAAAAGCTTTGATTTTTACTTTAATTATGAACATACAGTTGGCAATAAATAAATATTAATATGGTATGGGATATAGTGTTCAATATAAGAAAGTTGTAAATGCTATGGAAAGTATTAGAGGTATCTAAGTGGAAAAGTTGTTATGGAATTTTCTGCCTATTTTATAAAGTGTTGTCAGGGAAAGGATCAAGGTTGGGTTGACATAAATGGAGAACTGAGATCAGTGAGTAAGGATAGGGGCAAAGGAAAGAGTTCTAAACATTAAAAAGCTGGTGCAAAGCCCTCAGGCATGAGAATCCTTAGTATATTACAGGAACTGCAGTAAACCAATGTGTCTGGAGCTGGGACATGGGGAGAAGAGTAGGAAGTAAGGCCAGAGAAGCAATGAGGCAAGGTCATATAAGCTTTCCAGTCATTGAAAGAACATTGAATTGTATTCTGAGTGATCAGAATGACATGCAAGGGTTTGAGCAGAGGAGTGACATGATCTAATCTATCCTTTTAAAGGATATTTCTGGCTAAAGGAGAGAGGTTTGCTAGGAAAGAAGAGAGAAAATAATGAGAAAGCTCTAAAACAGATGAGAGATACAGCATTGAAAGTGGAGATAGAAACTGGTCAGGTTACACTTACAATTTCAAAATGGAGCTAACAATACTCTTTGATTGATTGAATCTGGGATTGAGAGAAAGTTGTGGATCAAAGATGATTCCAAACTTTTGATCTGAGTAATTGGAAGAATAAAGAGGCTGTTAATTAAGGTTGGCAATATTGGCAAAAGAACATTTAGGGAAGAAATAACATTCAATGTTGGACTTGTTGAGCTGGAAATGTCTATTTAACATTCAAGTCTCAAGGAGAGGAGTCTAGGATAGAGAAAAATATTTGTGAAACTACAATTTCCATTTGATTCATCTCAAGTTTAATAGTAAGAGCAATGGAAAAGAAAAATAGTTAAGAAATAGATGAGAAACCAATAGAAGTGTTTTCCTGATAGTCAAGCAAAGAAACTGTCTCAAGAAGTGAGTACTCAACTATCCCAAATTAAAATGATAATTCAAGTGACATGAAGATCAAAAAGTGATCATTTGTTTTAAGAGAATGGAGATTACTGGAGACCAAGCAAAAGTCATGAGTTGACTAAGAGAAAGTACAGCCAGCAAAGTTTCAGAATATACTGTGTCTACAGTGAAGTAGTAGCAGTTTAGTAGAGCATCTATCTCAGTACTGACCTCTGTCCACAGTGCTTACTTAGCTGCCACGGCATACCGTATAGCCTCAATATGACCTTGAAGTTAAGGATGTGAATATAACAACATTACATTTTTGATATTTTAATTGAGAGTTAGCTTCACAGGAAATTAGATTTTTTGAACCTATAATTTTATATGGAGTAATATTGTAAGACTGAAGAAAATACATTTAAGCCTATAAGCTAAGGTCCAACCTCACTTCTTAGGTTGTTTTAACATAACAATCTACTAAAGAAATATATAAATAGAAAAAAATCCCTAAGTATCTGAATCCTATAGGTCCTCTAGGTTGTCTTAGTATTGTTGAAATTTATTGGACCTGTCAGAAGAAATCATTTGATTCAGCTGTACTAGGTATGAGATGTCATAAATGCTTTCTACCATAGAAATTTAGTGAGACCATAATTTATTTCATAAATATGTCTCCTTGGTTGTTTCAGGATATTAGTGGAAGATAGGTTAGATATAGTATAGAACTACAAAAATAAATCAACAATTTTTACTTCTGTTGACATTTTTTTAAACCAAGCTTTCATTTGTATTGAATATTCATGTAAAGTTTTATAAAATTAAGGCAAACTTGAGCTATTATAGAAAGAGCATAATTTCAGCCATGAAGATTTCACCTAATAAAATATGGTGTAATATCATTTTGCAAGCAGTGAGATATAATATAAAACCAGAAACTAATTAGAAATATAAATTTTATCAATCATATATTTTGTCATTGTCAGTTTCCTTTTAAATCAAAATTGTTTAAAATTAAAGTATCTTAACTAATTTAGATGAGTTATCTAGCCCCCTGGTAGAATTAATATAAAAATAAAAATGACTTGCAAAGAAAAAGGTGTGAAAAGTTTAATAACCTATATTTAAAATGTAGCAAGTCTTTTAGTATTTTCATCAATTTTGGTATTAAAGTCTTTCTAGTCATTTCTCAGACTATAATAATGTGTCCTTAAATACTAACTTCCAAACATGAAAATGTTGCAGGAATCTTTGTGTGTATTTTTATTGAAAATGCATTGGGAACATATTTACAGTATGTTTAGAGAGTGATTTACTTTATAAATTACTCTGATGTCAGATACATTGAAAATTCAAGTATGTCTTTTTTATAGATTATGAATAGCATTCCTTGATTTATGAGTAACCATTTTTTGTCATTGCAGACTGCACATTAAATTTAATTTATATAAGTTGTTTCTAAGTAGCTAATTTTTATAAATATTTATTTTTGATAGTATGAGTAGACTTCTTATATATTACTAGAGACCCAGTACACGAAATCATGCATGGATAGGGCCCCTAGGCATAGCCTGCGATTAGGGCCATCTTCTGCCTGCTCACCAGTCCCCAATCCAGCCCCAATGCTGCCACCTAACCTGGTTCCTCATTTGCCATCTGGCGATCAAAAGAGCAGCCCACTCTGCCATAGGTGCCTTGTGCCATCAAAGGGCACCTGGCCCTTTGCTCCCTTTAAAGAAGTAAAATAAACACCCTCTCTCTGCACCTGTCCCTTCTCTCCCTTGTGAATCCTTTCACAGCCGGTGTCACCAGCCAAAACCCTCACAGTAAAGTGGGAAACTCAACCAGGAAGGGCTATGGCTGTGGGAGGAGGTGCAGGAAACCAGGGATGGCCCCGTGCTCCTGCCCCACCTTCCCTTCCTCCCTCCTTCTTTCCCTCCCTCTGTCCTTGCACTGGCCCAGCTTTCTGGCTCGGCCCCTCCCCCATTACAGAACCACTCAGCTCAGGCTCTGGCCCCACCTATCCCGCAGGGAGGAGCATGCACAGTTTCTTGTAGACCCAGAAGCGGCTATGGAGTAGGGAGGCGGCGGGTTCTTCCTGAGGAGGGTGTTTGTGCTTTAAAGCTGATGTTCTCTGTCCACCTCCCAGCAGTGAAGGCTGAGGGTCACTGAAGGCACTGAAATCCTTGTTGAAGTCTCCGCTCTGGAGCCTCTCACAGCAGTGAGTCCACATCCCGAGAGGCTGTGCAGTGGAGGCACCACCTTCCTTTCATAAGAAACTGAAGATCAATCAGAGCCTGTGGGCCAGGGGGAGGGACCAAGAGGTCTGCCTCCTGCCCACTCGCCAGTCCCCAGTCCCACCCTGCTGCCACCCTGCCCGGTTCCCCGTAGTTCCCTGTTGGCCATCCAGCAATCAGATCCTGCGGATGGGGAGGGAGGGACCGAGAGGTGGCCAATGCACTTCATAGTGACTGGTCTATTGGTCATTCTGGTCATGATGCCATTATGGTCACTAGCCTTTTACTATATAGGATTATAAAATCAATTTCCTTTCTATCTTTCCAATAAGATAACCTATTAGTAATCATATTTGCATTTGACTGAATTACAGGTTAAGTTAAAAATCATATAGAAGTAGTTTTTTTGTTTGTTACTGATTATTTTTCAATGTCACATGATTCCAGTGTTAAGCTATGCAAAAGTCTGATGTCTGACATTTAAGGACTGAGTAATATTACATGATTACAAAAAGTGATGCTTTTGTTCACCTTAAAAATATTTAATTCATTTAGATTTAACCAGAAATAAAATTCTACTGCAAAAAAAATGGCCTCTATCTTGTTATGAATTCCAGTTATTATAATAAGTTGAGAATACCTGAAACATTCAAAACAGTATTTTAATTCAAGTTTAAAATCAAAATACAAGGAAGGAATTACGTACATTTATGGCAAATTTAATGTGATAAATATATAATTTATACAAATTAATATACTAATTAAGAGGACTTTGTCTAGTTCTAAGAACACACAGTAAAATATGCAATATTTAATTAGTTTATGTACTATATTATTTTAATGATAGTTAACATGGTTTCTCATTTAATGCCTTATTATGAAGGGAGTTAGAAACAGGAGTAGGCAGACAAGGTAAGGGGTGAAAGGAAGGAGGCTGCAGAGCCGAGCAAGGCCAACCTCCAAACCACAAGGATATTTATCTTGTAGGTGCAGGATATTGCAGGAAAAGAGGGGGAAAGGAGGGGGACACTCAGGGTGGGTTTTGAAATTGTTGCTAGGCAAGGAAGGTAGAAGAAGCCAATCAGAGAGTGACAAAGAGACAAAGAGTGGGCTCAAGGGCAGTAAAAGCCCTAGATAAGTGAACTTCAGGAACAACCCATTCTTGGGCCCCCTCTTGTGCAGGAAGTTTGTCCTCTTATAATAAATTTCCATGCTTTCACTTGAATCTTCTGGCCTGTAGTTTTATTCTTCAACTTCATGAGACAAGATCCCAGGAAGAACTTTGGCTCATCATCAGTTATATGTACACCACTATTCTCTGCATGAAAAGTTAGTATGTGGTATTTTCTTAGGAAAACTGAAACAGTATTTTATTTATCTATCTTTACTGTTGAAAGTATTACAGATGTCCCCCTAGGTATCCACTACTGACTCCCTTCACCCTGCCCCCCCCCACCCCAAGGCCTTCACAAACTATTTGTGTCCATGGGTTATGCATGTATGCGTATAAATTCTTTGGTTAATCTCTTCTCACCCTCACCCCCTATTTATCTTTTACTACACTGAATAAGCTGGATTCATCCCTATTTGTAGATAAGGGTTTAAATTATGTTAGAAATGGTTTGTCTGATATGTATGGTGATTCAAACCTATAAAGGTTCATCAAAAAATTTCAAATATATTTTTCTCTGTAAAAAATATAAGATTTATAACTTCATGATATTTTAAGGTATTAGTATTTTACATGCTTCAACATTAGCTGAATATTTATGAATCATCTTAACCTCAATGTTTGGCTGAATAGACCTAAAGTATAGCCCCAAATCTTCTCCTAGATTTGGACCTGGGCTCTTGTCTTAGTGGATCTGGCACTGGAAAAAATCAGTGGACCAGACACTCAAGGCATACTGGAAATGAGGCCATTGCGATATCTTCAGAAAAATGAATTTTCTGATACTCTCAAGGGAGGATGGAATGTGGAAAAAGGCTTTATTTCTTGGGTTCCAAAGCCCCCTGCCCCTTAAGTCAGTCCTGGAAGAGGGGCAGCTGGTATTTCAGCAGAGTCAGAAGGAGGGCCAGCCTCCAGAGTTTCCATTCTGTGTTGCAGCTGGGTGTGGTTCAGCATCAGGCTAATCAAAGTCAATTAGT
Organism: Corynorhinus townsendii; assembly: GCA_026230045.1. Taxonomy (NCBI): domain Eukaryota; kingdom Metazoa; phylum Chordata; class Mammalia; order Chiroptera; family Vespertilionidae; genus Corynorhinus; species Corynorhinus townsendii. The sequence goes on along the minus strand of JAPDVU010000003.1, from coordinate 74,104,848 downwards.
CCATGTGTGGAGCCCAAAATAGCACTGCACCATGTGGGCACCTGGGAGCAAGAGCCTAGCACCCCTGCAATAGGAGGCCCAAGAGGGCAGGAGCAAGAGAGAAAGAGAGAGAGAGAGAGAGAGAGAGAGAGAGAGAGAGAGAGAGAGAGAGAGAGAGAGAGCTCACTTCTTTAGAAAATTAAATAATCAGGTTTCAGGAGCTTGCAGAGCTAGCAATTACCTGTTTCTAGTTGTGATCGATGTGGAGTGAACCTCCAGGTCACTCGGACCTTATTGGGCATGCATCCAAATGGCCTTTGTCCAGTCCCTTCCCCATCAATCATGGGGGGGGGGCAGACTTGTAGAGTATTAAATGCAGCTTTTGGGGCAAAGCTGTATCAATGGCATGCCTATGTTATTTGGTCTCCCCTTTCGCTCCTTTCCTGTGAAATAATAACCAGGTTATTACAACGGCATCAGATTGACCACAGTGGCCAGGATCCTATGAGAGCAGATATGAGAGGATGGGATGAGGACTGCAGAACAGGAGAGCAGTCAGTCAAAAGACTCCTCAAAGACCAACTGTGCCCATGACTTAGGTACCTAATGTCAAAAATCTTAACCATTGCAACAGAGGAAGGATAATTGGTTGAGAAATTTGCAACCATGGAAAGCTGATGAATATTAGAACAACTCTAGTGTCCATTGAAAAAGGGATCACACAGTTTTTGAGATTATTGGAAGTCTAAGTGGTTTGGGATTGCATTGGAGGGAAGCTAGTTTTTGTTCTGGTGGGAACCATTCCGAAGATCATGGTGACTAACTCTACTGTTGTGTCATTGTAAGCCATTTCCCCTGATTGGAGTCTGTAATTCCATATTCCTAGGTCCTTCTGTCTGGGAAAGGTCTTGCTAATCCACTTATTTTACCTCTACTTGAGCCATTTAAATGCAAAAAGATGATGATGAGAAAATAAAACAACATAAATGCAAATGAATAACTTTTTTTTGTTTCTAGAAGTAACACTTCTATTTAGCAAACTAAGAAGATGTTTTCTGACAATTAGAAAGAATACAAATAACTGACAACTTATTTTGGTTAAATCAATAACCACAATTTTCAATTTGTATACATATTTTCATTAAAATCAGAATGTACCTCTGCTATAGATAATGAATATGTTTTCCTTATTTTATTTTTGTATTCTCTGAATAACATAATTTTACATATACAAAACTGAAACTACATCTCTGATAAAGAAAAACAACCTAACAACACTAATATCCTAAGGATAATAAAAAGATAAGGGTTGAACATTAATAAAATATGCATTAGAATTAGACTGTGGCTTTATATTGAAAAATGCATTTTAGAGCTGGAATTTACATAAGATGAGACAAGAGGAAATAAGATAAGACAAGAAGAGAGTGTATGCAATGACAATAGTTTGTTTGTTTTTGTTTTGTGTTTTGTTTTTTAATGTATTTTCATTGATTTCGGAGAGGAAGGGAGAGAAAAGAGAGGCAGAAACATCAATGATGAGAGAGAACCATGGACCCACTGCCTCCTGCACACCCCACAGAGGGGACTGAGCCCACAACGCAGACATGTGCCCCGAACTGGGATTGAACCGTGACCTCCTGGTTCACAGGTCGACACTCAACCAGCAAGCCACGCCGGGCACAATGACAATAGTTCTTACCTTTTCCTAAAACAAATATTCTCACTTTAGTTGAACACCAGCATCTTCTTGTTTATATACTGAACTATAGGAATAAAGGTCATAGAACTGTGTTTAATAACTTTACAAGGGTTTTTACATAATGTAAGCACAATGCAACATTATCACTTACAAATAATGAGAAAGCTAGGACTTCATTTTACATTGCTATTAAAACAATCTCTGACTTGTATTTGGCAGAAAACTTTAGAATATACAAGTTGAGTAGAAATGTACAGCAATATAGGCTTGTCGTTGGACAATGAGAGTTTGCAGAATCTCTGGGTATTACCTTATATGCAGTCATTTGGGTTTTGCAGGCAGCTGAGATCTCTGGCATTATTATATCTATGCTCTGGCCCTTACTGATCATTACTTTTAAAAACCTCCCACTAATTATAAATATCTCTAACTCATTGATTAAGCCTTATTTTAGCATTAAAAACAAAACTTGAGAGGTGTACTGGTTGGATAGTGTCTTTTCACCCCCAAATTTATGTTCTTTCTAGAACCTCAGTATGAGACCTTCTGTGAAAATAGGGTATGTGGACAGAATTAGTTAAGATGAAGTAGAGTAGGCTCTTAGTCCAATATGACCGTTGTCTTCACAAAAAGAAAAGGGGCACAGTGGCTGACTCAGAGAGAATGCCATGTGATGACAGTGGCAGAGAAAGTGAGAGAGCTCCAAAGACAAGAAGGCCAAGGATTGCTGACCACCACCAGAAGTAGAAGAGGTAAGAAAGGATTCTAACGAGAGTCTCCAAGGGAGCAGGGCCCTGCTAACAACTTGACTTCCACCTTACAGAACTGTGAGAGAATACATTTATTTTGTTTTAAGACACCAAGTTTGTGGTACTTTGTTGTGGCCGCTTTAGGAAAATAATACAAGTGGTTTTATTTTTCTGACTAAATGCTGATAATTATAATTTATTTGCACATAAAATCTCTAAGGAGCCAGGCTTCCCAGAAATAGGAAATAAACTGATTTATCAGAACAACCTTTCCTAAACCTTAGAAGTATGCCTGTGCTTTAGAGACAGAATCAGTGTAAATCCCAGTGCCACATAAAAAACCCATTTACACTTAGGTTTTCATAGTTTCTTTCCATGGAAATTGGAATCTTAAACACTGAATGAAAGTTTACAGATCCCTGTGATTCTAAAAATTTGGCACAGGAATAGCATTCTTCCCACAAAAGAGGACAGCGATGTGAACTTTGTAGGGCAAATTCAGACAGCTGAGTTTACTCTGGGAAAGGAAGGCTGGTACTGCAAACAAAGGGGGTGGAAAGTGGAAAAATCAAGACAAAAAGGCAAACTCCTGTTAATGGCATGGGTGAAGAATGTTTGAAGTTGTTTAAAATCAAGAAAACGCATGATAATGTATGTTTAGGACTTACTAAGGCTGTTATTCCTTTTTTTTCTCTTTCTTTTTTTAAAAATATGTTTGTAATGATTTTAGAGAGTGAGGAAGGGAGAGGAATAGAGAGATAGAAACATCAATGAAAGAGAAACATAGGTAGGCTGCCTCCTGTACTACCTCTACTGGGGATCAAGCCCCAAACCAGGGCTGTGCCCTGACCTCTTGGTAAGGGGCTGACTCTCAACCACTGAGCCATATGGGCCAGGCAAGGCTAATATTCTTTTAAGCACCTTCTGTCAATTAGTCTACTTAACATCACAACGAATTTATAAGGTAAGTACTTGAATTATCTGTAGTTTACAAATAGTTAAATTGGCAGAAAAGACTTTAAGTTACCCTCCAAATGTTACCTATTGAAACATGGCCAATTACCAGTCTACCTTGCTCTTTGCTGTTGCCCAGTATTTGTGGAATCAAAGTGGTAGAGCTGTGATTTAAAGCCAGATGCTCTGGGTCAGAAGCCTTGCTTCTGCAAGATCCTGGTTTGGGATTAATTCAGCCTGAAGAGTAACCCCAATACAGTTAGATATTCTTTATTCTTCTAGGCCACACTCTTTTTGGTTCTTAAAGTTCCTTGGTCAACTTATTTCTGTTTTTCTATGTTCCAGACCTTCCTTTTTTCTTTAGATGATGGTTAAAATTGTTCAATGGATCTCTAATGGCATTTAGAAGATCTGGCCCTTATAAATATCGTTTCTCTGATTGTGAGAATAGGTCATATTAATTTCTTATTATTTGTTAAGAAAAAAAGCTTAGAATATATACACATATGAATTTATATATTTGAGTGTATCATTTCACCATTATATTATATTAATAATGATGAATGCAAAAGGATGGAGCAAATACATTTGATTTATAAAAGATTCCCAGCATTTGTTTTTTCCTATGGTCAGTATTTTGTATCTCTCAATTGAAAGAGCATAAACCTCTGAGGATCTAAAAGATAAAAATATGTTCAAAAGATTAAATTCCCAGCTCCCAGAGAAGCACTGACATTGTTAACTTGTCATAGAACAAATGCAGAAAACTATTTTTTTCTAATTATAGAAATGTTATTAATAAATAAGATAAATCACAGTGTCAAGAAAATCTTATTTTCTTTTTTTTTGGGGGGGTGGGGGGCAAAGGGTGTGCCTGGAAATGCTGCCATGTACCTGAGAGAATGAAATTTCTCGTCTTGTTCAAATGTGATTCCCATATCACCTGTAGCATTTATTATTCATGGTATAAATATTAGTGGCAGTGTTGTGAGATATGATTAAATCACAGTCACTAGTATAATGAAATATGGCAAAGAGACTAGAAGAATCAAGTTTAATATTTGAAAAATCAATAACCTTTCCAGTGTCTAGCAAATCCAGGAAGGATAATGGTTGGGAGAACTACAAGAAAACTAGCTTGTATAGGGATTAGACTCGTTTGTAAGGTACAAAGTGTGGGGAAAGCAGTATTAAACATAAAATTTATAGAAAAAAAAGCTCCTGGGTTTCTTAGTTCAGGATACTGGAAAAGAATACCATGGACTGGATGTCTTAAAAGCAACAGAAAGTCATTGCTCATGGTTTTAGTGTCTGGAAGTTCAAAATGAAAGTGCCAGCATGTCTGGTTCTGGTGAGCACTGCCTTCTGTTTTGTAGACTGCTGATTATTGTTGTTGCTGTATTCTCAAGGACAGAGAGCAGGGAGAAACAGCAAGCTCTCCTGTGGTCCCTAGAAGGACACTAATGCCATTCATGAGGACTCCAGTCTCAGGACCTTATGGCATCCTAATTGCATCTCCCAGATCCCACTACCGTTTCATGGGGGGAGGTACTGTTTCCACTTATAAATTTTTGAAGTTCACAAACATAAAGCCCACAACAAATACACTCTCCAAAGACTATTATTTTGATGTTTGAAAACATTGCATTAAAAACCAGTACTTTATTAGGAATATCCTCTGAATTTAAGGTAAACTTTTTACTTCTAAATTTTGGAGGTAATTATTTATCAAAATCTAATACTTAGGAGATGTTTGTTAGCTCTGTTAGACCAGAAGAGCCTACTATGTTAATTGTTGCCACAAAGAATCTGAGAATTTTGTGGTGAAAAAACCTTCTAATTTGGAAAATGAGAGTTCATGCTTTGAAAATTCTGCTGTAGGTAATGAAATAGAAATGGAAACGAACAGTTAAATAGCTTTTCTAAAAATCAGCAATGAGTAAGTAGCAGAACAACAATCACATAGGGGCTTTTAACTGTATCACTAATGTTTTGTAAAATTTTATGATAAGGAAGTAATTCATTCTACTTGCAGGCATGATGCTACACCTAGAGAGATAATTCACAATATTAATACATAATTCTAGCTTGGTTTTATCTTTTTTTATTTTTTAGAAAATTATTATTTTAAAACCAAGAAATGAAACTTTCTTAAACTTAATGATTTTCAAACTAGACAAAAGTAATTTCAAAGTTGTTCAACTGTTTGTCAATGTAATATTATTTCATTATGAAATTATTTGTTATGATATTTAAACCTTGCAATAAAACAGTAACTTCTATGTGAATCATTATTTATACAATCTTCTGTAATAAATATGGAGATGGCAATATGTATTGGATATTTTAAAAACAGAATGAAAAAAAATAAATGAAATAGAAATAAACTTCTATGGAAATTGTAACGAGATATGGTACTTTTTCTAAGGATGAGAGAAACAAGTTTTTAAACTAAAATGTATTGTCCAGGAAATAAGTATGGAAACTTACCAGCTCCTTTGCTTTCAAAGATCTCAAGGCATTTCCAGTCATCATAGATAAGAGAGCTGACCTTAAAAGTGATTTACTGCAAAGTTTTCATTTTTTTACAGGATTTTAAGAGCATTTATGCAGCTCTGATACCTTAGGCAACAAAATGGCAGTAGTAGGACTGCCCTTTAAAAAATGTATTATTACCCATTTCAAAACAAAAAATAGTTCAGACATAAAGCTACAAAGTTCAAAAAAAGAGAAAGGAAGATAAATGATTCTGGACATGAGTGGATTACAGTACATATATTTAAAAATACACAAAATATAAAATAATAGTTAAAGAACAGAAAATATATAAAGGTGAATGTCTCCAAAATTTTTAAGAATAAAGGGTTGGAGTTAGAAAACATGTTTTTCTGAATATAGATAATTAATTTCTGTTAGTAAATGAAATAATATGATCTTTACTAGTATATATTACATATAAGAGCAAAAAGGAGATACAATTTCTATTTTTGTTATTTAAAAGGAGACAATCTTCCATCAAGGATTTACTAATCAAATTTAAAAATCTATTAAAAAATAAATCCTTTTTTTTGAATAATTATATGCTAACCTCATGAACACATATACATTTATAAAACTCTCAAGGATATGTAATTTTAATGTCAATGCTATAAAATATCTTATTGACATGTGATGTAGTATAACTACAAAAATTACAGATTCTTTGTTTTGGGTGTATTATGCATGTAATATATCTCTGCAAAAATGAAATGCATAAAGACATAGGTCATGGATGAATATGTACTATATATAATACTGGGATGTGATTAACAATATGTATCAGCATGTATTTTATTTAACAGAAGAATTTTGCAAATGGTATTATAAGAAACTTTTAATTTGATATGTACATCAATAAAATGTATGTACAAATATGCAGACAATATATATTGCTTCTACTTATGGAATTTCCACCCTCTATATATTTTCATTGGTTCATGTTTGCAAACTCAGGAGTAAGGGCTAGAAAAGTGATGAAATATTCCCCATAATTAAATGGAGATTGAGAATATATTGAAATTCAGTGAAAAAAAAGATATGAATTCAGGCCAAGTGCATTTGGAAAAGGATCAGTGATACTGAAATGCTGCTGAGAAGGGCCAATGAAAAATATACAGATCTAATGGAGACTTTTAAGTCTGTTTGCTGTGGGCCTTTAGGTAAAAACTAGAGGTCCTGTGCGTGGATTCATGCACTGCTGGGGTCCCTCAGCCTGGCCTGCACCTTTTCATAACCCAGGATCCCTCAGGTGATGTCAGAGAGCCTGTGCATGAATCTGTGCACCGGGCCAGTTTCGGCTGAATCCCTACAGGCCAGGCTGAAGAACCCTACCAGTGCATGAATCCGTATATCCAGCCTCTAGTATGCATATAAGATCTTTGGTTAATCTCTTCCCCTTCCCTCTGAGATTCATCAGCTTGTTCCATGTTTCCATGCTTGTAGTTTCTGCTCCTGCATTGAGCATCTGCCCCCTAGTGGCAGTACTCATCATACCTGTTGCCCAGTCAGTCAGTCGGCTGGTCATTTAGACTTTTATATATATATATACTAGAGGCCTGGTGCACGAAATTCGTGCACAGGGAGGGAGTGTCCCTCAGCCCAGCCTGCACCCTCTCAAATCTGGGATACCTCAGGGCCTAAATGGGCAGTCAGACATCCCTCTCACAATCCAGGACTGCTGACTCCCAACTGCTCACCTGCCTGCCTTCCTGATTGCCCCTAACCGCTTCTGCCTGCCAGCCTGATCACCCCCTAACCACTCCCCTGCCAGCCTAATTGATGCCTAACTGCTCCCCTGCCAGCCTGTTTGCCCCTAACTACCCTCCCCTGCAGGCATGGTCCCCCCAATTGTTCTCCCCTACAGGCCTGCCTCCCCCCCACAACTGCCCTTCCCTGCAGGCCGTCACCCCCAACTTCCCTCCTCTGCTGGCCTGGTCACCCCTAACTGCCCTCCCCTGCAGGCTTGATCGCCCCCAACTGCCCTCCCTTGCAGGCCTGGTCCCTCCCAACTGCCCTCCCCTGCTGGCCATCTTGCAGTGGCCATCTTGTGTCCACATGGGGGCAGGATCTTTGATCACATGGGGGCAGCCATCTTGTGTGTTGGAGTGATGGTCAATTTGCATATTAGTCTTTTATCAGATAGGATAGATTTTATGGAAACTTAAAGACATAGTGTTCTTTGTTGAAGTTAATGTGTGCATAAGAATATAATCAAAGTAGAGCAGACAGGCAGACATGGAAGTTGGAAACATAGGAGTCTTAATATCTAGATTAGGGTCAGAGATTATAAAAGACACTTGACTAACTGCTTTTAGCCACTAATCAAAAATCATGATGGCTATTAAATTAGGCTATTTGAGATTTTTATGATGTTATTGTCTAGACTATTATAACATTTCATCTGTATTTGTAGAGACTGAAAACTTGAATGATACTTTCAACTCAGCATTTATTTGCATCATTGAATTAGAGATGAATAATATAAAATGTTTTCTATCCTTTGGATCCTTTAATTATTCTTTAATATTCACCAAAGTAAGTTAACTCTTGTAGTCTTTTTATCCTTTCAAATAACATACATTTTCCTGAAAAACAATAGGAACTCAAAGTTATCCTAATGAAAGAAGCATATTAACCAATAAGCATAAAGAACATAGACAAATCATTTTAAATGAAATAGAACTATTAACTAATTCATATTTATAAAAGGGATGTTTTATTCAAATATATGTAAATCATTATTTTAAAATAAGTTTTACATGTTCCTACTTATATGCTACACAGATGAATCAGAAAGCTCTTTGTAAATATTTTGAAAAACAATTTAAAGATGTGTGTGTGTGTGTGTATATATATATGTGTGTGTGTGTGTATATATATATATATATATATATATATATATATACACACACACACACATATATATGGAGATGCATGTCTTTTGTCCTCTAAGGTAAATCATGGTTGTTGAGATACCAACTGACAGAGTTTCCATACAAACTTTTAAATAATTTCTTTATTTAAAAACCAATCTTTTTGTCTCCTGCTTCTGCCATATATATAACATCTGGGCCCAGAGTCTCTCAATGGTTTCTTAGAAAAAGTGTACCCATTTCTGTTGTTGCCTCTTAATAGTTTTGGTCTTCTACTTTAAGATATCAGTCTGTCTTTACTTTCATTCATTTCATCTTAAATAAAATTTTATGAATTATGTATATATGTATACAATTGGATGTATTTTCACAAAGAAAATACTTGCCCATGTAAAGAGCACTCAAACATTGAATTGGAAGATAAAACCATATGAAATTGCCAGTGTTGACCATTTTTAACACAAAAGTATAGGTTTATGTTTCAAGTTACTACAATATTATCAGTATTTCTGTAGCTACCAAGTGTACATTCCCATTGATAGTACTCCACTTAAAACAATCCCTCCCTTGGTTTCTAAAAAGGAGTTATTTTTGCATCATTCTTTCACCCAACTTTACATCTGTGAGATTTATCCTTGTGGTTGCATGCAGGAGAGTTATTTGATTTACATAGCTATACATTTTCCCATTGTACAAATTGTATGTTTTATCCATTCTATTCTTGAATAACATTTGATATATTTTTAGTTTGGTATTATTACAGTCAATACAGTTAAAATTTTTGGTACATGTCTCTGAGTGAATATACACACTCCTTTATTCTCAGGATGCTTCTGAAAGTGAAATTGATGTATAAGAATATATGTATTTGCTGAGCATTCCCAGATACATCAGTGATTTTCCAAATTTGGTGGGCCAATTTACACTCATAATAGCAAAGTATAAAAGTTCCAGTTATTCTACAACCTAGCCATGAGTTAGTATTGCCATCCTTTTTAATGTTAACTTTTCTACTGCAAGTCTAATAGCATCCCTTGAATGTTAGGATCTCTCTGATCCTCATGAAATTGAGATGTTTTCTGGTTTACTAGACTTTTGGATCTCTTCTTTTGTAAAATATATCTTTAAATATTTGTTCATTTTATTTTTCAGTTGGGTTATTTTTCTCTCTATTACTGATTTTTGAGAATTTTATACATGTGTGGCAATAACTAAAACTGAACATATATATATGTGTGTATGTATATATATATGTATATATATACATATGTGTGTGTGTATATACCCTATCTAATAAAAGAGGCATATGCAAATTAACCATCACTCTGTTATACCCCCAAGCCATGCCCACAAGCCAATCAGGAGTGAGTATGCAAATTAACCCAACAAAGATGGCTGTGGCCACTGAGAGAGCAGGAGGGAGGCTTGGGTTTCCCCGGCGATGGAGGAAGCCAAGATTTCCACACACTCTGGCTGTCCCAGGCCTCTGCTTAAGGCTAGATAGTTTCAATTATAGAAGATAAATTAATCCCAACAAAAATGGCAGCAGCCACAGAGCTGGAGAGAGCAGGAGGCTAGGGTTGCCCCCAGCAATGGAGGAAGCCAAGTTTCCACAGCCCTGGCCTGCTTTGGCCTCCAGTTAAGGCTACAAAGTTTCAATTATAGAAAATAAATAAATCCCAACAGAAATGGCTGCCTCCACGGAGTGAGCAGAATGCTTGGCTCTGCTCCAGGCTACAAAGTTTCAATTGTAGAAAATAAGTAAATCCCAGATACCAGGGCCTCTGCTTGGGTTTCTGGGGGGGCTTGACCAGCCTGCAAATCACAACATGCCCCTTGCCCAGGCTGCCCTACACCCTAAGGGAAACCCCACCCTGATCCGGGACACCCTTCAGGGCAAACCAGCTGGCCCCCACCCATGCACCAGGCCTCTATCCTATCTAATAAAAGAGTAATGTGCAGATTGACCATCACTCAAACACACAAAATGGCTGCCCCCATGTGGTCAAAGATCCTGCCCACATGTGGACATAAGATGGCCAGTAGGGGAGGGCAGTTGGGAGGGACAAGACCTGCAAGGGAGGGCAGTTGTGGGCGATCAGGCCAGAGGGGAGGGCAGTTGGGAGGGACCAGGCTTGCATAGGAGGGAAGTTGGGGGCAAACAGGCTGGTGGGAGAGTTGTTAGGGGATGATCAGGCTGGCAGGCAGAAGTGGTTAGGGGCAATCAGGAAGGCAGGCAGGTGAGCAATTGGGAGCCAGTAGTCCTGGATTGTGAGAGGGATGTCTGACTGCCTGTTTAGGCCGTCAGACATCCCTTGAGGAGTCTCAGTTTGGAGAGGGTGCAGGCTGGGCTGAGGGACACTCTCCCCCCCATGCACGAATTTCATTCACGAGGCCTCTAGTATATATATACTCTCAAAACATATACTCCTATGCATAGAAAGACATAACCAGTTAGTTTATGTTGTCATAATTTCTGGTAGCCAAAACTTTAAAATAATTCAAATGTTCATCAACCATTGAATAGCTAAATAAAATATAATATCTATACTAATAAAAGGGTAATATGCTAATTAGACCAGACATCTTTTGGATATCCTTCCGGATAAAATCACTGGCTGGGGCCAAGGCACAGGTGGTTAAAGGTGACCAGGCTGGCAGGGGAGGAAGATAGGGGCTGACCAGGTTGACAAGGGGGGCAATTAGGGGGAAACCAGGTCAGCAGGGGGGGCAGTTAGAGGGTGATCAGGCCAGCAGGCAGGTGAGTGATTATGAGCCAGCAATCCCGGATTGTGAGAGGGATGTCTGACTGCCAGCAGTTGGACATCCCCCAGGGTTCCTGGATTGGAGAGGGTGCAGGCCAGGCTGAGGGACCCCCATGTGCACAAATTTCATGCACCAAGCCTCTAGTATTTATATAATTGAGTATTATAAAGTATTGAGAATAAACTATGTGTTATCATGATGAGTCTCTCAAATATAATTTTGCATAAAATACATATACAGAAGAATAGAAGTCACTGTTTCCATTAATCTGAGCTACAGGTAAATTATGTTTGTAGTGTTAGAAGTTACAACAGTGATGTCCTTAGAAAAGGTGACGATCCACAGGGGGGGAACTCTGGTTTGTTGGTGATGTTTTATTTAACATTGCCAATCCCAGTCTTTGCAGACAAATTTATTTGAAAATAGAAATAAAAATTTGATATTGAAATTCACTGGTTCATAAATAAAGTTTCCACAGAATCATTAAGTTAAACTCACCTCAATTCCAAAGCTGTTCTATCTTAAAAAAATTAAAATAAGTTGGGAAAGATTCTTGATGGATTTCAAAACTGCTAGACATAATTTATTGATATGTCTAAGATCAATTGCTTCATGCATTGTCTGTGGAAGTAAGGAGGTAACTTTTATCATCAGCAAAAATAGTCTTAGAATAAAAGCACTGGGTTTCACTGTGGCTTTAGATGGACAAAACAGTAACTATACTTCATAACTAGATATATTGTCTCTCCTACTTACTTTCCTTATCAATAGCATGCTGCATAATGTTGAAATTTATGATTAATGTAATTATAAGTAATTATCTTCACTTTATATTTCCCAATCATTTTGATATATTAAAAATAAATAATTGTTTGTTTTTAGGATAATGTGATATACATATCAAAACTGGAAAAAAACTCTTGAAGATATCATATTACTATTTGAATATTGATAAGTATAGAAAAATAAAGTGTTTATAAGTTTTATTTTTGGAAATAAAGGAGAAATATTTCTCTGAAGCATACATTACATGCAATTTTAATAAGTAATATTATAAGAGAGAATTATATAAAGTAAATTTTAATGTTTTAGGAAAGAAAAATCTCACTGAGAAGAGTAAGAACAAACTTTATATATCATTACTGATGATAAATTCTAGTGTTCATTAAGTAATAATCTATAATCAAATGCTTCATTTAGCCAAAGATAAAGCCTAAGTCACCTAAATATATCATTTGGCTTGGCAGAAAGCATGTAACACTTACATTGAACTAAAAATACGTAATTTTCTATTGCAGAGAAATAACAGTGCTTCCAGCTACTGCAAACATAGAAAACTATCTCTGACCTTTGGTTACCTTTCCTCAAAATCAGTCCTGTGGAACTGTAGATGCAAAAGTGAATATAAATTTCAGGAAGTGCTGCGCGTTATCCTTAGCTATTTTGGTTGGACAGTTCTTAGTTATTTCCATAAGTAATGGTTCATTAAGTTCTCACTAAATATCCTTGATAGGTTATTAGAAACTGTGACTTTAAGTGAAATAACACATAATGAAAGCAATTTTTACCATAGGCTGGTTGATACAAATAAGGGTTAAGTTTCTACAACATATACAGTATCTGGTTACAAAACCATCACCAGATTTCTACATGAACACCCAAAACACTTCTAATATTAAATATGAAATAAATGAGAACTTTTCATACATTTAAGAAAGATTAATGCAACAAGTAAAATAATTATTTGACATCCTGCTTATTCCAGTTCAGGGTCTCAGGTGGCAGGAACCTTGTCCTGGCAGCTCAGGATGCCCACAAGACAGGAACTCACATTGCACGGCACATTCATGGACACCCGCACACTCGCTCACACTGGGGCAATGTAGACATGCCAGTGCAACTAACATGCATGTCTTCAGGACGTGAAGAAAAATCCACAGGGACATGGGGAGAATGGGCCAACTTCACACAGACAGCTCTGCCTGGGAACCGATTTTTTAAGTAGATTTTTATTGATTATAGAGAAAGAGGAAGGGAGAGATAAATAGAAACATCAATGAGAACATCTTAGGGCTGCCTCCTGCTTGCTCCCTGAGGATTGAGCCCACAACCTGGGCATGTGCTCTGACGGAGACCAGCGATCTCCTGGTGTGTGGTTCCCAGCTCAACCACCAAGCAACAGCGGCTGTGCAGAGATTCAATACTTTGTTCTCATCAGTGTTGTAAGAAAAAGATGTTGAATGAATAATGAGATTATTCAAGATGGATTTAGTCTTCTAATAGTCTATAAAGAGAGAGATACAGAACAAATATTGTCATCATCACAAACATTTATCAAGCAATATTTTGGTAAAAGTACACACATACACACACACACACAAACACAAATTTTAGCAAACTTGTTCTACAGAGCTTGACAAAGTAGTAGCTTCCTGTTCCTTAACCTATTTTAACCACTGACCTGCAGGAAAGGTTTCAATGTATATTCATTTTCGGAGCAGATTTCACTTACTATTAGGATTAGCATAAGGAGATAGAAAATCTTCCATATCAATAACTGGACTAGAGGTCATTTGAGGATTAAGCCTCAGGTGCATTCCCTGAAAATATAAATTGCAAGCATTTTTACATATATAGGGTGTCTAAAATGTTTTAGCCAGTTCTCATAACATGAATATTTTTAATTTTGCTAATGGGAACTCATAGCCAATGTTCATAATAATTATCATTCTTTAAAAATATATTTTATTGATTCTTTACAGAGAGGAAGGGAGAGGGATAGAGAGCTAGAAACATCAATGAGAGAGAAACATCAATCAGCTGCCTCCCACTGGGTATGTGCTCGCAACCAAGGTACATGCTCTTGACAGGAATCGAACCTGGGACCCTTTAAGTCCTCAGGCCGATGCTCTATTCACTGAGCCAAACCGGTTAGGGCCATAATGATTATTAATCAACCATTAATTCCACCAATAAAAACCCTTTTATGACTTTCACTTTGCTAATTAACAGCGTATCTGGCCTTAATGAGAGATTAAGGTAGCTGAAATAGTTGAATGAGTTATATCTGGAATTTGAACTTTTTCATAAAATAATAGTTGACCATCCCTGGAATGGGTATTAATGAATACATGACTAGTGTGGTGAGGGTGGTGAGGTGGGAAGATGGAAGAGGGCGTAGAGGGAATAAATAGTGATGGAAAAATAAAACAAAATAAAAATAAAATAACAATTGTAAAAAGGAATACATGACTAGCCAGTGTGAATTATAATTCAATTTATTGAAAAACCCACAAACATACACATACATATGCAAACATCGTACACTATTGTCTATGGAAGCTATTTCAGAGTACTTTAATGAAAATACATTACCATAATAGATGGGAGAGAATCTGGAGAGGCATTAGACACTATAGAATTGCTGTGCATTTATTTAAGGTAAGAGGGAGAGGGGTGGCATAAGCCCGTGGAAGACAGAAGTTGGAGGCACTTTTAAAGGATAATCGAGAAAATCTTTTTAAGTTCTGACAATGCCGGTGCACACTTATGTAACTTTGATACAAAAGGGCCTAGACACATAATAAAAAAATCAGTAGCAACTCATTCAGAACTACGAGTGCAGGTGTGGAGGAAGCCCGCTTGTTGAAAAAGAACTGCTGAGTGAAATGAGTGGGTGATTGCACTTCTTTTCTTTAAAGTTCAAAAGTGAAATTCTGACTACAGGAAATGCCTGGTTAGGTGGCACCAAGCAAGCGTGACCAAAAGTGCCTCTGTGTAGACTTCTGGTTTCAGTCTGATATGTAAAGGGCTTGGAAATTGTCACTGTCATTCTTCCAACAAGAAAATACAAAAAAAATGTAAATGAGTTACTTTCCTTAGGTCCATCTATAAGGAGATCCCACCATAGAAATATCAGAATGGCTAAGATCCATAGACCTGACAGGATCAATTATTGGTGTGGATGCAAGATGACAGAAACTCTCCTTCCTGGCTGATGGGGGGTCGGGAAGGATGGGGAATGGCACAGGCACTTTATATGATCATTTGGTATTTCTTTTTTTAAAGTCAATTTGTTTGTTTATTATTTATTTACTTATTTATTTATTCCTCACCTGAGAGAGTCAAAGCGAAAGGGAAAGACAGAGAGAAATATTGATGTGAGAGAAACACATCAATTGGTTGCCTCTTACACACACTTGGACCACAGTCCGAGCCAGGGAGGAGCCTGCAACTGAGTTACGTGCTCTTGTCTGGAATATAACCCAGGAGCCCACCTTCTATCTGCTGAGCCAAACTGGCTAGGGCTGGTATTTCTTACAGAATTAAATATAATCTTACTATATTATCCAGCCATAGCTCTCCTGCTTCTTATCCAAATCATTGGAAAAATTATGTTCTCAGAAAAGCTTGGCATGAATGTTCAAGGAATTTTAATCCTAATCTACAAAAACTGGAAGGGGAAGAAAATGTTCTTTAATAGGTGAGTTAACTGGCAAATTGTAAGGAATTATAATCCATTTAAGTACTGTTTAGAGATAGGAAAAAATAAAAGTATCAAGCCCTGGTTTAATCTTAAATGCATATTGCTAAGCTAAAGAAGTTAGTCTCAGAGGGATAGATACTGTATAATTCAATTTCTGACATTCTGGAAGACAAAATATGGAGATGTTAACAAGTCAGTTATTACCAGGGGTTTGGAGAAGGTGGAGGTTTCAATAGATGCTATTGTGAATGGTAATACCATAGAGGGTCCATGGCTCTTAGTCATTTGTCAACACTCACATCATAAATACTCATAGATAAAGAGCAGGCAGACACCTCTGGTTGGGGGTGGGTTTTGGGGCAGGTGGAGGGGTTGAGCCAAAAAAGAAAATGCACACATAAAAAAATTCTCATGGACATGGACAACTGTGTGGCAAATGTGAAGAGGGAGGGGAATGGGTGGAGGTAGAAGAGGGTATAGTGGGGCATAAATGCTGATGAAAAAAAAAGTAATTTAATTTAATTTAAAGAAACGTATAAAATAAATAAATTAATGGAATAAAATATATTTAAATAAATAAAAAGAAGACTAAACCTTTTGTTGGGCAGAAGCTTTTTAGTTTGATATAGACCTATTCATTTATTTTTGTCTTTATTTCCCTTCCCTTTGGGATCAAATTCATAAAACCTTTAATACCAAAGTCCATGAGTTTAGAACCAATGTTATATTCTATGTAATTTATTATTTATTGTCTTACATTTAGGTCATTGATATGTTTTGGGTTAATTTTTACAATCTAGCTTTATTCTTTTGCATGTGACTTTCCAATTTTCTCAGCGTCATTTATTGAAGAGGCTTTTTTTCCTCATTGTATTTTTTTGGCTCCATTGTAAGAAATTATTTGCCCATATACATGTAGGTTTATTGCTAGCTCTCAATTCTGTTCCATTGATCTGTGTGACTGTATTTCTACCAATGCCATACTGTTTTGATTATCATTGCTTTGTAGTGTAATTTGAAGCCAGGGAGTGAGATACTGCCAGTTTCATTTTTTTTTTTTTAATCCTCAGCCAAGGATATGTTTTTTTATTGATTCTAGAGAGAGAGAGAGGAACAGAGGAAGAGAGACAGCAAAACATCAATGTGAGAGGGAAGCATCAAAAACATTGATTGGTTGTCTCTTGTATGTGCCCCAACCAGGGATCAAACCGAAACCTGGGTGCCTGGCCTGACTAGCAATCTAACCCATGACCCTTTGGTGCATTGAATGACGCTCTAACCACTGAGCATAACATCCATGGTTCCAGCTTTGTTCTTATTTCTCAGGGTTGCTTTGGTGATTTGGGATCTTTTGCGGTTTCATAAAATTTGATGATTTTTGGTTCTATTTATTTAAAAAATGTCATTGGGATTTTTATGAAGATTGCAATAAATCTGTATACTGCATTGGGTAATATGGCCATTTTACTCAATGCAATATACCCTACGCTAATTCATCCAGTCCATAAACACAAAATATCTTTCCATTTCAGTGTGTCTTTTTCAATCTCTTTTAATAATGCTTTGTAGTTTTCAGTATATGGGTCCTTCACATCCTTTGCTACCTTTAGTCTTAGGTATTTTATTCTTTTTTGTACAGTTGGAAAAGGAGTTATGTTCTTTTCCCCTGAAGTTTCATTGTTAGTATATGAGAATGCAGTGGATTTTTGTACATTGATTTTTGTATCCTGCAACTTTACTGTGTTTGTTTATTGTTTCTAATAGTTGCTGGTGGAGTATTTAGGATTTTCTATATGTAGAATGATGTTATCTGCAAAAAAGTGACACTTTCATTTCTTTATTAGTAATTTGGAAGCCTTTTATATCTTTCTCTTGCTCTGGGTAGGAATTCAAGTACTATTTTTTAAATATAGTTTTATTGATTTCATAGAGGAAGAGAGAAGGAAAGAGAGAGAAAGAAAAATGAGTGATGAGAGAGAATTATTGATTGGCTGCCTCCTGCACTCCCCAACCTGGGGATGGAGCCTGCAACCAGGGCATATGCCCTAATTGGGAATCAAATAGTGACCTCCTGCTTCATAGGTCAATGCTCAAACACTGAGCCACACCAGCTGGGCCCAGTACTATTTGAAAAAGAGTGGTGAGTAAACATTCTTATCTTGCTCCTGATCTTGAAGAAAAAGTTTTCAGTATTTCATCATTGAGTATGGTACAGCCACTATGGAAAATAGTATGAAGTTTCTGAAACAATTAAGAATAGAGTTACCATATGACCCAGGAACCACACTTTTTGGAAATCTACCCAAAAAATTTTTAAACATTTATTTACAAAGATATATGCACACCTCACCCCTATGTTCATTGCAGCCTTATTCATGGTGGCTATGACATGGAAACAACCAAAGCATCTTTTAATGGATGATTGGATAAAGAAGATGTGGAACATATATACAATAGAATACTATTCAGCCATAAGAAAGATGAAATACTGCCATTTGCAAGAACATAGATGGTTCTTGAGAATATCATGCTAAGCAAAATAAGTCAGACAGAAACAGTTAAGGACCATATGATTTTACTCATATGTATGATATAAAACTGAAAGCAACAAATGAGTACACAAGAAACACAAACAAAAACTCATAAATATTGATAACTATATGGCGGTTACCAGAGGTGAGAGGAGTGGGGGAATAAAAAAGGGTAAAGAATGTCAAATATATGGTGACAGTAGATGATCTGACTTTGGGTAGCAGGTACACAATGCAACATATGGTTCATGTATCATAGAAATATACACTTGATTCCTATATAATTTATTAACCAATGTTGCCCAATACATTTAATTAAAAAAAAACCACCACAAAGCAGAAACCTCAATTAATGCACATTTAATTACTTGGTGGTCAAGGCATTCCAGGATGGGATGCAGATTTTGGCAAAATTAATTTAATTGTTTTATAAATATATGACATCACCTTATTACAGAGCATGGGGGGAACAGATGCTTATCTAAATAACTTTGGAAATGAATGGAATCTCTAAAACTAAAAGCAAAAGGAACTGTTCATAAGCACTGTATTGTAGCTAATAAGGTGGTGTACACAAGGACATGTGTTAAAATTCTGAAATAATATTTTAAATAATTCATTCAAAATAAATAGAAAATTAATTCATTTTTAGAGTATTTGAATATTATTTGTGTTTTGGTCATTTTTGTAATTATTTTTTCAATTGTATATAATGAAACCTCCCTTGAATTTATTGCAAAATTAAAAAATTATGATGCTTGCTCTTTTAATGAACCACATCTCTATATCACCATTTTTTTCAGTTGTATTTCTTTTTATACTTTCCAATGCTCACATCCTTAAAAGTCCTTTCTGAAAGAAAAGAACTCATGACCAATTGGCTCCATGGGGTGCTGAATGAGAAAACTAAGGAATAATATTTCCTTTATACTTACTAAAATGTCTACAGGTATAAAGTAGAAAATTGAGGATAAAAGAATCTTTTATGTCTTACTTATATTTTAAGCCTTTCTTGTATTATTTGAAAATATATATTTGTATTAGATTGTATTCAATAATGTTTTGCTGGGTTTAAATTTTTGTTCCAGACCTTTATTTTTGTTGAAACCATATATAGATATAGATAGATATAGATATAGATATAGATAGATATAGATAAATATAAATTAATGATGGTTTCTCTTTAATGTTTCTCTTTCTTTTATGGGGTTATGTCAATTCTAAAACAGGAAAGAGAAAATAATTTGGCTCATTTTGACTGAGCAGTGAACATGACTGATAAGAACCCAGGCAAGTATCCCACACTCAAAGGCTGTTGATTACATTAGGCGAGAGAAGTAACAACATCACAAACAAGTCAGGTGGAGAGAAAATTATACTCCTGCTGGAAAAAGGGAAGGGTTTTCTGGGATTTTTACTGGATAAGATTAACCTGTCTGATATCAAAGCTTCCAATTAGCATTTGTTACAAATCCCACTATTGATAGCATCCATCATTTACAATGGAAAATTAGCAACAGAAAATTTTGAGGGAGCAAAGATATCTGTAATTTTTGAAATAGAAGTGAGGAATGGCCATGGAAATAGAAACCACAATGAAAGTCTCTTAAATCATGGACAGTTTCAGAGATATCAAGACAAAAATAAAAAGTAAGATATAGCAATTAGAATGTGGCAGCTTCATTAGATTTGAAATATAAAAAATATATTATTCTCCAATTAATGAAAATTCCCACCAATAAGGCAACTCTACAAGTATGTACATTTTTATATCAACCATCTATAGCCATCAGGTTCTGAAAAATGTAATAAAAACCTGTTAAATATAGTATTCAATTAAAATATACATTTATCCATTAATTATTTTTAAATGTATGCTTGGGACAATGTTTCTCAGTATGTATTTTCTGGAGTACTAGCTTATTAAATAACAATAGGCAGTGAGAAAAGAAAGCATCTGTGATCAAATAAAATCACAATGAATTTAAGCAAGCAAATAAATTTGGTTAAATAAGTAAATTTATTTTTAAAATTTATTCTAGTATTTCCTTAAGCCAATTCAAAAGTTAATTAATTCATTCACTAACTAATAATTATGACATTATGAAAATGCCATTCAAGGCCCCACAGCATTTGTGCCTTAGAATGTGATCAACAATTTCTGACAAATTTGCTCCCTTTCCTTATTGCTCTGAGTAATTATTTTTTTTTTTTTTGGAATTCATTTAAATAAAAAGTGGCTTTCCAAGGAGAAAGTTGTTTTATTAAACAATGATCTGCACCTAAATGCATCTGCTTATACTATTCTTTCTACGCAATTCAGGAGAAGAATGATCTCTCACCCTGTCTAAAAAACAACTTCTGGCCTGGTTGGTGTAGCTCAGTGGTTGAGCATCAACCTATTAACCAAGAGGTCACAGTTCAATTCCAGGTCAGGGCACATGCTCAGGTTGTGGGCAAGATCCCCAGTAAAGGGTGTGCAGGAGGCAGCCTATCAGTGATTCTCTCTTATCAGTGATGTTTCTTTAAAAAAAAAAAACAACAAGTTTGTTGTTGAAAGTATTACATACTTTCTTCTAGCCCATCACTGGCTCCTGCACCAGGCCTTCACCATCCTATTGTCTGTGTCCATAGGTTATGCCTGCAAGCATACAAGTTCTTTGGTTGTTGCTATCTCTCTCTCCCTCTCCCTTACTCTTTGAAATCAATAAAATATATATATATATATATATATATATATATATAAATGCAAGAAAATATTGTTAGCATTGTTAAAAAAATAAAAACAGTAAAAGATAACTTCTATCTGAATCTTACATTTTTTCCTTAAACCCTCTCAAAACTATTCATGTGCTTATCTTCAACATGGTTCTCTCAGCTGTTGCTGTTCCTTTCTCTGTTATAAAAGCTTGAAGCCTTGGGGTTACATTTTCTAGACTCCTTTTCTAGTAGGGTTTGCATATATTGCACTAATGAAACACATTAATTTGAGATTTGGAAGACAGATGAGATTTATCAAGAGGCAAATTAGGGCAGGTTCATAGTTTGCAAAGTTTGTAGCGTTTGTCAATGGCTTCAGAAAGTCTTTCAGAGAACTATCTACTATTGCGCTGCATGATTTCTGCACCCAGACTATTTGATTTTTTTAAGAATTCACAATATTTGCGCAAGCCTCTAAGTCCTGTATTGCATTTCTTCCTACTTATAAAAACCTCTTTTTTGTTGCTGCTGCTGCTGCTCTTCCTCCTTCGTCATCTTCATAATTTTTCATATTCTTTTTCATTTTCCTTTTTTGTCTTCATCATCTTTGTTTTCCTTTTTTAAGAAACCAAGACTAATTCAAAAGCTAATCCAGATTTTAATTGATTGCTCATAAATGTTGCTTGCCAACCACATATTTCTTGCAACTTTCCTTCCTTTGTTTTAGTTATTCAACAAGTAGATATTAAGTCCTTACTGAGTTTTTTAAATATCTTAGGCATCTGGAATACAGGATAGTGCCATACAATGATGCTTTGGTCAACAACCGATTGCATATATGAGGTGGTCCCATAAAATCATAATGGAGTGAAAAAATCCTGATGTCTTAGGCATCATAGCATCATAGTGTAACACATTATGGTACAATAGTAATGTCTAATCATTCACATTTATACACCACTCACTCGAGGACTCACCTAGAGCAACTTCCAGTCCTGCAAGCTCTGCTTATGGTAAGTGCCCTATACAGGCATTCCATTATTTATATTTTTATAAAAAATCTTTATTGTTGACAGTATTACATACATCCCCTTTTTTCCCCATTGACCTCTCCTAGCACTGCCCACCCCCTTCACTCCAGGCTTCACTACACTATTGCCTGTGTCCATGGGCTATGCATATCTGCATACAAGTTCTCTCTTCCTATCCACCCACCCACCCCTGCCTTCCCTCTGAGATTCGACAGTGTATTCTATGCTTCTATGTCTCTGGAACTATTTTGTTCATCAGTTTATTTTGTTCATTAGATTCCACATATGAGTGAGATCATGTGATACTTGTCTTTGACTGGCTTATTCCTGTGAAATATGAAATAATGACACTTTTATTGGACACTTATCCTTTAATTCATACATAGTCATTCCTAGTTCTATTAATTGATCTCAAATGTATTCCTTTGGGAAACTCCAGAGATCTCAATCTCTTCTTAAATTCTAGGCATAGAATCTTTCACTCTCATCCTGGAGGTCTTATCTCTTAAAATTATAAAATAATTAGGAAGGTAGAAAGACACAGTGAAAAATCTGATTGCCATGTACTCATCTTCAATCTGTGTTCTATCTCTTCCAAATTCCCAAATCTAAAATACAAAACCCTATTTTATATTCTTTGGAATCTTTATTCAGGGTATTGAGAATATTTCCTCATAAGAGTAAGAAGTTCCAACACACCTATGCATCTGTTTGTTTTATAAATAAATGTCATGCGTGAGGATACCAGAGCAAAAGCTAACAGATTCTGGTGTTGGTTTCCTTAGACACCTTTTCTTTTTAAATCCTCACCGGAGGACTTTATTATTTATTTATTTTGAGAGAGAGAGAGAGAGAGAGAGAGAGAGAGAGAGAGAGAGAGAGAGAGAGAGAGAGAGAGAAACAGACTTTGATGTGAAATAGAAACATCAATCAGTTGCCTTCCAGATACAGCCTTACTGAGGATTGCACTGCAGGTTAGGTATGTGCCCTAACCAGTTGAAGCTGAAACCTTTTTGGTATACAGGACAATGCTCCAACCAACTGAACAACCTGGCTAGCCAGTTTCCTTAAACACTTCAGATTATTTTTCTAATGGCTGTAGCTTCCTAGGCAATTCAGATAATCTATTACTCACCTAGGAAGAGAAAGTGGTAAAGAGATAAATATAGTATTTCCATTGAAATAGAAAATAATTTAAATGAATTAATTATCTAAGTCAAAGCAAACAAGGAAACAAACAAACAAACAAAAATCTTCTGCCCAGCGGGTGAGGCTCAATGGTTGGGCATGCACCCATGAACCAAGAGGTTATGGTTGGATTCTTGGTCAGGGCACATGCAGGCTCAATCCCCAGTAGAGGGGGGCATGCAGAAGTCTGCTCATCCATTGTTTCTATCTTCCTACCCCTCACCCTTCCTAGAGAGGAATCAATAAAAACATTTTGAAAAATCCATCAACATACAGAAGGCCCTGTATTCCAAAAAATATACGTCTTCATTCTCATTTTTAAAATTAATCACTTTGCCATAGGTTTAATGTGATATATTTTTAACTACTTTTTAAATTTTTTTTTATTGTTTGAAGTATTACAAATAGTAGTACATATGTCTCCTTTTTTTGTTTTTCCCCCATTGACCTCCCCCTGGCTCCCCCTACCCCCCAATACATGCCTTCACCTGCTTGCCCTCCCCCCCTGCCCCCAGTGTCTTGTGTCCATTGGTTATGCTTATATGCATGCGTACAAGTCCTTCGGTTGATCTCTTACAGCCCCCCTCGCCCAACCTCTCCTGCCTTCCCGCTGTAGTTTGACAGTCTGTTCAATGCTTCTTTGCCTCTGTATCTATTTTGCCCCATTTCTTTCCTTTAAAAAATTTTGCCTTTGCAGACTAGAAATAAACATATAATAACAAAACAACAACAACAAAAAATGTTTGAGTCCCAATTTCAATGTCCAACAGTTCTGAGTCCCCATTTCAATGTCAAACAGTTCCTTATGTGTACATGTCAGCAATGATATCTGGATGGTGGGCACATGGTGGCAATGCAGGTCCGACCCTCTCTGGTTTGGTCCCAGGCAACCTGCAGCGGTGCACAGCTGCTGACTGCTCGCATAGCAAGGTGTCGTCAGCGTCTTCTATCTCTGGACTGTTTTTCCTCTTGTCTTTGTGGTTGGAGCAGACCTGTCAATTCCTCCCTGTTGCAGGAATCCACATGGTCTTAGAGTTGTTTTCTGAAAATATACAAACATATTCTCGACCACAAGTTAATAAAGGAATATTTTCTATATATTCAAGTAAATTTAACTGTACTGGACAAAAAGCTGTTCTTAAAGTAATAACTAAAATTTCTATTGGTATTTCATCTCATGGTAAAATTCCTGAACATGCAATGAACATAAAGCAGTCATATTTTTGGGCAAAAAAAAAAAAATTTAAAATTTAAAGTTATCAAGACTGCATTATAAAATTTACAAAAACCTCCATTAATCAAAAAATAAACGGGGGGGGGGATAGTAGGGTAATATCATGTAAGGAAAAATATCCTATAAGAAAATGACATCTAGAATATTTTCACTTTACAAAATTAATTCTCATTTGTAATGCTAACAGCAAGACACCCATGAACAACACACATGGGGTCTAAATAAGACAAAGGAAAATCGTTTGGGCAAAAATAAAAAGGATCCCTAACTACTTTTTAATAAAACACAATAAATTGCATAATCTTAGAACAAATTTTAAATGTATATGCATTTTAAAGTTTACCTAATTTAAAATTGTGATATCTGTTAATATAGCTTATAATTCAATTTTAATTTTCAGGAAATGTGCGATTTTGAAAAGATATAAAACAAATGACTGGGAAACATGAAATAAATATATTCAATTTATGAGGAGTATCATGTGCCTTTTCTTTTTTGGAGTATAAAAAATGTTATATACTAACCTGCTCATCTTTATAATTGTGGAATGTCCATTGTAAAGAATCTTTCTGAGCAACGCCAGTTTGTTTAGAAATATTTGAATCTTAACCCCAAAGGAACACAATAATAAATAAAATTAAGAGTTTGTAATGTGTTTGTGTATGTTTGTACACATGTATGTACTTAAACTATTTAAACTCCCAGTGAGTTATTTCACATAGTCTTTAGTTCATCATTTTTCTATTCTTCTTATAGTAGACAATAGTGTTTGTCTATACAGCTTCTATATCTAGTTTTTCCCCCTTAAAATATTTTACTTATTTTTTAAAATGTGTCCACTAGATGACTAAATCACTTACACAGTTCTTGAAAAGGCACTCTAAGGGTTAGGAAGAGGGATGAAGGGGTAGAGTACCACTTTTTATAGCAGTGAAACTATTCTGCATGATAACTCAATGGTGGGTACAGGATATTATGCATTTGGCAAAACCCATAAATCTATTCAATAAAAAGTGAAAACTAATATAAACAATGGAGTTATTAACAGTGTATCTATTAGTTTCTCAATTATAAAAACATTCCACATAAATGCAAGATATTAAAAATGAGAGAAACTGAGGATGAGGGGAGTATATAAGAACTATGAGTAGTTTCTGTTCAAGTTTTTATCATGGCTTCAAATTCAATTTTTATATCACTCTTAATTTTATTATTTTTGTTTTATGTTTATTTTTACATATGTAGTATATCAAATATCAACACAGAAAAATACACATTACACATCTCACAAAATGGAGAAATACTAAAATTTTTATGTAACATCCATTAACTCATTATGTCATAAATTTATTATAAATAACATTCAATTTTTGTATAATTTTAAGTAATGCAATTTTTGCTTTCATTTATTTTTGCCATGTAGGAAATCATATCATGACTTCCATATTGTCTACATTTATGTAGATACAGTAGAATTATTTTCTATGAGTATATTTGCATTATTTAGATTTAAGATTGTGATAAAACAACTCCAGAATAGAATGTGCAGACAGGAAAGAAGAATTGTTTTGCTCAGCAAATTTTGCTTTCTTGAAAAGGCTTATTGAATGCTTGGTGAAGTGAAAACTAAATTAAATAATTCACTGTCAGGTAACAGATGTTTAAAAAGATTAGGCATAGTAGTTAGATACACATATAGCAAACACACATGCATAAAACTCTAATGATTCAGTGTCTATGTGCTCTTTTTGATTAAAGATTCATATACTTGTAGCCAAAGTAGCACTACACAGAAAAAGCTAAAATGAAACATGTGAAAAATAAAAGAAATACTATTAACAAGAAATATGTCATATGCATATTATTTTCTAGAGTTGTAGTTTGAATTAACCTGCTTGTTTCAACAGTCTGACGGATGCCCAATTTCCCAAAGGTAATCAGGTCATTACTGCATTTAAGGTCAAAGGAGTTTGATAGTAAACCCAGATTCAGAATCTTCAGACTGGCCTATGGGTCAAAAAACTTTGCTGCCTCATGATGTGGAGAAACAAAATAAGGTCAAAAGCTAAATTGTGAGGTGGATGACCCCAGACAATCTCTTTGGGTTGACTCTTTTTTTTAGGTTTTTTGTTTTGTTTTGTTTTTTTAATCCTCAACTGAGGATATGTTTGTATTGATTTTTAGAGAGAGAGGAAGGGAGCACGAGAAACATCGATGTGACAGAGAAACATCAATCAGCTGCTTCCCATGTGTACCCCAACTGAAAATCAATGGAATCCACAGCCTAGGTATGTGCCCTGACTTAGAATCGAACCTGCACCCTTGGTGTATAGGATGACACTCTGGCTAACTCAGCCCCCTGGGCCAGGGGTCTTTGGATTGACTCTTTTTTAAAACATGTTTTAATGATTTTAGAGAGAGAGGGATAGGGGGAAGGAAAGAGAACCATGGATCTTCTGCCTCTTGTATGCCCCCTACTGGGGATCAAGTCCACAGCATGGGCATGTGCCTTAACTGGGGATTGAACAGGCAACCTCTCAGTGTATGGGATGATGCTCAACCAACTGTGCTACACTGGCCAGGGCATGGGTTGACTCTTGATAAACTGGGACAAGGGATTCTCATTCCTCCAAGTGGGTGATTTGTAGCTGAACTTATGATAGTACCAGAACCTCCCAAGATATTCCAATAGCTAGGTATGAACAGAGTAACATCTTCCTTAGGGTTTTCAGTTGCTGGTGGCTGCAATCAATAGCAGTTGTGTAAGTGGCTACTACCAAATCTTAGACTCTCCAGTGTTGAAACATACCACATACCTAACCTATTAATTCTTTCTTATATTTTCCCAGTGAAAATGAGAAACATAGGTGTTAGTCTACTGGACCATGTGACTCCTTTGAAAGGAAGGTGGAAAAAATAGGGTCTCAGGTAGCCTATGGATTCAACATGTACAAAGTTGTTCTTGCTAGTAAGTGCCCCAACCCAATGAATGATGACATTTTGAATGTGTTCTCTCAAAAATATCTCTTGGATATTATTTGGAAGTAACTTTTTCCTCACTGAAAAGTTAGAGCTTTGGGTATATAATTATTCTCACAAAATTAAAATTTAAAATTTATTAAAAAGTATATATTGTTCACTTACTAGACCTCACTTAATTTTCTTACAAAGTATGGAGAAGAAAATATTATAAATGTTAGAGTTATAAAAAATGAGCCATCAGTTCATCTGTTTGAAAATAGGCACCTAAATTTTCAATTCAGGTTGACTGTTTACATATTATAACATTTGTACCATCGAAGAGATAGTTATCCTTTCCCAAATTATTAAAGTTGCCTGTGGCTTCATATACCACACAGACTTTTGCAGTATAAGAAAACATAAAATGCACTAGTGGGAACATGAACAAGTGAGTAAAATTAAGACACAAATATGAAATGAACAAAAGAAAAATCACATATAATGCTATATGACAATTATAAGATGTTTTATTTTGTATGTCCTTTAAATCATTTTATGTACATATTACACAATTATAAACATGTTTTGAATATATTTGCATAATAGAATTTATTTAATATTCCATATGTATGTATGTATATATGTGTATGTATATATGTGTGTGTGTGTGTGTGTGTGTGTGTGTGTGTATTCAGTGATGTGCATGCTAACAAAGACTGCACAGTACTCAATAGAGTAGATCTAAATATACAAACATCATATTTTTGGTTCACAATTCTATTTACAATTATCTTAGTGTTGTATTAAATTTGCTCATTTTTAACAAATTTCTTAATCCACATTCAAATGTATTTTGTAATTAATTTATATATTTTATCTGATCAAGTAATTAAATGTTTACCTCAAGTTAAGAGCTTTCTGGGACTGAAGAATAACAGTTTAAACACTGACTTTTTTCCCCTTATATGCTGTATAACCTACATAAACCATGATCTGTTTTCCCTCACTGTGAAAATGAAATCATACAATAAATATTTTATATGTTTTTTGTGTTTTTGTTCTTCTCAGCCTAATGGCTTTGAAAGCCTGTCATGCTATTGCAATTTACTGTTTTTTATTTTTTTTAACTTCTGAGCAGTGTTCCATGGTATAGATACTAGTTTTTTTATCCATTCATCTGTTGATGGGTATCTGAGTTATTTCCAGTCTGGGCTATCTATACTAATAAAAAAGCAATACGCTAATTAGACTGGATAGACCGGACATCTTTTGGACATCCTTCCAGACAAAGCCATGATGGCAGGGGCAGAGGCCGAGGTGGTTAGGGGCTATCAGGCTGGCAGGGAGGGCAGTTAGGGGCAATAAAGCAGGCAGGCAGGTGAGCAGTTAGGAGCCAGCAGTCCTGGATTGCGAAGGGGATGTCCGACTGCTGGTTTAGGCCCATAGGGATCGGGCCTAAACCGGCAGTCGGACATCCCCTGAGGGGTCCCAGATTGGAGAGGGTGCAGGCCTGGCTGAAGGACCCCCAACCCCCGTGCACAAATTTCATGCACCAGGCTCTATTATAAATAAAGTTGTCATAACAGTTTGTATAAAAATTTGTTGTGTTATTGTTGTTTTCCTCTGTACATCTGTTTTCATTTCTCTTTGGTGAATGCTTGTGGTATACAATTTTTGGATTATATGATGGCTGTATATTTAACTAAAGAAACTATCAAACTGTTTTCCAAAGTTGTTGTTACAATTTAGGAGTTATAACAACGTTTGAAAGATCCAATTATTCTAAAACCCAGCCAAATTTTGGTATTATGACTCTTTTCATTTTTAGTTGTAATCAAACTGGTAAATATATAATATTTTCTCAGTGTGCTTTTAATTTTCTTTGACCTCATGAAAAATGACATTAAGAATTTTTATTGTATTTATTTGGTTTATAATTGTAGTTAATACACATTTATAACTATTATTAGATTTGATTTATTAATATTTTTTGAGAATTTGTTGCCTATGTTCATGAAGAATAACATTTTTTTCACATAATTTCTATCAGCTTTTAGTGTCCAGGTCATACTGTCTTTCTTTATAAAATGAATTGAAAAGAATCTAATTTTATTTTTATTACCTGAAATAATTTCTATGTTATCAATATTGTTTACTCACCCAAAATGTTTGCTAGAAGTCACCAGTGACACTATGTGGGCATTGAATTTTCTTTATGAGAATATATTTGATTTAATAAATTCATTACCTATAGGGATATTTATATTTTCTTTCTTCTTCATTTAATTTTCTTGTGTTTTTTAAGGACTTGTTCATTTCCTTTCTGATGGCAATATTTTTAATGTGGTTTTGATCAAAGTATTTCCTTTTTGTGTGTTAATGTCTGTAAGACTTTCAGTGATAACGTCTTTTTAAAAAATATATTTTATTGATTTTTTACAGAGAGGAAGGGAGAGAGATAGAGAGCTAGAAACATCAATGAGAGAGAAACGTTGATCAGCTGCCTCCTGCACATCTCCTACTGAGGATGTGCCCACAACCAAGGTACATGCCCTTGACCTGAATCGAACTTGGGACCTTTCAGTCTGCAGGCCGACGCTCTATCCAACTGAGCCAAACCGGTTTGAGCAAATAAGGTCTTTCATTACTGATCATAGCACTTCATGAATGTGTACACATGCATATGTGTGCTTCTCTTTTTTTTTTTCTTGATTTATATTTCTAGTTTATCTGTTTTATGGGATTTTTCCAATAACTAAACTTTTGCTTTAAAATTTTTCTTTTACTTATTTTGGTTTTAATTCACTTTTATTTTTCTTATTATTAGCAATCCATTACATTATGGACTTTAAAACATTTTCTTTCCCAAGATAGGTAAGAAAATAATTTCTCCACTAGGCATTACTTTAGCTATATCCTGTTTACGTTACACAAGGGGGTTTATAAAAAGGTAGGGCGTATAAAGAACTCATTTCCTGCGAATAACTTGCGGAGGCCAGGCAAAAGTGAGGTGAAGGCCTGGGATGGGGCAGGAGCTGGTTGGAGAAGGGCAAAACAAGGGGGAATGGACAGCATCTTTACTGCTCTCAACAATAAAAATATTGTTTTGTTGTTGTTTTTTAAAGTGAAGGAAATACCTTGTCCCTTCACAGCTTTTCCTAACAGAGCATAAATTAAAATCTGACCTTTATTATCTCTGTTCTGTACTTTACTTTGTAGCAGGCACTTTCTGGTAAGTCTTATGTAGTCTCACACTGCCAATGTTTACCAATCCTCTACTAAGGACTCACAAAGAATACTTCAACAGTTTTGTCTTTTGACCCCTCCCTCTCTTTCACAGATCCTTCTGCTCTAGTCTCTGTCCCATAGATTACAGATGTGTCTCTGTCCCAACTCTGATCTGTGCCTCCTTTGTTTAGTGAGACTATTCTTTTGAGCTTGTAATTTAGAATCTAAAGATCTAAAATGTCTGCAGTTAGAGAGCCAGGGAAATAATGGGGTTCTTTTAATGAGTTTTCCCTCTTATGAATCACAATTTTATAGATACTGTTGATTCAAAACAGTTATATATTTTGTTCAGTTTTATGTTTTTTTAGATTGTGGTACTAGTCCAATACTAGCTACTCCATCATAGTGAGCCAATACCTGTTACTCTGTCATAGCTGGAAGCAGATGTCTCTCTAAAAGACTTTAAAATGAGGACATCTGCAATAGTGTAAACAATAAAAATAAAGTTAAAATTTTAAAAAGATCTAAAATAAACAAGGCAGTAAAATTAATTATGATTTATTAATATACATATTATAAAATGTATCTACACTAATGAAAGAGAAAGTTGCAAATTGACTGTACCTTTGCAACACCCACCAGCCAATCAGGAGTGAGTATGCAAATTAGTGGAACTAAGATGGCAGCAGCCACAGAGCCAGCGAGAACGAGCAGGAAGCTTGGGTTGCCTCTGAAGGAGGAACCTGTGAGCAGATGACATGGAGCTGGCCCAGGTGCTGAAGGAGGGACCTGTGAGCAGAGGACATGGAACCAACCCCGGGCAGGCGCACGTGGGAAGCTTGGGTCGCCATTGCCCAGGCCGGCTGTCTAAGGAGGGGCCTGAAAATGGCCCTCAGCCCCTTTCCCAGGCTGGCCAGGCACCCCAGTGGGGACCCCCACCCCAACTGGGGCATGGCCGACCTGCAAACCACCACAGGTCGCTTGACCAGGCCACCCCGCCCCTCAAGGGAACCCCACCCTGACCTGGGACACCCTTCAGGGCAAACCAGTCAGCACGCACCCATGTACCAGGCCTCTATCTATACTAATAAAAGGGTAATATGCTAATTAAACTGGGAGACCTTCCAGACATTCTTCTGGACAAAGCCATGGTGGCAGGGCTGAGGTAGAGGCAGTTAGGGGCCAAGAGGGGAGGCTTGAGTTGTGGGTAATCAGGTCAGGATGGGACAGCAGTTATGGGTGAGCAGGCCAGCGGGGGAGCAGGTGCAGTTGGGAGTGAGCAGGCCAGTATGCAGAGTGGTTAGGGGCAATCAGGCAGGCAGGCAGGTGAGTGGTTAGGAGCCAGCAGTCCCAGCTTGTGAGAGGGATGTCCGACTGTTGGTTGATTGGGCCTAAACCGGCAGTTGGACATTCCTCGAAGGGCCGCAGATTGGAGAGGGTGCAGGCCGGGCTGAGGGACAACCCCCCCCCCCCCCCGTGTACGAATTTCATGCACCGGGCCACTAGTAAGTAGATAATTACTATAATTCTATTGCAATTAATTTTTCCCAATATCTAAATTTTTACACTTTCCCAATGATTAAATAAAATAATTGTACTTTAATGAACTCAACCCTCTGTTTCATATATAATATCACTGAGGAAAAAATATATTCACGGAGAAAGAAAACTTTCATACATTTAAGAAATGCACTAATATGAAATGTTATAGGTTACATGAGTGGTGATTTTAATTTATGTGTGGTAATTTGATTCACCTACAAGATACTAAAATCTTTAATAGAACTTTCTCTGTCATTATTATTTATGACTCATAAAGTGATGTCAATGGAAATCATGTTTCAGAAAGGTTAACATGCAGATAAATTTATGCCTTGAAGAACTTATACTTTTAAATCTTTTCAACAAGCTTCCCACCACCCAACACCGGGGCACTCATTAGGACAGAAAGCTTGTGACCACTGTCCTAGTTGGCTTTAACAGTATAAGGAAGTCTAACTAAATATCTTTAATATAAATAAAAGTATGTTTTAAAATATGAAAACAAAACTATAATACTCTGATGGATCTACATTATCTTCTTAGGCTCCAAGTAGGATATAAATATTAACTGAATGGTTTATGGTATAGCAACAGAGGAATCTTTTTATGTTAAATGAATGTTAAATCTTCTTTTCTTTCTTTTAACGATGACAACTAGAGCAGGAAGTAGAGAAAGAACAACTCCTCTGGTACATGCACGTTGGCCTACAGTAAATGAATTTGATTTTTGCCTGCACTTATATAGCTTAATGAGGATCCCTTTGCCCTTTTACTTACTGCTGTTTTGAATTAATGCTATCTTCGAGTAAATATGATGAATCAGAATAATTCAAAATTTCACAGAAATTAAAATTTTCTTGCTGAATATTGGAATCAATCTGACAACTTTAAAGTTCAGAGTAGGTTGGGAAACATACTCTTAAAAACATTAAGAATGTGCAAAATCCTTTTTTCAATTTAATTCTTTTCAGTGAGTTATCTGAAAAGATCTACTTAATGCTTTATCACTTAAAATAATATGGTTTCTATTTTTTAAAATGTGCAAGTGGAGACTCTAGTTTTCCCTATAGGTACATGAAAAGTTCTCTTTCAGGAAAATATTAAACCATTTTTAGGAGTTACAAAGAGAAAACAAAATTATCTCACTCTACGGAGGTTTCATGAGTTTCTTAGCACATTGCCTTGAGAGTATGAAAAACCCTCTATCCAGGCAACACAGGAAGGAGGCACAGAAGGCAAGGTGTAGGAATCAGTTAAAAAGCAGGCACGTGAGCCATCTACTCTTGTTTTTACTAAGAGTGATCCACCTTCTTTTCCAGGCATTCCCGGCTCCTATCTAATTTATTCCCTGCTTAAGATCATGGGACTAAGAACAGGGACCCTAGCACAGTTGACTAGAGTTGGAGATACTAGTTTGATGATCAGAGATGTGTTTCTTATTACATTTTGTAAAGTGATTTTTTAAAGAATACTTTTAATAAAATTACTTTCTGTTCACGCTATCTTGACTTCACCCTTCTTCTAGAGTGCTTCGTCCCATTCGACTAGCATGGTAAATTAGAAATAAAGTTTCCTTTAACTCAGGAGGCCTCTCTTAAATAGTGGTGGGGAATTTAGGCCTGCTGTGTGCTGGTAGTTGAACAAAAAATTATCTTGGTGCTCTATTCCTGAGGTTCTTTATGTTGCCCTCCATTCTTTTTCTGTCCATACAGTTGCAAAACTTCAAGGGCCAGTATTAAGATCTATGACTAACTAAATGCTTATAACATTAAGATCCGAACTAGAATTGACTGTACTTGGGTTTTCATTTCAAGACTTAGGGATAAAGCATTCTAATAATTAACAATATGTTTTTGTTTGGAAGATCACTTATGCTGTTGTATTCCTATATCTGTGGTTGATGGAGGTAAATGGAGAATTTAGAGAATACAGGAACCTGATATTGCTAAAATTCTTTACTGTAGAAAAGCTAACAAGAGGAGTCAGTGCACATTACTAACTTTATGTTAATATCATTTTTTAAATATGATAATGTTTTTCTAAATTAGCTGTGAGAACTATGAAGTTGAATGTCCAGTGTGGTAATAATATAAACTCTGAAACATAACACTTGCCAAAGTTTTAAAAAGCCCCATAATAAAACCTTATAATGAAAAAAAATGCTAAAATCTCTTTTACTTATTTTAATGTATTGAGGCACATTCAAATAAAATATAAGTGGCTATTATATGTGGCACAATGTAATATTAAGTATAGATAAAGTATAAAACAATTCATGCAATGTGAATTTTTACAAATATAAGTAAAATGTATATGTGCTATGTATAAATCTGAAGGTCTTTAAAAGCTGTGCATATTGTGATATGTAAAATATTTAATATATAGGATTTTGTTGATCTTTGAGATCTACATTTTCTTACATTTTACCATTCCTAATGTCAAGGTAAGTTTAATAATAGTGTTCATAGTTTAAAATAGATCTTTTTGTCAATGGATCTTATAAAATATTATTCTCAATCAGAATTTTCCCATTTCTATCTGATAGCAAAACGATATCTAGTCACTTTCTCTCTAATTCAAGAACAATTCTCCTTCGTTTCCTGTGTTATATTTCTGTCGATGCTTCTCATGCTGGAAGTGCTTGTGCTCCCCAGGAGTCGTTTGTCAATGTCTGGAGGCATTTTGTTTGTCAATATGGTGTCCTAGATTACCTGGTCTCAAATGCCAATAATGCCAAGCTTGAGAAACCCTGGCAAGAAACATGTCAGCAAACCTGTCCCACGTAGTCATTGCGACCCTGAAGTGTGGGTCACAAATGTGAGATTGCAGTTTCTACCACTCCACACCAAAACAAACAGCAACACAGCCTTCTCAACTCATTGTAGGAGTGGTAAGGTAAAACATACCAACTGCGACACAATTTTTACTGAAATGGGCTATTTTTAACTTTGTTTCTCAAAAGGATCACCTGGGAAGTTATGACAATGCTGATGCCCTTCTCTCCCCTCCCCCCCACCAGACATTCTGAGGTAGTTAGCCTGGAGACTCTAGTCATGCTGGGCCTTAGGATATTTTAAAGCTTCCCAGGTGATAATGTGGTCAAGATTGAGAAGCACTTCCCTATGGTCTCTTTTTTATAACCCACTGGAAAACATGTTCAGCAGAGTCAACTGACTTTTGAATGTATTTTAATATGAAGATGATGGCTTTTGAACTTGTAAGCTTAAACAAATGGTTTTGTCCACTATTTTTTTTTAAATATATTTTATTGACTTTTTACGGAGAGGAAGGAAGAGGGATAGAGAGCTAGAAACATCGATGAGAGAGAAACATCGATCAGCTGCCTCCTGCACACACCCTACTGGGGATGTGCCCGCAACCAAGGTACATGCCCTTGACCGGAATCGAACCTGGGACCCTTCAGTCCGCAGGCTGACGCTCTACCACTGAGCCAAACCGGTTTCGGCTTGTCCACTAATTTTTTTGAAAACTTCATAGTGGGAGAAATAGTGATCCCAATTCTTATAGTCTGGGAGAAACTCTTAGAAAAGAAAATATTGGGGATTTGATGCTACATATGTTGCTGCCCATAAATGTTACACAGTTAGTGGAGGATAGAAGAAATATCTTATTTTTCTTAAAATGCCCAATTCCTAAGAGGTTACTATGATTTTGGGTAGTGCAATTACTTTTTCATTGTGCTTTTTGTAATGAAAAGTTATAAAAATAATGTAATAATCTTAGTGATTGGTGTATTTAAGAATTATTTTCTTATAGTTTTTGTATATTTCACCTTTATTTTTTCATATAGTCATTTTCCATGTAATAACAGCTTTTGAATAAAAATAATGATATATGTATATATATATTCATTCAAAAGCTGGTGCGTTTACATGGAAAATGATTGAATGTTTTATGCATATGTATCAGAATAAATGACAGTGTTATTAATTAAAATGTAGAAATGTGATAAATTATTTGATGAACTAAATGATTAATTCTGTGTAAGGTGTATTGTCTTATTTGCTAGTTAAGATATTTTAGTGGATGGTACCATTAGACAGTTAAAAGTTTGCTTGTAATGTTTATATGATTAATGTAAATTTGATAATCTTGTGAAGTCAAATGGTGTTAAAGATTTAGCAATAAGAGATAATATTCTCTTCAGTGGAAAACATAAAATGAGAGAAGGGAAATGGTAAGAAATGTGATTTGGAGGATTCTGCATTTGTGTAGTGGGAGGTGGAGGAGAAAGTAAACACACATAAGGAACAATCAGAATTTATGGAAAGTAGTTGTCACTTGCTACAGAGATAATTGGCAAAATACTACAAGGAAATTGAAAATGATGACAAAATAAGTTCAGGGATTGACTTTGGTATATAGAAAGTTGTTGGTGACATTTTTTTTAATCCTCACCTGAGGACATGTTTTTCATTGATTTTAGAGAAAGAGGAAGGGAGATGGAGAGAGAGAGGAAAAAACATAGATATGCGAGTAAAACATTGATTGCCTTCCTCACATGTCTGGACTAGGAATGGATCCCACAACCTAGGTATGTGTTCCCACTGAAATCAAGCACACAACCTTTATGGTTTACAGCAGGGGTTCTCAACCTTTTTAATGCCGTGACCCTTTAATACAGTTCCTCACGTTGTGGTGACCCCAACCATAAAATTATTTTCGTTGCTTTCATAACTGTAATTTTGCTACTGTTATGAATCATAATGTAAATATCTCTGTTTTTCGATGGTCTTAGGTGATCCTGCTAGCAGTTCTCAACCTGGGGGTTGTGACCCTCAGGTTGAGAACCGCTGCTGTAGAGCCTAAGACCATCGGAAAACACAAATATTTACATTACGATTCATAACAGTAACAAAATTACAGTTATGAAGTAGCAACAAAAATAATTTTACGGTTGGGGTCACCACAACGTGAGGAACTGTATTAAAGGTCGCAGCATTAAAAAGGTTGAGAACCACTGGTTTACAGGATGACTCTCCAAACACCTGAGCCACACCAGCAAGGGCAGTTGTTGGTGACTTTTGAGACAATAGTTCTATAAATGGATGAGTAAATTAAAAAAGCATGAGAAAATGAGTGACTAAATTGAGGTCCTAAGTACATGTGTGTTTGATAATACAATAGGGAAAAGGCAAAGCAGTTTGAGGTGAGTTGTGTGCAAATGGAATATACATTTCCTTTTACATTTGGTTTAGTCCCAATTTTAATATATATATTAATATAGTGTACACAGGGCATATTTGTGAGAAAAAGGCAAGGGGCCAGTAAAAGCTATAACAATGAAGATTAAAAAATTAGGCAAAAACATGATATATATATCCCAAATACATATTTAATATCAAGAGTTACTAGTGCACATTGGTGAGAAGCATTGGGGATTCCTCAGCTTTGGTTAGAAATTGGCTGGCCACTGTGGCTCAGTGGTTGGGCATCAACCTCTGAATCACCAAGATGTCATGCATGGTTCCATCCCCATACCTAGGTAGAGGGCATCCAGGAGGCAAGGGGCAGCTGATCTATGATTCTTTTATCACAGATGTTTCTACCTTTCTCTCCCTTCTTCTCTGAAATCAATAGAAAAATATATATATTTTTAAATGTTAAGTAAATATACTTCCTTGGAAGATGACAATATGGTGAAGATGCAATTTTATTTGTTTTTCTGTTTTTTTTTCTTAAATAAATCTTTATTGTTCAGATTATTACAGGTGTTCCACTTTTTTTTTCCCCCCCATAGCTCCCCTCCACCTGATTCCCCACCCCACCCCATGCCCTTACACCCCGCCACTGTCTTCATCCATAGGAGTAAGATTTTTGTCCAATCTCTTCCCGCACCCCTCACACTTGCTTCCCCTGAGAATCGTCAATCCACTCCCTTTCTATGTCCCTGATTCTATTA
The DNA here is from genome assembly GCA_026230045.1 of Corynorhinus townsendii. Taxonomy (NCBI): domain Eukaryota; kingdom Metazoa; phylum Chordata; class Mammalia; order Chiroptera; family Vespertilionidae; genus Corynorhinus; species Corynorhinus townsendii. The sequence goes on along the minus strand of JAPDVU010000003.1, from coordinate 74,066,463 downwards.
TATTCACCAGTCCATTCTGTTCTTCAGATTTTTTATTCACTTGATTTTTAGATTCACTTGTTGGTAGGTATGTATTTGATGTCATTTTGTTGTTCATAATTTTTATCTTTACCTTTTTCTTCTTCTTCCTCTTCTTAAAGAATACCCTTCAGCATTTCATGTAATCCTGGTTTGGTGCAATGAACTCCTTTAGCTTTTTCTTGTCTGTGAAGCTCTTTATCTGACCTTCAACTCTGAATGATAGCTTTGCTGGGTAGAGTAATCTTGGTTGTAGGTTCTTGCTGTTCATCACTTTGAATATTTCTTGCCACTCCCTTCTGGCCTGCATAGTTTCTGCCGAGAAATCAGCTGACAGTCGTATGGGTACTCCCTTGTAGGTAATTAACTGTTTTTCTCTTGCTGCTTTTAATATTCTCTCTTTGTCTTTTGCCCTTGGCATTTTAATTATGATGTGTCTTGGTGTGGTCCTCTTTGGGTTCCTCTTGTATGGGGTTCTGTGCGCTTCCTGAACTTGTAAGTCTATTTCTTTCACCAGGTAGGGAAAGTTTTCTGTCATTATTTCTTCTAATAGGTTTTCAATATTTTGCTGTCTCCCTTCTTCTGGCACCCCAAAAATTCGGATGTTGGTTCGCTTGAAGTTGTCCCAGAGGCTCCTTACACTATCTTCATATTTTTGGATTCTTTTTTCTTTTTGTTTTTCTGGTTGGATGTTTTTTGTTTCCACATATTTCAGATCTTTGGTTTGATTCTTGGGGTACGTTGATCTACAGTTGAGTTTCTGTATATTCTTTATTTCAGACAGTGTATGCTTCATTTCTAACTGATCCTTTTCCATTTTTTTGGCATTCTCATTAAGGTCCTTGAAGGTCTTACTAAGCTCCTCAGAAGTGTCATCAAGTTTCTCAGCGGTTTTTAGAAGATTCTTGAGTAACCTTATACATGTGGTTCTGAACTCTATGTCATCCAGTAGTTTGCTTTCCTCCGTTTCTTTCATTCGTGACATGTTTCTTTGTTTCTGCATTTTGGCTGCTTCCCTGTGTTGATGGAGTGGCTTTGTGTGGTAGGTGACCTATAGGGGGCAGTAGCTCAGCCTCCCCAATCACCTGATGTGGATGCTCTTGGTACACTCCTTTGTGGGCTGAGTGCAAAGTCTTGGTGTAGTTAAGCCTGAATTGCTGTTGGTATGCTGGGAGGAATTGACCTCCAGGCCAATTAGCTGTGAGCACTCCCTGTGTCTATAATGGAAGAACTGCTGCGCTGAAGACACGCAGGACTTGTTTCAGTGGGGCTTCGGTGCTCACTGAGTCTGCCTCTTGAATGTGTCACTTATGGATGTGAGGAGTTGAAATCTGGTGTCTCACACTGACCACTAGGTACACTGGCTTCTGGATCTCCAATGGGGTGCAGGTCAGCTACTGTCTGAGGCCACTCAGCAGGAGCTACAGTGAGAGCTACAGTTTTCTCCTCTTTGCTTGGGGTTTGGAGGTTTTGGAACTGTCTGACCCGGGCTGCAAATTTGCTAGGTTAAGCTGCCATAGGGCAGGCTTTTCTTATGCTAACTCGGTTGCTTGGAGCTTGGGTGGGTTTGTAGGTTGTGCAGGGCGGGGCCTCAGGGTGTCACTAGGTTAGGGTGTGGCAAACAGCAATGGCTGCTAGTTAGCCAGCTCTGTGTCCCCAAAGGAACCCGCGAGTCCCGTGCCCCAGTGCAGTAAACAATTATTCCTGCGCGCAGCTCTGCAAGCAAGCCACCCTTGCTGGCAGACAGTCCAGCTTCTCCCCGTAGGAGTTTGGGTCCCCCGCGTCTCCCCAGAGACTGGATTTCAGAGTAATCGGGGGCTTGTCTCCGTTCAGGTTGAAAAAAGCAACGCACCCAGTCGCCCGCCGCCAGCCCGGATCACGCGCCTCCATACCTCAGCTTTTCAGCGCTCGTGCACTTCTCAAAGCTCTTTTCTCTTTCCTTCTAGTTGTAGAATTTCCACTCAGCCAGCTTTCCCGTGGTTCTGGGTGATAGACGTTTTGTCTTTTAGTTGCAGTTTAAATTGTTGTGGGAGGCAGCAGTTTAGGTGTTTACCTACGCCGCCATCTTGGATTCTCCTGAAGATGCAATTTTAAATGTTATTTTAAAGGCAATATAATCTAAAAGTGAGTAATTTGAGTATCTTTTATGGAATTCATTTTAATTTTATCTGCATTAAATGCCTATCACGCCCCAGACAAAGTATGAATACTGAGGATACAATGTAATGCTTATCTGTCCCCAAATGCCATGTACTTCAGCAGAGGATGCTAGGAAGTTCTATTTTTTTAAGATAAAGTTTCAATGTGTGGACTGATACTATGATTTTGCATTTAATATGGACTTAAACTTACTTTTATGTATTCAAATCTGTTCTTCACAATTGTTATTTGTTCTTGTATATGAATGAAAAGGTTTAACAAACTTTGGGAGGAAAAACTAAATGTTTATGCTCATGGCATTTTTAACTTGCCAAAAAATCTAATTTTTCAAAACTAGAAAGTAAATGATGAATCTTAATATATTTTCTCTCTTGGCAAATAATGAGAAATACAGTTCTGAAATGTTTTCCTGCTGTGTGAAGCAAAGGCTTTCCTCCCAGGTGGGATCATGGCTGAGGTTTTCAGAAATGCATAATTAACTCCAAACACTTTAAAGAGAAAGCCAAAATACATTTTGATAGACTTGTTCATGGTATTTTTCCCTTATGTGCCCCCATTCTCCTACCATCTGAATACTACTTATCATTTCCTCCATTGCCTATGGGAAATAACACTCAGCTGTTGATCAAGCTGAAACTAATTAAACATTTCTGTGTGAAATGTTATGTCTATAGAATCAAAGAAAAATTAGAGAAGACAGATGATATTGCAAAATACGAAGTCTCCAAAATATGTCTAAATACACAAAAAATATCTAAAATATAAAATATATTTACTTCCTAAATTTAATATTTAATTGATCTAATTTGCTATTGTTTTTTGTTTTGTTTTGTTTTGTTTTTATCTTGCAGCAACCATGATTTAAGATTACACATATTCTACCAATGGGGATGAAAACAGTGGAGAACAATGAAAACCAACTCTTACTAGTTTAAAAAAGAAGCAAGAAGTGGTACTTAGATAGGTTTTGAAGTCAGAGTAACTAGAAGGTGAACAGTCTTTCCACATTACTATTGGTTGTAGGTGTTGGGAAATTTTTGTAATCTCCCTGGTGTTTAAGTTTTTTCACAAAAGAAAATATGAGATGGTAGTGATCATCAAGGACATTATTTTTTTCTGTATTGTTTATATAATTAGCAGTGTAAGTAAATAGTGGTTGTTAATCTTACATAATAAAGCCTTATATGCTAAATGTCTGGTTGACCAGTCGGCCATTCAACCAATCAAAGCATAATATGCTAATGATATGCTAAGCCCACTCAACCGCTCACTATGATGTGCACTGACCACAAGGGATCAGATACTCTGACTGGTAAGTTAGCTTGCTGTTGAGGTCTGGCCAATGTGAACTGAGCAAGACTAGCTGGACATGCCCTGGAGCCCTACCCCCATCCCTTCCTGGCTGGCCAACCTCCCTTATCCCTCCCTGGCCCGATCATGCACCAGTGGGGTCCCTCAGCCTGGCCTGTACCCTCTCACAATCTGGGACCCCTCAGGAGATGTCAAAGAGGTAGTTTTGGCCCTATCCTTTATGCATTGAATTGCCCTGACATTTTTGTCAAAAATCAATTGACCATATATGTGTGATTCTATTTCTGAAGTGTCTATTCAGTGCACCCTTTTAACAATAACACACTATATTGATTTCTTCAGATTAAGATTAAATCTCCCAATTTCCCCTTGTTTTTTAAAATGTTAGGTCACAACCTCCTCAGGAGCTTTGTGGTATAATCCAAAACCGGCCCCTACATGCTGAGGGCAGGGTGAGATCAAATAAAAAGGTAGATCATTCCAGATTTGTAGTTGGCAATTTAATAAGGAAAGAGATTTACTTAAGAGACTTGTCTTGGGCAACCACAAAATGAATAGTTGTCTGCACCCACCTGCCAAATCTCACAGGCATATATAGAGGCCCTATATAAAGGTCATGTACCCATGGGGCCTTATCTGGGTTCAACTATCACACAGGGACTTAGTCTCATATCCAATCTAGATGGTCTCATCACCGTAATTTCTTTTTTTTTTTTTCGTCACCGTAATTTCTATCTTGAGGCTATGTCTATGGGTAACTTCTAGCTAGCATATTGGAGCAAACAATTACTTAAATTCAATTAACAGGTCAAATTGTTATGTCTTCTGATTTTGTAATTAATTGTCAATGCCCACCAATCCTGCTAGGAACTTGACTGTTCATATCCTCCCACTTGCCAGCACAACCAGCAGAGGGGCATCTCTAGCCTCCTGCCCTGCCTTCATGTGGTCTCCAGCAGCAAGTAGAAGTGTAAGGAAAAAGAGTCTATGAGTCAATGTGAACTTTCCTTTTTTGTTGGAAACCCCAGGTTGCTATAATATCGAACTGGTATATACGTGGCTTTTTGATAGTTAATAAACATTTTAAGATTCTTCTTCACCTACTTTCCAATGAGTCTGTGCCTTCATTCTACGCTCCCACAGGTGAGATGGTCATTATGTCTTGTCATCTTTTGACAGAGGACTGTCTTTCTTGGATTGCTGGCTACTTTAATTGCCCTGGGATCTTGTCTCTTTGATGGGGCTCAGGACAAGTTACAATTTAGTGGATGATATGTGTGTTTTTTTTCTCATTTTTAAGAATAAACAATCTATTATGCTTTGTGCATACTAGGTGTAATCATAAATGAGCCCTCTTTTTATTACTATTTTGAGGGACTAAAACTATTAATTGTTAAACTGTGAAGTTAACCTTTTTTCAATGTGGGGAAGCATGGGACTTGGTTGGAAAGTCTATAAGGAGGAATCTCCGAAAGGTTGGCAGCCTCTGGGGGAACCTTGTCAAAGGCAGCAGCCCTTGCCTTGACTTTTCCAAACACATCTGAGGCCCCGTTTTACTCAAGTATCTATGTTTATGCTTTAAGACTTGACCTTGCAGAAGCGTGTGTTTTCTCAAGGATACTTACCTTGCTGATTGTATCTAGAAGTTAATTTTAGTTTTTTGCTGTTGTTACAATAAAAGCCTAAGGAGGCAGGCAATCTGGGCTGTTTCGGTGCCTCCTTCCAAGCAGCCCCTTAGCCCTCTCTTTCACAGGACCGTATGTCAGAGTAATGCATTCATCCATCACTCAGGGTCTGCTGGTCAGTCCTGGCATTTCACAAACCATTTTAGAAGAGTGGTGGTGAGGAGTGGTTACCAACACCACAAATCTGACAGTTGTACATTCAAAAGTAATATCATTATTGACAGATAATAATTATTTTCATAAACATTACATGCTATTGAAGTGATTAGTTAACAATACTTGTATAAATAGGAGATTAGTACATTAAAAAGTAGCAATGAAGAGGCAACACTAGAAGGACTGCATTTACACAGCTCTGCCAACTATAAGCATTTTTTATCCTTTCTTCTTTTTTTTTATTTCCTTCTTCCTTCTTTCTTTCCCTCCTTCCTTCCTTCTACCTTGTTTTCTTTATTCCTTTCTTCTTTCCTTTAGTCCCTTTTTCATGTTACATTATTCCCCTTCATTCTACTATCCAATATATTTCTGAAATACCTGTATAATATAAGTACTCCCTTAAATGATAGATATACAAACGTTATAATTTTTCAATAACGAGTAGCTCACAAGCTAATGAATTAAAATTTATAATTAATATGGTAAATTACACAACAGAAATATGATTAATATGTTTGGAAATATAGAACAGTACAGGAGCAATTGTTTTGAAGTTGGATGTAGGTAGACAGAGTTATAAATTGAGGAATTTCCAAGGTTTGCTACATGGAGATTTTGGAATATGAAATATAGGAATTTATATGTTAGGAGCTAAATTAAGGGATGTAATATAAATTATATGGTTACAAAAGTGGTAAGCTAGATATTCTTGATACTTCTCACTAAAATATCCCTGGAAATATATCAAAATAGAGGCCAAACCTAAACTTGTAGTTTAGTTAGAAATAGCTTTTTTTCAATAGCCAAGAAAAAATTTAGAAGTGCCAAAGACTATGAACTCTGAAAAGTTATACAAATTTTTTTTCACAAGTTATATTCTTATCAAATTAGGTCACCATGTTGCATAAGTTAACTTTGATGCTGTTCTCCAAATTGATTAGGAAACTATTTTTTTTTAATTATACAAATGGCATCATGCTAATCCCTTCTAATAATTACCATATTTTTCACTTCTATATCTCTAAAATTTATGGCTATATTTTAACCAAGTATTTTAATTAAATATTGTAACTTCAATTTTGCCTAAAAATTGGAGTGAATTGTCAAACAATAATCTTAATACGTTCATTGTCTAAAGCAATATGTCTATTATGTCTAATTACATATCTTGAAATGTAGATGATATAAATCAGATATAGTTTTCAATTCTTAAAGTTTGATAGAATGAGTGCTAGATATTTAAGAATAAAAAGACAAATAATAGATGGGATTAGTATATTTATCATCAATTTCAATATTAATATAATATTACTTAAATCATTTCATATAGCTAGAGCTTATTTTACAGACATCTTTTATACAAATACATCTAATCATAATGGCCTCAATATGATTTATGCGTTTTTTAAAAGAAGTTAAGTGATTATTTGGATTTCCTAAGCTTGTAAATGATGAAGACTTTAGAAATAGTGATAGAGAGTCTACACTATAAGGTGATGAGCAGCAAAGAGACAAGCAAAAGATAAATAAGCAAAGAAAGTTTAAGACAAATGGGGCCTAAGATGGGATGATTTGTACACAGTAGATAAAAAACTATTTTATTATAGAAGTCTTATTGAAATCAGACCTGCTCTTAATTTGTCTTTAGGAATATATTTATGCTAGGATAACCATATAATATTATTTTAAATAAGACAGATGAACAAAGTAAAACAAAAAATAATTTGTAGGAAGGACAAATATAAAATTTAATATGTTAATAATTATAAAAATCTAACCTTTAGTGTTCCTTAAATATCAAATAGTCATGGTGTGTAGACTCATATATGAAAAGCCATGACTCTTTGTTTATTTTATTCACAGTTTAAATTTTCAATTTCATTTTGTACACAATGAACATAGATGGTTCCAAATTTGGTTACTGCTTCTAAGCTATTTTCATGTTCATATAATTTTGTTAAAAAATGGTATCCCATTAGAGTGGTGAATAATTCATTAGTCAATTTTGCAGACATGTGTGTGTTTGTCATACACACACACACACACACACACACACGACAGTCTCTGTATGTGAGGTTAATTATCTTTGGTATATTCATTTAGATAGAAAGATTGCCACTCATAATAATAATCTGGTAGTATTTCAAAATCTGTTGAGCAATCACACATTTTGCTTTATTAATCTTTAAATGTTTGATATTAAAAATGCCAGATATCAGTGAAGACTTCTTTAAAGTTAACTTAGAGTCATCATATAAGTAGAAACCATCATAGACACCTTTATGCTCTGGGAGAAGAGCAACTTCCTCGCAGGAAGTGTAAACTGGAATTGAAAGAGCATCCTGTGGACTCAGTTTCAACACTTAATCACTTTGACATTCTAAAGAAGTTATGTAACTTCTTAGTACTGCAGTTGTCTCCTTGGAAAGTGGTGGTGGTGGGGGGGCAGTAAATTTGTAGTTTTTATAACATACTCTACATGTTTTGGAGTTGAGTCTTCTTCCTTCCAGCCAAAATTATTTGATTATATCACAATTGCATGATAACTATAAGGATTTCTTAAAGTGTTTGTTGGTTTTGGTTTAAAATATGAAGTTTTCAAGCGACAGTAAGATTAAATTGCATTAATCTATGTATACTCTCAATTAGAATTATTTAGAAAAATTATACAAAATCAGAGAAAACCTGTGCTTATGTGGGTTACTTGCACTAGTTAGAATTATTTTCATTCAATGAAAGTATATCAGTGTATCTTTTTATATAAAACCAGAGGCCTGGTGCACGGGGTGAGGGGTCCCTCAGACTGACCCGCACCCTCTCGCAATCCAGGACGCTGCCCTCTTGCAATCTAGGATGCTGCATGCACTAGTGACCATACTTTTCATACAGGTGAAAGGCATGTTGCTATTGTATGAGCAGCTACATTTTTTGCCCTGATTATAAAAAGTAGTACATAACAGGATCCTTCTGAGGCAGTAGTACCATTTCCCATCTTACGGGTGGAAAAACTGAAGCTGAGAGAAGTTAAGTAATTGGCCTTGTCACATAGTTATAAGTGTCAGAATCAGGGCAGACCACAAAATGTACAAGCCAGAGGCCATGCATGTCATCACTGCATCATCCTGTTTTTTTCAGTGTTAGAGTAGCCTTGCCAGGTTTTAATTTTTAAATCTAAGAGACTGTTCCCAATATATAGGGTAGGGTTCCTAGGCCTGGCTGGTGATCAGGGCTAATCTGTGGGGCAACTGGTAGGGTGATCGGGGGCCCCCACTGGCTCCCGGCTTGGCTAGCAGCCTGTTGTCACCCGCTTGCCGGCCCCAACATTGAGCATCTGCCCCCTGGTGATCAGTGTGCATCATAGCAACGAGTTGTTTGGCCAGTTGTCCCGCTGTTCAGTTGATTTGCATATTAGGGTTTTATTATATAGGACTAGAGGCCCGGTACACAAAATTCATGCATGGAAGGGGGTGTCCCACAGCCTGGCCTGCACCCTCTCACAATCCAGGACCCCTTGGACATCCCTCTTACAATCCGGGACTGCTGGCCCCTAACCACTCGCTTGCCTGCCTGATCTCCCCTAACCCTTCTGCCTACCTGCCTGCCTGCCTGATTGCCCCTAACAACTTTGCCTGCCTGCCTGATAGCACCTAACCACTCACCTGCCTGCCTGATAGCCCCTAAGCATTCACCTGCCCACCTGCCTGATAGCCCTTAACCATTCACCTGCCCACCTGCCTGATAGCCTTCACCTTTGTGCATAAAATATTACTATTACATTTTTAACATTGTTACATATTGACATAGAAATTACTTTTTCACATTGAGTCAAGGAGAAAGCAATAGCATTATTGTAGAAGTCCAACTTTTATTTCATTCATCTTTAAGGAAAAAAATGATGCCCATAATTGTTGCTAATGTAGTACATGTACTAATATTGTATTTTTGCTATCGGTTTCTAGGCCATAATAAAGATAAAAAGGCAGCTGACACAGCTTTGAAGAAACTATTCCAAATGTCTGGTTTATAAAAAATTCATCATACTGTCTAATACTCACCAACAAAAGTAATTCAAGGACAGCTCACTCTGTCCCAGCAGTTCATCATTTCAAAAAACTCACAGGCAAAGGATAGTTTTAATTGTTTATGTGATATATGGCTTGGTTGACTCCTTCACTCTGCATCTGGGAAGAACAGAGTAAGTTATTAATAAGCTTATAGGCATCCTACAAAGAAAACAACAACAACAACAAAAAACTCCAAGGGGAATGCAAATGATTTATAGTATGTGTGATGATGCTTGGACATTAGACAAATAAATAAGCAATATTAATGTTATTCTATATCTGAAGTCAGAATCTGAATGCAGGTTTTCAAAATTTCAGTTGAAACAGCAATCTTTGAACTATGAAGGTTAGGAAGAATACAACTGTGTGTTAACATTGATGGGAAAGTAGCAGATGAAAACTGAATGACTTTTTATACGGTGTTTTTTAACTTTGTCACATTTATATGGAGCAGCAGGTACTGAATTCCTATGAGGAAGCAATAATGAAAAGTAATGCAGACAGAAATAGCTTGCTTCCAGCTAGATTAATGGCAAGGGCAGCTTATATCAACTAAATCAGTGACTCTCCAAGATAAAGCTCACGAACACACTCAGGGGTTTTATTTTCCCCACATAAATGTCTGCTTTAGTAAGTAGAGAAATTTCACTATCGTTTCCCATTGATAACAAAATAAGGTGCAAAACGGTAAAGAAAAGCAGCAACAGTGATATGTATGAATATATATTCTTTAAGTTTTGTAAAATAGTTTTTCCAGGAAGCTATAATTTAGGATACACTAAACATTTTAGTAAATATATAATCACATTAATTGATACCATTATGGCATTTCTAGTAATAGTTGAGTATTATTGTTTTATTTCTTGTTTTAAAAATTAATAGTAAGATAATGACACTAAATCTTTGCCATGAAATTATAATTAACACTTTTTAACATACAAAAATCTATACAATCTCATGTATATAACTTCATAAGTTTGAAGATAAATAGGTATCTATGAAACCAGCACTACTATATATCCCATAAATATATGTTCATCACTTCCAAAAGTTTCCTCTTGCCTTATGTACTTTACTATTATAATTTTGTGATAACACTTAACATATGAACCCCCCCTCTTAGAAAAATTTTAGGTATGTAATAACATATGGTTACTATAGGTAATAATATACTTTACAATAAAGTTCTAGTACTCTTTGATCTTGCATAACCAAAACCTTGCATTCTTTGTCTAACATCTCCCTGTTTTCTCTCTTCCTGATCCCTGACAGCCACTATTCTACTCTCTGCTTTTAGGAGTTTGACTATTTTATATGTCTCATATAGATGGTATCATGAAGTACTTGTCCTTCTGTGTCTGGGTCATGTCACTTAGTATAACGTTCTCCAGGTTCCTCCATGTTGTTACAAATGCTTGGATTTTCTTCTTTTTTTGTGACTGAATGATATTTTTTATGTGCACACCACATATTCTTTATTCATTCATCTGTTAATGGACATTTTAGGTTATAGTTATATCTTAGGTATTGTTAACTTGAGGAGTATTGTAGCCCAGTCATTAAAAATGCATTTTTTAACATTGCTTTAAATCACATTAATCATTTGAAACTTACCATACAGAGCTAAGAAATTGAGTGTAGACAAAAATAGGAAGTCTACTTGGAAAATGAGTTTGAGTAATAAAAATAAATATTTTTACTCAAAAATAAGTATCTTTACTATTTTATTTAATTAAAACAACACATCACTTTTATAATACAGGAAATAAAGAGGATTTCTAATAATTATGTTTAATTAACAAATCCTTATAATTGTCTACAGTATGCAACCTGTATGATTGTCTACTATAAGCAAAGCAGAATAAATAAAAATGAACTCTTCCTGTGGAAAGTTCATATCAAATAGCTTACAAAGCAGTGAGCAAAAGAGACAAGTACACAAATAGCTATTCTACAAGATAAAGCAGATGTTTCAAGGTGTAAGGATTGTTAGAAGTGATGATTTTCAATCAAATCATATGTGAGAAGGATTCACCAATTAGATAACAATTTCCATGAGTTTGGAGCTTAGAATATGATGTTCCAGCATTGTCATACTAGAGTGTGGAAAGATAACCTATGAAACCTTCAATGTACACAACTTAAAAAATTAGTACTAGAAATTTTAAATAGGAAAAAATAATCAATTTATCTGTATAAAATAAAAGGGAAGCTATAGAGATGTTTAGTGACTTGAATAATATATTTTAAAGCCAGCATTATAACAAAGTACATTTACAATCTTCTATCTTTTCATAGCTTTCTGTGTCATGGCTTTCCATAAGTTCAGGGTATAATAAATGAATTTTGAATCTCAATGTCTAATCTGAGAAACTGTATGCTCTTTTTTTCATGGTAGCTTTAAGATTTTTTTGAACTTATCTTCAGCAAAAATATTGCAAAGGCATATCAATCCTAAAAACAAAAGTGTAGGAATAGACATCAGTATTTGCCAGGGACAGGGATGGGGGAATGGGTTTGACAGCAAAAGAACTTAAGAAAGCTATTTGCTATGGTGGGAAAGTTTTATATCTGATTATGGTGGGCATTAAATGACTATGCATTTGTTACAATGAATAGAACTATATTTAAAAAGGGAAAGCTTATGGAATGAGAAATATATCTCAATAAATATGACTTAAGTGGGTATAATCAAGGATAGAGCTAAATTTGTTATGCACTTTAAATTTCTGAATATATTAAATCATGAGAAATCAGTTCCAATTTTTGTGTAGTGAACCCTTATCCCAGTGTATAGGAGAAGATAAGCAGATGTTGATGATAATGGTAGAATATTATTGTCTACATGGCATGGGATTTAAGATATTTATGTATTATGGAATGTAGCTATACTTCCATTAAGAATCCAAAGGATCATACTTTCTAAAGTTAGAGATATTTTACCAAATACACTTTTCTAATTATATTGACTTTTTAAAATATTTTAAAAATCCATAGTTTTCATTACCAGTTTCCTATGATATAACTTAAAGGTTGGATAACTATCTACTTCAGGGTATGATATACAGTTTGACCTTTAAGAAGTTCCTTCATTTATTAGAAAAATCTATGAAAGCACTGACACTCACAAAAATATTTACTTTACTGTTGATCTGAAATAGCTGGTTGATTATAATGCCCCCTATAGAATAAATGCTTCTGTGTGTGTGCGCGCGCACACACACACACACACACACACACACACACACTTTTCTTTTTTAATGGATTAGAGATTAAGAATATATTAGTAGAGGAGGAAAATAAGTATAGTAGTTCTTACCCTAGATTCTCAATGCCTTTAGTTAACTTGGGCCCTATATTAAGCAAAATAATACCTACTGAGCACAAAATATGAGGGGGGGGAGGAGCACACATAAATAATTAAATGCCAGCATTTAGATTATCTAAGTACAATTAGGCACTTATAAACTATTTCTGATATTCCAGAGGATACACGTTTCTAGTAATGCAATATTTTTATCTGTTAAGGTACATGTGTAGCTTTCTTTTTCTCTTAATGAGTTATACAAAAACTTTTATTATCCTCTCATTTAGTGGTCTTAAAGAACATTTCCTTAGCATTGGGAATCAGTTTCAATATCAACTTACATGAAGCATGAGGTCACCATAAAGATTATATAATATGTATCGTTGTTGTTGGTTTTTGCTGTCACTTATATAATAAAAGGTATTGTCATTATGTTATTGAAACTGTTTAAAATTCAATTATAGACTATCTCACATTGTAAAGTTTAAGTATTGATGTCTTTTGTCTGGGATTTGGAGATTATTGTTTATATCTGTCATTAAGGTTGGCATTTTCAAATTTTTTACTTTAACAAAAACATTTGGAGATAACATTGGCAGCTTGGCCTCTTGTGTTAAAAGTGTTTTTAAGTAGATCATTTTAAATAAATATTAGTTGAATAAATGACCTAAGCATTTACTATCATATATGTTACAATATTTTAAAATATTTTATTAAAATTGATCATCAATTTTCTAAACACAGAATCAAATCAGAGTATCTATCAAAAGCCTGACAATATTTAATTTTTGTTCTTATTGCCTAAATTTTGAAATTTTGTTTCATCTAAAGGTTGAACATTCAAGTCTGTGTTTTTAATCTTTAAAACTAAAAATAAGTGTTAGTCCCATGAGAACTTCATTCTCAATTATTTTTATGAGGCATTAATAATAACAACAATGAAGGTGAAAATGTCAACTTCTCCTTTATTTTGCCCCGTCTCCTTCTTTCTGTAAATATTTAAGGTTTATTGATTTAATAGTAAAAATTTAAATGACTAAGGAAACAAAAATTATAATAGAAGGATATTTCAGTATTCATGCTGTATTATAAATTTATATTTATGCATATTTTTAGTTTGCTTTTTTTTTCCTGAAAGAACCACATTAACAATGTTTGAATATAGAAGATAGTCTCTGCCACTTTGCCTTTTAAGTGTATTTCATAGTGTTACATTCAGTCATAATGTAATCAGAAATCATTCACATATTGTATGAATCAGATAAGGCCTCTGGCTTGACTATTGCATTTGACCCTCATGTGCAGAGAAGAGTATATGTAGCAAGTGGTTTATGTTACAGAGACAGAGGTTATTCTATATGTTGTGTTATTCCTGAAATATTCACTGCATTTGTTTCTTTCTGGGAATTCACAGTTACATAATTTGTCTACAGTGGAAAATAAATGATAACACTAGTTGACCAGAGCCTTGAATGCTTCAAATAAATTTTGTTTGTATTATTTAATAGGTTAATCAAGTTTAGTATTATAGAAAAATAAATAATATTAAGAGACTTTTAACTGTTGTCTGAAGATAGAACTAAATCCATTTGAACTGCCATGTTTTTTTTGTGTGAATATTTTCAACTCAGAGTGGCTAATACTCAACTCATTCTTAAGTAAACAAAGGAGTCTCATTTTTATATCAAGAGAAATATTAGCATTTTATAAATTACAGATAATAGGAAAATATTGTTCATTCTGCTGACATAACTGGAGTAAATAATATTAATCCATAAGAACTGATTGGGATAACTTGCAATTACTAATTATCACAATATTAACTAATTTTAATATGTAGATGCATAAGTAAAAAATCACCATAAAGTCTTCTTTTGGTATTGCTTCCATTTATAGAGTTGTAAGCTTATAGAAGCTGCTGAGAGAATAAAATATTTAATACTTCTAAAAAAATAAATGTATTTAGCCCAGCCAGTGTGTCTCAAGGGCTGAGCGTCTACCTATGAATTAGAGGTCACAGTTCAATTCCCAGTCAGGGCATATGACTGGGTTGAGGGTTCAGTCTCCAATGTGGGGTGTGCAGGAGTTAGCCAATCAATGATTCTCTCTTATCATTGATGTATCTATCTCTCTCCCCTTTCCCTTCCTCTCTGAAATCAACCAAAAATATTTTTTAAAAATAAAAATAAATTGAAAAAGGAATGTATTTAAAGGACTTTGACTTTTCATCAAACATGTGGTTATCTACACTAATAAAAGAGAAACATGCAAATTAACCATCACTCTGCTACACCAGCCAATCAGGAGGGAATATGCAAATTAGAAGGAGAAAGATGGCGGCTGCCCAGCTGCTCCAGGCGAGGAGTAGCCGGGCAGGGCAGGACGCCTGCTATTAGAGGGAGGGCGGTGGGCAAAGGGATCTACAGGAGTGGCACTCTGGCTGCAGCGAAGATGAAGATGGCAGACTCTGAAGTCTGCAGTGAAGACGAAGACAGCACACTCTGGCCAGAGCCTGCAGCAAAGATGAAGAAGTTAGACTCTGGCCAGAGTCTGCAGCAAAGCAAAGGCCTGGGTCCCAGGTGCTGGAGGAAACCAGCGCTGGAAGCCAAGGAAAGGAAGGCCTATTGCACTAATCTCTTTGTGCAATGGGCCTCTAATCTATATATATATAAAAGCCTAAGCTACTGTTATGACTGGACGACTGGCCGGTAGCTATGACATGCACTGGACACCAGGGGGCAGACACTCAACACAGGAGCTGCCCTCTAGTGGTCAGTGCACTCCCACAGCCAACCTCCCACAGCTGGACAACCTCCCATGGTCCCTCCCACAGGTTGGCCCCAGACTGGGCGAGATGGCCCCAGCCAAGCCAAGGGAACCCACCCGTGCACAAATTTGTGCACTGGGCCTCTAGTCATTAATAATAATGGAAATGTGTGTTTAAGAATTACTGCAGATTCCTTAAAATTGTCTTCATTTGGGGGCAGAAGTCCTAAAGTTTGTATCTTATCTGTAGTTACTCTTACAATGATTTTCTATTGATGATACTTTTTGAGCTTGCAGGAAGCTGACAAGAAGTAAAAGGAAAGAAGAAATATATAAAACACTTCTCTATATATAAATTACATGCTCTTGTGAGATAAAATCTTGGTAAAAATTCAGTTGTAATTTTAAATAAAAACACTTGCAAGATTGGTAAGCAGGAGGAAATTCAAGGTGTCTTAAATGTTTTGAACAAATAGATGAGTAGTGATGAATTACCAGTAGTAACAGAAAAAGATGATCTTCTAACAATTTTCTGCTGTCTCCCAAGTAATAATTTTGTTTTATTGTGTGTGTTGCTCAGTTTTTATATCATGTTAAGTGGATATCATTTCTCTTTCGGAAACATTAAATGGTTTCAGGGTGGAATAAATGGCTAGTTTTCATTGAGTTTTCATATTGCCCTTGACCATAGCAGGAGATAGAGCTGAAGTCATACACAAACTAGAATGGGCTGAATATTGAATTTAAATAAAATTACAATCTCCATTAATATATTTGCAAAATCTAAATATTTCACCCCATCCACACCTTTAGAGTATGTTTTCAATTTTCGCTAAACTTGTTTCTCAATTTATTTCAAAATAAAGTGATACTTGTCTTTAAAGAGGAAAGAGAACCAAATCTCTGCTCTCCGTCTCACTGCCTCTTTATGTAACTCATGCTTGCAGGGGGCTTGTAGTGCTTTAAATATAATTATATCACTTTGGTTTGCAAAAGAAGTATATTAAGGATGGCACAATCCATGCTCTCAGGCCTATAAACTCATAGTATGTGAACATTTTCTATTTTTAATGTATAACAAATGCTTTTAAGTATGGGATGGAGTAAATATATTTTCTAACACTGAATATTAACCTTGGAATTTAGTCTACTTTAATCTAATATTGCTTTATTTTTATCTTCAGACCTACATATTTTACTTTTTAATTTGTCTTAAATTCATTTGAATTCACCAACAGTTCCATGATACTGGAATTGTATGCAAGATATGCTAGCAACTTATAATCTAAATAAGCAGGTTAAGCAGGTTAATTGGGTTTTCACTTTCCAATTACATTCCTGCTTATTTTAATGAATATGGTTAAAGTATATTGATATTATATTAGCATATACTATATAATTTTCTTTCATTCATGTGCAATTTATAATGTTTGCCCTTTACTTTGGAGAAGCCACTCTTCAAGTAAAATACATTTCACAACTATGGATGCCTTTTTTTTTCCCTTTACTCCTCTTTTATAATGTGTCTCAGATCTAATTAAATGTCTTAGAAAATTGTGTCCTCTTTTTAAACACAATTGACTTCATAAACAGTGCTATTCAGTGATTTATTGGCTAAAATTTCCACAGTTTTCTATCTGTTATCTCTTACTGATCCTGAGGAAATTCAAGACAGTAAGTATAGGACCAATAATGGATGTCCCACTTAATGTAAAAAAAAAAACTAAATAAAAAAATGATTCAGTATGTTTTTCTAATAGCTTATTTTTTTAATTTTTCATATCAAAATAATCTAATTTATACAACTGATACTATTGTCCTATGGCATAGATGAACCCTTCACATTAGACAATGTAGTAAGTGTGCATTTGTTTATGTTTTTATAAATATTTTATTAAAGTGCATCAAAGAAATATCTAAGATTCTTTCTTTCCCTCGCTTCCATTATGTTCACCACAGTTTTTCATACATAAGCCATTCAAATTTATTTGATGTTAGCGTTTCACATTTAATTAATATTGTTGATGATCACTAAGAAAGGTCAAACACACACATACACACACACACACACACACACACACACACACACACACACACAAACATAATGTTGAAGTTCAATATAGAGTAACAAACTGCACCCAAACACAGTACCATGCAGTTGTTAAGAATATATATTTAGTAACTAGAAGTGGCAGTTCAAATCCTGACTCTTCTTTATAGCTATGGGATTTTAGGCAATTTACTTAACCACACTGTGTCTTAATTTCCTCTTTAAGACTATCATAGTAATATTACCTATACTTTGGATATTATGAGGAAAGAATGAGTTGTTATATGTTAAATGATTAGAAGAATGTCTGTGATTAAGTTCTAAGTAAGTGTGAACTTCTATCAAAACCACAGAACATTTGTAGTGAAAGGATCAGTTATCTAATACTTTATATTATCTGGATAATATTTTTTCTTGGGAACACCATAAATCCTAGTTTTTTTGAGAGATTTTTGATTTCTCCCTATGGTCTTCCTTTAATAATTTATTCATATGGTAATAATGCAGTGCTGCTTTTTTACTTTCAGAAATGCCAAAAGTCACCCTGTGAGAACTCAACTTCTTCTGCATAGAACCTACTATTTTCCTATGCTTTTCCAGTAAAGCTATCCTGACTTGTTATGCTACTCTAATTTTACATTTTTTGTTCTTATCCGAATTAAATGTTGTAGAGTTAAATGTTGTAGAGCCTATAATATTGTTGACTACTTCATTTTAAAAGTCATTTCCTCATCTAGATTCTATGTCTTTCCTATTTATTGGATGTTCAATCTCATTTTCTTAAGTATGATTCATTTCCTCCCCCATCAAGAGTCTGTTTTCATTTGTACTAGGTTTTCTCTAATGTTCCTTTTCTTTACATCCTGTGTCGTGTCCCCAAGCAACTTTTTTATTAAAGGAGCTATCTGGACTAAGTGAAATAAGCCAGTCATTGATGGGCTACATGATATTCCACTTTTATAAGATATCTAAAAATAGCTAAAATCAAAGAATATAATAGTGGGTGTAGGTGAATGGGGATGGGAAAATGGAGAGTCTTTCAATGGGTATTAAGTTTCTGTTATGCTAGCTAGATGAATAAACTATAGAGATCTGCTGAACATAAATAAGTGCCTATAGTGAACAATACGACATTGTGCACATCAGAATATTTTGAGGATAGTTCTCAGTTAAGAGCTATAAAAAAGCAACTCCTCTGCCCCCCCCCCCAAAAAAAAAACTAAAAAGATAAAACAACAACAAAAAAAGCAAAAACAAAGAGTCATAAGAAAATTCTGGTTGGTATTGTTGTGGAACAAGCATGAGTGAATGACCACTGGAGTCCAGGTCAAATTAAAATTTAGGGAGCCTTTAATAGCTGGCTGGCAACTGCTCTCTCTCCACTCAGGGAGTCCGGAGAGCAGCCCGACCCTTTGTGCAGGACCACTTTTAAGCACATTAACCACATCCTGTTCTTGCAGAACAAGTAACCCAAGACAAAACAGTTCTTCCTAAGCAACGTCAGGATCATGCCATTGATGACCATGTCATTCACAGGGTCATCCTGTTCTTCAGAAAGCTGACAGTGTTCTATGAAAGAAGGCCTATGTGCTGGGAAGGGGCCATGAGACCGTATCTCAAGGCCTGGCCTGGTGTCAGCACTGACAACTCTATCTGGAGCATAGTCCATGGTCTATCTGGAATGGGCAAAAAGTCCCACTCTCCAACAGTATTGGTTATGTCTACTATCTTGCTTGTGGTAATGGTATCATGGGTGTTTGTACATTTCCAAACCAATTAAATAAGTGCAGTTTTTTTGTATATGAATTATACTTCAATAAAACTGTTTTTAAAAAGGGCCTGGCATATAAGAAGTGCTATATAAGCATTTGTTCATATCATTGCTTATTATTTTTATTTTTCCTATGAATTTTCTGCATGACTTTGTGGTTTTTGCCTAATTGGCCTTAATAATTTTATCTTCCATTTGTATGAGTAATTTATATATTAAAGTTATTAAACTTTCATAAAACGTATTAGGCTAGTAGAATTTTAAACTACTATCCCCAGCACAGTCTTTTAAAGCTTAAAACCCAGATATACTATAGCTCATTTGACTATACCACAGATATCACAACTATAATTTGTTGATAATTTAGTATTTTTTATTTATGTCGGTTGCAGCCTCCTCCCCTGACGGGACCCTGCTTGGGGCTTGTGCAGGAGGCAACCTGCACAACCAATGTGAGAGAAACCAATGTGTTTCTCTCACATTGATATTTCTCTCAGTCCTTCCCTCTCTCTTCCACTCTCTCTAAAAATCAAAAGAAAAATATCCTTCAGTAAGGATTAAAAAATAAATAAATAAAGGAAGGAAGGAAAGATTGAAAGAAGGAAGTTTGAATGTAGCAGAAATAACACACTCTAAGCAACACTACTTGGATACTGACTCTTAGAAATGCTTCTGGATAAAAACGTTATAGAATTCTAGCTATTTTCACAAAAGATTGATATGTCTGTACTTCCTTCACTTAAAGAATAATTCATTGGTTTTTGAAAAAAAATATAATCTAAGAGGAACAATGCCGATGATAAAAATAAATTTAAAAATAAAAATAAATAAAATGAATAATGTACTTACTTAAAAGCCAAATTTTTGAGAAATGCTTAACTTCACATGATAATTGTATGAGGAAATCCTAGTAATTCTAATGGTATAACTCATTTTTTTATACAAATATATATACATGTAGAATACATCTTATTGTGGTTGAGTATGTATATTGCATATATAGGGTTATTATTATTACTTAATATATTTTTATTGATTTCAGAGAGGAAGGGAGCTAGAGAGATAGAAACATCAATGATGAGAGAGAATAATTGATCAGCTGCCTCCTACATGTCCCACACTGGGGACTGAGCGATCGACCTGGGCATGTGCCCTGACCAGGAATGGAACTGTGACGTCCTAGTTCATAGGTTGACACTCAACCACTAAGCCACATCGGCTGGGATGTTTTGTGTTTTTTTTCTCTGTAATTGTTTTTTTTAATACTAGTCACTTCTCTGGTATGGCATTTACGTATCCTGCTTTTGGTTTTAACCTTTAGTAAAATCCCAAATATTATTTAAGTATAATGCAAAGTATTTTACTAGGCAGAGGGCCTTATGTAATACAAAATAGTAAGTCAAATTTGAAGAATAGCCATTGGGCAAAAACAAGTCACAACTGTGTTCTGTCAAACATTATGGGTGTGGCCATTTCGTGGAGGCCAGGGAGGTGAGAGGACCTGTGGAGCCTGGCGCAGGGGCGCTGAAGAGCGGGCGGAGGGTGTGAGGACATGAGCCGCAGCATTTCTAACTCAACATCTCAGAATGCATCCTGATCCCGCCCTCTCCATTGGATGGTAAGGTTTATGTAGGTAACCTTGGAAAAACGGTAACAAGACTGAATTGGAAAGAGCCTTTGGGTATTACGGACCACACCGAAGTGTATGGGTTGCCAGAAACCCTCCAGACTTTGCTTTTGTTGAATTTGAAGATCCCCGAGATGCAGCCGATGCTGTCCCAGGGCTAGATGGGAGGACACTATGTGGCTGCCGAGTAAGAGTGGAACGGTCAAACGGCGAAACGAGAAGTCGAAATCCAGGCCCACCTCCCTCTTGGTCGTCGCCTAGATGATGATCAGCCAAGGAGTCCTCCACCTCGCCACAGGTCTCCAAAACGGAGAAGTTTCTCCTGTAGCCGGAACAGGTCCCTTTCCAGGGGAAGAGAGCGATCATAAGCCGTCCCGATCCTTCTCTGGGTCTCACAGCCGATCTGGGTCAAACGAAAGGAAAGGACCAGTTTGCAAGATGAGTGGTGTACCAGAAACAACTTCCTTTGACTGGAGTGTGCACAGAAAACTCAAGTTTTGTTTGAGACTTCTTAAGCTCGGTGCATTTTTAAGATGTTTCAGCTGTTCACAGTTGTCTTGGAACAGTGACACATAAAGATGTAATTCTCTATGGTTTGAAATGGATCATATGAGGCATGTAATTTCAAGAATTGTTGCTTTATAATATTCCCGTAAGCAACACTGGATTTGCTTTGAACTTCAATCTTGCATAGACTTATAATAAACCTCTTGTCCCAAGTAGATCCCGGGAAAGGATCTGGGGTGTTTATCTAAGGCGTCCCTTGAGATAAACTTTAACCATGCAGGAGTTGGGACATTCAAGGAGTTGCTAGCGAAGAGGCTACTCTACGCCAGCAGGACCAAGGGCAGTCCTAGGTCCAAAAAGAACAAAAGCTTTACTTTAAATTTTAAGCGTACGCAAATTAATTCAATTAACTGCCAGAGGAATTACACCACATGAAACATATGCAGTTGCAAATCACACAGCATTTTATTACTCACACAAGTTCCTGATGCTGCGGGGACAGGTTTAATGGGATCCTGGTGGTGCTGTCCTCTGGGGCCCGGCAGCTGGGCTGGGTTGGTCCTGAGGCAGGGGGCCAGCGTTCCTCACCAGAGGACTCGGCCGCATCTCAATCTGATCGGGAGTTACTAGCTGTTCTTCTGTGGAGTGGCATGGCTTGCCAGACTGAGAAAAGGACGTGCCTTTGTGGCTCTCGACAGCACCGCTGGCTGGCCAAGATTTATTTTTAAAGCGTGTACCATACACGTAGCAGTTCAGGTGGCTATGAGTGAATTACGCCAATGCACACATATTAATCTCAAACAGGGTGAAGGGCTACATGTTGTTATCTAGGAAGAGTACAACACTCACACACATGGCTATCTTAGCAAGTCACTCTGAGTCAGTAACTGAAGTTTAAATCCTTATCTATGGGGTACACACGCTTCAGGGCAGTGGGAAATGTGGCCTTAATATCAACGAAAGTTAACTCAAACATTTAAAAACCTTCCTAATGTTTTTAGACAGTCTTTACACATTTTTAAACATTTCTATATTTTACTACAACACCTCTTAACTTCTGTCCAGCTAAAGTGTGATGTTGAGTATTGTGGAAACAAAACTGGCAAAAATTGAATTGAAGACTTTTCATAGCTGGGATGGAATGTGGAGCTATAGTTGAACACGCAGTCTTCAAAAGCTGCTATGAACACAAGCCAGCAGCTAAAAATTGAAGCTGCGCCCTTAAACTAGATTAGGGATTTTAAAAAATCCAGCCTGCCTTTACACTGGGCAGATGTCCAGTTAGTATAGAATCTAAGAAGTTTTAAGAAAGTCAGTTTCTTTGCTTTAGGTCATAAATTTCTTGTGGTTGCTATATGCGAATACATAGCACTTTGTAACTTTCTTCACTTGGAAGACTGACTCTTCAAGATACCAGTGTCCTGCCAGTTTAAAGGTACATTGTACAGCTGAACTTTGAGTTACTGTTCAAACATTTTTTTCATGCTGTCATTTGTAACATGTTTTGTAAGAATCCTTAGTCTTAAAGTTTTGGTTACAAACTGTTAAAAAATGATGGTTATATTTCCACTTTTCTTTTTTTTTTAATTGTTATTTTTATTGTTTTAAGTATTACAAATATTAGTACATATATCTCCTTTTTTCCCCCCATTGACCTCCCCCTGACCTCCCCTAGCCCCCAGTACATGCCTTCACCTGCCCGCCCTCCCCTTCCCCGCCCTAGTGTCTTGTATCGATTGGTTGTGCTTATATGCATGCATACAAGTCCTTCAGTTGGTCTCTTACAGCCCCCCTTGCCCAACCTCCTCTGTCTTCCCAATGTAGTTTGACAGTCTGTTCAATGCTTCTTTGCCTCTGTATCTTTTTCCCACCATTTCTTTCCTTTAAAAAGTCTTGCCTTTGCAGACTAGAAATAAACATATAATAACAAAACAACAAAACAAATGTTTGAGTCCCAGTTTCAATGTCCAACAGTTCTGAGTCCCCATTTCAATGTCTAACAGTTCCTTATGTGTACATATCAGTAATGATATCTGTATGGTGGGCACATGGTGGCAATGCAGGTCCCACCCTCTCTGGTTTGGTCCTACGCAACCTGCAGCGGTGCACAGCTGCTGACCGCTAGCGTGGCAAGGCGTTGTCAGCATCTTCCATCTCTGGACTGTTTTTCCTCTTGTCTTTGTGGTTGGAGCACTCCTGTCAATTCCTCTCTGTTGCAGGAATCCACATGGTCTTGGAGTTGTTTTCTGAAAATATACAAACATATTCTCGACCACAAGTTAGTAAAGGAATCTTTTCTATATAATTGATTTGGGATCCTTTTTATTTTTGCCCAAACGATTTTCCTTTGTCTTATTTAGACACCATGTGTGTTTTTCATGGGTGTCTTGCTGTTAGCATTACAAATGAAAATTAATTTGGTAAAGTAAAAATTTTCTAGATGTAATTTACTTATAGGATATTTTTCCTTACATGATAGTACCCTACTATCCCCCCACCCGCTTTTTTTTTTTTAATTAATGGAGGTTTTTGTAAATATTATAATGCAGTCTTGATAACTTTAAATTTAATTTTTTTTGCCCAAAAATATGACTGCTTTAGGTTCATTGCATGTTCAGAAATTTTACCATGAGATAAACTACCAATAGAAATTTTAGTTATCACTTTAAGAACAGCTTTTTGTCCAGTACAATTAAATTTACTTGAATATTCACTTATTTCAATTAGCCTTCCACTTTTCTTATATTACTGCGTGTTATAGATGCTCAAGGTATATATGTTCTAAATCATTTAATGTCGTTTTTACAAATAATATATTTCACAATAGTTAACAATGAATCCAAGTACCAAAACTAAAAAAATAAACACTATAAACTTTATTATCCTACTGTTTCCTGGTAACCATCATGGAATATGGGCATCAAAACCAAGTATAATTGATATGAAAGGTTCTTGTATTCATCGTTTTCAGCAGTCTCCATGATAACCTGACTAATCTTGATTGTAAATCTTCAACAGTGTTTAAAACTTTTTCTTCTATAAACCAGAAATTATGATGTTATTACCAATTTAAGCATTTTTGGATCTTATTATTGATCTCTTATTTCTCAAAGACTTTTATTTACCTCACAAATTGGCTTTGCTCCCTGTGACTCACTGTTTATTTTCCTATTATTTTATGCATTATGTTCTAAACCCAATGTTATAACAAATGTTTTTATGAGCCCTGCAGCACTAAAGATCAATTATCATGTTTTAACTGTTATTATTGGACTAATTTCAACTGTCCTCTGGGTACAAACAAATTAAGATTTAAAAATATGTTACTTTCTTTCAATAGCAGATGTTTTGAGGCTGCGAGCTGTACAGTAGTTGCTCTACTGAAAGTGGTATGCAAAATATAATATACACATATTATAATGTTTTTCTTATTGTTAAGTTGGCACAATAAAAAAATAGAGTTGGGTGGCGCAGGGAGGAACACAGAAGAAAAAGATTTAAAATTTTTAAAAAATAGAGTTAACTTAATTTAATAAAGAACTACGAACACGCAAAACATCAGCAGATGGCATATGGGTTATAAAACAATTATACTGGAAATGGTAAATTTGGGAGGGGAATATGGATAGATGATAGATGAAGATGAATGAGCTAGATGCGCATACACACACACACATATATATATATATATATAGTAGTTTTCTAATAAGAAAAATAATTATGATCTTAATGTTATAAAAGGCAATTGATGCTACTTTATTTAAATAGAACTTGTATCATAGGAAGGTAAAAGAGAGTCACAGTAGCAGAAATGAGAAAATGTGACCTAAAATAGAAGTAGAACTGTGAATTTTGAAAACACTCACAGAGTTAAAGGGCAATATACAGGAAAAGCTGGGGAAAGATTACTTGTTGTGGCATAAAAGTGATATATTTTAAGATGAATTCAGTTCTTATTTAAATACTAGTGCCTTTGCCCATAAATATGTCATTCATCAAATATTTATCCAGAACCAGCTATGGCCAACTCTAGACAGACAATAAGATCTGGGGTTACAGTGATTAGCAAAGCCACAAGGCTTCTGCTGAAATGCTACTTTTAGACGCTTGTGGAAAGACAGATAATTTTTAACAATACACTTAAAGTATAGTAGATGATGTTTAAATAATAATTAAAAAGGGCTTATTTATAGAGGTTCATCTCTAAAAAGGTGACATTTGAGCAAAACATAAATGAAGTTAAGTAGCAAGTGTGTAGACATCTGCCAGGTGTATAGGGGAAAGATCCTGTCTAGAACATGTTTTGAATTTTTAAGGAGCAAAAAGAAGGTCATTAATATTTTATTTTAGTATTGCTAAGAAAGGAAAAGGTCAGAGAGATAGTGTGGACAGGATCAGGTAGTACTTTGTAGGCCACTGAAAGAACTTTGGATTGTATTCTGAAATGTGAAGATATTTGTGCTTCTGGGTACAGGAGTGGTGTCATTGAATTTGTCATTTAAATAAATCACTCTGGATGACTTGTTGAGAATAGCCTGGTATAGGAGCAAGGTTGATGGAGATATACCAGGAAGGAAACCATTGAATGGTTTGGATTTGAGCAGAAGGGCACAGCTAGTGAGATGTGAATATACTTCAAACTGAAGGTGCATTTTTGCTAATGAATTGCTTGTCTGTGTGTATGTGCATGAAAAGTTCAGAAGAAATAGAGCCTAGAGATTATCTGGAAACCATGATAATATTTGAAACCATTGCATTGGATTAAAAAATAACATTCAGCCTAACTGGTTTGGCTCAGTGGATAGAGCATCAGCCTGAGGACTGAAGGGTCCTGGGTTCGATTCTGGTCAAGGGCATGTACCTTTGTTGAGGGCACATTCCCAGTAGGGGGTGTGCAGGAGGCAGCTGATCGGTGTTTCTCTCTCAACGATGATTCCGACTCTCTATCCCTCTCCTTTCCTCTCTGTAAAAAAAACAAAATCAATAAAACATACTTAAAAAATAAATAAATAAAAATAAAAAAATAACATTCATAGAGTCCAGGGTATAGACATAATTGTTGACATTTATCCATGCTAAGTATTGTGGTAGCTATTGAAGATATTCTGAGAATCAGTTTTAAACTCCTACCTGAGTTATATAAGAATACATCTATTTTAAAAAAATGAGGTTATTGAATTAGAGTGGAAACAACAGATAATAATGGGCTAGGGTGAATCCCTATGTATGCTAATTTGTTATTTGATGCCAGTAATATTACCTAATCTCTTGCTTTAGTGTTCCTATTTGGAGATTGGGCAGACATTAATATATATTTCATACATTTAAGTAATATAAATAAAATTTATATTACAAATGGAAAATATATGCATTTTTTTAAAAATAACAAAAATATACGCGAAATGTAATGTGTCAAATAATCACCACATGTATTAAAAGAGTCCTGTTTTCTAAGGAAGAAGAGGCTTTTTGAATAGATTGAACTTAAAGGTAGCCTTGACATGTTGGAAAAGAATGTATGTCAAGCTTCGACTTGATAGATGCAAAGCACAAATCTTGTTCAAAGAAACATCACTTTATGTCTTCTATTTTTAATTTATCCGGTACTTGTTTATTTATCTTGTGGACGAAAGAGGCCACATGCTAACCTGACAAGCTCAGGGGAGGCCTGCATGGCAGTCTTGCAAACTCAGAGACCTAAAGTAACCACAAAGGATGGTCTGAAATTAAACTTTAACTAAATGCAGTTATGGTGGGTAGTTAGATCCCAGGCCAGTATCTTCACTGACAAGGTCAACCTTTACCTTAACTGAGCTTACCTGTCTTTTTGCACCTATAATAACATACCCTTGAAATGTCTGGGTAACTTGTAACTTCCCTTTTTCTGGAGCCCCTGGGGTACAACCAAATGTGGTGGGCGCCAGGACAGATACCACAAATTCCTTCATTATCATGTTAATTGTTCCTGTACCCACCTAAGTATGTGTCCATCATTTTACTTTTTATCCAATCCCTGTTTTGCTTTCCCTACTTTGCTTTCTCCCACCTCTCTAGTCTATCACCAATGGATTTCATGTAACCCACCTACGTCCCTTTCCTTTGATTGCAATGTATAAATACAGATGTAACCTGCCATTCTCTGGAGCATTATCTCAATTCATTGAGGTTCTGCTTCTTGGCATATGTTGACAGTTTGGCTCAAATAAACTTACAAAAATTCTTTACAGGTTTCAATGGTTTTTTACATTAACAATCTTATTTTATATATTCGCCTCAAATTTTTTTTTAAAAAGTTAACAACTCATATAACCAGAGAACAATGGTCAAAACCAGGCAATCAACTTTGGTACATACTTTTTAATTAAACTGCAGACCTTAATGATTATGTAGAAGTGTGGGCACAGGTGCTTAGTAAATTAGTAATCAAGGGTTTACTTAGGAACTTTGCCAATTGCTATGCTATTCTTTCATCATCAAACTCACTTTTCTTAAACTAGCTTGTGATGCTGGTGCTGAGACCCTGAAATTCACATGTCTGCTGTTGTTACATGAGTACTTGGAAACACAGGAAAAACCCATTTATTTTCAGATGTTTCACATGTACCGGTAGAGTGACTCAGGGGAGACTGTTTCTCTCCAAATCCTGAGCAAGCCAATATGGAGGAAGCTTTTCCTTTATACCCTTTAGTTTCTCTGTCCCCCAAATACGGATCATACTTCCGGACCTTTCGCAGGCTTTGATGGGGCCCGTGAGACTATACCTAAAGGCCTGGCCTGGCACCAGTGCTGATAACCCTGTCTGGGGGTTGTGTATTGTTCATTGTTTAAGGCCTCTCTAAAATGGGAGTAGTACTTAGGTAAACAGATCTTGCAGGACCAGATAATTAAAGAAGGGGCAGTGACTAGACTATAGGCTAACAAATATATTCATTAAGTTACTGGCACAGATTCAGATTGCTAGTCCCCCCCAAAAAATGTCTTATTTTCCCCATCACTGTTACAGCAGGTTCTTTTAAAAACTCTGTCCTTAGCGGGTGGGAAAGCATGTGAATGGAGTTTGCCAAGGTGGCGTCATTCGTGTCACCTCAGGGGAACTGAAATGCCAGGAGGCCGTGAAGAAGTTTGTCTTCTGTGCTCCAACCAGCACTTGCTCCCTGTGTACAAAAAGGAGCCACACACTAAACATGACAAGCTTGGGGGCAGCCTCCGCGGTGGCCTTACAAACTCAGAGACTGAAAGTGACCACAGAGGAAGGTCTGAAAGTAAAACTTCCTAAGGGAAGGCGGGCCTTGGTGGTAGTCAAGTCCTAGAGGCCAGTGTCTTTACTGACAAAGGCCAATCTTTACCTGCCCTGAGCTCCTGAGCCTGGCTGTTGTCTTTTTGCATCTAGGATAACATACCTTGGGAATGTCAGGGTAATTTCCTTTCTTTTCTGGGCCCCTCCCGGCACCAGAGCAGAGATCACAAGTCCCCACATTGTTATTGTTATATTTTAATTGTTGACTGTTATCTATTCCTGTATGCATAAATGTAAGAAGTATGTGTCTATTTGTTTCACTTTTTATCCAAACTCAGAGATTTTCCCTCTGCTTTCTCCCACCTCCCTTAGCCTATCACCAATGAATTGCATGTAACCCCTTTACACCTTCTCTTTGATTCTCATGTATAAAATAAGTGGTAAAACTACCATTTTCGGGAGCAAAATATCAACAGTTGTGATTTTGCTTCCCAGCAATTGTCATCAGTTTGGCTCAAATAAGCTTGTAAAAATTCTCGAAAGGTTTGAATGTTTCTTAGCAGACATCCCTGAACCTTTGAACTTTCCAGCTGTGCCTGATCTTTAATATTCTCTTCCCCATGACAACCAGGCCATCTGCATATTCACTTTAAAAGGAGCCAACTCATTCAGCCAAGCACTATCCTTTGCTTGCATACTGCGCTCCAGCAGCCCTACTCACTTCGCCAGAGTCCTTCATTTACATAGAGAATTGAATTAAGGACAGCAGAGGCAGCCTGAGCCTTTACAAACCCTGCCTTTCTTTGTTCTCCCAGGAGCCCACTTTAGGGTGCTACCTGAATGTGTGTCTCTTGGTTGCAATCTCCTCTGACCTCAGATAAATGTTTTTTTATTTCTCTTTCAGACTTCGTTTTATTTATGTTAACAAAGAAAGCTAGAAGGCTAGAGGAGGATTTATTCCTTTGATGTGTTTCTTATCCTATTTAGTTCCTAGTTTTCTGGGCCTGTGGTAGATGGTTAGGCAGACATGAGCAGACCAAGGAAAAGGCCAGGTACAGAAGGTCTACAGGATGGAAAGCTCCAGGCAACAGGCAAATCTGGGAAAATAAGAACTTCAATGCAGAGTAATTTGTCCTACCCTAGCATATCCCTGGGGATGCAGTTTGGACCACCACACACTCCCCATTCCCCCTGTCCCCCCAACACACCCCTGGACATTTTCTCCCTTGAGATAACATGTAGGCCTCAGTTCTATTTCAGGCCAAGAAATGTAGCAAAACCAGACAAGCTACCCCAAGGCTGAACTCAGGTCCAGCTGCAAAGGCTGAACCTAAGTCCAGCTGCATTGACTAATGACCCCCTGCACAGTCACTGACCAATCAGTGGAGACCCTGACCCTGAAAGGACTCACCTGTAAAGCTGATGAATAGTCTATTGAGATCCTCTCTTGGGACCTCTCCTAAAATCCCTGACCTTAAGCCCTTAGGATGGGGGACTCAACATGTTCTCCCTCCCAGGAGCACACCCATGCCTTTTCCCTCTCCCTCTCTTCTTCCCCCAGGCACTTTACCTTACTTTAGCCTAAGCTCCAAGGGGCCCTTCTTTTGCCTCTATTACTTGTTTCCTAAGACCATTTCTTCTACAGATCACTTCTTCTATCTCTGTGACCTTCTAAATAACATTTCTCTTATGCTTTCAGTTTCGGCTTGGCTCCGAATTCTTTCTTGGTACAGACATTGCTGAACCAAGGTCTGGTCTGATCCCACCCATCTAACACCTGGTGCCATTCTGGATGTCACCGACAGTCCTGTGAACATCACCCTTGCAATTCTTGCTCTGACAGTGGTGATGTGTTTTTGTCACGTTTTGTCATGAATCCAGTTTTTAGTGTTTTCCAACACGTAAAGGAGCAGCTCAGCAAAACTAGCCTCAGCTGGCCAGTGCTCCTCTCAGAGGTCTGGGTTTCTTGGCTCCTCCTTTGAGTTCAAAGATAGAAGCCTCAGCAGAGAAGCAACCCTGACTCAGATGTGTGAGTAACAACTTTACATGGATCTCCCTTCAAGCTTATGAAAGGGGTTTTTAGGGGTAAAATAGGCAAGTTTAGGTAGTTTTAGGAACTAGGGGGTCTATGGGGGAGGGAGGCACAGTTGGTTGGGGACTTGGAGCTAGCAAAAGGTATACATTCACAAAGAACTAAAGGTGCCACAGCCTAAGGGGAGCAGAAGACACCAACCCATTCAGAGAGGACGGAAAAGCCACAGGAAGTAGAAAAACAAAAAGGAGAAAGAGGAAAACAGATTTTCCCAGTGAATAGAGAATTCTACCACAGGAGGGGGCAGAAAGAAGGGGACCCCACATGGGCTTTGAGCTTTGAAACTGCTATAATGACCAATAAGAAGGAAGTATCAAAAGACAACTGCAGCCTTTGTAAACCTGAGGAAAAAGGGGCTTAGAGGGACACTCCCTTGAGACCCCCTCCCTATGTGAGGGTCTGTGCTTGTTTTCCAATACATTCCCACCTTTCCATATACCACCTTTTGTCCCTGGCTTCATTCTTTGAATCCACCTGGACAAGAACCTGGGAAAAGAAATCACCTTTGCATCCTGCCCAGAGGAAAACCACGCATATCAGTTTGGTTTCCACATTTCACTTATAACTATTAATGGAGAAATCCATCAGGAGCCGAAAACCAGGATTACAGGCTTTATTAGGGGAAAGAGACCTGCCGGGCGGGCTGTCTTGCAAAGGGAGAACAGCAAGTCGTGCAGAGGTGAACATGCCTGTTGAGGGGAGGAATGGGAAGGAATGGGGGCTTAGAGTACTCAGCACTCACTGATTGTGGGTTAATGTATGGTCCATATAGGAACCAGGGCTTATGGTATTTGGCAGGTGTTGATAGGTGGTTTAATGTACAGTCCATATAAGGTGCCTGGTTGGGTACTCAGGTATTTTGGGGCTGCAGGTTACATCATACCCCACTCACCAGTTGGGGGGAGGGAGGATCTATCATTAATAATATCAAATACAGACACTTTTCCTAGGATGGGTAGCAGCTTCCTTAGGTTGGTACATCTATGATACCTTAGTATTCTCATTTTATTTTTAAAATATATTCAATACCACCCAGCTGGTGTTGCTCCATGGTTGAGCGTCAACCCATGAACCAGGAGGTCACGGTTTGATTTCTTCTCAGGGCACTTGCCCAGGCTGCAGGCTCAAACCCAATAGGGGCCAATCAGGAGGCAGCCAATCAATGATTCTCTCATTACTGATGTTTTTCTCTCTCTCTCTCCCTCTCTCTTCTCTACAAATCAATAAAAATATCAATTAAATATATTCAATATCTAACTTAAAATCTTATAATTATCTTTATTAATAATTTTTCAGTGTTTGTCTCATGAATAGATTATATTTTAGATTAGAATTCACTTCAGAATGAATATCTACTTACAATCTTTTTGAATTTTTATAAACATTGCATTTCCGTACTTATTACAGGTATTGGTAAACATTGTCTCAAAGCCATAAATTTTACCAGTTGATAATTTTAAACAATCAAGCACTTGACATGCTCTATTATATTTTTTAATTCTTTATTGTTTAAAGTATTACATATATTACTATATATGTCTCCTTTTCCCCCATTGACCTCTCCCTGGCCACCCACACCCCACACACACATGCCCTCCCCCCACTGGTGTCTTTGTCCATTGGTTATGCTAATATGCATGCATATAAGTCCTTTGGTTGATCTCTTACCGCCCCCACTCTCCCCTGCCTTCCTGCTGAAGTTTGACTGTTTGATACTTCTCTGACTCTGAATCTATTTATGTTTGTTCTATTTATAATTGTTCATCAATTTATGCTGTTCATTATATTCCATAAATGAGTAAGATCATGTGATATTTGTCTTTCACTGACTGGCTTATTTCACTTAGCATAATGTTCTCCAGAACCATCCATGCTGTTGTGAATGGTAAGAGTTCTTTCTTTTGTAAGAAGCATAGTATTTCATTGTGTAAATGTACCAGAGATTTTTTTAATCCACTCATCTGCTGATGGGCACTTAGGCTGTTTCCAGATATTACCTATTATAAATTGTGCTGCTATGGACATAGAGCTGCATATATCCTTTCTGAATGATGTTTCTGAGTTCTTGGGATATCTTCCTAGAATTGAGATTACTGGGTCAAATGGGAGTTCCATTTTAATTTTTTGAGGAAACTCCATACTGTTTTCCACAGTGACTGCAGCAGTCTGCATTCCTACAAGCAGTGCACAAGGGTTTCTTTTTCTCCACATCCTGGTCAGCACTTTTAGTTTGTTGATTTGTTGATGATAGCCATTCTGACAGGTGTGAGATGGTATCTCATTGTTGTTTGATTTGCATCTCTCAGATGATTAGTGACTTTGAGCATGTTTTCATATGCCTCTTAGCCTTCTGTATGTCTACTTTTGAGAAGTGTCTATTTAGGTTCTTTGCCCATTTTTTAAATTATATTGTTTACCTTGTTTTTGTTAAGATATAGGAGTTCCCTATAAATTTTTAAGATTAGATGCTTATCGGATATAACACTGGCAAATATGTTCTCCCATTCAGTGGGCTTTCTTGTTGTTTTGTTGATGGTTTCTTTTGCTGTGCAGTACCTTTTTAATTTTATGTAGTCCCATTTATTTATTTTATCATTTGTTTCCATTGCCCTAGGAGCTGTATCGGTACAGATATTGCTACTACATATATCTGATATTTTGCTGCCTATGGATTCTTCTAAGATTTTTATGGTTTCCCATCTTATGTTTAAATCCTTTATCCATTTTGAGTTTATTTTTGTGTATGGTGTAAGTTGGTGGTCTAGTTTCATTTTTTTTTGCATGTATCTGTCCAATTTTCCCAAACACCATTTATTGAAGAGACTGTCTTGACTCCATTGTATGATCTTACCTCCTTTATCATATATTAATTAGCATAATGGCTTGGGTTGATTTCTGGGTTCTCTGTCCCATTCCATTGGTCTATATGTTTGTTATTTTGCCAGCACCAGGCAGTTTTGAGAATAGTAGCTTTATAATAGGGCTTGATATTTGGCATTGTGATCCATCCACTTATGTTCTTCTTTCTCAAGATTGCTGTGGCTATTTGGGGTCTTTTTTTATTCCATCTGTATTTTTGGAGGGTTTGTTCTAGGTCTGTGAAATATGCCATTGGTATTTTAATGGGGATTGCATTGAATATATAGATTGCTTTGGGTAGTATGGACATTTTAATAATGTTGATTCTA
The DNA here is from genome assembly GCA_026230045.1 of Corynorhinus townsendii. Lineage (NCBI taxonomy): Eukaryota > Metazoa > Chordata > Mammalia > Chiroptera > Vespertilionidae > Corynorhinus > Corynorhinus townsendii. The sequence continues at coordinate 74,032,524 of JAPDVU010000003.1, read as the reverse complement.
CAATCCATGAACATGGTATATTCTTCCATTTGTCTATGTCTTCTCTATCTCTTTTTTCAATGTCCTATAATTTTCTGAGTACAGGTCTTTTACTCCTTACTTAAGTTTATTCCTAGGTATCTTAATTTTTTGGTGCAATGGTAAATGGGATTGTATTTTTTGTTTCTCTTTCTGTGAATTCATTATTGATGTATAAAAAAGCTATAGATTTTTGGGTGTTAATTTTGTATCCTGCTACATTGCTGAATTCATTATTAAGTCAAGTAGTTTTTTGATGGAGTCTTTAGGGTTTTCTACATACAATAATATCATGTCATCTGCAAGTAATGACAGTTTTATTTCTTCTTGTCCAATTTTGGATTCCTTTTATTTCTTCTTCTTGTCTGATCACTATGGATAGCACTTTCAGTACTATGTTGAACAGGAGTGGTGAGAATGAGCATCCCTGTCTTGTTCCTGCTCTTAGGGGAAATGGTTTTGGTTTTGCCCATTGAGTATGATATTGGCTGAAGTTTTTTCATATACGGCTTTTTTGTGTTGAGGTTTTATCCCTCTAATCCTACTTTGCTGTGAGTTTTTATCAAGAGAGGGTGTTGGATTTTGTCAAATGCTTTTTTTTTTTTTTGCCTCAATTAATATGACTATGTGATTTTTCTTCCTCAATTTGTTTATGTGATGTATCACATTTATTGATTTGCAGATGTTGTACCATCTGTGCATCCACAGAATAAATTCCACTTGGTCATGGTGTATGATCTTTCTGATGTAATGGTGGGCCGGTTTGCCAGAATTTTGTTGAGGATTTTAGCATCTATATTTGTCAAAATATTGGCCTGTAATTCTCTTTCGTTGTGTTGTCTTTATCTGGTTTTGGGATTAGGGTGATGCTGGCTTCATGGAAAGAGCTTGGAAGTGTTTTTTTCCTCTTGGAATTTTTGTAATAGTCTGAGAAGGATAGGTTTTAGTTCTTCTTTGAATGTTTGGAAAAACTCCCCTGTGAAGCTGTCTGCCCCAGGGTTTTGTTTGCTGGAAGATTTTTCTATTATTGCTTCAATTTCCTCCATAGTTATCAGCCTATTCAGATTTTTTTATCCTTCCTGAATGGATTTTGGAAAGCCATATTTTTCTAGGAATATGTCCGTTTTTATCTAGGTTGACCAGTTTGTTGGAATAGAATTGTTCATAGTATTTTTTACAATCCTTAATACTTCTGTGGGGTCTGTTGTTATTTCACCTCTTTCATTTCTGATTTTGTTTACTTGGGTCCTCTCTCTTTGCTTCTTGGTGAGCCTGGCTAGAGGTTCATCAATCTTGTTTATCTTTTCATAGAACCAGCTCTTGGTTTTATTAATCTTTTGTATTGTTTTTTTTTTTTGTCTCTATGTCATTTATTTCTTCTCTGGTCTTCATTATTTCCTTCCTTATGTTCACTCTGGGCTTTTCTTTTCTTTTCTTTTCTTTTTATAAGGTAGGCATGTAATGCTATCACTTTCTCAGGACTGCTTTCACTGCATCCCATATATTTTGAATTATTGTCATTTGTTTCCAGGATTTTTTTTTTATTTCTTCATTAATCTCTTTAGTAAGCCACTCATCCTATATAATAAAAGCCTAATATGCAAATTGACTGTCACTCCAACACAATATGGCTGCCCCATGTGGACACAAGATGGCCACCACAAGATGACCATTAGGGGAGGGCAGTTGGGGGCGACCAGATCTGCAGGGGAAGGCAGTTGGGAGGGACCAGACCTGCATGGGAGGGCAGATGGGGGTCCTGACCTGCAGGGGAGGGCAGTTGGGGGCAAACAGGCTATCAGGGGAGGGAAGTTGGGAGTGACCCAGTCTGCAGGGGAGAGCAGTTGGGAGGGACAAGGCCTGCAGGGGAGGGCAGTTGCTGGGAACCAGGCCTGCAGGGGAGGTAAGTTAGGGGTGAGCAGGCTAGCAGAGGAGGATAGTTAGGGGCAACTAGGCTGGCAAGGGAGAGCAGTTAGGGGTGACTTGGCCAGCAGGGGAAACCAGTTGGGGGTAACCAGGTCAGCAGGGGAGGGCAGTTAGGGATGACCAGGCTGGCAGGGGAGGGCAGTTAGGGGCAATCGGGCTGGCAGGGGAGCAGTTAGTCATCGATCAAGCTGGCAGGGGAGTGGTTATGGGGTGATCAGGCTGGCAGGCAGAAGCGGTTAGGGGCAATCAGGCAGGCAGGCAGGTGAGCGGTTGGGAGCCAGCAGTCCTGGATTGTGAGAGGGATGTCCCAGATTGGAGAGGGTGCAGGCTGGGCTGAGGGACAACCCCCACCCCTGTGCACGTATTTTGTGCACTGGGCCTCTAGTTGTCTAATAACATGCTATTTAGCCTCCGAGTGTTTGAATTTTTTTATTGTTTTTGTTGTAGTTTATTTCTTCTATTATGGCATTGTGATCTGAGAAGATGCTCGATATGATTTTAATCTTATTGAATTTGAAGAGACTTTACCTGTGTCCCAATATCCCAATATGTGGTCTATCTTTGAAAATGTTCCATGTGCACTTGAGAAGAATGTATATTCTCTAACTTTGGGATTAAATGTTCTGAAGATGTTGATCAAGTCCATCTGATCTAGTGAGTCATTTAGGATTGTTGTTACTTTGCTGATTTTTTGTCTAGCGCTGCGGTTTGCTGCTCTGTTGACTAATGAGTCTGCTGACCACTGGTCTAGAGGATTTATCCAGTGATGTAAATGGGGTATTAAAGGCCCTTACTATGGTTGCATTGCTGTCAATCACTCCTTTGATATCTTCCAGAAGTTTTGGGTTTTTTTTTTTGTTTTGTTTTTTTTTTAAATGTACCTAGGTGCTCCTTCATTGGGTGCATATATGTTTACTAGAGTTATATCCTCTTGTATCAATCCCTTTAATATTATGAAGTGGCCTTCCTTATCTCTTGTTATGGCCTTCACTTTGAGGTTTATTTTGTCAGCTATAAGTATTGCTACCCCAGCTTCATTTTTAATTTCCATTTGCCTGAAAGATATTTTTCCATCCCTTCACTTTCAGTTTGTGAGTCCCTTGTTCTGAGGTGGGTGTTTCATAAATAGCATATATATGGATCATGTTTTCTTATCCATTTGGCCACTCAGTGTCTTTTGATTGGAGTATTTAATCCATTTACATTTAAGGTTATTATTGATATGTACTTGATTGTAGCTCTTTTTTTTTTTTTTTTTTTTTTTTGCCTGTGTTCCTCATTCCCTTTCTATTTCTTCTTTTTACAACAGCCCCTTTCACATTTCTTACATTGCTGGCTCAGTAGTGATAAACTCCCTTAACCTTTTTTTTTTTTTGTCTGAGAAGCTCCTGATTTCCTGTACAATTTTGAATGATAGCCTGGCTGGTAGAATATTCTTGGATTCAGTCCCTTGCTTTGCATCACTTTGTATACTTCAGTCCATTCCCTTCTGGCCCGATGTATTTCTGTTGAGAACTCCTTTGCTAATCTAATGTGAGATCCCTTGTAGCTCTCTGTCTCTCTCTTACAGCCTTTAAAATTCTCTTTGTTGTTAACCTTTGCCATTGTAAGTACAACATATCTTGGTCTGGGTCTTTTGGGTTCATCTTGTCTAGGACTCTCTGAGCTTGTGTGACTTTTTTCTTCCCCAATTTGGCAAGTTTTCTGTCATTATTTCCTCACATGTGTTTTCTAATCCTTGCTCTTCTTCTTGTCCTTCTGGCACTCCTATTATTGGTATGTTACTTCATTTCATGTTTTCCCAAAGCTCCCTTAGGCTCTTCTTTCTAATTTTTTTCCCCTCCAATTGCTGTTCAGATTGGGTGTGTTTCTCTACCCTGTTTTCTAACTCACTATTTTGGTCCTCTGCTTCTTCTAGTTTAATGTTTAAACCTTCCATTGTTTTTTGTTTTTGTTTTTTTTTAATTATTATTATTGTAGTTATACAATTCTTGATTTCCTGTTCATTTTTATATAAGTTCTTGATTTTCTCATCCAGCCGGTTTAGGAAGTATATGACACTATTCTGACTTCTTTTTTTTTTGACATATTGCATGCCTCCATTTCATTAACTTCCTTTTTTGGGTTGATACCTCTTTTTCTTTAGTAGTTGTTATTTTTGTCTCCCCAATCTTACTCTCACCAATAGGTACAGATGCCAAGTCATGTGGAGCCCCTGACCAAACCAGCAGGTCAGCAGGAGCCTGCAGCTAGGAAGGCTGGAGTTTCATTATCTTTGGATCTGCAGACAATGTAGCAAATTTTTGGCCGAGTGACTGGAGGGTCCAGGATGGGGTCTGAAGCCAATCTGGGTGGTGATGAGGCTGGGCTTCCAGTCACAGCAGCTCTCTCCTTCAAGATAGCATGGTTTCTGTGCCAGAGCCAGCCACCCCGGGAGTGCACACAGTGGTAGCAGGAGCTCCCCATCTAGGAAAGTTCGGTCTGCTGGCCCCTGAGACTCCTGAAGGATCCAACTGTCTTTCACTCACATACAAAAACACTGCACATGTCGACACACTCCCCTTTCGCTCCCTCATTCACTCACACTCCACCCTCACTGCTGTCCTGCCAGCTGCCATCTTGACTCTACAATATGCTCTATTTTTTAAAATAATTTTGGACATTGAACCAATTAGCATGTTTTTATTCTAGATTTCTTTCAAATAATTATTCCTTTCATTGAAAGAATTATTTTAAATAAAAGTTTTCAAAATGTGAGGAAAGTAAAATAAATAATTCAATCCAATCATTTTGAAAGGGAATTGATCATTCTTTACTTTAAAAAAAATAGTAATGTCTATACATGCATCTCTCCAATGTTATCCAATCTTATTAAAAAACCTGTGTCAACTATTTTAAGGAAGTTAAAATAAGTGGGTGTCATAAAAGCTCTGCAGTAACTAGTAAGTATTATTGTTTTTTAAATGGGGAACATACACTCATTGTGTGCATACACGAAAATTTTACTTGTATACCCTTCTGAATATTGTTGAAATAACCTTAATTCTACCCTTATTGGGCTGAATTTTTTTTCTTGAATATTTCCTTATATATTTATTTGTATTACCCATAACTCACTTTGTTTGGTTGAATTGTGATGTAAACTATCATGAAGTGAATGTCTGTGTCCATTACCCCTAGAATTCATCTATTAAAATCTCCCTAATGTGATGATTTCTGGAGATGAGGACTTTGAGATGAAATTAGGTCATGAAAATGAGATCTCATGAATGGAATTACTGCCCTTATAAAAAGGGGCTTAGAGAGCTAGCTGCTCTTTCTGCCAGGTGAGATTACAAGAAGTTAGTAATCTGCAAATTGGAAGTGGAGCCTCACCAGAAGCCAGCCATGATGTATCTTGATCTTAGACTTCTAGCTTCAGAACTATGATATATAAATTTCTGTTATTTAGGCCACACAGTCTATGATAATTTGGTATAACAACCCAAACTAGCACAAAATCCCAATTCAATTGTCTACTTACATTTTATATACAAAGTTTGTAATATGATTTCTACAAATTAAGAAGTGGTGTATTTTTTTTTCACATATTATTTATTTTCCAGAAAGTAAATTAATATGGCCTTTTCCCCACTGAACTGTGACAAAATTTGTATCATATAGATACAACATTTTATAACTGTGACAGATGAAAAGAGTTAATACAGTAAGAAAATATACAAACAAACAAAAAAAAAGTAAATGATAAGTATCCATTTGAGAGAATGAGTAGAAGATGCCTTCTGATGCTATTACTTAGGATATATTGCTGCATTTTTTATGACTATCAGGTCTGTCAAATCCTAAATAACTTATCAAAAGGTAGAAGGAATTAAGTACTAGTATTTATCTGGTTAGTTGATTTGTTCATCTGTTCTCATGCCAAACTATTTTCACAATTATTTTTATTTAGTAAGAAGCAAATAATTATCATATCAGTAGCACATATATATCAATTTTAGACATGTTCAGTCACATATATTTTTCAAGCTAACACTTTACTTCAAAGTAACACACGAACATATGGGAAAATATATTCCTATATCTTCAAATTTCTGTAAAAATTTTGAATAACTGACAGAATAATTTTGAGCATGTTGCATAGGTGATATTTTTTATTGTGACCTAGATATTTGTGAACTCAAAATCCAATTTTCATGAAAATGGACTTGATTTGCAGTTATTTTATTTGGTTGTTACCAATACTTTCCCTATAACAAAAAATTATACCCATACTTAGAAACAGTTTAAAAGTGTAGTCAATTATGTATAAAAATTAATGATTTCTATTTAAAAATATTACATAGAAAAGCCATATTTACTTACAGATATAAATAAAAACTAACTTTTAATTTAGGAATATGTATTCTCATATATGAAATTATATCCTATCAACTTGTTAGTATCATAAATAATCTGGTTCATCCAGCTCATGTTTAAAATTATTCTATTTCATAATATGTTATTTCAAAGAATTATAATTTATAAGACCTATGTCTGTAGAATATTATTTTGCTTTATGCTTTAAATAAAATTTATCTGAATAAAAATAAAATGGTGGCATAAATTGATGATAAATGGTAGAAATAGATTTCTCACTGTTGGGGTAGAAGTTTAAGCAAAAAAAGGCAAGAATGATCCTAATGATGATTACTCATAGAAGGAATCTGAACTCCCTATAGATTAGCTGATTCTAGGACTGGTGCAGGAAATATAAAAGATGTACCTGTAGCATCTGAAATACCAGAAATAAAAATATCACAACCCCAAAATCATTCCCCATATACTTACACAAACATGTGAATATGTCAAATAAAGGATCCAACTGAAAGAGTACCCTCTATCTAATCTAGAACAATTTGAAAAACAAAACAAAGTAGTATTAGATTGTAACCCAAATATAAAATAAATATCCATGAGTCCATTCTGATTTAAATAATAAAGGTGATAGAAATATACACTTGAAACCTATTTAATCTTATTAACCAATGTCACCCCAATAAATTTAATAAAAACAATTAAATAAATAAATACCTATCTGCTTATAAATAAAGGAGAATGAGACAATTTCCCATGCAGAATAATCACAAGTAATATATACTAATAAAAGGGTAATATGCTAATTAGACCGGACATCTTCTGGATGTCCTTCCAGACAAAGCCATGGTGGTGGGAGCCAAGGAAGAGGTGTTTAGAGGTCGTCAGGCTAGCAGGGGAGAGCAGTTAGGGGCGATCAGGTCAGCAGGGGAGGGCAGTTAGGGACAATCAGGCCTGGATTGAATATTGTGCCTTTCTGCCAAAGAGCATAGCTTTAAAAAGTGAAAATAAAGAACAGCTTTATAATCTAAAAATCTTCTAAACCTTACCTCAGCTAGGTGATCTATGTCAATATCACAGTGATAAGACATGTTGATAGAATGCACATAAAATGTCATGGAAATGGTACCTTATCTCCAGAGTCTTCTCCCCATAAATGTACAACCCCAGCCTGATCAGCAGAACAATGTATTGAGGACATTGTATATGACTAGTATTACCCAACTCTGGCAGTGTTGTCAAAAGTGGACGTTAGGTAAAAAGTAAGGAAATCTAAATAAATCAGAGTTAAGTTATCATAATTTGTCAATATTAGGCGCAATAATTTTACAAAAAAATATGTCACACTATTGTAAAATGTAAACAGGGAAACCTGTGTGCAGGGACATGGCAACTCTGTATTCTCCTTGTAATTTTTCTATAAATATAAAACTATTATAAAAAGTTAAGTATATTTTTTAAAATGATGTGTTTTGGGAAATACTGGGTGATGTTGCCCAAATTAAGTAAACTGTAAAAGATGTTTCATTTTCCTTTCTGTTTTACAGATACAAAATGTTATTTTTGTGTAGTAACCTGGTCCTAAAGAAACAGCACTTAAGAAGTTGTACCACTTAAAAGCATTACTTTAAACTTGCATAAGGGATCCAATTAATGTATTATTTAAGGAAGAACTCCATTGATTAATTTTTCTCATCTAGACAAGGCATTTCATCTTTATGAACATTAAATCTCTCATGGGTAAAATTAAGATATTAATTGCTTTACCCTAAAGTTGTTGAGAAATCTAATAATACAATGGATATTAAAATACTTTTACAAAATTGTAACATGCTATACAATTTGTATATGTAATTTCTCCCCTCAGATTCTTAACACTGACATGTTATACTTAATATTTATTATGATTATAAATATTACTAAATGATTATTCTCTTTATGAATATAGTGAAATAGCTTCATATTTGCTTAATGTAGAAACCTTCATTATAAAAATGCATACTATGTTATATTAATAAAGAAGCTTCATAAAAAAATGCTGGCTTCTAGCATAGCATTGTTCTTGTTTTGTCTGCATCTCAGTTTTCCTTATTTATTGCTTAACTTTCAGAATGCTAAATGAAGGAAATCTCCAGGAATCTGTTTTCTTTACTTGCCTTTCTATTTGTTTACCTCACCCATTTCCATGGAATTACAAGAATGCACTATTGGATAACTCCTAAATATACAGGTTCTGCCCTTTTATCCAATTCTGCCTGTACCATCACTGCTTTGATATATACAAGGCATCTCAATTTAATATATTCAAAATAAAGCTCATAATTTCCTCTCTGGTCCCTTTCTTAACCTATGCATTTTCTCAACTCCATAAACCCCATGAAAACTCACCTGCTTATTCCACCCTAAATCTAGGAATTTTTTTTCCTCTTTCTTTTACAATCCACATCCAAATTTCAGCAAGTCCTGCTTACTTTAAGAAAATTTCAGATTTGACATTTCAACAATTCTACTTTAACACCATACACCATATTCATTATCATATGACATTTCATTCTCCCCAGTTACTCTACTCTCTCTGTACTCTGTACATACTATTCACCCAAAACCCATGTAATCATGCAGCATTTCTTCGTCAAACCTTCAAACCTTTACATGGACACAAACAACAGTGTGGTGGGCTGGGAGGGTGGGGTGCAGGGTGGAGGGGGTCAATGACACAAAAAAGGGGGCATCTGTAATACTTTAAACAATAAAGATTAATTTAGAAATATGTCTAATAACCTATAAATCTTAATATGATATTATTTTCTAATGAAACTATCCCTTTCATACACTCTTTCTCAGATATACTGACTCTCCTGCTGAACTCAGAAAATGCCAGATTCTTTTTTGTCTCAGATTCTTTGCCTTTATTTAATTGTGATCTCTTGTGCAGTTTCTCCCCAAAATACTTTTTTTGTGAATTTTAAGGAAATATTTTCAGAGAGGGTGCCCAGTTCAGTCTATATAACATAACACCCCTGCCACACAATGTCATTTTCTTCCTTTTTCCACTCTCTAGTATGAAAATAAGGGAACAGATTAATATGTCAGGTTGGACGAAGCTCTATAAAATTTGCATATAAGATTAAATGAATCAGCACAAACAGACCTCAAAATAAATAATAATAAAAAAAACACCGTAGTGTCATACAACAATATATCTTATCAAAATACTATATGCATGTATTCTTTCTGATGGGTGTTTCTAGTTTCTTGGAATATACTCCTAGAAGTGGGATCACTGGGTCAAATGGTAGTTCTATTATTAATTTTTTAAGGAAACTCCAAACTATTTTCCACAGAAGCCGCACCAGTCTGCATTTCCACCAGCAGTGCATGAGGATTCCCTTTTCTTCACATTCTCACCAACACTTGTTATTTGTTGATTTGTTGATGATAGCCATTCTAACAGGTATGAGGTGGTACCCCATTGTCGTTTTGACTTGCATCTCTCTGATGATCAGTGACTTTGAGCACTTTTTCATATGCCTTTTGGCCTTCTGTATGTCCATTTTGGAGAAGTATCTATTTATGTCCTTTGCCTATTTTTTAATTGGATTGTTTAATCTTCCTTTTGTTAAGTTGTATGAGTTCCCTATAGATTTTGGAGGTTAACCCCTTATTGGATGTATCATTGGCAAATATGTTCTCCCACGGAGGGACACTCTTGTTATTTTATCGATGGTTTCTTTTGCTGTGCAGAAGCTCTTTATTTAGATGTAGTTCCATTTATTTATTTTCTCCTTAATTTCTATTGTCCTAGGAGATGTATCCATAAACTTATTGTTAAGAGAGATGACTGAGATTTTGCTGCAGATGGTTTCTTCTAGGATTTTTGTCTCACATCTTATATTTAAGTCTTTTATCCATTTTGAGTTTATTGTTGTGCATGGTCATAGCAGCACAATTTACAATAGCTAAGATTTGGAAACAGCCTAAGTACCCATCAACAGATAAATGGATTAAAAAACTGTGGTACAGCTGTACAATGGCATACTATGCTGCTGTAAAAAAGAAAGAACTCTTAAAATTTGCGGCAGCATGGATGGACCTGGAGAGCGTTATGCTAAGTGAAATAAGCCAGTCAGAGAAAGAGAAGTATCACATGATCTCACTCATATGTGGAATTTAGTGAACAACATAAACTGATGAGCAAAAATAGACCCAGAGACACAGAAACATTGAACGCTGTGCACAAAACGGGGCCACTTGCCAACCTGACAGGCTCAGGGAAGGCCTGCATGGCAGTCTTGCAAAACTCAAAGACCTAAAGTAACCACAAAGGGTGGTCTGAAATTAAACTTAAACTAAAAGCAGTTATGGTGGGTAGTTATAGTAGGCTGGTATCTTCACTGACTAGGTCAACCTTTACCTTCAATAAGCCTAATCCGTCTTTTTGCATCTATGATAACATATCCTTGAAATGTCTGGGTAACTTGTAACTTCCCCTTTACCGGACTCCTTGGAGCACAACCTAATGTGCCTGGACGCCAGAACAGATACCACAAATTCCTTCATTGTTATCATGTTAATTGTTGACTGTTGGCTATCCTGCACCCACCTACGTATATGTCTATCATTTTACTTTTTATCCAATCCC